>JAAAKM020073195.1:225705882-225907846 GCA_010016025.2 Alatinidae sp. Z8VKAUB7J3 | reverse complement strand
AGCAGTAGGTTACTAATATTCTTTACAGAAACAGTAATTTTGGCTAGTTTAGCAAGATCTATATATTGTCGAAATCATCGTCTTTCAATATTAGCTCTTTAACAGGAAAGAGTAAGGGTGGAATTGAAATCCCACTTAAAACTGCTCCATAGTAAGTGCAGCCTTAAATGCGCAAAACAAGATTTCAAATATAAATTATATATGAATCTATTTCTTCTAAGAAACATTTTCGAGCTTTTGTGTCCGTTAGTGCTGTATCATTGGGCTCATTGATGTAAGGGCGTCGACCCGGGTCTGGTTGAGCACCTTGCGATATTCGTCCAGCGCCTCTTCATCGGCGGCGCCGCGTTCCAGCGCGGCGTCGATCCGCGATGCGGCCGCGTCCCATGCCTGAATCTGCGTATCGGGGGAGGGCGCGTCCTGCGCGGCGGCGGGCGCGCACAGGGCGAAGACAAGCAAGATTACGCGCAACAACGTATGCATCAACGGACTCCTGACGGGTCCCGCTGTTCTTTCAATGCGCGGCCCCCGCGTCAAGCGCGACCGGGCCGAACATCACGCGCTTTCGAACACCGTCGGGATTTCCGCCCGCGCGCGCGCATCATCCAGCCATTCCGGGACCGGCAGCCCCCTGGACCGCAAGAAGACGGGGTTGAACAGCTTGGATTGATAGCGCGTGCCGTAATCGCACAGCATGGTGACGATCACCTTGCCCGGCCCCATCTCGCGGGCCATGCGGATCGCGCCCGCCACATTCACCCCCGAAGAGCCGCCGAGGCACAGACCCTCTTCGCGCAGAAGGTCGAAGGCGAGCGGGATCGCCTCGCTATCGGGGATGTTGAAGGCCATGTCGACCGACACGCCCTCCAGATTCGCGGTGATCCGCCCCTGTCCGATGCCCTCGGTGATCGAGGATCCCTCGGCCTTGAGCGCGCCATGCGCGTAATGATGATAAAGCGCCGAGCCGTCGGGATCCGCCAGCGCGATCTTGACGCCCTTGGGCCGCAGCCCCATCGAGACCCCGCCCAGCGTGCCGCCCGACCCGACGGAGCAGACGAACCCGTCGACCGGGAGGATTTCTGGCATGATTTGAAAAACTAGAAATTAAGAAAAACAAGTCATTTTAAATGAAAGTAAACTCAAAGCAACTTTCTAGGTGGGACTGTCGACGAAAAGTTTTCAAGGAAAATATTCAGCGGGGATAGACTTGCCTGGGGGAGGGGGTCTTACATGGGAGATACTTTCCAAGGAGAAATTTTCTTGGGCGGGGAAATTATCCATGGAGAGAAAAGGTGGATTTCCCCGCATTATTTGAAACACGATCAAAAATTGAATAAGAAAAATTAGTTTTTCAACTAAAAGTAATGAGCAACATTAAAACAAACAGAAATTATCCTAGGTGAGAGGGTGGATCTCCCTCCCTAACAGCTCGGTCTTCAGGCTAATTTTAACTGTTTGTCCATATTATTTAAAAGCAACTCCTTAAACACAAGAGCCGTCCAATTAGAGTAAGAAAGTTTGGGAATAAAAAAAACTTTGGCGTAAAGAGAGAAGTATTGAGCATAGGTTATCCCTCTTGCATACACAGAAATGTCTGCTTTCTTGTTTTAATGCTGCTCCTTGCTTTCAGTTGGAAAAAAACGATTTTCTTTTTATTTAATCAATGAAAGGCTGACTGTTCTCTTTCAGAGAACCAAAGGTCGTATAAGATCGGGAGATGGCTTGCTCGAACGGAAACTTCAGTTCTAGATCCCCATTTTGTGACCAAACGATCGGAGGGTGACTAGATTCCCCCTCCCTCCCACGCTCCTTTTTTCCAAAGTTATCTGATCAAAATTTTGAAATATCCATGTTGACCATCAGTCATCGTCGGCGGCGGCATCATGGGCTGCGGTCTGGCTTACCATCTCGCCCACGAGGGCTGGCGCGACGTGGTCCTGCTGGAGAAGGCCGAGCTGACCTCCGGCTCGACCTGGCACGCCGCCGGTCAGATCACCCATTCGACCTCCAGCTTCGGGCTCGGCCGCTGCGTCGACTACAACATCGACCTCTATGCCGGAAAGCTCGAGGCGGAGACCGGACAGTCGGTGACCTGGCACGGCTGCGGCTCCTTCCGCCTGGCCTACGACGAAGACGAGATGGACTGGCTGCGCCAGACCCTGAGCGTGGGCCGGGCGCTGGGCTTCAACATCGAGCTGGTGGGGACCGAGCGGATCCGCGAGCTGCATCCCTTCTATAATCTGGAGGGCGTGCGGGGCGCGCTGCACACGCCCGACGACGGTCACGTGGATCCGTCCGGCGTCACCCAGGCGCTGGCCGCCGGCGCCCGCAAGCTGGGCGTGAAGATCATCCGCCGCTGCCGGGCCACCGACATCACGCAGCTCCCCGGCGGCGAGTGGCGGGTCTCCAGCGAAGGGTGCGACATCGTCTGCGAGCAGGTGGTCAACGCCGGCGGCACCTACGCCCGCCAGATGGGCCTCTGGAGCGGGCTGCAGCTGCCCATGACCTCCATGACCCATCACTACCTGGTCACCGACAGCGTACCGCAGTTCCAAGCGCTGGAGCGGGAGCTCCCGGTGGTCCGCGACGACAAGCTGGTCTCGGGCTACATCCGCATGGAGCAGACATCGGGCCTGATCGGGATCTACGAGAAGCCGTTTACTGGACAATATCATCGCGGATGAATACTCTGATAGTGGCAGATTAGAGGAAATACGAAGCAAAAAGGAGGTAAGTTCCCTCTCCTTCTGGTGCCGTTATTAACTCAGCAATGGCCAGTTTCTAACCTTGTGCCAGGTTTACAAAGTACAGCTACATATTCGCTTGCGCTAGTACACGCTACTACAGTACCGATTTTAAGGCACCAGCGCCAAATAACCAACGACGGCAAACAGGTTTGAGGTCGGGCGTGGCAGGGTTACCCCCGGAGGAACGGATCATGCAGGTGGTAGGGCTCATATATATCACTAACTGCAAATCCCTAATTTTACCGGGTATATATATATAAGCCTACCAAACCTACCGGCATGCAGTTGGTACCTGTTGCAACGTTGTATGTGCTTATTGATGGGCTCTTAATTTGGACACCACCCTTTTTGCCTCGGCTGGAATTATTGGCTCTATATTGCCGATGGCTTCATGAAAAGGGGACGTGAACCAAGCTTATCAGGCCTGCAGGAGACAGCAGGAGCACTAAAAGATAGTGAACAAAGGGCTCGGGCCCCGTTGATACTAGAGGGCGGTGCAATAACACACGCGATACGGACCCAGTGTGTCTATAATTTGACGACATAATCTATGTGTAACATAGTCTACCCATTCAGATGCACCAATTACCTGTACTATTTGTTGTTTTATTTAGGTATAAAATTCGGAGGGGTTTGCCCCCCTTTTAGAATCGTTTTGGCACCGCTACATTCTTTATGTTGAGAAACAATAAGGTTCAGCTTTAAAGTTATATCAGGAACTGAAATTTTTTTTAAATTATTTGTCGAGCTTCCTTCTATATAACATACTCAAATGACTTGTTTTACCAATTTGTTTTCCCTTCCACTATCATTGATTAGGCCCATCAGTAAAATTGGGTTGCCTGGGTTAGACTTTGATGGTAAGCCACTTAATCAGTTCGGCTCCCACAAACAGAAGCGTTGATTGCAGTTCGCTTGCTTGTGAAACTTTCAAGTTCTAGGGCTTTTAATTCTGAGCTATCGAGTTTGCTTTATAGCTCCAACAATGATTGAGATTTACTAATTCACTGAATCTGGTCACCTTCCCAAAATAAAATAGCAGTCAGAAAATAGCAGACTCTGTAGTTTCTAACTCTTTGTCTATTTTTATTGTTCCTAGAGTGGTTAAGAGTTGCTTAGAGCCACTTTGACCATCCCCCCAAAACAGTGGAATCAGAGTTCCTTCGATTTTGTAACTTTCCTTTCCTAAGATTTTATAAATCTTAACTTACCACAATTGACGGGTATGTTATTTTTCCCAACGCTGCAGCGCATCGGGAGAGCCCATTACGCACGGTGGCGGTTTCTACGGCAAAGAAAACATACCTCATAGGATTTTGGATGTCCCAGTACCAAAGGACCATGACACCAAAGTTTTGTGGCTGTGGGCACGACCAAAAGGCCTAACTCATCAACTGTCGTCATTGATATACGCCACAGTATATTTCCCACCAAGAGGACCATATAAGCGACAATTAGTGGAATACCTCCAACAAGTTGCGACTTCATCAGCGTCAGATGATGGGGCTGGATCTGGTGCGGCCCGACCGCGATCGCCATGGCGCGCTGCGCATGACCCAGACGGCCCGGCCGATCCTGCGCGGCGAGGAAAACATATCGCTGCGCCGCGATACGCTGCTGGCGAAGTCCCGGCGCCCGGCGGCCAGGGCGCTGGTCTCGGAAGAAGACGCACCGCTCTTGTCCGCGCTCAAGGCCAAACGCCGCGCCTTTGCCGAGTCCGCCCGCGTGCCCGCCTACGTGGTCTTTACCGACCGAACCCTGATCGAAATGGCGGAAACCCGTCCCGCAACGCTGGACCAGATGGCGCGGATCAGCGGCGTGGGCGCGAAAAAACTGGAACGGTATGGCGAGGCGTTTCTGAACGTCATCACCGGCGAGGCGCTTCACCTGCACCCGACGCGGCGTAAACTCTCTGGTCGGGACGCTGGCGACGTTTTTGACCAGTTGCTGGAAGTGCAAAGCACGCTGGCACGGGGTGAAGACGGCATCGAGCGCCCGCTGAGCTGTTCAGCCTCGCTGCTGTCCCGCGTCGCCTCCAGCCGTCCGAGGGATGAAAACGAGATGGCCCGCCTTCTGGGGGACAAACGCGCTGAAAGATTTGGCTCGGCTTTTCTGGACGTTCTCAGGGCGTCGGGCTAAGTCACCACAAAAGGAAATATTCGGGGGGAATGGGATGCTGGTAGTAGTGTCACCCGCAAAGAAACTTGACATGCGGGCTGTGCCGGGGGTCGGACCTTCAAAACATGCAGTTCAGGAGCAGGCAGCAGAGCGCGTTACGACCGCAACCAATTCGAGCCAGTACTTATCCCATCTTCGTATATACTTCTTGAAACCACCGAGTGGGTTTATGTCTGCCTTGATGCAGGTGATTCTTCTATTCTCTATGTCGCTTTTTCCATCTTGGAAGAGGCGTACATCTAACACACCATCACACCAAACACACTATCTTTTAGCAATAAAAAAAAATCTGAATACTTGCTTACTTATAGCAGGACTCAAGCATCTTAGCTCTCCCTGGCGTCCAGTAGCTTCGTCATTGTGGTAGGTCAATAGCCTCGGTCGTTCGTGATTAGCTAAATCAATTCGAGCCAGCACTTATTCTGTCTTCGTATATATTTCTTGAAACCACCGAGTGGGCTTACGTCTGCCTTGATGCAGGCGAGTCACGTTTTCTTCTGTCCTCCATGTCGCTTTTTTCATCTCAGAAGAGGCGTACATCTGAGGGTTTTTATTGCCAAAGGTGTGCTGTGAAGGACAATCTGAAGCGAATGTGTGAGCGACTAAGGACGAAGGGTGGCGAAGGGAGTTTAAGTATTTAAGCGAGAGTAAAGTTTTTTTTAGAATCGCAGACATTCTGGTTTTGGGCTTTCTTGCGTGATTTAGATTTTTATTTAAATTTGAGTTTCTCGTCTTTCTCTCTTGGTTAACGTTTGTGTTTTTTCATTTTTTGTTTATACTGGTTTTTGTTTCTTTTTTCCCAAAAAAAGGGAAGAAAGTGGCTTTTTTTTCTTTACTTTGATAGAGGTTTCCTGATTTGAAACTGAAATATTCACATGTTTTTATTATTCAAATATGATTGTCATTCAAGATGGTAAGTCCCTACAGCGTATGGAAGTTTTAGTGACTGCAACAAATCTAAAAGAACCTGGAAAAATCGAAATTGAAGTCAATTCATCTATGCGTTTTGGAAGTGACGTCAACGATGATGGAATCGTCACCCAAACAAGCCAAAGACGTACGATCACTTCAACACTGACTTGCCCTCATCTTTTGCTCAGTGAGCGCCCAATGTACTACTGCCATGATGACATTGGAAGCGACGTTTCAATTGGATTCGTCCATCAATAGGGTTCAGAAGGGGGGTGCTTTTTATTCTTCTTTTTTTTAATCTTAGGCTCTTGAAGCAATAGGGATGAGAATGAATTTAACGCCAATCTATCAAGTGGGTGACACCCATGGAGAATTCACTTTTACAAAAGTTTTACCCATTGAAGAGTTGCAGGTTGTGCTCTATGAATTGAGACACAATTTGACAGGGGCTCGTGTGATGCATCTTGCATCCGATGATCACGAAAATCTCTTCTGTGTCTCGTTTCAGACTTTCCCTAGTGACTCGACTGGTGTGGCGCATATTCTCGAGCATACGGTGCTGTGCGGTTCGAAAAAATATCCAGTAAAGGACCCATTTTTCTCCATGTCGCGGAGGAGCTTAAACACGTTTATGAATGCCATGACGGGGTCCGATTTCACCTGTTACCCAGCGGCATCGCAGGTGAAGCAAGATTTTTACAACTTGCTTTCTGTGTATTTGGATGCGGTGTTTTTTCCTGAGCTGAAGGAGCTGAGCTTTATGCAAGAAGGGCATCGTTTTGAGTTTCTTCTACGATGCCAAATCTGCCCAGGCACAAGTAGTAACGTAGCAAACCTATAACTAGTTACGTAATCATGAAGAATCTGTAATGTGCAATACCCTTTGACATTAAGCGATGCTAACGCAATATACGTTGTTAGAACATCTTCGGCTAAAATACTCGACCAATAAGCTGTAATACAGAAAATGCCGATGGTATGATTCTGTGGACAAGGACGCGTGGGGGCGAATACATGAATTTAAATAAAAACTTGAATTGCTACAGCTCATAGAAACATGGAGAGAAGTATTCTGAACATTAGTAGGAAAGATAAGATCCAAAACGTAGTCACCAGAGAGAAAAGGCAGAGACGTCATCCAAAAAACAAGAGACCTGAAAAGTAAGTGGGGTGATAGATAGAATGTAGAACAATAGGTGGGTCAAGATAACTACAGCACGGGCCCCACGAAGGTCAAGAGGTTGACCTAAGAAAAGATGGCGTGATGAGATAGAAGGGCAAAGTTGCCCCATACCGGATGCAAAAGGCGCAGAATAGAGTTGATTGGATTGAATTGTGGAGGCCATCTTCCAGCAGCTGTACAAATAGCTGATGATGATGTTGATGACATAATGATGATGATGACGATTACGATGATGATAATTATGATGATGATGATGATGATGATGGTGATGATGATGGTGATGATGATGATGATGATGATGATGATGATATAATGATGATGATGATGATGATGATGATGATGATGATGATGATGATGATGATGATGATGATGATGATAATGATGATGGATGATAGTAAACCCCCAAAAAAGGCAGTGCCATTAGTAAACACAAAAATAATGACAGAAATATTTAGATTTGATAGTCTTTTTCTAGAAGTTTTATTAAAAAAGAATTAATGAACTAAAAAAGACATTGTTGGAAAAGTCGTAATATATTAAAAACATATCGTATAATACTAAAGGACATCTGAATGTTTACCCCTTTTGAACTAATTCAATCGAAAAACATCAATGGAGTTTGTCAGTTGGTTCAGTAGGAAAATCTCACTTCTTCAACTCCCCAGTTGGTCTCAAAATCGTTTCTTATGAAAAAAAAAACTTTGATTGCCGACCCTATTTTTAGTGTTGATGACCTGGCCTCTAAACTGTGTAGTAAATAGATGGATTACGCCTGAATGGGTATTCTTTTTTGAATTGTTTGTAGTCGGTACTATGTAGTTTTGTGCATATTATTTTTGTTCCTGCTTTTCTCTCTTTTTATACTCCACCTTTTTGACTTTTTGTGTTGAAAAAAAATTCAGTCGTATCATTCAAGCTCCTGCATTTAATTCTTAAATTTCGTTTACTTCAGGCACAACAGTTCCTAAATCAGGTGGTGATTATGCGTATTTACGAGAGGCATATGGTCCACTGCCTGCATTTTTATATCTTTGGTCATCTCTGCTAGTTGTGATGCCAGCTGGCAATGCTGTCGCAGCGCTAACGTTTGCTAATTACATTCTACAGCCAGTTTTTAGAGAATGTCCTCCGTCGAACCTCATTCTTACAGTAATAGCGGCATCTGTAGTATGTAAGTTATAAAAATTTACGCGAAAATTCTTCTTGCTTTGCTAAATTGCCCTTGGACGCCTCAGCTGCCCTTTATTTATTAGTTAGCCTTTTTGGTGGTTTTTCTGTTTATTTAGGGCAGTTTCAATATATGCCTCACTGTTCATCAGGGGCCTTTGATGGAGAGACTAATGGCAGATTCTTTCCATGATCCATGAGGGGGAATCTTACTGGATGGTTGAGTCTTCCTCATGGCTTTCTTCTCTGCTCGCTACCATATATTAAGGACTGTTGCCCTTGGACGCCTCAGCTGCCCTTTATTTATTAGTTAGCGTGTTTGGTGGTTTTTCTGTTTATTTAGGGCAGTTTCAATATAAGCCTCACTGTTCATCAGGGGCCTTTGATGGAGAGACTAATGGCATTCTTTCCATGATCCATGAGAGGGAATCCTACTGGATGATTGAGTCTTCCTCATGGCTTTCTTCTCTGTCCGGTAGCCTAAATTGAGGGACATTCCCCTTGGACGCCTCAGCTGCCCTTTATTTATTAGTTAGCGTGTTTGGTGGTTTTCCTGTTTATTTCGGGTAGTTTCGTCATCGGGCCCCCTGCTCATCATGAGTCTTTAATTGAGGGACTGGCAAGGTGATGTCTTTTTTTAAAGGTAAAATCCATTGTATTTCTTGATAACAGGTAGCGGCTTCACAACTAGTAATTTTGTGAGATGTCATAAACAGATTGTCATTTGCGAAACTGACGTCTGAGATCACATTCTGCATATCGATCTCCGTCCATAGATTAAGCGTGGAATTTCATCATTTACGTTGAAGTAAACCTACGGCCTGACGAGATCTTTGCGGGTCCGGCCTCGTTCTGGATTTTTGTGTGATAAAGGTCCATTTGGGAACGTTTTGTCTCATTAAAGGAGTTCCTCAGGTCTTCATACACTGGATTTAGAGCATTAATAAACTCTGGTACAACAGTACAAAACATGTCTGTCACTGCATAATCACATCACATAACAGAAACCTAACTAAATGAATATGCTCAGTGATGGTCTTGTGCGACACGAGTTTGTGTATGTATATTTTAGTAAAATTAAAACTCAAAGTTTGCATCCTTGGAGGTTTTCTCACTAAGACTTTACTATCAGAGGAAAACTTGGAAAGCAGTAGAGAAAAAAATGTGTTTTTAGAACAAAGTTTGGTGTGAAAGACATGGTCATGAGACGGGGAAGACGCTTGAAAATGTCGTAAGCGCTGTACGTTTCGAACATAGTTTGATGGAAACATAGCATTTTAAGAGAAGTTTTCAGACTAGTCTGTCACCCCACAAAAACAGTCTGGCAACCCCATTTTGGGTTGTATCTCCAACGTTGGTAACACACGAACGCATCATTAGTCTGAATCCCATTGCCAATCAACCTGCATAACTTCAAAAACTGTTAATTGTAGCATAAAACACTCGTGATGTCGAAAAGTGTTGCTCAGCTATGTCTTCAATTATGATAACCCAGTTCTGATGGAGTTCATGATGAAACTTCCACAACAAAGACGTTGTTTATTGTTGTCTTATCCATATCGAATAGTTAATACAAAGTTTTGATTCTAAACAAGTCGTAGGATAGATAGTCATTATCGGTGTTGAGATACGAGAGAGCTAATGGCAGAATGATATTACCTAAACAAGGTAAGGCTGGCATAGGCAGCCAGGTTGCACGACGTTGCAAACAAAAATGTGGGGCATTTTCATCTATGATCGTAATTTCCACTTCTGCCGAAAACATGTAAGTGCAAGTTTGATTCATGTGAAGACAAGAAGTGGAATACATCGGATTTAATGAATATAGAGGGGCAGGGGTGGGGCGGGGGGATGACGTAGTAATATAAAGCTATGCTTAAAATAGTTTCCTCCCAATATGCATTAAACTTAGTTTCTGCCATAACAGCTCTTGCGTTCTTTGGCTGCACACAATTTGTCGCTGGTTCTCCCGATAAGAGAAGGCCGATGTTCATAACACTTATACAATGTTCTCGAGAGACAAAGCAAACGTGAATGATAACAACTGTAAACAGTTACTGCCCTAAGGAATAATGGTGGCGTCAGCAACTCATATCGTCGCAACTGAGTTAAGGTCAGCGGAAAATGAAATGTACAGACGCTGCTCGATCTTGGAATTGAGTTTGCGCTTGCGAATAAATGTTCAAGATACTTTCATGGAAACCTTAATGTGTTGTAACGTTGTTTATTATTGTTAACATGAACATTCTGTAGCTTTACATAAATGAGGATTACCTTTTGATTTTTTATAGCTGATTCTGTGACACGGCAATAAAGCTTGACTAAGGGCGTGGTAAAATCGCAGCTTTTTGTATCTCAACGTTTTGTGCTTTTCTTTTCTTTTAGTCTGTTATGAGACAAAATGTTAGAGCGTAGAGAGAAACGTCTTATTTTTGCGGAATGTGGGAAGCATGTAACAGGATATGTTGAATATAGATGCTGAATACTTCTAAATAACATATGGTAGACTGGAGGAATAGACTGTTAATTTGAGAATTATAAAGTAAAAGGAAGTGATTAAAATTTAGTTCCATGGTCACTTGAAGGAAGGTTTAAAGAAGGCTGTGTACTGCCTTTGGCTTTGATTTCAATTGATGGGGTGATGGCAGAAATAACCAATGAAGTAATCAAGGTGTGACTTATGAAAGGACAGATAATTGTTCAAAAAAAAGATACAATTTGCAGCAGCTAACCAAAGTCTGACTGAAATCAAACTAAACAGGTATGAGAAGCACCAAAGCAACCATCACAGATAATCAATGGCGATAAGATCGGCAATTTAAGGAGCAGACAGGGCAAGAAGTCTTCCTAACAGGAAAGTTGCTACTCAGTAAGCTGATCAAATGCAGGTTTGTAGATACGCAGAGAAGAGCAAAATATGGCACAAGTGAGAATATTGGTGCCAGAAAGACATTGCAAAGGACATAAAGATAGAGAGAGGTTACTTCGAATTTTGAAGTAAAATTATAGTGGAATGATGAATTGTAGGCAAGGTAGCTTAGATTAAAAACAACAGAGAAAAATTATGCAATAACATCTTACTTTATTTTATACTTTCTTTTATACTATATTTGTATATGTTTCTCACCTAAGTTGCCAAGTATCTGCTACTTTTGATTGATAGTTTGGTTCTGAATATCCATAATGCCAAAAGGCCTGAAAATGTCGAGACCAAAATCCCTTTCTTCCACGGAAACGTTAGGGCACGACGATTGTTAATGCTACATTTCGGTGTCCTTGTGGAATGCATCGCATGCAAAAAGGTGCTTCTTTACCGGGAATCTAGTGGTAAGGACCAATTAGTAGAATCAGTTATGATTTAGTTAGTCTTCTGGACCTACAAAACGACAAAGTAGTTCTTACTTTAAAATTATTTATTAATGGTTGCCATGGAGAATCTTGAATTTCTTTTAGTCACAGGCTATCTTGATGTTTTCTGCATTATTCTTTTTTTACATTATGGCCCTTGCAACTCAAATAATTGACTCCACCCACCACAAAAGCAACCAGCAACAAGTAACGTCAGAATAAATTGTTGAAATTTGTATAAAATTGCCGAAGCAGTCAAGATGCATTCTAGGAGAGTTTATGTACCTTCTCTTGGTGAGATATTTGCAATAGTAAAGAAGTAAGGGCAGCAAGAAACGGTCTTCACTACATATCGAAAAAATAATAGCTATGGCGCTCCCAGTTATTATAACATACCTTTGTTGTTTTCCAACCTTAAAAGCATTTGTTAACTATGATGAGGCAAACGAGAGAGTCGTTACAGTTGAGATGAATTTGATTCCGGGGTATTGTAAGTGATTGAGTCATGAGTGTAAACTTTTACAATTACATTGATGAAGACTATGGAAATGCTACTTACAAGGATAATGCGCTACCTTGCACTGTCAGCAATTAGTTTGACAAGGTTCTTGGTGAACGGAATTGGCCTAATCCTGATCTACTTGTATGGTAACAACATATATTATATCATCTAGATCAAGAGAATAGTGGATGTATTTTGACATAGGAAAGAAAAAACGATTAATGAAGTTTAAAAAATTATTATTATTATTATTATTATCACATCACTTGTCATAATGTTCAACCAAAGCTATCAATTTACAAGTGGCCTGCTTGCTATATATTTTTGTCATGTGCAAAGCAAAGTGAAAAAAGACTTCTATCTTTCAAAGGATTATTTAACGCACATCCATTTAAAGGGATACTAAAGGATAATCTATGCGATTTTATTACTTCAAGCCAATCTGCCTTACTTAACTATAGCTTTCAATTGCTCAATAAAAATGAAGTTTTTTATTAATTTCAGGCCTTAAAAAGTTAATAATAATCGTTGCCCACAAACCAATTAGTATCACCGAGAAAAGAGAATTTGAAATGTTAGCTTTGAAAAGAACAGTAGAGAAATAGAAAAGCATGTCACCACTGGGGATGGAACCCGTGACCCACTCTTCCGCAAAGTTACTTTCTAACTTTAATGGGCTCTGGATTGATGACGGGCCGCATGGCAGTTCTTCCTTGGTCAAGCCACATGGCGCAGAGAGGCTGGTCTCCAATTGCGTTGAGCTTGGTGTCGATGTCCACCGGTGGATGATTGGTAGCTAATGTGGCGACTAGAGAAATAAAAGTATGTTAACATTCGAGGTCACGTAGCTCAGTTGGTAGAGCGCACGCCGCGAAAGCGTGGGTCACGGGTTCGATCCCCGGTGGTGACATGCAATATTCCCCTCAGTATGCCCTAAAAGTTTCAATACAATAGCCTAAGCCGCTCTTAGGATTTGCAGGTCCGTACTTTTGACAACCTGGATGTACACGATATCTTCTGAATTAGATCAACATTCCTTGAAGGTTTCATATGAATACCCTTAGCTTTTCTGGATACCCAGGATCAAACATTCCCCTTTCGCAGCAATAAAACCAGCATGTAAACAATGGGCAACTTGCATAATTCACAGTCCCAGCCCCAGAAGCTTTGACGTTTCATGCCATCTCTGTAACCATAAGTATAGTTAATGAGCCTTTCGGATATGTTGATACAAATTACTCTCTGAAAGCCTTGGTCATATGTTTTGGGGATGAAGAGGGGGCATGCAGCTGAAAGAGGGCATTGGAGGTGGCTGGCTGCCTTCCAATTTCTTTTGACTCTTAAAAAGGTTGCTAAAAACTTTCAATTTCCGATCGAATGAGCCCCCTCTGAAGCTTCTGACATTACGTTCCTTGCAAAGTGACCTGAAGAAGAAAAATAACTTAATTGAAGCCATATCGCTCTTTACTTAGGTATCGCTACTGCAATACCTATGATTGCATTCCACAGCATGCAGTCAGGTTTCATTAAATGGTGATGCCTTTTATAAATTTGTATATCTACTCTGTTCTGTATCACGGCTGGGGAATCGAGTTGCAACTTTAATTAAATGGTTTTTTAGGGAGGGGAGGGGTAAGATGTCTAAGGATTTTGTGTTTGTTAGAAGTGAGCAAACTATTTCGTCTTTGCTACTCGCAAAAGATTATGTGATCGCTACCGGTAAAAAAAAAGAGAGAGAAAAAAAAATAAGCCAGCCATCCTTATGAGGCAGAACAAAAAATTTTTAGGTTTTTGAAGGTAAAGCTTGGAAACAACGGATTTGTGGTTCTGAGGCATCTTGTTAATTTAAAGGTGCAATTTTCACAAACCTGCACCCCCTTATTTTAGGTGGAAGTTGTTTCACATTCTTTCCAAAAGTTATGGAAGCCTTCCTGTGCTAATAACTAGATGGGCATCTTCAAACTTAAAAGATTCTACACATTTTGTCATTAGCGAATAAATTACTAATATAAATATTTTTGTAAAAGTTTTGTTTTTTTGTATTTTTCGTTTCTACTGAGAAAGACTGCTCCTGTACTTACCGCTCCTAATGCTCATTATTAGAAACGACTAGAACTTTTTTTTTGTTATTCTGATGAGCCTCTCTTTAAGAGCAAATAAGCTTAGCAAAAACAATTTTTAGCAACGAATTCTAAAGTGGCAAAAATGTGCTTTGATGTGAAATTGACTATAATTAATTAGTACCCAGTGAACTTGAAGAGTAAATTTTAGTGAATTTTAATGATTAGATTTAAATTGAACACAATTCAGACAAAAGTTTAAAATTAAACATTTAACAGAATTTTATTCAGTTTCAACTGAAAAGTTGAATATAGTTAGGAGATCAAGGCTTTGAAAGATGTGAAAAAGAGCTTGTAACTTTTTTGAAATGTACCAGATTGGAATGAGAGCTACGCTGTTTTAATCGTCATTATAGAAAGCCCTTAAAAGGATGCTTCATAGGCTATCGTAGACTATTGCAAGGTATCATAGGTTTTTGAACATTTTCAAAAATTTTCTGCGAATAGTAGGCTATCGTAGGAAGCGAGCTGCGAGGCTCAACAAGACAGCTGCCAAGGATGAACATTTTGCGTGTTGGTTGATGTCGATTTGGTTTATTTAACATAAATGGCAGAGTAGAAAGTTGAAAACTGTGTTGGTATGATTGACGATGTAGGCAGACCACAAGAATCTTCAGATGGGGTTTTTGGTTCTCTTCATTGTCATGAAAGTGGACGAGCTTTGGCTGCTACTGTATGGAAATCATGGAGACGACAATGGTCGATGTTTACAGCTTTTGATTGAGATACTTTAGACACCATATCGAGAGTATGATATGGGCAATGGAGACTTGAAAAACTGTTTAAAGTGACTGAGAGGAGCTGTAAGCCCGTGTATTGCTGGATGTCACTTCACACGTCAGGCTTTGACTTGCAAGCGTAGGGATGAGATCGATTGTATATTTTGATTAGCTATGACTAGATATTTCATGTTATGAAATAGATAAAGACGTCTGTTGGTAGGGACAGCATAAGAACTGCAAGGTATACATTTTTAGTTTGTCCAGAAATTTAACTTTCTAGTCCTTTCTTTCTCGTGGTTTATTGAGTCAACAAGTTTCTGTTGGCTTGCAGCGGCCCAGCAATTTGACGCCTGAATTGTCATTGCACTTGAAGCCGAATTTCCACTAGACGAATTTGTTAGCGCGAAGCGATTTTTTTCGTCCCTAGGCATGCGCATTATGTAATAATTATTAAGTTGGAACTTTCAGGGAATGATGAGGAGGATGATCAATTGACCAAAAAGGCAATATTTGTACGCTACTGCTACTATTATAATTTCTACTTCCGCTACTAGTACTACTACTACCGCTACTACTGCTACAACTACTGCTTCTGTACTTATTTCTAAGGCTAAGGATATTTAGATGAAAATGAGGGGGTAGGGGCCTGGCTGCCGTTCAATCTCTTCGGAATTACCTCAACTTACAAATTTCAATCCAATACCCACAGCCGTGCCTTACATATTGTTGATCTTCTCTTTCCAAAACCAGCAAGCATACAGATTATTTTGGTTGTGTTAGGCATCCCTCTCAACATTTCCTTAAAGTTTAATCTTAATACTGTAAGCTTTTTTGGAGATCGAGAATCAAGAATCATGTCTTCTTAAAAAAGGACCTTAAATGTTGACAATGGGCAACTGCTGCAACCTACAGGCCTTATCCTGGGGGCTGTTGTGGGTTTCGATAATTCCAGAGTTATAGTCATTGAACTTTTGAACTATTTTGAATAATATAGCTATCTCAAAATTTTGGTCGAGTATTTTTAGAAGAAGGGCAACTAAGGGGGCATAGGAGGGGTTTGGCAGTCCTCCAACCACTTCAAATCTCCCACAACATGTCTTGAAAGTTTCTTAAAATATTGCAGATCCTTCTTTTTGACAAACTGGATGCATATAACGCCTTTTGATTTCGTATAGAATACCTCTCATTACTATCCAAAGTTTCACAATAATATTCTTGGACTTTTCCAATAAACCCTGGTACTGTTCGATTTACTATATTTACTTTGTTATTTTAGGTATTCAATTTTTCAACTACTTATAGAAGAAAAGGTCCTACAGAAGTAGAACAAAATCCTTAAGCTAACTGCTGTCCTAACAACAAAAAGCTTAGTTTTCTGGTATAACTGAAGTTCACAGCACTCTTAATGTATTGCTGTCTTGTCTTATACACGAGGTACAGGTTTAAACAGGTATCAAATTATACACTGGAGTTCTTTCAAAGAGATATTATTGTTGTTTGTGAATTTTGCATTACACGCCTTTGCAAGAATTGAGTAAAGGATTGGTAACATCAGGGCTTTTAACCCTTTCATTAATTACCACTTTGAGTTGCCAACAATAATAAGTTCTTGAAGCTATGACCAATCAATAAGCAATGACGAAAGTACAAGATAATCTTATGATGAAAACGCTAGCTGTCACGAAGCTCTTTTATTGGTCACCAGTTACGCAAGGCTATTCATGGGAAATGGGAAAGTACACTTTACGCATTATGTGCCAGATACGTATTGATTCAACTTCTTAGAAAGTTAAAGATAAATAATATTGCATTTTAAAAGTTATTGACATTATGGTAACATTGGGGTGGAAATGTAGAATGAAGTAATACAATTGACAGGTGATATGCAATTTGTCACTTCTATTTCTAATTTTTGTCATTCAATCCTTATTGTAAACGGTTAAATAAGTGATCGCCAATCATCAAACATACAGTGAAATATTGGGCGATAAAAATTACTATGAATAATAATAAGAAATAAGAGTTTTTAAAGAGGTATTTTTATAAACAATAGAATAACTTTAATGTAAATGTTGCAAATGTCCATCCATCTCCCCCTAACCTCACGTTTAGTAGAGAGTAATGAACATGTAATAGGTCTTGAGTTAACCCCATCCCATACCCAAAACAAAACATTTCAAGAGTCACTAATAAATTATTAGTAAGTCTCAAGTTGGTTCTTTGATTAGTTGACAATATATATATATTAAAATACCTAATGATTATAACCTTAAAGTATTATGGTTTTATCTTCTAAAACACGCATCCGTGATTAATCTTCTGGTAAAAATTCCACATTTTTGGAGATAGGCGCTTGAAATTTTTGCAATAAGGTTCTCTGATACGCCTAATGCGAATGGTGTGATTTTCGTTAAGATTCTATGACTTTTAGGGGATGCTTTCCCCTATTTTCCAAAATAAGACAACTTTTCTCAGGCTTGTAACTTTTGATGACAAGGACTAAATCTAATGAAACTTATACGAAAAGAGTATTTGGAGAAAGGGCGGGTTTAATTTCTTATAAAGCAGTGTGGTCTAAGAAATTATTAATGAAACTTGTATATTTAGAATTAGATTGAAGATTCAATTCTTTTAAAGTGTCTTTCAGCATCAAATTCCATTTTTTTAAAGTTTCGTTACTATTGAGCCAGATCGCTCTTTATCACAGTTTGTTACCACAAACTACTTAATTGTAAATTGATTTTATGAAAAAACACTACTTCCGTTCTCAGCTCCAACTTAGATTTGTTGATATTTTTAAATTAACTATTTTAATACTATTTCAAAAAACATAAACATACCCAGAGAGGGGGTGGGGGGGGGGGTGGAGGGGGGGTGGGGGGGGGGTTGTGGGGGGGGGGGGGAGGGGTGTGGGGGGGGGGGGGGGGGGGGGGGGGGGGGGTCTTAAGGTGGACTCACAATATTCTATAGCTTGCACGGATTTAAATACTGCAGTAAGTGTTAAGATCTGCGGATTTTTTCCCGCGATCTTAAGTCCATTTACTCTCTCTCTCTGATTAAATCTTTCAATTCCTTTAGCTCGTTGAAGCAAAAACGTTTAGAATATTTAGTGTTATAACATATGAAGATATTTTAAAGATATATTTGAAGAAACCTGACAATTTTCACAGCCCTCGAGATTTCTAAATATATATGTAAACTTAACAAAATGTACAAGCAAATGACCTAGCAGTTAATCTATGACTCAAATAAGCCGCATATGAAATTGTTAGCTATTGACACTTAAGCATCAGCATCAGTTGCGCAAGGGCACACTTAAAATAATGATGAAATCTGTTTGTTTAGAAACGACAACAGCACAATCATTGGAAGTACAAAATGCCTTAATCCTCTAGATTAACCATCTGATCTCTTAATTGAAGGGATAGAAGTTCTATTACATCGATACTGCTATCTGTTGACTAGTGATTTTATTTTGCCTGAAATATCTCCACTAAAATAACTTGTATCAGATCAAATTAACAAAAGAAAGAAAATAATTACTACTACTACTACTACTACTACTACTACTACTACTATTACTACTACTACTACTACTACTACTACTACTACTACCACGACTGACGAGCAAGTAGTATGAAATAATTAGTGGGTGGAGGGGGGGGGGGGGGGGGGGGGGAGGGGGTGAGGGACAGTGGCTCCTCTCGGTAGCTATGACTTCATTAAAGAAAGACATTGTGTAGTTACGCAGAAAAAGCTAAAACGTAGAAATCTAATTGCCAGGAGCCATCTTTAAGTATATACATGACTATGACGTCAGGTCATCTCCTCCCCTATACCTTTACCGACCTTGAGTCCTTCTTAACGTCAATAGGTTTGAAGCCTCAAATTTATAAGGAATGTTGTTCATACGTCGATTGGAGGAATTCATCAAGCCTTTAAGCTGCAAGATACTTCTTCTGTTACGACTCTTCCACTTTATCAGTAAATTATAACACTAAAGCTAAGTTAGATTTTGGTGTTAAACTGGCAAATATCTCAAAGTTTATCATTGTCTGTTTAAGAGAAGGAGAAACTGCAGCAGGATTCTTACATTTACAGAAGTTGCTTTGCTGGGGTGATGATCCTGTTCATGGTATCGTCAATATAACTGTATTGCAGAAAATAAGAAAGTCAAAGTACAAGTATTTTGTTGATCTGCCAAACTTTCCAATACCATTAGCAGAAAACGAAAGAGAGATGATCATGTGATACATGTTATTTTTTCATAAGCATATGATTTTTCCGAGTCACGCTCGTTTATGCTTAAGCAAGGCTCCATTTCAGGTTCAAAATATGCTTATCATATCCTTACTGTGGGTCAAATTCAAATCCAGAAAAATTCAACGCAGATACCGTTCAACAACAAATTTGTTCTTCTAGGTGGTGATGGTTTGAATTCCAATTGAATTGTGCCTGGATTTACTGAACAAACAAGTTGTATGGCAGAACTGGTACCACGTCGGATCTTCAATGTTGGGGGCTCTGGTTAAAAATGACTGAGCTCCTTGTCCTCCTCCTAAGCTTTAATAAAACCTCGTTTTTGTTATTTCTTGGTTTTCTTTCTGTTTTCCTGACTTGTACTGTTTCTGTCTCGCTATCACTGCTTCCACTGTCACTCACACATTATTAGCCGGTTCCTTATGACCAACTTGCACATTCTTCATTTTGCTTTTTCTACTAGCCGTACATGAGCTTACGATGGCTACATCTTCACAACTTTCCAGACATTTCACATTCTGAGCAGTCGTCACTCAGTTCTAGAATGTCAGTAGCCATCTTTTTCTTTTTCTTGGTTTTCTGTTCTGTGCTCAGACCTCTACTATTTTCAGGCTTACCGTCGGTACCACTGCTCAGTTGATATGTACGTCTGGACTTATTTTTGCTTCCTGTCACGTTTTGCAGGACCACTAAAAGAACGTCGTTTTCAAACAGAACTGTCTCTTGCTTTCTCAGACTAGTTTCAATAGCACTATGCTCACCAGTCATTTTGTCTGAAGTGATAGAAACATCAATGACAACTCTCTTGTCACTTGGCAGCCACTTGGTTTCATCACTTGTTCTTCCCTGTCTTTCAGAGAAATCTATTCCTTCTTTTTCTTTTTTTGAAAAAAGTCCAGTATCTGACTCTGAGCCCGTTTTTTCGGTAAATTCTTGGCTGTAGCTCTTGCTTCAATCGTCTAATCGGAAAGCAAGCATACGCGTCACTAAAAACTCCATAAGCTGCTGTTTAAAGCGTCTCGGAACAACTCAGTAAAAATACCCTTTAAAGCCTGGATTTTGAAATAAGTTGACGTCAATAGCTCGGTAAGCGTAGTTAGGAGCATAATGCGAAATGTTAATTTATGAACGAAAGAAAAGCGCTATCCACCGCAGGAGTGCACCATGGATTATCGTATCAGCAATGTCGATACCCAATGTATTGACGTAGAAATATAGTGCCCCAAAACAATCATATTTAAGACTGGGATTTTCATCAAAAACATTGCCCTGTAGTATAATTTGGTATTGAAACAAGATACGAAAGAGAAAAGTTCAGAATAGAAAGCTTTAATTTGACGCCCGCTATTTTTGTCTCTGCAAATCTAGTCTTTAATTCAACACATGAATATATCACACTGCTTTATACACAATTGCTCGAGAACAATTTTACGTTCAATTTATTTAATATTTTTGCGGTATGCTTATATAGTAGGCGCATATGTTCCGATCAAAATGAATTGAGTAATGCGTTACACAAAATGATCGGGAAGAGAATGAGAAGGACGGGGGATATGATACGGTATTTTAAGCTTCGTGATTCTTACCGACTGCCCCCATATCAAGCATAAATGATTCTCAATTATTTTTATTTAATTTAGTAAACGTTTTTGTTTATTCTTAGATGTGCAATAATTTAAGGCCAGACTTGAGTCCTGAATATTTTTAATACCATAACATTTTGAAAGTTATCAGTGGTGACACTTAAAGTTTCGACTCTCACTTCACTTGGTTGGATCCTTGGTCTTGTTGGTGGACTTGTCGCAAACGGTATCTTAACGTACATTTTCGTCGTTTTGACAGCATGCCAAGGCATCTTCATTTTTATTGCTTTCTGCTGTAATTGCAGAGTCTATACTTTGTTTACAGCGTACTTAGGAAATAGAAATCGGGTACGTTTCACTAATTTTTCAGTTGTTCCTATGTCTACCCTGAAAACTGGATGCACAAACTAATTGGATGCAAAGCAGGAATAGGATACGCTTTAACACTGCAGCAGGGCCGTATTATATAATAGGATATGTCCTCTGAAGCAACATAAACCTGCCATAACTACTTCAAGGGACAACTGAATTTGTCTAAGAAGATATCAATCAGATGTAAAGAAATGGGCAATCTAAGAGTTTCACGGAGCAGAAAGAATCTGGTTCGATTTTACAATTGCATAAATTGCGGATATGATATTCAAGACAGAAGTTCGTTATGAATGACAAGGTGTCTGTGTAAACATAAATTTATTGATACTAAACATTCAGCTTATCTGTTCGGTACTTACTTGGCCATATTGTTTAGCGACGGTTATCGAGTATAGACTACAGACGCTTGTAACTGTAGTAGGTCTACAGCATTGGAAACAAAACCAATTGCATTCCTTTATCACTTTCTGGACATTATGCAAAGAAATCTATTGACACAAACCTTGTTTTCCTTACAACTCAACAACGGATTCTAGGTTAATATCATTGCATAGATCACACGTATCTTTGCAGTATTCATCCCAAGCATACATATTTTGCCAATTTGAGAGATTGGAGCTCAATCTGGCTCAATCCGTCTGGCTGGTCAAAGGTGAGGTTTTGCTGATGTAATCCCTGGCTGTATTTATCACCTACATACATCCAGTGGCATGGATTTTAATAGTTCCTCGTGCCTCTTAACTTTTGATGAAAAAAGTTGGGATTGGGGTTAACAGGGTGGCACAGTACTCACCCTTCAAATATGCAAATGTGTGATCTCTAGCTGTGTCTATCATCCAGAGACCTCAAGTGGCATGGATATTAATATGTACATATATACCTCTGTTACACTTTCTTTGTAAACAACTCGATTTTCAGGGTCAGGGCTAAGGTTGTTAAGGGTATTGTACACTGTTAGGGCTAAAGTTGCTTAACTGGTTGCTAATGTTATTTTTTCTCTGTGATACTGAACAATGAAATCACTGAAAAATTGCACACAGTAAAGTAATAAGGTACGCTAATGCTAAACATTCCAAGTGCGTGTTTCCTATGTAAAGCAATGCAGTGGTTTCGGAAAATAAATTCGAATTTGATAGATTTTAATTCGATTTGCAAGTTTTCTAAGCCAGAAATGTTCAGATGGAGGTTGTTTGAGAAAAGGGTTGCTTGAGCATGGCAGTGATGACAAGAACATCAACCTGGAAGGTCTTCCTGAATACAAGGTGACACTTGGTAATTCCAGAAAAGGACAAAGAAACTGAAGAAGATATATATATTTGATAACTTTGAGGGTGAAAATGAAATTGATGACACAGAAATTATGGTTGAGTGGTCCACGTGGTAGAGTGGTCCACATAGTTGAGTGGGGCACATGTTGGAGTGGGCCACATGGTCAAGGTGGTTACATGATGGAGTAGAACTCACAATGGAGTGGTCCACATGGTGGAGTGGTCCACATGGTTGAATGGTCAACGTAGTGAAATGGTCCACGTAGTGAAATGGTACATGTAGTGGAGTTGTCCACATAATGGAGTGGTTCACATAAATGAGTGGTCCACATAGTGGAGTGGTTCACATAGTGGAGTGGTCCAAATAGTGAGGTGGTTCACATAGTGGAGTGGTCCACATAGTGGGGTGGTCTACATAGTGGAGTGATCTATATAGTGGAATGGTAACGTGGTCCACATGGTGACGTGGTCCACATATTGCACTGGTCCACATAGCAGAGTGGTCCACATAGTGCAGTAATAATTAAGGTGAGAATTTTTCAAGTCAATCTTGCCATGTTTTCTCCTCCACTCAGTGGGTAAGGGGAAATTCATTAATTATAATTATATATTGTGCTTCGGCTTTGAGCTTTCATCAGTACCAGAGATATAAAAGTACTCAGCAGACACATAGCAATTATTCTATATGCATCACGAGTGGAGCATTACCACTATAGCTTGCCTTTTTCACTAGGGGAGCTGAGAGGATTCGAACCCACGACCGTCGGCTTTCCTTAAGAAGTTTTAATTTCAGCCCCCTGAACATTTATATTTGCCTCTCTTAATTTCATAATAGGCCCTCCAAACTTTTAACCTCGGCTACAGCCCTGGGTAGTCAGTAAACCGGTAATATATGCATCGATACTTACCCACGTCATTAATACGTAATCACCTTTATGCATATATAAATACATTATCCTTACATAAAGGTTTACGTCACGGCCTTTGTTTCTGTTGTCTTAAAACTTAGATTTCTTGTTATGGTCGCTGCTTCTATGCTTATTATTAGAAGCGTGTTCCTATACGATCCTGTAGAGGGGGGTCATTGTTCTATTACCTTGTGAGCAGGAACAAAGCTCAGGTGAATCAGAGGTCTTATATTTTGTAGCCCGAAAGGAAGAAGATCATACTTGTCTCTTCCTATGCTACCATGCTATGTTATGCTGTTCCCATGGCTTGCTGACCGTTGGGGTGCTTTGATATTCAAACCCTGCTTCTCCAGTCTTCTCGATTTTTTACAATCCTCATGTTGTCTGTCATTGATTGACCAGTCCATTTGTTTATGTTGGCATGCCAATTGTGTTTGGGTCGGCCTCTTGCCCTCTGCCCCGCCACATATCGATGCATAATCGTTCCTGGTCTTTTGGTGACACGCCCGAATCATTGCAGCTTTCGTCCTCTGGCTAATTCAATTAGGGACACGTAGCTTTCAATGAGGTCCTAATTTTCTTTGCCACTGTTTCATTGAGGTGTCTCTGTTTCCAGGTAATACCGAGTATTCTACGGAAACATTGCATTTCAAATGAGATTATTCCTTTTTCAATCTCTTCCTACTTTTCTTCCTACATCGTCAAATGTGATCTCTCCGGGCACCAAATTTTTAAAATCAAACATAAGTGAGATGAACATCAACCCTTACAGTGTTGACTAAAGAGCAACAAAAAATAAACCATTTGTTGGTCCTAATGTAATACGTCTTCTTGTATAAATACTTCAATTGTTGACATTAACCTGGTTTAAACATAAGCAGGTTATTACAGAGCAGCAGATATAATAGGTTGCTGAATGCTGATAACACTACCTCTTGTCGATTATCCTCGTTTGACATACACACAGCTTTTCAGTGGCTTAAAAAGTTTCAGTCAATTTTATATTGTAAATAGTGAATATTTTATAGGGGACAAGTCTACCCCAGGCAGGATTTATTATCGACCTGCAAGGAGATAGTGATGTGCTATACTTAGGCAGTGGTGGACGCTTATCAAATAATTTTTGGAGGGAGGGTGTGGAATGCAAATTTTTATCTTTCTCACAAGAAAGGTTATACAGTTATACACAAAATATTATCAAATAGGGAGCAATGTCCTCATAATATATATTGCAATTAAATATTATTGCTGAATACAGGTTGTCTTCTGGCATAGTTCTAAGGCAATTTGTTTCTCCAGCTCAGAACAGAGAGATATTTGGGTATGGAAAGGTGTCATTTTTAAAATTTTAAACATGTACGTTAAGAAGACGTAAAGCTCAAGTGTGGACTGCAAGGAAGCGAAGATAAAACGGGATGGAATTTTCTGCTTTTAATAATAGTGAATGTTCGTCTTAACGGATTTACTCCATAATAAAAGTCAAGCCATAGGAAGCAAAGAGACATCAAATATTTGGAATGTATGCTGTCCTTCATATTGGTATGTTAGTTTCAGCACTGAACGGTATTAATAAGGATGGAAATTCAGAAAGAAATTTCAGAAACAGAGAGGGTGATCTCCAATTGCGTTGAGCTGGAGGTCGATGTCCACCGATGGATGATTCGGAGCTAATGCCTTCATGGAGTCGTCCTTGAGCAGCTTCAAAAGCTTCGTCTGGTAGCAGCTCGTCATGAGGGTAGCGAATAAGGAAGGCCAAGTGCCAGTTTGGAAATTCAATTCATCCAAATCCTGGAAACAATGATGAAATCAATGATAAGAGTAAGAACATGACCTGTTAGAAATTCTAGGACACAGTAGGAAATGTCTCTTTTAAGGTGCAGGTGACTGGCGCGAAAAGTGCAACTTAACTTAATGAAGAATCCTAACATTTAAATTTCTAAAACAAACCACTGTGATTTTGGAGCCCTGCGGCTAGCAATTTAACACGCCCACTTTCTTCAACATATTAGCAAGGTAGGCGACTATGATAGTCACATCTGTATTCATCGAAATATCAAATACATCACCATAAAATTCCTGCAGATTGCCATAAAGCTCGAAATACACGACAAGACCCTGTCCTTTCGAAGCATCGAACCTGGATGAATTTCCTTGTCCACGTCTTAACAAAGTACCTTCAACCGTGTCTCCGTCTCAGTACTCCTTATGAAGTTAATGACACTAATGGAGACTGTTGATACTCAATTCAGGTCAGCCGAAAGTCTTTCCGCGATACGACCCCCCCCCCCCCCCCCCCCCCCCCCCCCCCCCCTCCCCCCCCAGCCCCCCCCCCCAACAAAAAAAAAAAACAAATTTTCCTCCCTTGCCTGAGTCGGAAATTTATTTAAGTGTCTACGATAGATTAAGGACGACTCAAGGCAATCATATAATCTGCAAAAACAAATATCATAACTTAGTAACAACGTGTCAATGAGAATGTGAGCATTGTGGTAGAGAAGCGGAAACAACATTTGTCTCTTTGTTTGGTTGCCAGCTTTGATGCCTGACAAAACGATGGAACATACTCGTACTTTCGCAATAGAACTTTATTTACGAAAAAACATTTTACAAAGAGATCTTAAAGCATCATCTCAGTTACCCCTTCTGTATACCTATGCCCCCATCTGCCTGAGTTTTACCCCCCTTAAACCCCCAAGTACCGTGCAAGTGGGTCCAGGAGACCCGATGAGAAACACTTCTTAGGGGAGTAAACGCGAATCGATTAGAGTATGAATGAGTGTGACTTACTTTAAGCTGTACCTGGGACAAGAACACCAAACACAGGTCCTTTCCAGCATCTGCGAAGATAATTAGGTGATTTTAGACACGACTTCATCGCTACCAATGACATCATTGTCCCACGATGGTGACGCCCGTGTATTTCACATACCCCGCTCTATAGGAACTGAAAACGTTAGTTGTAACAGAGGCATGAATGGAAACATCGTATTCAATTTCTTTGGCTTCCAGTAGGGGAAGGAGGGTCAGTTGTCACATGGGCAAGTCGGCACAAGCTCGTTCTCATTAAAATTTTACTTTTAGTCCTGCTGCCAGTGATGCTACTGTTGTCAATATGGTGACTTGCAAGAAAATCTTTTGAGTTATCTTCGTATTGAAAACGGCCGACAGTGTATAAAGAAAAACAGTCCAAACAAAATAGTTATTACTGAACAGACGATGCAGAAACTAATTATTCGTGGTCCTGTAATTCGCCATCTTTTGAGAATCCATGATGCTAAAGGCGAGAACAGCAAATACAATGACTCTGTCCAAATCTACAAATACACGATAACTTAACACAAAGCAAGCGATGGATTAAAGAACTTAGATTATAAAACTTAGCAGACTATAAGAAATTTATCAAACTCGTATGTCATTGGTAGGAAAGTTGACAGAACGATATGCAGCATTGTTTGATTAAGGTCAGCTGGGCCTTACTATAATATTCTGAGATCCTGTGACAACAACAGCAAGCTACTTGTTTTCATTTTCCTGTTCAGAGGATTATTTTTCCACCCAATATATACAACAGAAGAGTTTATTTCCTATATATGCAAAACATCAATACAGGAAGGAAACCTGCAACAGCATAACCAATAAATGAACGTTTCCTTTACTATAATAACTTTTTATAAAATTACAACTAACCCTGTTCATCTACATAGTATAACGCCAAACATCAAAGTTCATTAGTACTATATTATGACCTCCTCTAACACTTCAAAGTTGTGACACTCATCACCATGTACAGTTGTCTAAATTTAAATGAAATTACAGCATATATTAATAGAATCTGTGGTTACTGCTACAAATGGTATTCCTCATACCTATTAGGGATCCAAAAAGTCCACTAAACACTGCTGGTATACCAAAATAGATTGCTGCAACTCCTGATGGTGTTCACGCGGTTCCAAGAAAATGTATCCGCTATAACAAGTGTCCGCTATAAAACTGTCCGCTATATAGAGGTATTTTTCAATGAGAGTTTGACCATGATTCGGTCCGTTCCTAGAAAATGTGTCCGCTATTACCAGGTGTCCGCTATATAGCATGTCCGCTGTAGACAGGTTCGACCGTATAAAGTTTATGCGTGCATGAGATGGATACCATCGATAGAATGCTAAACTCGTCTTCAAGAGCTCATATATTTGGCGCGGCAAAGGAACTTTGTTCCAATTGCTATCGTTCAGGATACGCAACGCTTCCTCTAATTTATTACCACATCTTGAACAAGCAGAGTTTGCAGATCTTCGCTACCGCCTAATGATAATTTTAGAGGACAAAAATTCCGTATTCCCTTTGGGGTGTTTATTCCACTTTACCAGTCCTTGGAAAGAGGAAGTAAGCTTTTGCAAATTCCACCAAATTGGTAAGATGGTTGACGGCAGTCGGAGGCAAAACGAATGCTGCTACTTCATTACCTATTACGACATTTTTGGTAAGGATACACGCAGCCACGCAGCCAGTCAAATTTTGATAGGGAGGCAAATTCCAAACGAAACCCTTTCCCTTCCATCCGCCCTTCAAAGCAAGTCCGCCGTGATATTGTTAACTGGAAAAATTCTGTATTTTCACTGTCCCAGGAACACTCGTCTTTCTCGTCTAGTGAATGGAACTACAAAAGTGATCCATTTTTGAATGCCTGTAAGGATTTTTCTGGGGGGCAAACATGGTCACGTTTTGCCTGTTTTTTGCCCCTTCGATACACTTATCGTTACTATGCATAACTGTTCCCAGGAGGAAAAACCCTTGATCCTTATGCTTTGTAGTCATTGTAAAATTGATGATAAATGCGAACACATCGTAAATTCATTGCTTTGATCGAAGCTTTTCCGTCGCCTCTTTTCAAGGTCGCTAAGCCAACATACTTACAAGAACAGAAAACAATGAGTGGTACAGCAAAGATTTTTAAAAATGTGCGTGCGACTTTACAGTATAAGAAAGGAAATTTAAACTTGTTGATACAACAGTGAACTAAGCGTGATGGGCAACCATGTGCTCAAAGAATGTCTCATAGCACGCTAGGTACATGAGTAAGATTTTAAGTGGAGCAATCGTTACAATTCCAAGGCTCAAAGCATATAAAAATTCATCCTATAGCATGTAGGCCAAAACGAGTCACTTTTAGTTTATTACTGCTAAAGTTGGGTTTGCAATAAACTGACGTCAACAGCTTTGAGTCGCGTTTCCTGACGAGAACATCAAGAAAAAGAAGTTGACCTTTTATTTCAAACTCAATAGTAAAATTAGAAGATGGATGTAGGCTGTTTGAAGTATTCAAAAATTCTAAAGCCTGCTCATTACTATTTAAAATGAAAGTATCATCCACGTAATGTGCATGTAATAGTGGTGTAATATCCAGGTTGTCAAATAGAAATCGTTTGGGATATCTAAAAATACGTAAGCCGAAATAGGTCCTAAGGGAGAGCACATGGCTACTCCATTGATTTGCCTGTTTATCATGCCGTTAAAACTGAACTCAGATTTATCTTATCTCCTTTACTGTTCCTACTTGTGTTGGTTGTGTGATAAAAAACTGGAATCCAGACGGTCTCAAGCGAGGAACAGACACCTAAACGGCTTAGACTTTGCTGATGACATAGTTTTTTTATTATAGACAAATAAGGAATGCAAGACGTTCTTTCAAACCCTAAAAAATAAGGAAGAAAAGCCACTTTCCGTTTACGTTCTGAGAAGACAAACGTCATGTCGATCAGAAACTCCAAACAACTTGTAACCTTAGGGCCATACGTTTTTGGAGATGTTATGTGCTCAGGGTACTTGGGAAGCGTAATCATAAGCGAAGAGCCGTATGTAGGTTGCAGGATTGGAATAGGTTCAGCAACAGTCTAGAGCAGGCACGTGCAACCGTTTCCAGGCGACGGAGCGGATCAATAGCTGACAGGGAAATCGCAGACCAAACCTTGTTCCCATTATTCTATGTTGGAAACTGCCTCATTCCACCAGCTCTTGTTGCAGAACATTGTCATCTTACATTATTTGGCGTAACCCCGTACTGAAAAAATCAATTGTCTCTACTAGGGAGTTGAGTTCAATCAAAGACGACCTCAAGTAATATTTGAATTGAATAAAATCAATCTTAACTAACTGCTTACACCATGACAGTACAGATTCAGGTTACAAATATTGAAAGAATCATAGAAATTATCGACCCTTAATTACCCCACCCCAAAATTACAGGTCACTCACCCACCCCAATCCCCACCCCAACCCTCCAAAAAAATTAGCAATTATAGGCAATGAAAGTGATCTGGGTTGTTAACATGCCAATTATATTTCTGTCATTAGTGAACACACATTTCAAATTTTCAATGATATATGGCCTACAATTGAGGTATCTATAGGGCAAACATGTATTTCCTTAGGGTTGTTCATTTCGTCCCTTTCAGAGGTGCATGAGGTTCAAAATCCCTGTCTATTCTTCCAAAAAAAAGGAGGCATCGCCCTGAGTATTGGGTACACCATAGAAGCTGCAAAAGATTCGCGGTTTGGCAGGTTAAATGTGCCAACATTCAGAGCAGTGCAGTAGCCAGACGATCTTTGTTGGGCATGCTAATTACCCAAAAGCATATTTTAGGGCATGCTTCATAAATTTAAGGCGTACAGGCCAGCCGTTTACCCATTAACGTAATTTTTGTGTAACCCCTTCTGGAAAATCGGTGAGCCCATTTACGTTTGGTGTGACATTTATCGATATATCTCTGCATTTTAGAATCATTTTGAAGGCCCTAACATGAAGGGACAAGACATGAACAGATCTAGGTGCGCAGATTTGATACCTTGGAAAAGATACATAGAGCAGGGCATTCAACAAGTCTGAGAAATGCTCTGACACATTTCAAACCTCTAGGACAGAAGACCATGGACTAGGGGATGCTATTTTACCTTGAAGTCCACTTCTAGAGGATGCTAAGCATACCAAGCATACCCTTGGCTACGGTACTGGTTCGGAGTGTATATAGCTCATAGAAAGCAAGGGCCACGGAAAAATCTTTGGTTGAAGGAGCTTTTATATAGGGGGATGGGGGGGGGGGGGGGTTTTTTTACGCAACTAAGACCATTATGTAATCTTTGTCATTTAAGTTTGAACTTTTTCTCCTGTTTCTTGTAACCCACGTTTTTCTTGACAATATAAAACTAAGAATTATTTTTTGTGATAACATCATTGTATTCTGGGAAAGCAGTCCAACATACAAGTATGAAACCTCACTTCTTAAATCAGCCACTTGTGTTAATTACTAGAATTTGACACTATTTTTCTTAATTTGCTGCATAGCAAGAATTTAGTGTTCAAAAATTCAAGGCAGAAAAACCTGAAGCACAGCAATGATCTTGCTGCACCCAGCACTTAGAGTTTGATGTATGGATAACACCATGCGGTAATGTGGTGAATGAGTCTAGTTGTTTAATTGCTTAGACATCATGCTACACAGAAGAATTATTAACCAGCCTTTACTCTTTTCATCAGTTTAAGTTTCGCAAAGTACGTTCAGAGTGTTCTAAATGCTCACAAAAAGATCAAGCCCTACACGTAACTGATATTGTAGGATTATGATAATGAGATTTACCGAATCCGTCTGAATAAGCAGGGGTATGGGCATCGCACTTTGGCGTCGTATGTCAATTTTATGACGATAAAAAAAATAATAGAATCATCCACTTTTGGGAGACTGAAAGAAAAAGGATTGGCGCAGAAAGATACCAACAACGTATCAAGATACGGTTGTATAATAGAATAATTGTTTCGATAATAATATAGGAATGATAACCCTGTTCGGCTGTACTTGAAGCAACCGTCTCTAAGGAATGATTGGAGAGAATGTACAGCAGAAAATGATCCTTTGCCTATCACGAAAGGTGGCCTTACCTGGTTCATTCAAACACAGTTTCCTCCTCCTGTACAGTACATCCGATGCAATTTGCGAGGCGGGTGGGGTGAGAGGGCAACCAGATTTCGCGAGAAATTTGTGACACTTATCATGTGATACTTATTATGACTTAGAAAGAACAAAATGGTTACCAAACAATTTTTTAAAGTGTTTCCACTAGTACGAACCAATTTACTCATGAATATACCAAACATTGAGCATTTAAATAGTTTTAGTATTGCTATTAATACTTCACATGTGAAACATCAACGCAGTGCAACTTTAACTACTTTGGTTTTCACAAGTATACGAGAATTTCACAAAGAAACGTAAAAGACTAAAATTACTGATGAAAACTTTATGTCAAATAATTACACAGAAATCACCATAAAGTGTGACAGAACAGAATGACACACAAGCAGTTTGGAAGCCCACGTCAAATGTTAGTTTAATATAAAAACATTTGGGGGGCTCTAATGAATTGGAATCACGCTCGCTGGATGGAACACACGTTTTCCAATAAGAAAAGAACAGAATGAAATACAAGGTGTTTGGAAGCCCACGTCAAATGTTAGTTTAATATGAGAATATTTGGGGGGCTCTAAAGAATTGGAATCACGCTCGTTGGATGGAATACACGTTTTCCAATAAGAAAAGAACTGAATGAAACTCAAACTTGTGTGACAGAATGAAATACAAGCAGTTTGGAAACCCACGTCAAATGTGAGTTTAATAAAAGAACATTTGGGGGGCTCTAATGAATTGTCGAATCTTTCAAAGTTAAGTCGTCTTCTAATTCTACGAGATATGCCACAGACTTGCTCAGCCTACAATTATTCAAATCGGGGTGGTACCCAAATACATGGCAGGTCATTGTCTTTTCATCGGTAGGTTACATTTCTCAACTTTTAAAGACTAGTGCTATCCTTCTTTACTTCACAAGTACGTACATTTCGTCGTTATCGGCCGTGTATTTGTCAATTTGACCCTTTTCAAATTTGGAAAATCGTTACTGCTATCTTTTTCTTGGTGATTTGTCCATTAATTTGGGCCTATGTTGAGACTCTTGCCTAAACGTCGGTCAATAGCTTGAGCTAAGTCCATTTGCGAAGCTAAGGCCAGCTCTCGAAGCATTCCTTGTTCTAAGCTGGAGCCACACCGAGAGATTGCTAAACTTAGTTGAATCTACAGAAACCAACAGTTGCCAGTTTTTTGCCATGTGCAACACAAGTGACATGATTTGTAAAACTCTGATCTTGCTACAAGAGTGATTATACAAACCGGGACTTCAAACAGTGCATTCATTTCATATTGGAACAAATCATAAGTATCAGTTGTCTAGCGGTTAAAATCCGCTGTGTTCTCTTCAGCATTTCATTCTACAATTCCCTTCGCAAGTGTTTTATATTCTCTATGCATAAAAAGTTTAAAATTCACGATAACAATAATTTAAAAATTAATATTAAAAAGTACAGGTCTTTAACCCAAAATAAAGCTATCAATAATGACTCTAATGTCACACAAAAGCTTCAAACTTGTATGATCAGACCCTAAAACACTTATAAACATGATACTTTTGTTATTAAAAGCTTTTTATTAATTTAAAATATTAAATGCATGTTTGAAGGTAAGTCAAAATTCTATGTTGCTTATCATCAAAACTGTGCAAGACTTGGGTTTGAACAATTTAAATTGTTTCCTCTGTATCATAGACTTAACTACGTTATCCCTAGACTCTTTAAATAGCATCACTGAACACTAAATACACTTTTTAAAATATAATTTTCCTGTAAAATATTCCAAGATATTCATAAAATGTTCTCCTTCTATAAAAAGAGATTCGAACCATATTCGAACTGATAATCAGTTCATTAGCTGTTATGATCATCTGGCAATGTCAAATAAAAAATAGACACAATCAAGTGGGTTGAATTATGTTAGATTTTTTATGATATTCTTTAATACTTTGTAACTTTGTTATTGAATACACTAGTGGATATACTTTTGAAAAAAAGTGTATACTTACGTTTGCCTGGAAAGGATAGATTGCAAATTATTTTCTTCCTCGTTAGTCGAAATCAGCAATTCACATCCATCATCACATTGAGCATTGAAGTAATGTGTACCCGTCTGCGATGACTGCTTAAAAGAAGAAAGCAAATAAAAAACATGACATACAAACCGCAAACCGCAAACATATCGATTTTTTCCACAACAACGTCTTTTCGACGTTTTCCTTTAGATTCCCCTACCCTCCCACAAAGCGTCCAGGACCTAAGTATCAATATAAGCAAAATTTGTGCATGTTATACGCTGGGATTTTGCAGTGCTTAGTGTGGGAGACACAAAGGATCGACAGAAGTGTTGACATGGATACGGGTGTCTGAACACCAATATGTAAAGGTGGGGATTTCAGAGTACAGGCGGCATTATTTTTCTAGTGAAGGTTCTTGGCAACGGTCAGGCAGAACGTTTGCAGTTTCAAGAATTCCCCTTTAGTACAAATGAAATGAAGTGAAGTCAATTTACTTGTTGTAAATGTTTAAGGAAGGTAAATATTGAATTAGTGTAGATTGTTTAATTGTGTGAATCTCTTCTTATCTATCTTTTCGGCAGAGCGATGATGGTTCCCCTACCATCGTAGTTTTTTGTCTTCTCCATTGTAACAATTATCATCAGGATCATCGTGATAATTGTTATCATAACCATTCATCTTCTTTTGCTGCTGCTTTCTTCTTCTTCTTCTTTCGCGCTCTTCTTGTTTTCCTTCTGTTTCTCCTCCTACTTCTTGGTCGTCTCCTGCTTCTCTATGTTACTTCTCGTTTGACGCTTGTCTTCATCGTAAATCGTGCTACAATTTGTATTAGATTGTGACTGTGGGAATCAAGGTTCTCGTTTTCATAAGAGATGGTCAAAGATGATGATGGTTACGATGTTTCTTATAGGTGGTAGAAATTCCTGATAGATTTCTGACTCTTTTTTACCTCCACTTCTTCCAATGGTCTTCATAAAATCTTTTTTGCTTATGCTTCCTCACATTAAGAAGGAACATGAGGTGCTAAATGAACGTGCGTCTTGTCCCTTTCCGATTTATGAAAATAACTCGGAGTAAATTCTATCAATTTATGTAAAATATGTCGATTGGTGTTTTTGAACAAGAAGAAATTGGTCGCTTGGTTCTTGTAACTATCGCATCAATCTTGATGCAAGCCATATTTTCCTGGTTTCAACCGTATAGAAAGTGGACCATGAACTTTTTTGATACACTGCTGTTGACAAACTTGTCAGTCCTTGGTATTTTAAGTATCCTGTTGACAATTCCAAATTACTTGTCTGATCCAGTTCGAGTGGCATTGGAGATAATTTCAAAAATGTTGGTGTATATGCCATTGGCGACAATTGTATGCAGGGCAATAAATAATGTTTATAGAAAGAGGAAAGGACCACGCAGAAGGACTTTCACAGATCAGACTGTTACTGATGGGGGTGGAGGTGAGCTATTTTGCTGTTATCTTTAGTTTTTATTGCATTATTTTCTTGATTAGTCCAAGGAAGCAAGGAGGAACGTTCTCAAGTCAACTTTTATGCCAAATCTTTATACCGTATTTCCTCTAATAAATGTCATTGCCTGATGAATACTACTCTCTATTTTACACCACACTTCTAGCTGAACATTTGTAGCAAACAACACTTTCGGATAAATGCCACCCTCTAATAATTGTCCCATCTTGAAATCGACATTTACTCTTGGGTGCCTAATATAGAATAAATGGAAGGGGGTTGGAAAAATCTTACAAGCTTAATAAATGGGGGTTGGAATAGATAGGGGGGGGATGGACAAAAAGTTTAAGAAATAAAGTCAAGATGATGTCAAGAATCAATGTTTAGAATCAACTGCAAGCTCCTAAACATAGGGTAGTACAACCTTTGAACGTTCACGGACGTGTATTTTAAAAATTACGAATGAGGTAAATTCCACAGATTTCTGTTATTATAAGCACAATGGGAGCATGGCCCAGGGCCGTACTGTCTAAACTTTGTTCTCCTCTTTTCTGTTATTAAATTGTTTGAATTGTCTCAGTTAAAATATAAACCAATGGAAAACTCTACATTCTCTGAGCTTGACGAAGGAATTTTTTTATTCGGAGGTTTGCTTTTAACGTCAGTAGGCGTTTTCATTGTATACATTATCATCATCATCATCATCATCATCATCAATCGGGCGCACCCAAATTTATGATCAGCATTTTCCTCGAGTCTCTATTCTTCATCAATTTCTTCAGATCGGGTATTGGAAGACCTATGTCTTTCTGGAGCAGTGTACCATAGTCCAGCGTGGGTCGGCCGACATTACTATACTCATGGCGCGGTTTCTATAGCACAGTTAGCATATACGCAATAAATAGTTATAATTAATCGATTTCCCCTTACCCAATAAGTAGAGGAGAAACCAGGAAAGAATGAACTTTCTCACCTTAATAATTGCACTTAATGGTCTAATGGTTAAGGTTTGGGTTTTTAAAACATTGGGCCATGGGTTCGCATTCCCTCAGCTCCCAGATGAAAACTCAAGCTTTTGTGATAATACATCATGCATTGATATGTATATACATATATATATATATATATATATATATATATTCTCAGCTGAGAATATGTATATGTCTGGCACTGATGAAGGCTCAAAGCCGAAACACAATAAATATTAATTAATTAATTTACAGAGATTTTCTTCCGTTTATATCATTTTCAGTTTCTAGCAAATTCCCAAGATATCTATATTGCCTTAACCCTACCTTACATTGGGGGAGCGGGGGTTTAGTAGGCCCGCGGCTACATACCTCAGCTAATACTTTTTAACACCTGGACGGATCACCATGAAATTTTGGTACCTTTTTGTGATATTGGCGATTTGTTGACCTATACTCGAGCTTTTACGTTTCGGTTTTATTACTTTTCTTTGAAAAAAATCTTACGCAACAATATATACAAAATAGTTATAGCAAAATAACATCTTTAGATGAATTTTGCACCAACAGTGAATTAAGAGTTATATTTTTGATATTTAGTGGATATTTTTGAGTCATAATGCTCAAGATAAACAAAAACCGGTCGATTATAAGTAACAAACAATGTCGGTAGTTTATAAACCCATATATTTTGTGATATAATTTCTCAAAATCTAAAATATCTTGCCTAAAAACAGCGTATAAATGCAGAAATACCCTAAAGATACTTAAAGCACTTAACAGTCAAAATTTTATTCAAAAAGTATGTTCTAAGGCTTTTTTACAAAAATTTTGAAATTTTTCAATATTGAGCAACATTTCATAGCTCTAGATGACGTCATTCACACCAAATTCAAACATTTTTTTGCAATTTGTTGCAAAAGAGTTAAACTATAAGCTTGTCAAACATCTTTGTAATAGCAATAACCAATAAAAGTTATAGTGTGTCAAAGTTACGCGGGCCTACTACCCCCCTCCCCTCCCCAATGTATGAGAATAGCCAAAGGTTTATGAAAAAATGACATTCTGAAATTGGCTACCTTGTTGACATTTTCTTGGAATGGCCCATTTGCCACCTGGCACACCACTTTAGTGTGAAAGGTTTGATACTATACTGGTATAGGTTCGATCCAAAGTGACATGCTATGTTGAATATGCCACCTCATGTGTAAGCCCCCTCAACTATTTTAGCATTGTATTCAATTAGAAATTATAGACAGTAATTTATCGATGTTGTTTCCCAGACCCAAATCTTCTTTTACCAGGTCTACACCTTAATGCAAGTGTGGCACTGGGCCTTTACCACTGACTGCACACTTGGAAGACCAAAAAGTAACCAAAATACTCCCTAACCCCAGTTGTTGCAAAATAACCCAACCATAATGTTGTGCGAAGATTGTATTATTGGGTTTTAATATTTGGTTAATCAACATTTTTGAAAAAAATGACTTATTTGAAACAAATTCTGTATATATATAAATAAAAAATTTCGTTCGGTAGGTAGTAAAGTGCTACATATTATATGTATCATACATTTATTTTTTCAGGTTTTTTTTAAACCAGACAAACGAATTTCGTTCCTTAGCTCGCCTTAAGCAAGAGCCTGTTTAATGTCTTATTTGTTTGTATATATATACACCTAAAAACAGATTCCTAAGCCATAAAAGTTTAAAAAAATATATATACACAATATATATATCTATATCTATATCTATATATAATCCGGTCAGTGCCGTTTAATTGCAAGCTATTGTGGTAATGCTCCACTCTTTGAGAATTATATATAATTGCAATGTTTTCAAGACCCCTTTAACAACGTGAGGCCTTTGCAGAACGTGTGCATCTTAAATAAAGTATTCTATGAAAACGGAGGACTTTGTTTGAAATAGTTAGTAACAAACAACTGAATAGACGAGTTTTCTTCCAGGGTTCCCAGCCTCATCTTGGAAAACAATTCCCTGATAATTCCCTGATTTTCTCTTGACGAAATTTTGAAAAATTTCCTGTGGTTCTACACCGGAGTATTGCCATACACGCCTTGTGCAAATCTGGCATTCCATAATTTAAAGCGTCATATACTGTATGACGACCAGTTATACTAAGGTCAGACATCACTAAACATTCACAATACCATTTCCATGACGTTCAAGATCATTTTAAGGAAAAGGCACTTTTCTGGACACTAGATATACTCTTAACTACGAACACCTTAATTCTGGTTTTCCCTGATTTCCCTGAAGTTTTCCAAAATTCCCTGACAATTTCGTGATTTTACACGTAAAAGGGGTCCAGTTTGAAACTCCCTGATAATTCCCTGATTTCTCTGATTTCCAGGTTGGCTTTGAACCCCATCTTCACAAGCAACTGTTTTGTAAGTCGAAGAAACTTCAAGCAAATTCAGAACTGAGGTTTTGGTCCAGTAAGCAACTAAAAAGTCTTAATAGCGCACTTTATAATATATTTTCGCAAGTAAAATGCGCCCGTCCGCAAAAGAGACATGAGGTTAAGACTGACTTCATTCGGCTCATCATACATCGAAACAGATTCACCTTAAGCAGCTCCTTACCGCCTCAACGCTTCTTATTTTATTCACACAGAATATGTTGATTTTGTTTGAAAAAATGAATTATTTTTTGACAATTACATAAGGTTATACCTATTTTGAAAGCCATTTTGCTTCATTCGTATATTTAGGACTGTTCTGTTTTGTTCTTAGGCACAAACTGGTTGATGAGTTAGGAACATGACGTCATCAAAACAACAATTACCCCTGATTAGTGTTAACTATCTCTTCATCAACATTAATGCGTCTGAAGTGTATTGAGAATTTAATTTTAGATTACTCTACAAAAAATGTTGAATTCGTGGAAAGCCTCTCGACTTGCAGTTCTTAGAAATATTCGCCATATAAGGTAAACTTTTTTGTTGAAATCACGTGACAATATCACGAGCAGTGACGACTATTTTTTTTAAACAGAGGTTTGCTACATAACTGTTAGGAGAAAGTCAGAAAGATTCAGCATCTTAGAAAAAGCATCCAAAAGCTGTTAAACAATATTCACAGCCGTGGGCCTACTAGTCCAAACAATAGTACCATATACTCCCCATTTCAGTAACATTTATTCAAATAATGAGCAATTATTTGTTATTACTTTGTCGTTGTCAGTCAGTCAGAAAATGTAAAGTCTAATGTAAAAATATTGCATTTACTTTGATTAACGTATATTAAAAATACTATTGCGAATTGATATAGAATTTAATAAATTAAGAATAAAGAGAAACACTACGTAAAACGTTTGGAACACGGGCATCTGATGTCTTTTTAAAAATAGTTATTATGTTAAGAAAACAGCAGGTAATAAAAATTAGAGTTTCTATTTTGCCAAGGTAAGAGAATTGTTACATATTTCTCTAGTGTTGAAGATTTATTTTGCATATTGAAAGAATTTTGTAGAAGCCCATGTTAAACGGATTTTCTGGTTTTTTTTGTTTTATATTTTCAATTGTACGACCTCTTACAGTAGTTTTTATGGATGAGAGATCTATTTTCACTGAATACTTCTTTGCATAAAGTGAAGGGTGGAAATGGGGTGGAGGGATGTGTGTTAAAACTAAATTAAACGCTGGTAATTTCATGCCAGCTTTTTGTCAGTATGGATTTACATTGAGCGTTATTATTGGTGGCAATCTTACACTTTTTAAAAAATTTTAGGTAAAAGAAGAGAAAGGACAGATTATTTCGAGCTTTGTTTTTGTTGTTTTTTTGTTTTCGTACTGAACGCTAATTTGCATATGAGATCATCTTTATTTAGATTCAAGGATTATTTACGTTTTATTGGCATATTAGTATTATTATTACTTGATACACTATTGGGTTATTTTCTGTGTCATTGACACAATAAGTAAATTGTGCAGCATTTGGTAACACTCACACTATCAGTGAATTGAACACCAAAACACATTCATTAAATCTCCAGAGCTTAATGTGGCAAAATTGTGTGTATTCTGTATGTTGAAGATTGCCAACCGCTCCTCTGTATACATAAGCAAGTTTTGTACAAAATTGTAAAAATCTCTCTTGTAGTTATCATACGTCTAAGACTGTGATGTCATTAAGGTTACCTAAGGATCATCGATTCAAAAGTTACCTAAGGAGTTATATCCTATTAAGCGTTGTATTGCAGAGTTTTCAGAATGTTTGTTGTCATTGTAAGTGTTGAAAATCCACAATGCCATCGTTCTATCTGATCTGACATTCTGATTCATAAGTATTGTTTTGTTGATCACGTTAAACTTCCACTGCAATCATGATATAGCTATTCCATTTGGCAACATCGTTTTACATATAAAGAATGCAGATATTGCTGATTAAGTACATGGTAATGAGTAGTTGCAATGAGCAACGTTGTAATTGCAGGACACTATATGGCATCCATTGTTTCAAATGCCCCACTTTAATTTATCGCAGCTTGCTGTGATGTTAGCCGAGATTTTTGAAGGTGAATCTACCCCAATTATCCAAGGTTGCTCGGTGATCAATTTATCCGAAGTAGCGAAGAGTGTTACAGGTGAATCTAGCCACATAAGCTACGATCTTGGAGGTGAATCCAGCTAATTAACCCAAGATTTCTGAAGATGATTGTATCATAAATAACCAAGTTTGAGGTTAATCATGTCAAATTATCCAATAGTGTTTGAGGTAACAATGACGTGGACAGATATCTTGATCAAAGACGAAGTGTCAGTATTGAGTTTCTTTATTAATGTTTTGTATATCACCAAAAGAGATAGGCATGGCAATGTTGATCGAGGTGCCTCCAGAAACATGAGAAACACACTTTTATGTATTTAAAAAGGTTCCGCAATATTTATGTTTTGTAGCATGAGCAAATTCTTTTTCTCTTGCTAGGAGTTATTCCATACCTACCCTATTCAAAGCAAAGTAAGATGCGGAACCGAGGTGCTTGTGTGTTTAATTGCAAAATATTTAAAATGCAATAAAAATGACATGGATTATTAACTGACTTTCTTCTTATGGAGTTTTGTATACGTCGTGTACTGACAAAATAAAAATTATCACGCGAGAAACAAAGATATTGCACTAACTTGTAACCCTGTGTGGATACTTTTTTAGCATGTTAACTCGGGTCACGAGAAAAACATGTATTTGTGTATCCAAGCAATTGCGGTAAAATGTTTACTTTAAGAGTCGGCTCCCTGTGATGCATCGATCTAGTACAGTGCAAAGAAATGCTTTTCGCACGTCGTTTGACGGCTATCCCAGCGGAGCATTTGTCTAAATCAGTACCATACATTTGCCCAGAACTAATAGCGTACTTCAAACTCCAAAAATTTTAATTTGTCCAGTCGCTGGTGCCATAAATCTTTCCATGCAGCAACAAATGCAGTGTCTGATTTTGTCACTCTTTTTGCGGACTACAGCGGACAAAGTTTCCTTTGGACATCTACCAATTTTCTCCAATACATTTCAATATTAAACCATTTCCCGTTATGGATTTAACAGAACATAAGTCGATAGTAAACTCTAGCACATATAAAACATCGTGGAGGTTAATAATTCGACTCCTCCGACGGGGTAAACGCAGGGACGTGTCGTGAGTAAAATAGCTACGCATGCAATAAAACTTTACAACTTTACGGAAGTTGTCTCTTGTACCAGAAGAGCATGAATTAAAGATGCTATCATACTGAGCACCGTATTCTACTCGGGGGGGGGGGGGAGGTAAGGGGGTCTTTTCAACTGACAACACTGTCGAATCCTTTGACAATGAAAGTTACTTTTCCAAGGGCAACAGCAATTAAAACTGTACACCGAGCAATCCTAATCATTCTGTCAGACAGTGTTGGTGCCCCTTGGAATAGAGTTTTTGAGGAAATTCTTAGTGACCATAAAATGCCACAAGTACTTAGAACATCGACGACTATGATAAACAGCTGTTCCTTTCAAATTGCGCTCTTTATATTTGAATTTTCACCACTTTGTATGGCATACAGTAATACGAAATGTACATTAATCTGCAAACCATTCGTTAGAAAGCAATTTTTATTCGCCTGAGACAAAGTTGCACTACCAGTTTCAAGAGAGAAACTGTGTAGGATTCTGTCTCATAAAAAACGCGTCTCCACGTTATTGGCGTATCTACCTTACCATACACATATTACATTTACCCCCCCCCCCTCCCCGCTCCCCTCAAATGTACCTTACTTCATTGCTGTATTTGCGGTAGCTCAATTGACATTTCCGACTACAGACTCTGCTCACAACCAAAACGCACTATGTTCTAGGATTATGGCAGAGATGAAATTCGCTCATTTTTTGCGTTAGATCGTAGCATCACCTTACATCTATCACTACCAATGCTTCCTGAATGAAAAAACTCCAACATAAATTAGTGCATTTTTCTGTGTTATGGAGATTTACTGACTAAGAAAACTCCCAAACAAGTAACCCTAACTTCCAGAGAAATCTCTGTTTTATGGTCATGTATCAACTAGTCCTCTCACATCAAGCCATCAGGGCCTATACTTCAAGCAATATACGATTCTTCATAGAGTTTGTAAACAAAAAAATAACACCCCCAGATGAAATAATAGCGAGGTTAGCGTCGAAAACACATACTTCTTTACATATACATATATCTTTGAAATATTTAGAGGCACTAGGAGCCCTTTCCTCCCGTCTCCTACAGTTAATTGTACGTAGGGTTTTCATGTTAAGTTTGATCGTAGCAACCTCTTGCAAGTTGCCTTGATAGGTGACGCCGTAACGTGAACACAAATAAGTGGATATCGGGAACCCTCCCACTTGCTGTTGTGGTATATTTTATTGCAGATGGAAATATGAATGTAGTGACTCATTATTACAAAGAAATTTCTTTAAAGTATTATTATCGGAGAATAGAGCCCAATTCACACTACGTGACGATTTAGACGAAACGAAACGATTTGGGCCAAACTGTCTCAAACCGTCAGGTAAACATGACGAAACGATGGACTTCAGCAAATCGAACATTTCGACTAAATTGGTAAATCGTCTAGCCAATCAGCATCGAAAAAAGCTTCAGTGTTGACCAATAGGATGGTCAGATGCCCAGACTGCAGTTCTCACGACTTCAGACAGCTGTGGCTGTGGAATCAAATTATGCATTGAAAACGTAGAACAGGATCATTGGCTTGAAGATTTTCGATGGAAATATTACGTGAAAACTACAAGAATAACGCCAGCAAGAAGAATGAGAATCGCAAGAGAGACTAGTTTGCTAACTGGACCCTTTATAGATGTGATAATGTGGAAGGTCGAAGGTAAGTGTTCATTAAACACATGATGTTGAGTTCCATATGTATGCTGATGATATTCAGTTGTACATGATTTTCAAGTCATCGGTGGCAAATGAAACGCATTTAGCCCATTCTAAAATTAAGGACTGCCTCGATGATGTTATAGTATGGATGTGCAATAACAACCTTAAGCTCAACAAAAATAAAACTAACTTGATATATCCCAGCACAAAATATCAAAAGTAACCAACTATTTCAAAGTTCAGCATTGGAAATGACTATATTGTGCCTTTTGAGATCTTGCGAAATCTTGGTGCTGTAATTGACCAGTCAATGTCATTAGTCAACCATGCCCAAACTGTTTGCAAAGCATCCTTTCATCAATTATGCGGTATTGTTAAAGTTAGAAAATACTTCGACCAGGAGACAACAAAGACTCTTATACAAGCCTTTGTCACCAGTAGATTAGACTATTGTAATGCTTTATATTACGGTCTCCTAAGGCCACGATGCCAAAAACTGCAGTACATTCAGAACACAGCAGCACGAGTCGTTACTTGCACGCGCAAATTACGGTTACCCATAAGGTATCGTGTCACTTTTTAAATACTTTTACTAGCCTTTAAAAGTCTTAATCGCTTGGCTCCATTGTATTTAGGAAATATCTTAGAATTTTATGTACCATAACGGCAGCTTGCTTGCAGATTCAACAAAACAATCGCAGCTAAAAGTCCACGGACTAGTATTGTTAAAAGTTATTATTAAGTTAAATGCCTTCGGACTAGAAACACGATAGGCACATGGTATGAGCCCATAGTTTCCAAACTTTCTTCCTTTTCCTAGGCTGATACATCAGGCCCTTTTCATTGATAGAATCTACTGACACACGCATGATGTAGTCTATCACAATCATGATGATGATGATGATGATGATGATGATCATAAAACAGAATATGATTATTATATATAATTAACCTGAATTGTAACTATCAAAGTTCTTATTCCAGTTGTTACTGTTCCATAAACAGATTACCGTTCACCTGGTTGAGATCCTGAAAGTCCAATACTACCAAAAGTATGCATAAATGTAAAGGGAATTCTGGAAAATAAAATTATATTCTTTCTCAGTATATCCTTTAAATGACAACCTGTTCCCACAATTTGTGGCATAAACTCTTTCCACAATATTTTAAGAAATGGAAAGCAACAGAAACTTGGCAGTTTGCTAGCATCAAGTACTCTCGTGTCCGGAATAGACGGGGTGGCTGGAATAAACAGGATGGGTGGAAACTTTGCTCAAAATAAATAAACGGGGTGGATGGAATAAACGGCATGGGTGGAAATTTTGCTCAAAACAAATAAACGGGGTGGGTGGAAATTCTGCTTGAAATAAATAAACGAGGTGTGAGGAAAAATTTATCTCGAAATTTCTATAAAGTATCTGGAACTCCATGTAACAGCAGTGTTTCTAAGGGCTTTTGTTTTAAGGGCTTGTGTATAAACGAATCAAACATAGGTAAAAGGTATAAAACTGCGCCTAAGTAATATACAAGAAGTCTTTAAAGTCTGTAATTAAGGAGAAGTTTTTTATTTCTTCATGATTTTATGTTCCGGAAGAGAAAAAATTTTAGTCTAGTTACTTGTAACAGTCAGGCCTATGATCAGTTTAACTTCGTTGGCAAAATACTGCTGGACGGCTGATTAGTTCTCCAGTATCGTCAACTCTATATTGACTTGTTATTCATGTAAAGAGATGTCTTGCGCATGTATTTAAAAATTAAGTCGTCATTTCAGGAAAAGGACGCATTTGACAGACTTTTGAATGAAATGCTCATGTTAGTCTTACATAAGATCAAAAGTTGACATTGAGACCATTGTTATTGGATTCTCTTTGCGGTTGCATAGATGTTAGATTTGTATGGAATCAGTTTACTCCAAATCTGTAAAGAATTAACATAATAATGGAAGTCAATTTCAGGTTTATACCGGTTTTGTAATATGAGTTTTGTTCTCTATGTTTCTCTTTCTATGCCTCTTTTGTAGATCGAGGCCTAGCCCAAGTATATGTATTGAGCTGATAAACACAGTTTTTAAAGTCTCTTTCCATGTTATTGAGCATGTCAAAAGGTGAAGGCTCGAGGGGATATTTGAAGAGGGAATGAAACAAAACACAGTCATGGAGAAGCTTTCATGTAATTGTGCTCTCTAGGAAGTATTCTTTGCAAAGTTACAGCAGAGCATAGTTGCATGTCTCCTTTCTTCCTATTTTGTTTCTAGCCGAGCCAAATTTGACCAAGCTTTTTATGGTCTATGTAAGACCAGGGATGGGAAGATTTTGCACTGTAGGTGGCTTTTTAAAAAACTCTAACTTTTCTTTATAAGCTCACAGTAAGTTCAGACTAAAAGTAATAAGAAAAGCACGCCATTATATGTATACATCCTAGTATATGCATGCATGGTGGTATAAGCATGTACGTCAGTATCTGCATGCATGCTTGTATGTGTATGCGCACTAGTATGTGTATGCATACTAGTACAAGCGTTTACACTTTCAATCGTTACGCACTTCCATTTAGAGAGACCCATGACAAAGGTCATTGTTAAGGAACTATTCTTATCTCTGTGGTAATTCAACGATTACTGAAATTTCATAAGGTTGTAACGGTACCTTGGCATTATCACATCTTGATGGCAGCCCCATACTTGTTGCTATTTCTAACAGAAAAGAAAGAAAATGTATGGTTACAATAAGCTATAAATCTTTACATATCAGAAGAAATAAGTACATCACGTTATATTTACCTGCCAAATGGTCGGTTTAAAACCATTCTCACTGCTGCTTCCACTATTAGTTTTTGTATGCAATATACTTTGCCTCTCAATATTATAACTTAATAGTAACATTTTTATTATTACTATTATCGTGTGTCACAATTTTGTGTCAGGCTGTTGTAATTGCCGATATTCTTCCGCCAGGCGGATCATAACAAATGATCATGGGCTAACAGAATTTTACAATCTTAGGATTCCAGTACTTTTCGCAGTATTCTGGCAGTTCCTAACAAAGCAGTTTTCTGGAGTACCCCCGTTATTATTATTATTATTATTATTATTATTATTATTATTATTATTATTATTACTTTACGTTGTGGAACTGACCGTTGGCTTCGAGACCAAAATGAGTGCAAACTTTGACCGGAAAGCTGACAAAATTTTCTTAACGTTTAACCAATTCCCAATTTTCTTTTGAAAATCAGCGCATTCGCTTGACGAATAAACTTTTAGTGTCGGTGAGTTTTAGTCAACTTTCAAGGCGAGAAGTTTCGATTACTACGCGTCGTTCTAGATTTTCGTGAAGTCGGAAAAGGTGGAAAGGAAGGGCATAGAAGTGTTGGGAAAAAAGGAAACGAGGCCAGGAAAGACGTTACAATGTTTGGAAAGACACACTGATGTTGTCAGAAACGTCTCTGATACACGTCGAGAATAAAGTAGGGCCACGAACAGAGCCACTGCTCATCAGCGTCTTTGATTTAGAGACTGCCACGAACAGAGCCTTACGGTACACCGACGTTAATGGTAATAGTCTGACGATAGACTACTGACGATAAGTTTCATTGATTTAAAAGGATGTTTGGTGAGTAGCATCTACAAGACTTTGCATAACTGGAGATATTGTGTAGAAATCCATTGTGCCATGCTGTAACAAGTGCTAGTGGAACAGTCAGTGCTGAGCAGTTGCTGTATACTGCCGTACTGATTCCGGCACTGATTACAGATGGAACGCCGGTTATTTAACTGGATCCACGAAATCCACACTGGAGACCAATTAGTATTTTATGTTATATAGTTTTTCATTGACAAGATAGTTGAAAGAATGCCTATTTGGTGGGAAAGTCTTGGTTACGTTTTTTATAAGGCGGATAATTCCATGATATGAAGCTGCGAAATATTTTTCAACATCTTGTAAACTGGCCTCAAGCAACTTTCAAATTTAAGGGAAAGCCAAGAATAAAAATTACTGCCCCCAAAAGCGCTACAGTTTTGTTAGAAATAGTTTTTATCACGTTTATCAAATGTTTGAGTCCAAAGTTACATACCTTATTATTCAGAGGCGTTTGTAGATGTGGACCCCCTCTTGAATGAGACGACACAAACCTAAGGGTCACCCACTGAAAAAAACCCAAGCACACATATGCCGTATATTTTGTGGCTTCATGAAATTAACAATAAATCCCATAGCTTAGACAAAAACTTTTACCATTGTCTATGATACACTCAGACAATGGAGGGGGGGGGGGCAAAGGGGGACGAAGAGGAAGGTCTAACATAGGGTAATCGGGTAATCACACACTTGCAACCCCATAAACAGCATTGCCGTAACGGGAGCTGTAAACCTTAATGTTTAAACTTTTCATAGCTTAAAAAATTTAATCACAGGCAACAAGATCTAGAGGCCGCCCTTAACATCTTGAGCACCCACACGTGCTTCGGTCTTTGAACATTTTTCATGTAAATTCTGAGCACGGTTTTGAAATTACATGCTGAAAGTAAAGTTCAGCCCTACTACGCCTTCACATCCAGTTTATTACCTAAAATGTTTTAGGTTTTTGAGTGAAACTAACATATTTCTCATGACTTGATGCAAACCTTTTCTGACCTTTGCCAATCCATTGTGTGGAAAATTTGATATGACCAAGTTGAGGAATGTACCATCTTCTCCGAGGAAGTACCCGATGTGGTGAAATGAGACATGGTAATCCTGAATAATTCTGAATGCTCATGCTGCTCTGGAAGGCAAAGTAACCGTCTTCTAACGGAAGCTTTGAAAGGTATCCAAGAGTCTTTACTCTATCACCCTGCCCTCTGTTAATGTTTAAGGACGGGGGGAGGGGGAGGGAGGGGGTGGTTTTCCGCACAAAATATCCTTGATTTCATTTAATTACTCTCCTAAACAAAGCATTTTCTTACCAATATGAACATAAATGGAAACAACAAGAGGGAAACTCAACAATTCAACACAACTATACTTCAATGTCCTATATCCAACAAAACACTTTTCAAACAAAGTAAAGTCTACTACAAAGGCACAAAAAGTTGCGGGAAACAAAAAGTTGCGGATTTTTCTGGACGAAAATAGGGAGTAAATGTTGCGGGAATCAAATGTTGCAAAAAGGTAAAATTTTATAAAGTGCGGGAATTAGAAGTTGCGAATTTCAAAATGGTTCAAAAATTAAATTACGTAGAGAATGTAACTCGATTTCGCAGAACTGGTTAAGCAGATAAAACAATTGCCGTCAGAGTCAAAACCAGGGGTCTATAACCAGAAAAAAAATGTAGCGAGAATTAAAAGTTGCAAACTCCTGAAAACTTAAAAGTTGCGGAACAAATAGTTGTGAAAGTTGCGAGGAAATTTTCGCACCTTTTAATTCCAACAACATTTTGTTCCCAATATTTTTTTGCCTTTACGGCCATTACACAATTCAAGGACGTTTAAATCGTCTTACTTGCTTGTTCCTGTAGTACGTTTTCCTTATCTTAGTACATAAACAACGAGAACACCCGCAAGCTGCATTAAAACATGTATTGCCAGATTTAACTCCGCGCGCAAAAGCGTTCTTCCAAAACCCAAAGACTCCGCCGCTAATCAAAACAGCGAAATTTATCCTCTTCATCTGACCATGCATTCCTTTATTCCTTTACTCTATTTTTTAGCACAATTGAAGTACGCAACGTTCAGTTTTGGATCTCGTGATCGATTTCTCAAGTCACATCTGCTTACTCCAAGCTACCTCGCTTATTAATAGTCCCCAATTTGTCCGACCACCACCCTAATTCCAAGCACCCTACCAATTTACACTGCCTTTAGAATCCAACCACCACGCTTATTCCCAACGCTACGTCTATTCGGGGCAGAAGAGCATGAACATACATAAAAGACGTAACGAAATTAATGCGGTTCCATGGTCACTAATATGGAGCCGTGGTAGGGAGAGGAATACTTCAAAAGATCCTAAGACAGACTTGTAATAAAGTCCTTTGATGAGCAAGTAGTAGCTGCCAAATTTTAGTAATAATTTACACCAGCTTGCGTAGTTTTAAAAACTTCTTCTTCTTCTTGGATGCCTCGTCTGATTCAGACTTTGGCTGTTGCCGTCCTCCACTCTGATCTTCTGCTCGTCTTGCCAATGACTTCCATGCTTCTTATGTTCAGTACACCAGCTAGATCCTGCACGTATGTCTTCCTCTGTCTTCCCCATGCTCGCCGTCCTTCTATCTTTCCATTTGTTATCAACTTCTCCAATCCATCCTTCCTCATCACATGTCCGAAAAACTGAAGACTTCTCCTGTTCAACGCTTTCATCATCTGTCTTCCTTCTTTACATCTACGCTTATAGAACTAAATTTGCTTGAAATGGTTGTTTTCGAATTCTCAATGTTCATTACAAGCAAACAATTCTAAATTTTTTTGATAAATTGTCTGATCAACGCTTCACTTCTTATAAGCCCTACATTATTAGTTAGGAGCACCTTAATCCTACACCTTGACAAACATTGACGTCTTCATCATGCTCCAAATATTACTGGTTACTATTTATTATTGCACGAAATAGCGAAAACATTGTGTACTTTAAAGCTTTTTTCGTCTGACACTCGTCAGAGTACCCCCGAATGGCTTGTGTTTTTCAGGCAGTCCAAATTCTGATTGGCGCTCTCAAAAATAAAGTTGGGTGTACTCTTTCACACATTCCATCTCGATAATCTTAACGTTAGTACTCTGAGGAGTGTCAGAAGAAAATAGCTTTAAGTACACAATGTTTTCGCTATTTCATGCAATATTCTTGTTTTGTACCACAAACAAACTATTTGGTTACTATCTATGTCCAAAATCAGTAAGAGAAAGGGTAAGCAAACCATGGCAACCTAAAGGAGGGCGGACTCACTCTGTTAAAGTAATACAAGCCATATCAGTACTGCTTTACCATAGTACTTCAATTTGCTGATCAATGAACTCAGTTATTCCATTTTGTTGGCATAACAGCAAGTCGAATTAGCAATTCCATTAATACATTTTTTGTTACCTTGTTAACGTAATTATTTACACATATAATGACCTCCTTCATAATCTCTATACACACAAAATGTAATGTTTCCCACTTAAAATTGTTCACATAAGGATGCATATATCTCTATCATTTTAAATGTAATGTATGTGAAGCGTTATGTTATATTTACTTATACAACAAAAGCATCCTTCAGATGTGTTAGTGATATCGCAACATAAACGCCATTTTGAAATATAAAAATATCTACTTTTATATAGTGTATATGGTTAAAAACGATTATCATACCATAGTTATAAATTGTAGAGTTGGTATAACGTTTTGAAAAGCATGACTTATGAAATAAACGTCAGTGTTCTTTGAAAATTCAAAAAGATACGCTCTTATTCTAAAGGTGTACACCAACACCATTGCAGATAAATATTGAAAGTTGTATGTAATGATATGTTAAAAATATATTTACTCTAGACATGTATCTCCTTTCATTATAACAGATTGTTAAAAAATATCTTCGCTGGAACGTACAGAGAAGAATCTTCAATTTTAACTCTTTGCGGTCTCCATGCCTTGGTATCATATAATTTGATATCTGGCATATACCGGTCGCTCTTATGTAAGTGAAGTGTAAAGTTGAAGATATCAGAAAGGTTTTCAATCTCTGTGCTCTAAAATGGAATACCAGTGAGCAATGTATCAAGTTTCATAATTAAAAAGTTACACGTGAACTTACTTTTATTGCAAGATGCTAGTGAAATGTTTTATACGACGTTGAGATTGATGATGAAATCTATAAAGGGAAATGAGAATAAAATCAATATCTACCTGAAGATGGTGATCATATCATTTATATAATCACTAACAAGATACTATGTTTCCTGTTCCAATATAAATAAACTTCAGATTCAGACCTAACTGCTAAGTATTTATGATCTCACGAAACCTACGTTCATCAGTAAGGGGGTCATACATAATTGATGTCCAAATTTTTGCCCTTTGACTCCCCTCCCCCTAATCAAACAGCGTCGTTTTAGTGATTACCCCTACCCCCACCCTCACCCCCCCCCCCACACACACACACACACGACGCCGTTGAGCTCTCACACTGGACTTTGCTGGATTAAATTGCTGCAAGTTACATTCGAACGACAATGGTTATTCTGGAAATCATCCGATTTTTTAACTCGTGTACGAAAACGGGCCCTTGCGCTTAATTATGAAGATTAATGTCTTTCGAGTTTTCCTTTAAAAGAACATCATTTTGCAATTTAGAAAGTGATATGTAAGCACCCATTTCATCGGCCAACGTTGCGGTCACCAACGCCGCGGTCGCCTGATATTTGTCACGCACAAGTTTATATTTCATTGACAAGGTGATACGATGTCGAGAATGGAATGAATGTCCCCCCTCCCCCCACTAACATCGTGAAACGTCGATGTCACCCCTCCCCCTCTCCCGGACGATGTCATTAATGTATGAGCCCAAATATGGCGTTTGTGACGTGTACGTGGGTCATGTATTTGCAGATATTATATATTCACTCTTTGATTGGTATTCTATTTTCTGACAGCATACACTGCATTGTGGGTTTGCATTGTTAGAGCTCCGGGCAGTCAATTTGTATTAGAATAGCCAGCAGCTATGAGGATATAAAATATTAAAAGCAGATGTATGTTCTTACGTACTTGTGAACAATACAAAAGATAAGTAATGAAAAACTAAGAAACTGTGCTCAATAAACCCCTACTGATAAAGTTGACGGATAGCATTAAAAAGGTTCAGAAGACCTTGTTTCGATAATGGTCCCTTTATAGAGGTATTAACAAAAAATTGTGCTCAAAAACGAAAAAAGGAACTAAAAAGGAACTAAGGTCGTAAGACTCATTGGGGGATTATTTTACTTACTCTGATGTACCCAGCAGGGGGAACTAAAAGTAATGATACCGATTTCTTCTCTTTGCTGGAGTGTTTAAAAAAATTTTTCTTTTAGATTATGTCTGAAACCATCGAGGATTCTGGCTTTTTTTAAGCTTACCGGTAAATTGTTCCATATTGTTGGTCCATATTAAGCACCCTAGAGTAGTATATCTGATACTAGAGGTACCAGTTTGTGGTACCCAAAGATCAAAATTTCTAAAGCTAACCTTGTATATAGAGTAGATAGTCAAATAACAAGTACTGTTAGTTGCATAGCAATAGTACCTATACTACCACAGGGAAATTGTGTATAGGAATAAGAGCATGGTGTAGAAAATTGTGACATCATCTAAAAAACAATTAGAAACATGTCAATATACAATAATTTCATCCCAGTCCCAGCTATTTTGGTTGGGCATTTTTATTCTATTCTAAGTAAAACAGGTTTAAAACCAGAAATTGCAGTACCTATGTGCCAGGTATCCAGACAACTGTAGGGCCCCAAATCCAGCTTGGACCTAGGCTGAACCTCAAGATCTAGAGAAATGGTTATTCAGAAGTGGAACACTACCTATGCAACTCAATGTTGATGCCAGCCCATTTGGACTAGGAGCCATTCTAACACAAACCCAAGATGGTGAATAAAAGCACATTGTATATGCAAGTCGCACTTTAAGTGACGTACAAGCAAACTAAACATGAGATTTTAGTCCAAGATGATATTTGTCTTCGAGGTACCGGTCTTATCATTCCTTCTTTTCTTCAACCCAAAATACTGAAAATTGCTCACTCTACTCATTTAGGGTTTTGTTAAAACCAAATAAGTTCTACGTGAGAGAGTATGATGGCCAGGAATAGATTCTGCAGTTGAACATGAGATAAAAACTGCCTTCCCTGTCAAGCACAAAGTATCCCATCACCTCCAGAACCACTCTCTGTTATGCCACCACCAATTATGCCTCGGATATCTATTCATGTTGATCTATGCGGACCATTCCCTACCAGCGAATATTATACTTGTTGTAATCGATGCTACATCCAAATGGTCAGAAATTCAGGTCCTCAAGAACACATCATCACAGAAAATTACATACCACCTACATCTTATGTTCTCAAGATTTGGAAACCCTACAGAAATTGTCAGTGACAACGGACCTCAACTTAGTTCGCAATATTTTCACGATTTTCTTCTTGAACATGATATTCATCATCGAAACTGTTACATCTTACTGGCCTCCAGCAAATTTGGAAGTGGAAAGATTTAATCGTACCATCTGTAAATTAATTCGTGCAGCAACACTTTAAAATCAGAATTGGAAAGATTCTTTAGCTTCATCTCTTCAATGTATCGTGCTACTCCGTGAAAACTGGTGGCGCGAATAGCCTTGGAAAAGTCGACGGGAAGAAAATACCTTATCTATGATTAAACTAAGTGTTTTATTAAAAGGTTCATTAGTAAAAAGTGATTTAATATCAAAACTAGCCATAACAACTTGTTCGAATTTTGGTTACGTAAGTTAGAAATAAAGGTAAAAGTATCATGGACAACAAAATTGCTAACGGAAAAGGAAATAACAATAGCAAGGTATTTAGCGGCATGACAAGAATGTGTGTCAATAGCAGATAAAATAGGTCTTAAAAGAACTTTAGGATTGTGGACTTTTGGAAGGCCATACAAAATACCTGGCCTTGAGCCGACGGGATGGAGATTTTTGTATAGTTCATCAGTTAAAACCCCCACGTTCTTGAGTTTTGACAAGAAGGACTGTAGCTTGTTCTCCCTCCGAATAGTTAATTTGACAGGATCCTCATCAAGTCGCCCGAATTTGATTACATCGTTCAACAACAAGTTCATTTTAGAGTCATACTCAGATCTGTTGATGATTACAGCTCCTCTTCCTTTATCTGGCTTTAGGATAGCCAGGAAACCATCGTTCTGCAACTTTTTCAAGATTTTGTAATAGTCCTTTGAGAATAGATGTTTAGGAGGGCTGTACGTTCTAAATCCAGTTAAAGAAATGTACTTCAGTTTCTTTTGCACTTATTCCTGGTCATGTCCAGATTTCTCGTAGATCGGCCGTTTTTTAAATTTCTATGTAGCAATTCGAAGGGTAACAAAAACTGATAATAGTCCAATTTCTTGGGAGGTGTAGTACTGTCAAATTTCCTATACCCTGAGGGATGATGTGATAATACATCGAAAGATTGGTTATCTAAGATATCATCTTATATGTTTAAAACATTTTTAATATGGTTCATATACGTATTCTTTGCGGGGCGTTGCTGTTCATAACTAACATCTCGCATAGCACAAAATTAGTTCAGGTAAGATAAAATAATATAAAATAAGAAATAAAAAAAATATATCACAAGACAAGTTTATATAAAACCATATGACATAGAATAACATTTAATATCAGTTAAAAAAACGTAACATAAGGTTAAAATTAAAAATGATAACGCACATTAGATACAATAAGATACAATAACATAATGAAAGATTACATTAGCTTGATATAATCAACAAAATTTTAAACTTAGAAGGTAAGATCAATACCAACAGCAATGCTTCACAGCAATCGTTTGCGGGAAAGAATTTGAAAGTTGCGAGCACATTTTGCCGTAGCGTTAACCAGTAAGAACAATAAATATCAAGTGTTACTTTGAAAAACTTTTTGAAGCATTGTTTGCAAGAACAAATTACCGAAAGAAAAAGGGCTTTTCGTATTTTAAATATACGAGTTGCTATTTACAGGTCTGAAATAATAAGTCATTGTTAATATGCCAACATCTAATTATCTCTTCTCTATCTCTTCTCTGTCTCAATCCGGATACTAGGAATGTGATCGCCCTTGCCGAGTGCTGCTATAGATTAGTTAGCGAACGGGGTTCCGCTGTGAATTTATTTGTCTACAGATGACTCACAGTCTGAGTTTAATTAATGCGCACAGCGTCGCCTCCAATTTTCGTGGCAGAACAACGTTGAATGGATCGCATTAATCTTTGAATAAATTTCTGCACACAACGCAGACTCCTAAGGCAGTTGTTTTATCGTTTAGTGTGCTCTAGTTCAATGATTCTCAACGGGGATTCGAGGACCCCCATAGGGGAAATTGAGGCAAGGGGTACTATGGGGTACAACAATCTTATGTCAAAATGGCAAAACGAAAGCTACTTTACTTCTTGTTTACTCTAGGGTGCCAAATAGAAAGGGGCGGTTGGAATAAACGGGAGGGTTGGAAAAATCCCAAAAACGTAATAAACGGGGGGGGCGGTGGGTTGGAAAATAATCAAATATGTAACATACCTGGACATAAAGTGAAGTCAAGAATCAATGTCTTCACACATTTTCGAGCCTTGTAAAAGGCGAACTATATCTTTTTGATGTTTTAAATGTGTGGTTTCGTATTTTAATAAAGATATTTTCTACTTGCCCTCCAAAGTACGTCCTCAAAAATTGTCATGGGTATTACTTAAAAATTAATAGGCGGGGGGGTTGGAATAAGAATGTCCTCGATGGAAAATTTTTGAAAAATTACTAGCTGGGGGGGACGACGTCTGTTAGGCACCCAAGAGTACTCACTCGCTTGTTTCACATATTTTTGTTTAAAATATAGTGAGTAAGTTACAACACTGTTATTTTTTATTTTATATTGTACTGGTTTGATAATCATGACGTAAAATAATGCCGAATTCCTTCGGAGCCTTGGGGTACTTGAAAATTTTCGTAACTCGAGTTTGTTCTATCGATATTTTTTTCATTCTCGTACAAATAAAAACTTATCATCGAGAAGAGAGGACTTTAAATGTTAGTTTTGAAAGGAACACTAGAGAAAATATGTCACCACCAGGGATCGAACTCCTGACCTACGCTTACGCGGCGTGCGCTCTACCAACTATGCTAGGTGACCTCTAATGTTAACATACTCTATTTCTCTATTGGCCACATTAGCTCCCTATCATCCACCGGTGGACATCGACATCCAACTCAACGCAATTGGAGACCAGCTTCTCTGCGCCAAATGTGTCAAAATTAAAACTTATGGCAGAAACGACTCTAAAAAGCAACATAAGTTGGTAAGACTCTATTTGCATAATTTTGGTGGTTTCAGAAAAATATTCTTCTAGACTTCTCTAATGTATCTCAGAACAATTTATTCTCAAATCTTTTAAAGAGGGAAATTTAGAAAAACATTGCAGTTGTAGAACAAGGATGAAATATACCTAAACTATTTAATGTTTCATGTTGTTCACAAGATCGTAACGTCTGGATCAGACAAAGGAAATTAAAGGGGACATTTGACTACGGGAAGATCACGGTTTTTAAGTATCATTGGTGTTGGCCATAAGGAAACGTGGTTTTGCTATTGTCAGTGTTGTAAAGCCTACGAGGAATTTATTCTATTTGAATAAGAGTGAAGATCACGTTATCTAAAGCAAAGTAAATTACACTTCTGTGATCAATAGGGGTTTACAGCTGACATTTACTTAGCAGCTCAGGGCTTACGTAAATGACATTTTTTGTAATCGATAAAGAGGTCAAAGGAATCATTGAGAGAAGAATCACAAGAGAGTAGTAACTCAAATCAAATTTTTGAAAGATGCGAGATCTTCCCTAAAGATGAAATAAACATTGCATTGAATAACGGATTCATTTGCTAAACGTTTTCACCAAACACTGATCACAGCAACCGTATGGAATGAAATGAGAAAGCTATTATGATGAATTTATAGGAAACGAGAAGATCCTAGAAAATAACGGTCACGAGAGCTACACGTTTCCTGCCACTCGTGTCATTGAAAAAGACATAAATTATAAACAAATTCTTTTTGTTGGCAGAGTACCGGCCGCTTTGTTTTGATAAATGCGGCTTCTAAAGCAGCAAGATGGAAAGGAGATCTGACTTTGGCTAATAACCTAAACGAATCTTCTTGATAGTCGTCAGTACATGATGGGTTTTCAATCAAATGCTGCCCTATTACCGAGTCTGTTTTAGTATCTGTTGACTTGACTTTGTTTGTGCAATTTGGTAAAATTTGGGGAACTTTACGGCGTCTACTAATGAAGGCCTGCATATATTGCGCGACTTTGTCATGAAACCTCTGCGACGTACGAACTATATATTCGCTCTCTCAGCGACACGTGAATTTATAAACAAATAGACTTTTATGTGTGACAGGTAGTACGTCTTTTTGGGCGACAGGCAGCAGCTTTTGGGTGGAATAAACAACGGTTGTACCATTTATAAATTTACGCTTTCTCATTTCACTCCATACGATTGCTGTGATCAGTGTATGGCGAAAACGTCTAGCAAACTGAACTGGCTCCATTGGATACGTTGAGTGTAATGGGAAAATATGAAAGTCTTTTTCCTTTAGTTTCTTTGTTATTGTGTGACGACGAAAACGTAATGTTTTTTACGGTATCTACTAGAGAGTTTTACTCACATTATTTATAATGCGTTGGTCATAAGGTCTTCCGCACGTTAAACCTCACCAAACAGTTTTTGTGTGCGCAGCAGTTTCCTTACAAAACAATAAAAGTGCCTGCTAGTATTCTCTCATTTTCTGAAAGAGATCGAGAGAAGACATTCCCTGTAGCTGCAAGTGTGTGATTATTCTTTGAAATTCATTCTTTCCGGTATCACTTTCAAAACGGCTCTAGTTGATTTCTTCTTTATTAGTTTACTGTTTCTTGACTTTATTTTAAAACTGCTATTGTCTCTCCACCAACAAGTTACATTGAATTCTTCTCTTCATAAATTGATAAACATTAACCCTTCCATTTATTTTGGAATTTTCCATTTTCTGTAACCAGCTTACGTCTTTCCTCACTCATTCCCCAAATGCAGATTTATTTTTGTGCAGGTAAAACCTATTCAGGAAGTACAAAAAGTTGTCGAGATTGGACGAGAGCACGCCAATTCTTCTTCTGTCTGGAGTACTCTGACATTTTGTAAGGTTCTTTTTAAAGACTGAATTGACCTGCTACATAAGCGCACAACCATAGCGACTGGAACACGGTTAATCTTGCTTCGACAACGTCCCTTTGTAAGATAACAGTGAGGCATCAGAGTTCTGGCACATGCACAAACTAAGGTAGCTGGACTAACTCCAAGTTATCACGATTTGTATAATTTGAGGTCAAAAATGCATATCAGATTATGCTTGATTAGTATCTTTGCAAGGTTCGATAAGTACTTCCATTAGATTTGCTCATAAAGACTGCTTGGAACTTTCTATAAGGATTAACAGTTGGCGTTTTTCTCTCTAAACCCTTAAAACGTAATTCTTTGAACCGACAGAGCCAATACAGCTATAACTATTATAATAGTTTAAGGACGAATGCCAAACACATGTAGATTATCAGTCTACTGAATAACGCGATCGATCAAAAGATCATTCCCTTCCCACCTACGCGCAGGCAGAGAACTAACGATAAACCAGTCAGGTTAGAAATAATTGATAGCGTCCTACCATTCACCATTTAGAATGAGACTCCAATCGCAACCCTTCAGTGAACAAGAACTATGTTCCCTCGTGGTACACAAAACAATGAATAGGAGTATCATTGTTAATACTCACAGAAACAGTAATGTTTTCAATTTGAAGTTTAACAAGGAATATCAGATTATAAATTGTCTACAACTAATAACTAAACTGAAAAATAGCAGAAATAAGCTAGTTAAGAAAAAATAAGTCAGAAAGATTTATATCGAAATCATTTTTGAAAGGAAGTAGTTGCTTCGTTTAACAATCCGCTGAGGACAAATGTTCAGAATGAAGTAGGAAAGGAAAGAGCAAAACTCTACACTCATCTGTCAATCAGGTTGGAAAGAAAATCAGGTTGGAAAGAAAAGGTTCAGCAAAACAGAAAGTGGCTTATATGTTATAAAAACCCAAAGAGATCGTTATACAATGATGCTTTGCAACGAGAGAAGAGGAAGAGGGAGAAGCAAAGAAAGAAGTGGTGGAAGCGATTCCTATGCCTTTAAAGATTGTTTTGTCAAGTAAGATCCGTAAATGAAACTGTAATGACTGATAGTAACAACTGGGTCGAGTGAAAGAAAATAAAAAAATGTCGATGACATATGATATCCAGTTGTAGTCGCTTGCGCTTGTTTTCTAAGGCTACGATTTGGATGGCATTGGTTGACGATTTGTATTCTTGAACATCTTAGGCGAAGGTTATGTCACTGTTTGTTCACGTTTGTCCGCTCTTTTTCACGCAGTTGTGCTCGCTTTCGTGTTATCTTATGTAGTGCTTATGTGTATTTACCGGTAAAGGTATCATCTGGGGCTTCTTAATAGATAAGTCACTACACTTTTCGTCTCTTCTTTGTTTTCTTCTTTCGTTCCATTGTTCTATGATTTTTTGTTTTTTGCTTGCTTGCTTTGTTCCTTGGTTGCTTGTTTGCAGGTTCCTTGCTTGCCTGCTTGCTTGCTGCAAGTTGTTTGGTTCTGTTGCTTCTTGTTTGTTTGTTCGCCTGTTTGCTGGGTTCCGTGCTTGCTTGATTGATTTGTTCCTTGGTTGCTTGTTTGCTGGGTTTCTTGCTTGCTTGTTTGCTGGGTTCCTTGCTTACTTGCTTGCTTACTGCAAGTTGTTTGGTTCTGTTGCTTCTTGTTCGCTTGTTCGCTTGTTCGCTTGTTCGCTTGTTCGCTTGTTCGCTTGTTCGCTTGTTCGCTTGTTCGCTTGTGACAGATGGTTTCTGTATAAGTTATCAAATATCATAAAGTTTGGCCAAATGTTGAAACAGAAATATATACAGGTTTGTGAGTAATTTAGTTTAATCTGTAACTTTGTACTATGCAATGAGAAAGGTGCGAGTGCGTTTGAACAATTTCACAGGCCAGTGACTCACTAAGTGTTAAACCTTTACGAATTGTTATTTAACCCAGTTTATGGGCATATCGAAGGCCATACATTGGGAAGGTGGAATACGTTGTACGTTGGCAGGCAAAGGCATGTTAGTGTTTTCATCTGGGTGCCGTATTTCCTCTAATTTTAGATCCCCTCTAACTATAGACCCACTCCAATTATAGAGCCCTTTTTCGCATCATGTCAAGTAATTTTAAACCCCCTCTAATTATAAATCCCCTCTAATTAAAGACCCCCTTTTTGGTGCCTTCAATTAATTACAGACCCCTCCTAAATCTATATGAAAACGGTAGATATTGATTTCGTCTTCTTGGGAAATCATTGTTGAGTCATTCAAATTCTGTGCACTTACTTTGCCCGTTGACGGCTCTGATGATGACCAAATACAGTGTGTTAAGTAATCAACCGTGTGAAAAAGGTGTGCAACGCCTCAAGGAGCAAATCGGCACTCTGAACAAGCCTTTTTTGGAAATCCATTTGTAACCTCAGAAATGGAACACGAAATGTGTGCTTCTGAACATTTAAGTATTGAAAATGATTCGGACTCAGATATCGCGGTCCGTTGAATTTCCACTGAATGTATGCAAACGGGTTCTCGTTTTGACGGCAGATAAGATAAAAACTCATCTTTGCAATTTCTTGGTCGTGCTGGGCACGACAAGCACGCCTTTTAGCTACGTCACTGGTTACTATATATATCCAATAAATTTGCAGCACAAATAAATTTGAAAAAATATATACGTCAACCTTACAGATGAATAGGTTACGTTTAAAACAAACATTAAAACAAGCTGAAACATGGGAAGTCCACTGCAAATTTGAATGTTCCAATTTCCCTTCCATAGTAAATATTAACTAGCAAGGTGGGAGGGGGTTAATAGAAAGATGGCGACCTGTTCTCCTCTTTTGCAATCCAAATTTGTTATTTAGTCTAAGAATTGATATCACTTTAGCAGTGCCTCTCATTGATAATAAAATGGACTTATAATCTATGGAATTTTGCAAGGGGGGGGGGGGGGGGGGGCCCCGCGCCCCCCCCCCCCCCTCCCCCCACGGTAGGTGAAGAAACTCAACCTTTTTTACTATCTGTGCTATAGATGCATAGAGCTGAGACTACCAAGAAATCTTGTACACTTTTCAAGTTTATTTTAATGTTTTAACATCATAAACTATTGTACTTGGCAACTCAAATCCATACAGGAAAAAGATCAGAGTGAGCGAACTAGTGAATATACAGATGCATAATTCCCACCCTCCCAGTTTGGGTAGAGCCGTACAATCCCCTTGGAAGATCACTTATTATCATGCTGTATTACAAATAAATATTTGAAAAACATGCCCACTACTTTATTTGATCCCCTTATGATTAAGCACAGAAAAGTATCTGCGCTTTATCCACACAGTTTTTCAAAGAAAAGTAACAAAACCGAAAGGCAAAAAAAAGCCACTATAGGTCGACAAAACGCCAATATCGTAAAATTTCGAGAAAAAGATTTCCCGCTAAATTTTATGAAAAATCACCAAATTTTGTGTCAATCGGGCCAGGCTTTAAAAAGGTATGAGCTGAAATGTGTAGCCGCGGGCCAACTAGCCCCCCCCCCCCCATGTCAGATAGGTCTAATAGTTTTATATCACACTAACACCTGGTTTTGTATGATGATCCGATTCGCAACCTTTGGCCGCAAGTCAAATTCCGCATAAGTTAGGAGAGAAAAAAGTCTACGGAAGGAAAAAGTTTGCGAAACACTGGTTCAGATCAACAAAACAATACGGGAAACTGGTACCAAATTGCCAGAAAGAAGGCATGAGTAGGCTAACCATCTTAAAATATGTGGCGCTGGGAAACTGTAGAAGTGCATTGCACTGTCACGTAGTGAGTAGGAACCCTTTGAAATGTGACGTCATACGTCATGTAACCATGAATGTACTAGCAAGACTCGTTTATAGGCAGGGCCCAGATAGAAAACGCATGTGACAGTAGTTCTAACGTAAAATTGTCCAAATTGTGAGAAACTCAAGTTGATCCAGGCTATGACAAGGCACCAAATGGTATGACGAATATTCATGTAGTCACAGTCCTTTATAAGGTCGTTTTGACCTAATCTGTAAGCAGTTTTATGCCAGTGTGAGGCTGGCTACGTTGGCCGCACGACTTTGAGGTTGGTTGACCGAATTAAGCAGCATGTACCATCGTTTAGTGGTACAAAGTAAACAGGCGGTTTTTATTGGCACTTAAATCTATATGCGAGATTTCTGCCTGCGACATAAATTACAAACGTTAAATACAACTGTTAATGCTCCTGATCTCAACTTCAAAACTTCAAGCAAAAACTAATCTTTTACAGCACATTTCTGACTTTACTTAGACTATCAGCAGGAAGTGGCCTGGTAACGAGCTGTGGACATCCGTGGACACTACAAGGGTTTGTAAACGTCTTGTTTATGACACATAGTTTCCGACCATAGGCCTACACAATAAACAATCGGATCTTCCACGTATAATTGCGTTAACTGCGGCTTAAAAGTTATTGACACACGAATGCTTTAATTGGCTTGCTTTCTATCTAAGATGCAACAAATTATAGGTAGCGGTAGATCATTTATCCAAACACCCTAAACCATTGGGCTATTTTTTGTCCGTTAGGCCTACAGACGCACTTGACTTGGCATTACAGGACAAATGTTCTGAATTGAACCTTGATCGTTGATGCAAACTAAATAAATCATACAGGCATTGTTGAACAAAATGCAGGAGTGGCTAACAATTAAGATAATTAAGGCCTTGACGAAATGTTTTTCATTACGATCGCTTGTTAAATTCTAGGCATCAAATGCATTAAAACTATAAGTTATGGGCTTCAGGAAATATGACAATGAGAGACTCAAAACCAACATTTATCTGTTCTCCAGTTCTCTAAATCATAGTCATTACCAGCATGAAGGAGGCAGTTTTATTTGCATGGGTGACACTGTAACCACGTATAAAAAATTGACTTAATATCGACTTGAAGATCACCCTGGCTGTCGGCTGGGCTTTGCATAGGATTAATTATGTTAATATGTGCTATTGGAATTATCATCGGATACGATGCTGTTTGATATAACTCACAAGGCGACTTCAAAGAAGCAGTACCCGCAGCTCCGAGTAACCAAGCAGAGTGGAAGTTCCCAATATAACCTAAAAATCGACTTAATATCTACATCAAATTTTACGCTGAACCAGCTGAGCGTAAATTTTTCCTTGCAGCTGAGAGTAGAAAAGTTCTGGGGAACAGTTAGATTGTCAAATTACCCGAAGCTTGCGAGAATTTTGCTGAGCAGTGGGTAATTACATGAAGTTAATTTGTTATGAATATGGGCCCAGAATATGCTTGTTGATATGATGCTTTGTAGAGTAAGGGAGGTGGGACGGAGAAACAGAGGTTGCCAAAAATTTGTTCATGAGAGAAACTTTTTTAGTAGAGTGTAGTTTATGAAATATGTATCTGTAGTTTCAAAAGTGGATAGAGCATGTCTCCCGGGCGGCCCCGGCAAGCCTCTCATCTAATGTCTTCTTTTCATTGTCTCTCCGTGTTAGAAATCACTTTTTCATCAACGTTCAACTTCAGCACAGCATACAATCAGAGACGTGTACGAAACATTATCGACTGAATATATACATTCCTCCTGGCACCAGTTTTGTTGGCGCTAAAATGAACGCCAAGAAAGATATATATCACATTAAGAGAAAGACTCAACAGTGTTACCAAGTTCACGTAAGTAACCTACATTCACAAGCAACTACGAGTGTTATCAAAAATACGGCTTTGTAAAGTAAAGTTACCAGATACTTTGCCACAATTCTTCCGGTAGGCAGTCAGGAGCCAACACATATTGCTACGGGTTCTAGGAAAATTCCCTCCCAGAAAACTCCCTCCCGGAAAACTCCCACCGTATAACTCCAACCAGGAAAACTCCCTCCCGAAAATTGCTCAGCCAGAAATAACTTCGGCTGGAAATCTCTGACCCAAAATGTTGCCACTATTGGTTACACATTTTTAGTTTTATAAGAAACATGATTTTAAGAAACACGAGGCTCAGATTGCCTTAATTTCAAGAAACATTTAAGAAACATTCGCAGGCTGAGTGAAACAAAAGGAACTTTTTCGGACAAGTAAAGTTGTTCAGAGTTAAACTGAAAATACATATCCAAAGGCAGCAAGTGTAGACTGAGTTGTTGTTGGCATTATGATAACTATTGTTCTATTATTCACGACATTGTATGCAGTATTCTGATTCTAAAAATTAAATAAAAGGATTTGGCAGTGAACACTGCATTGGCTTCATTTACATTATTCCTTGTTCTAAAACAGACATTGGAATAGCAAAAACGAATTTTCTTTTGAAAATTTAAACTGAGGTACATGCACTTTTAAGAAACATATAAGAAACATTGCAGGCAGAAAATATGAAAGTATTAAGAAACAGTCATGCTCAACTTAAATTCCATGTTTCTTATAAAGAGAAAAACGTCTATTTGTTAGGAGAGAATTTTCATTGGTAAAAACCGCATGTCACAAAATACGTAATCTGACTTGTGTCTACAAGAACAGAGAGCAACAAAATTGCGTTTTATGTATCATATACGATACAAAACTACATAAAAAACCATTTTACGGGGATGATTTTATACGTCTTAAGATTTGCTCATCGTCAACGTGCCATACATTTGTCATAAAATAGAAAAACAACCACGTAATAACCACGTCCTCGCTGATAAAGAGTTATCTTAATGCACTTATTTTAGTGTTACATTTAAAATCGTTGATATTGCTTTTGAAATATTCTAACAGTTTTCGGTTCAGTCATTGCCATAGATGGCAGAGTATATCATGGGAGTGTCTTTCTTTTTGCGAACTACGGGCAGCCAGAATTGAATTATGCCGCTGTTTTCATAAGGTTGAGTTGCCGAACTCTAGGAATCTGGGATCAAAAGTTTGTGAGGCGGGGCCATCCCGGTCCTACTGGGCGGTTGAGTCTGCCTCATAGCTTACTTCTAGCCAGAATTTGCTCCCATGAACGCCCCAGCTGCTCCCTATTATTAGTTAGCCTGTTTGTTAGTTTTTCTGTTTATTTAGGGTATTTTCAATGTCGGGACCACTGCTCATCAGGGGGCTTGCATTGAGAGACGTCCAATCCGTTGTGCAAGTTGGTAGGATATATTGTTGATGTGGCCGTGATGCTGTCAATTGTGCATAGTTTTTTATCTTTCTGGTGGTTGTTTGGGCTTCTTTGCCTGTAATTCGGTTGTTTTCCCAATCAAAAGTGTGACCTTCCTTCCAGCAACTTTACACCTGAACGAGATCGCAGAACATTGCTAGAATTTTGGAGGCGTGGACTCTTAAACAGAGGGTTGGCTAATTATCAAGGGGTTACATTGAGAGATTGCCAACGTTAAAATATATTTTGAACATATATTTGACTCCTTTGTCAACTCTTTAAAATATTTTGCTTCCAGATGTATTGATCGTAGGTACAGAATAAGTAATTGTTTCAATAGAAAGGTGCTTTCACATCTTTTAAAACTGTAGTAAATTTAAGGAAGAGGATATGGGGAGGGTTTTTTCTTTTAGAGCTTATTCTCTCAATTGCGGCATGCCACGACTTTTAAGCTTTAACACTTTTAATTGATTGAGAAAAATGCTATTCTATGACTTTTTTATACGTATATTTAAGGAAGAAGTTTTAAACTCGTTATTTCTAAATTAGGTGAACTTTTTTAATACAGGATGTCTTATCAAGCAACTCTTTTTGATTAATCAAGATATGGACATTTCTCAGTGTTTTAGACCCGACATAATATAATTTGCAATCTTGCATTTCTTAATATAATAAATATATATTCTGTTACATTAAAGTAGCATAGCCATGAAAATTTGAATTCTTTTACTTACGTACCTTAATTTTAGCGACGATTTGATGAGGACTTCTACAGTTTCTGCAGAGCGAATGACACAAGCATAGTTAACGCTCAAGGAGACTTCACATCATCAGGCTATTTATGGACTGAAAGTGTAATCCCTGTAGTCAGTAAAGGTTGATAAGATGAAAAAAGATATTCTGAAGTGCAAGGTTGTGTGGAGAAAAAATGAGTCACAGATGTCCAAACGTGACAGAACATGACGCTAAGTTTGCGGTTACGACCGTTGAGATTGGAATTAACAGTCTGCAAACAAAACATTGTCATCTATAAAATTAACTAGGTCTGTTTGCCACATTTCTGCTAGCCCAAACAAGAATGGCAAATGCTTAGTGGTGCAACGGAGATACTATTTCTTGTGCTGAGTAAAGGAGGATACGCGAACATCCCTGAATACGAGAGACGATATGCACAACATCGATTTATGGATGAGACAAATGGGATACTTTAATTTGTTGACTGCAATCAGATAAATCAAGTGTGGGCATCACTAAGTTACAGTTTACTTTAATGACAAAAAGCACGATAATCCCTGATATGTTGACGACATGCGGCGCAAGGATAGGTTTGAGAGTCACAGGTGAAATCGGGTGAAGACTTACTTGATTTTTCAGTGCCGTAAATGAACGGTATAGGGCACGGAAGAAATCATGGCAGGCAGGGTGTACATGGGAAGTAAAGGCAGAAGACGGTCATCAACTGTTGGCTGTGACGACGATAGAAGCTTATGAGAAGCGGGAAAAGAGGATGAAGACTGCAACAAAATTCACGCCAATAACAAAAGCAGAAAAAAACGATTCGGACTAACTCACTCCGTACTACTACTACCACCGCTTGTAGTAAATTCCGACGATGCAAAAATTTGTCTAGCACGCGAACATTTGCAAATTTGCAAACATTACACAAGGAGACCCTTTTCAATGTGGCAAGGCCAAAAAGAATTAGAAGGGTCACCGTTTACATCTTGTTATCTGGAGGATGAGAGTACTTATTCAAGGGAAGACAATAGATGTTGGCAGTAATTGCACTGTGTGGTTTCTTGGTAACGAGCATGTTAAATTTGGGTTAATTAGACAGATAGATTGAGCTTTTGAGACGACGCGTACTAGCAGGTGATTGTCATTAAAAATGAACTTTTGTGTACTAACTATTCTGATGAAGATTTTTTTCTTAAAATTTCAGCCGGAATTGTTCTCCCAAACATTTACATCTCATTTGACGACGTTCGTACCAGCAATGGCACCCTCTATTCACGGGGAACGGACGGTGTAGGGATGAATAAGGTTTTGCTACGATCGGGTACAACAATTGTGAATGATGATGAACGAAAGAGTCAAGTGCTTTCCGTAAAAGGCATCAACACGGGAGCTCATATTGGAGACTATTCTGGCACAGTCATCAAGTAAGCAGAAAGAGTAACATCACCAGCGCCTTGTGTAACTAATATGATACATTGGTTGGTGGGTGCAGGACTCGTGTCAGAGAGGGACGCTAAATGAGCGATCATCTTGATTTTTGGACTTTTTTTTAAATATAAGCAACCCAGTTGTTAAGGCTTCAGCCCTCAAACTAGCCATATAATTAAGCAACTTGCTTAGCAACAATCGGACCTGACAGTTAGTTACCAACTTTTTTTCACAAAACACAATTACAAATTTTCTTAATAAAGACAGAATTCTTTTTTGATTTGAAACAAATTCGTAACCAACAATTTACATGTATAACTCACTGTACGTAGACAGAAGAAAAACCGGAGATTGTATATATTGACATGATTCGTTTAACTTTTGCTTGATTGTGTCGACCAGCCGCTTCTATAACAGAATTCTGACAAAGGACACCGAACACAACGATTATGGTATGCAAAACGATATGAAACGTTTTAATACCACGATTCAATTAGCTCAGCATAATTTATACAAAATAGTAAATCTGCTGATATGAAGCTGACCAGGTCCGTAGTCAGTGAGATATGGGGCTTAGCCCCCATAAATTTGCCGTTAGCCTCCCAAAGTCTTCTGTCGATATTCAACGACTAGAGGCATTCCTGAAATATTTACAATGTCAACTCCCCAATACTCAGAATAGCCCTCAAAGTTCAGAACAGCCCCTCCAAATCTCTAACCCTGTCTACCGGCCTAAAGCTGACCCGATCCTATCATTCACGGTAGTTCGATATCACACCAAAACATTTAAGAGAGAAATACAAAAGGAATTGTATGTTTCAATACGTCTCGTCTTTTTACAGGTTTCTCGGGGTTCATTAGAAAAATGCTAAATCGTGAGGAAGTCTTAAATAAGACGAAATGGTCGTCCAGCATACCTAACCTATGTACGCCTATGTTTGTATGAAATTTTCCATAAAATATAAGTCAACTAAACTATATAAAAAAGATATAACGCTTCATAACAAACGTACAATGTGCTTTCAAATATACAACTATAAATAGAGCGTAAAATAAAATCTATTAAAAACGGAACGAAACAACTTGCGGTCACATGCCTAATGTATGGTATTTCGTACCAGTCTGGTCGTTGATAGGCAACGGAGCCTCACATACGCAATTTCCCCAACACGTCAAGTGCACCTACAGGTATTTCGTTCCTGTAACGATTTTAAAATACTAGTGTAAACAGGGTAATAATTTTAGATACAGGCAGCTTAATGTAAATATTCTAGACTAGATTTATCAATTATTTTTCAGCTGCTTTGGTTTCGTTGATGGAATGTTTATCGGAAACTGGACAGTGGATCGTTTCAGCTGTTTCTATTTGACGGGTTCTTGATTAAGTTGTTAGTGGTACAGAATTTGAAAATACTCCCAAAAAGTGTTAGTGAAGCTTTTCACCGATTCTCTTCAGAATAAATACATCGGTACACAATACGTCGTTACAACAGAATTTATAGACATTTAAGGGATCGAAACTTACAATAGGTAGTGGAAAAATGCGGACGTCACGGAAAACAGCTAATCTAAATACAAAACCCTCTTGTTTACAAAGAGAAGGCTTACGTAAAGCTATATGTCGTTATCATTAGTTGCCTTGTCTTAAGACATTGGCTGCCATGACTGCCCAACGCTTTCTATCTTTGGCCAGATGTAGAAGGCCCACTGCCTTCATGCCATTATCCAATTGATGACATATGTTTGACAGGAAAGTAGTTCTCTGCCTTCCCCTTGTTCTTTTTCCCTTCATTCTCCCAGTTAGCACCAACTCTTCCCACTCTTCTTGCCTGATAACGTTCCCCATGAAATTTAGCTGCCTACTCAGAATGGTTCTTATTAACTGTGGTGTTGTACCTGCTCTTCTAAAAACTTCCTCATTTCTTACTCTGTCCGTCCAAGAAATTCTTAAAATCCTAGAATGGTTTGGTTCATGCGCTCGCATTGTCCATTGCCCATGGGGTGGTACGGTGTTGTGCGTGATCTTGTGATACCACAGAACTGGTTCAAGGTAGCAAACAGCTGGTTCTCAAACTCACCGAGCCGTGCAGATGTTGACAGAAACATCACAGCTGCTACACATTTCCGAATGTCGGTGTAGCTTTCGAAAAAAGTTGACATCATGTTTGCTCAAAGAAGACTCCAAGAGAGCGGTCGGTTAAAAAATGCAAGCTGTATACCACGTTCCTAGATCATACCAAGAACTTGCACACAGTGAGAAGGGAAGATGTGCCAAAAATCCTTACGAAATTCAATCACCCTGAAAAATTTACCTCCAGTACCTCCAGTTTTACAATGGCGTGTTAGCTCTAGTTGTGAGCACGCAGAAACATCAGAAGCATTCAATATGAGAAATGGAGTCAAATGAGGCTATTTATTAGCCAGTATCTTGTTCAGTATGACGTTTGTAGCAATGTTGCATGACATCTTGAGCACAGAATCAAACAGAGGATGTACCCAACTAAATCCAGGGCTGAAGGACATCTGTTCAACGCTAGAAGCATGCTGACCACATGGAAAGTTAGCAAAACCTTGCTGAGAGACCTCCTGTTTGCATATTGTTGTACCATATAGGCTAGTAAGGGTCATGGGGTTTTGCAGAAGATTCTGACAACTTCTGACTTACTATAGACGGGAAAAAAGCTCTGGTCCTCAGTCAGCCTGCACATAAAGAAGTATACATTGTACCTAATATCATTATAAGGCCGAGAATTTCTGAAAAAGCATAGGAAAAATAACGCCTTTTGACATAGTTTCAAAAAAATGTATCAAAGAACATCGCTCGAATTCTAAAAAATAGCTGTTACAATGTGTAAAGTAGTTGCGTCATCTTGCACATCTAGTATTGTGTATCTTCTGTCACCTGAGTATTCTCTTTTCAGTCGAAAGAACTCAAAGGCGTTACTGAGGAAGACAATAGGGTTTAGAGAGTAATGTATTGATACCGCAGTGGTTGTAGTATTGAGTACATCAGTTTACTAGGGTATCTGCTTAGTAAAACGCTTCAGTCTGCTCAATTAATCTCTACAGCAGTTGATATATTAAAATAACAGAGTGAATAAAGTACACATGACTTTGTAAACATAACCCTGAAGAAAAACATAACTGGATTTCAATTTCATTTAGTGGTTTGAGTGTAATGCATGAAGTCATACCAGCTGCTTATAAGTACAGCCCCTTTGTTTTAATAGTCATAATATTATCATTTTTGAGCGAGGGGGTTAAAAGTTAATATGCCATGAAAACAGTAATTAGTAATTTAACAGGATCAGTTTAATTGATAAAGTTTACAATTGTAATTTATTGATAACGTATAGAGTAAATATTTTATTGAACGTTTTTAAGTCTCCATTACGCCAGGTTTCAGGAAGCCGGTGGCAAAACCTATTTTTGAAACATCATCTCTTAAACTGCAAGAACGCATCGCTTGGCAATGATCAGATTATCTTTAACTTAAATTTAAAGTAAGTACACTTACATTTTACACGACCAATAAATCAATTACCTCCAATTCAAGATACTTTCCTCCGCCCCTTCTTCTGTGCTTAATTGCAGAGGCGAATAAGTGTGGTGATTAGGCGTTTTTAACTGGTAAAATGAAGGTTTCATAAAAAAATGAAACTTTGGTAATCGAATGATTTTAAGCATAGTACTGTAAATGGGAGTGTGGGTTAACAATTATTTGAAATAAAAGTCTTTAAATCATATAATAGGCCCTAACTGCAATACCCCCTTCTCCATAAAAGGGGGGACGGTCAATCGAAAAGGCGAACGATTATTTCCTAAGCTTTCTAGAAATTAAAGGTTCGTAGTAAAATGGTATCAAAACGAAAACTCATCTACACAAAAATGCAATTTGATGCCTTCAATTAAGCACAGAGGGCTAACCAACCCCTATGTAATATGCATATGGTGGTATTGGCATATTATGATTGTCAAATAAATGTTTGAGTTACTATTACCTCTTACTACTGTAAACAAGTCTGGACCATAACACATAATTCAATAAAATATCTTAGTTTCAACAAAGACTCAACAAATAGGAGGGACCAGAATTTAATTCTTTATATCGTTTAGGTGTTTCTACTTAAAACGTAAATGTTCATCAACTAAGTGACTAAATACCAAGTAACTGATTATCGTGCGTGTGAAGAAGAATGTTAGCAACACAAAGAGTAGACACTGGCAAGGTAATTAGGGGCTTATTCCGCTAGCCTTTAGGTTCCACCATCCCTGCATGACCATGCTACTCATCGATCATGAGAAGTGGAGTCCCTGAAACTTTAAATTCCACCATAGCTTTAAGTTGGATAAGGTTTTTCTCTGATGTTAAACGCTTTTTGTGTTTCATATCATTTCACTATTGATATACATTTCAAGTCCTTAAAAAAAAAAAATTTCTTAATTAGCATCTCACAAAACAGGAACCCTCTCAAGATATGTCTTCATACATAATCTGCTATATTCTCCTGCTACAACATTGACATGTAGGCCTCCTGACCTCAGAAAGCCGGGGGTTTGATCCCTTTTATGCCCTCGTATGATGATCATTAATGGTTACTGATGACCCTTAACTTGGTCACCGACTTCCAAACTTGTGTCCGAGGCCCCAGATTCTGATAAACCCTCAGGTTATCTGATAACGACTTGCCTACCCCACCATAAAGTAAATGCAGACTTACTGTTGTCTTTGAGTCTTAACTCAGGATCAGATGGTCAGATACTTGTGAAAGACTGATAACAAAGCCATACTTACGTTAGCTCTTAGTAGATTTTTAATTATTAGAATATTCCTGCCATAGTACAAAGGGATGACTTGGTGTTGCCTTAAGAGTTTACCGACAGTTTTTTATTTAGCGACAGTATGCCACCCTTCTTCTGTATCCCGTCCTTCTCTGCTATATCGGGGGAGCGAACATAGAGTGTGAATATTAGTTGAAAATTTTGAATTTAAGTGGGACGTTATTTGATGAGATGAAATAGTCTGGTATGGATGCCTCTTTTGATAATGTTAAACAAATGACTGCAAAAGTGGAAATTGGTGCAAATTTTACATGAGGAAACGCTTTCTCACGCCTCGATAAGACATTAATCAAAAACTGGAATTGTCAACTGGATATAAACTCTTACGTGATTTATATGACTTTTATGTGTACTTAAGTTATTAGTAGATCCTTATAAGGGATCAAGTCAAATTTATATATATATATGGATTCTGATCATTCATTAGCAAGTGACAGTTCCATATGGGGAAAACTTTATTCCATCAGCAACTATTTCCATTCTAAATAAACACAAGCTCAAATAATTTCAATTATTATATACAATAGTTAAGTACAATTTGATACCTATTTTTAATCATTTTTTCGTGCCTTGTATTCCCCTTGATAGAGGCTAGTGCAGTACCCATATATGTGGGCCGTTCATTGAAGCCTCCAGCACTTAAAGACAGGATGCCCTTCCTGTCATCACTGATGGCCCTTGGGTCAATCGAACCTGTACCCTCTAGCATAGAAGGCATGTGAACTATCCACTGGACCACAGTGGCTCTAACATTTACAGATGCTATCTTTAGTTGGAACAAGATTTTCATTTAACTAGTTATTCATCGGAGTTATTTGAGAACTCATGATACATACAATAGCAGCTTTTACAAGTATATAGCCTATCATATAGCTAAATTCGTCAATAACATAGATCATTATACATAACTTTTACATTTTCCCAAGGGAACAAAACAATGATTTCAGGTTGATATTTATGATACTAGGTACAAGTGTTAAACATCAAATATTGGTCACATAAGTCAAATAGTTGTGTATAAATTTGTTACTGGAAGAAAATTAAATCATCTGATACAACATGGAAAACTCTTATTAACTATTTATTGACCAAATGATTGTTTGATTGATAGACTTTCGGAGTGGGCAATTTATTGATTGCTTGACTGACTGACGGATTGATTAACTGACTGAATGAATGTTTAATTGATTGATTGATTAAATATCTAGTCAATAGAGTAATTAATTGACTGCTTAACTATTTATTGACCAAATGATTGTTTGATTAATAGATTTTTTGATTAGGCAATTTATTGATTGACCGACTGCATCAGCGATTTATTGATCGATCGAATAACTATTCAATAGAGTGGTTAATTGACTGCTTAATTTATTGATTGATTGTTTGCTTGATAGATTTTCGGGGTGGGCAATTTATTGATTGCTTGACTGACTGACTGATTGATTAACTGACTGAATGAATGTTTAATTGACTGATTGATTGATTAAATATCTAGTCAATAGAGTAGTTAATTGACTGTTTAACTATTTATTGACCAAATGATTGTTGTATTATTAGATTTTTTGATTAGGCAATTTATTGATTGACCGACTGCATCAGTGATTTATTGATCGATCGAATAACTATCTAATAGAGTTGTTAATTGACTGCTTAATTTATTGATTGATTGTTTGCTTGATAGATTTTCGGGGTGGGCAATTTATTGATTGTTCGAATGACTGATTGCTTGACTATCTAACTGATTAATGGAACTGATTCGTTGTACCACTGATTAGATGCATGAATAACCGAGATTCGAGTTGATTATGTAGGTGGTTGATGGATCAATAGACTTCCCAATAAAGCGATTAATTTATTGATTGATTAACTACCTATATGTCAAATTCTGTACTTCAAGAGGTGAAGAAGTTCATCATCACATTGCTTGGCCATATCAGCGTGCAGCCATCGGCAACCCGCGTTGGATTAGTAACGTATACCAAAAAGGCGGTTCGCAACATTGATTACATCAGTAATAACAACAATGAAAACAACAAATGTACTCTCATCAAGGAACTTGAAAGTGTTGACTGGGGAAAGACTTACAGTGACCCATACATACACCGTGGAGTGTCGGAAGCAGCGGGTATTTTTGAGGCGGCAAAGAGAAAGGGCTACGGTCGTGACCGCGTTCAGAATGTAGCCATTTTTGTTACTAGCGGAGAATTTAAAGGGGAAAATTGTGGTCCTTTAACGTTTACGGCAAAGATCCGTCTGGGTAAATTCACGCACAGTTTATTCGTATTAGCTGTTAAGTGCAATCAAATGTCAGAGACATTGAGTTTTTTCTTAACAGGAAATAAAGCTCGTTACTTTTGTATGCACAATTTTAAAAGCTTCGCGGAACTTGCAACATTAATCAGAGGTGGTACGTATTTATATTTTATCATGTTTTCATATCATATCGTATTTACATTTTGCATGGCCTATAATTTACCCATAACCAAGAAAATGCTTAAAATCGGCACAGCTTGGAAAAAACTAGTGCTCTATTCTCGTCATGCTATCATTCTATTTGGTGGCTATACTATTTTGTAGAATTGGCTATTGTCTGGCTTGAGTTGGCTATTTCCTGGATTAAATTAAGTGTTTTCTGGGTCGAGGTGGTTCCTTTCTCGGTGCTTTCTACCTCATCCCTATTTATGGTAGGGATGATCGCAGCGGATCTGAAAAGATGGTGGAGGCAGTAAACACAATCTGATGTACCGGTGCTATTTTCACATGTCACTTCTTTTCTATTTACAAAAAGGAGGGGAAAGACGTAAACAAAGGTATGTACATGTTATAGACACGCTTTTGTTCTTATATAAGCAACACATAATTTTATTTGGGACTCGCTCGTGCTTATATTTTTCAAGGTTTTCTAGCTCAGCGGTTTCTTGATAGTTGCTTTATTGTTCATTAGACCTCAGACTCGTTTTGCTTATAAAGTGTTGCTTATATAAAGATATACATATATCTATACTTATATATAAAAAAATGACGTATACGTATTATCTACATTTAGTCAAAAAGTACCAAAAAGTCTTTCACTTTTCTTGATAATGTCCATATGGCAGGGAGTGGACGCCGTCTTCTGATATATACTTTTTATTGTCATAGGAAGATAGTGATGTTTTGTTTTGTTTGATGGTGCTTACTTGGTGACTGTATGATGTTATGTGTCACGTTTGATTTCTTTTAAAGGCAGCTTGAAAGAGGCACTGTTTATAGTCGTCATGGGTTATGACATCTTTGACTATAACTTTTTTTCACCCCTTTAGCAGCCTTCTTTTCCTTGCCTTCATACTTAAAGGAATACATTTTTGGCCTTAGTCCTATAAACTCCTCCATCAGCTTCCCACATAGCTCATCCTTCATCTTTCCGATAACTTTTTTGTTTTCTGTTGAATACAGTGCGTGAGAAGGGGGATGGATCCTTGACAACATCAACATAAATGTATAGACCAAAACTAAACTAATGAAGAATCCCCTCGTCCGTTATGAACTTGTTTAACATTGGTTTATACATGGACGTGAACGGAACTACCTGGATCAAAAATCGATGGCAATATGTTCCACGTTATGATGACAAGCTTCTATGCCTGGAAAGCCTTTTAGTAGTTAGGCTATTGATCCTTAACAAAATATACACAAAATGAGGGACAGATAACATAGGTCTATGCAGAGATGATGGACTTGCTGTCTTTACGAACATCTCATAACCTCAATCAGACACGATCAGAATGGACATCAGATACTGTAAGAAATCGCGGCTTTAAGATCCCGATACAAACCAACCTGAAAATAGCGAACTTCCTGGATGTATTATAATCACTCAAATGTATTATGACATCCTTAGAGAAAGCCCAATGGCATACCACTATACATAACACGAATTCTAACCACCCTCCCAATATAGTCAAGCGGAAACTATCAATCTTAGAATGGTATTGGTGTAGATGGCAGGTGGATTTGGGCATCTGCATCAGGTGGGCACAGCAAACGTGAGCCAATGTTTTCCACTACCATGCCACATGAACCTAAATAGCGTTCGTATAATTACAAAACTTTTCATGTAATTAGAATGTGACCGAGTCGCAAGATTCAATTATCCACAACACAAGGTTGTTGGTGCAGCTTTAAGATTTACCGGCTTGTGTTTTCACAATTCATGTACAAAAGAGCGATAACGTCGAAGTCGACAAACTTACAATCCAACTACTGGAGAAACAAATATAATGGTTGCACCAATGTGAGGGCATGATGGTTATGGGCACAGACGATGAAAGTGGGAAGTCAGCAACAATGCTACTGAGGAAAAGTGAATAAACAAATTTCAAAATGATAAAACAAATACAACAGTGAGGCGGCGTAACCAAATCAAATGTGGTGTGTGCGTGTGAGTGTGTGTTTGTGATGTGTTTGTGATTGTGTCTCTCTGTGTTTGTGAACGCGAGTGCGTGTTTGTGATTGTGTGTGTGCGTGTGTTTCTGTTTCCGCGCGCGCGTGCGCGTGTGTGTGACATAATAAAGGGTTTCTGGGCTTTTTTGCTAAAAGTGATATGGAGGGACGATATGCCATCTGCGGACATCATGATTTGGCAAAGGGCTCCTTGTTTCTGTCTTCCTCTTCACATACACTTTCTTTCCAAGTGACTTATCAAAAGACGTAGGTAACCATACCATGCCAATTTTTTTCTGTTTTTTGCCAGCCTCATAAGTGTTATGAACTATATAAGAGACTAAATAACAAGCATTTCCTTTTCAAAGTAACACATTTTGTCTTACCTGCACTTTTTGCGAAGATAGATATAACAACTTAAGTTCGGCACGCATTAAAAACCTACAGGAAGCAGAGAACTGATCCAGTGCTAGCGAAAAAGTTACCAAAGTTTTTCAGTCACGTTTATTTCTCAACTGAAAGTCAATTATTTCAGTGTAAATTTGGGAACTTAAACAGGTTATTTTTTATCTATGTTTATTGTTTTACCATTTACAATTAACATTGAATATCATCCACTGAAATGCTTGTTGAAAACAAACCGGCCTCGTTTTGGATTAAGCTTTTGACCCCTCATAGCAAACGAGGCAAAATGTGCCGGCTTCTCAGCCGTGTTCCTCATTCACAGAGTTGCCTGTACCACAAACAAGATACCCATGCCATGAACATTCTGGAGTGTGAATTTCATATCCGGCATTACAATACCAGCCACCAGTTGAATTTACTCATTTGATGGCGACCTTCCTTTTATCCACCACACGTCCTCTATTCAGCACTAATGATATCGACAAAATGCTGGATCCGTCACCTCTTGTTCTTGTGATACACAAAACATATTCTGTTAAATATGAACACCCTTGCTGAATTGCTATAATAATCAAATTACAACTATAGACTAAACTAATCTTCACACTTAGTAAACAAACAACAATAAAAGAGAAGCTTGCGCTGGGCGTCATAAAGTGAATTGAAAACCTTCCTTTCACGTCTAACAAATTTTACATAATCCCCTATTTTAGAGATCCACAAAATATGGTCTTGTTCACGTTTTACACACTTTTCTGATGCAAAGTATCAAGTCCGTCTCGAAAAAAAATGTAGGAGCGACTCTCAAGGTCCATTTGATGTAAAGAACTGCACGACAGTTACGCTCAATAGACTTGAATACATCAGCATGTGCTCTATTTAACGACTGCGCTACATTCACTATTCACTTAGGAATATATTAAGCATCATATCGAATTTTGCTTGTAAAGCTTGACGCACATGTATTAGTGAACACGCGCAATAAATGACGGTAATTGTATTGTTTACTTACAAAAGAATAGAGTCGTCAATATTTTGAAATAAACAATAAACAATATAGTTTTTTGTATTGTTTGGGACCATGAGTAATAAGAAATATTTTTCAACAACAACGGTATCAATTGGCCGCTACAACTTTTTCTCAGCAAGGGAGCCAAAACATCGCAGTTTTAAAATACAGATGATTGTCGTAAGTGAAACGAGGACAAAAAGAGCCGAGACCTTGACAACACATGGTAACTGTGAGTTTTCAGCATGATTGTGTCTCACTCGTGGCGCGTAGAATAACAAGTAGATAATGTCATTGATAAAGAGTCTGATGTACCTGTTCTTGTTCATCGTTTACTGCTGAATATTTTATGTTTATCATCAACTGTGACACAATCTCGAAGTTGAACTAGCTCTTGTGTCCCACCGCTGTTGTTAATCCCAATGCTAAACTTTTGTCTCTGCTTGCCTCATGCGATGATCGTCACCATTGGAGTTATCCTCCAAGTCAACATGTCAATGTCAGAACAACTTGAAATCGACATAAATCTTTGTGTTGAATCGATGTCGCCGGTTTGTTGTAGATGACAGTCGACGCGCACTGATTTTTCTGATATCGAAACGACATCGTATCAACAAGGATAAAATGGTAGTAAGCCCAACGTTACAGTAATGGCGTGGGCGTTACGTCGATACAATGCCAGTAAAGCAACCAAACCTTTCTTCTTCTTCTTCTTCTTCTTCTTCTTCTTCTTCTTCTTCTTCTTCTTCTTCTTCTTCTTCTTCTCCTTCTCCTTCTCCTTCTTCTATCTATCTATCTATCTATCTATCTATCTATCTATCTATCTATCTATCTATCTATCTATCTATCTATTTATCTATATATCTATCTTATAAGCCTATATTTGCAATGTTTCAGTGGACTCAGATCATATTTATATCACAAAACTATTCAAATTCACTTTAAATTGTGATAAATTTATTACCAAGACGGAGCTTATTTCATAATTTGTGAAACTGAAATGTTTCTAATTTTGTAACTCCATAACTTTGGGCTTTTTCCCTTGCATTTTGTTTTTTTCCCTAACTTTTCATATTTTGTTGACATATTTTATCGACATTTTTGCTGACCTTTCAACCTTTTTCTGACTTATTAAAGGAGGTATACGCGACTGATTTAAAATACCAATTTTACAATTTAATGTGCTTTTGGAGGGAAAATGTAAATAAAGGTTTTAGTCATCGTGCACACAAGGGCTCTGTCAGAACTTAAATTTGCATGTTTTGCACGAAGTAAAATATGGGTGTGAGAAAGAAGAAAGATAGCGGTGCCTTCTCAATACAGGAAGATAATGGCTAATAGAATCCTTGGTAATGGGCATAAAAAGCCTTTGAGAAATTTACGCTCTTTTGAATGAGCATGAAGATCTTCTAATTTAATCCTTCTGAATGTTAACTCTGATCTGCCCAGTATTCATAAATTCAGAACAGAGATTCTCTGCAGTCCAGTGCCGGCCTAGAAGTCTTCTTAAGCAGTGTCATTAGCAAGGTATTTCAACAGGTAATAAATCACATGCTTTTCAATCACCTCGTCATAATTGTCCGTAATAGTAAGGCAGCCAATCGCAAGATAATCTTATTGTATTTTGTAGTAAATAAAGGATAGTTAGGTGCGAAGAAGTACTTGCCAACTACCCATATCAACGCTTTGAGGATTTTGAGCAGGGGTGGACTCTTTCATTAGGATATTGAGTACAAGGTTTCGGTTTGCTGAACGAACGACCTTGAATAGTGCCTCAAGCCGACAATTAGGTTTAGCCACCCCTGAACATCTGAGACAAGACGCAAGGCCCAGTGATTATGGTGTCCAGTAATCATAGGCGTTCTGATGTCCATGCGAGAAGAGTGGAAGGCACTACCGCAGCCATTTCATCCTACTGTCTCAGGATGTAGTCCGAGGAGAGGGGGGGGGGGGAAAGGGGGTACCTAAAGGCATGTGGCCAAAAGAGGTAGAAGTGTGGGTAGTTGCTAGGATTGGAGAGGCGGGAGTTGTAAGATATTAGTTAACTTTTGCTGTCCCTGCTTGACTCAGTTGTCACATTATACCAATTTTTTAATAATTAACTGCTTTATGAGCAACCAAACTTAAAGTTGGAGACAATTTAAGCAACTGCAGTAGTGAATCTTCTGTTTAGGAAGCAATAAGCAACAATATTAATTTTGCAATTTTTGGGGGAGTATATGTGAAAGTACTCCGAAGAAGAACTCTCATGGTATCGTCACGGGTTCGATGCCCGGTGGTGCCATATTTTCTATTGGACGCCCCAGCTGCCCTTTATTTATTAGTTAGCCTGTTTGGTGGTTTTTCTGTTTATTTAGGGTAGTTTCAGGTGTTTGTGGTGTTGTTTTATGTCAAATGAAGTGATGTCTATGTTTAAGTTTCAAAAGTATTTTATTGTAAAGTTGCGATTCCAGGTTAAAATGGTAAAGGTTTCCATCACTGTGCTTAAATTTTGTTTTTAGAACAGCTTAATATATTTGGGTAGGACTTTTTCATCCATGTTTTTTTAAAGTTCCCACCTCACCCCTAAATATATTCCTAATGGGCCCGCCAAATCTCTTTCCCATACCTACCCCAACCCCTACTCACCAAAAAAATGCCAATTTCTCAATTGTTAGTGGCTAAAGTATGGGTTGAGGCCCCCCAATTTTCCAGAAGGTGTTACACATAAATTACGTTAATTGGTGAACAGGCTGGCCGGTACGCCTTAAATATATGAAGCATATCCTAAAATATGCTCATAGGTAATAAGCATGCCCTAGAGAGATAGTCTGGCTACTGCACTGATACATTTCTGGGATAATTGGCCAAAGTAAACATAGAGACCCACCATCTCATTGAGGATCAAACTGTTATAGAAGCTGATCATAGTTTTCAGTCCCTGGTGGGATTATGTGTCCAGATTTGCTCTTCCAGTGCAGGCTCAATGTAATCTAGCAATAGGGAACCTGTACAGACTGTGGCAATTTTATAGTATGAACTTAACTGGCATAGAGTTGCCACAGTCAAGTATTAACCTTGAAGCAAGGATCTTTTGTATCTACTGTTGTTATTGATGTGGTGTACTTACCATGATCTATGTAGGCAGCCCAACAGGATAGGTGAGTGTGCCTGATGGCAAAGTCGTCTCGATTTCTTGAGTAAAGGAGTAAAGTACAAACCTTACAAGCAGCGTTTCAATTTCTGAATGTTAATATTTGTAAGTTTAGTGCAAGTATGGGCTACATTTCCTGGGGTGGGCAGGATCAGAAGCTGGCAATTAATTTCCACGCTTACTTATTATTGTATGTGTTTGTGCTGCTTCAAATGGGCTGTTACATAGTTTCAAAGCTTTTTTGAAATAGAAAAAGTCACTACAGCACGTAAATTCATTTGGAATAACCGTGCAACTTTTATAAGAAGGGTAAGTGGTAGTTGAATGAAATTGTGGACTTTTCTTGAATTTCTTAAATTTTTTTGGTGGGGGGGAGGAAGGAGTGGGCTTATAGTAACATGCTGCCAGGGTGAAAGGCTTAAAGAAATAGAAATTTATAGCCGTTCAATATAGCTCTGAACAGAACAGAAAGTTGCATTTGTTAATAGTAGCCAAAGAAGCCACACTTATGGGTGCATTTGTATTGACTTGTATTGCTGTACTTAATGTATTGCGTTGATGAGGTTTTATTTGATAAAATGCTCAAAAGCGGAGATTTTTGATTCAGGTAAAATTTCTCTATAAAAAGCGACATTCTTGACAATACTAGATTTTTGACTTTAAAGTTTTATTGTGACGTCATTAGCCCCATCAAAAGTTTCTCCACGAGCCGCCACTGTGCTGATATTATCTGATATAAGTGCGTTGCTGCGAGAAGATATGAATAGATTTTTGATTAACTTCATTGCTGCCGATATTTATGAATTTATTGGTGACTGTGTTGTGTGTATAACCGCCCTGGTGAAAAAGATTAAAAGGTGTCATCGCTCCCCTGTATATTATACCGTACGTTCTGTGAGCAAAACTTGATGTATTTCATCTTTATCAATATTTGTTGCGCTGTTCAAATTGGTCATGAAATTTGAAATCATAGAAACGTAGCAGTGAGTAAAAACGCGTTCGGGAAAATGTTTCCATCGCACTGTGTAGCACTATATAGCTAAAAATGATGTATTATTTTGTCGTCAACTGTTCCTTTACAACCTATTCTTCAAACGAAATCGATACCCTTTATTTTGGAGGAAAAATTCGAAGGAAAGGAAAACTGATATTTTGACAATTTCGACCTAAAACGGTAGTGCCGTTAAAATTTTAGACCTCCTAAAATCATGGGAATGAATCTTGGCATAAACCAACAGAATGATATAATTTGTCAGAGGCATTTGAACATTCCAAAGATATTCTGCATATGCACATGAAGGTAAATACACGCTTATGAAAACTATCATCGAGAAGGGAGGATTTGAAATGTTAGTTTTAAAAAAGAACACTATAGAAATAGAAAATATGTCGCCACTGGGACACGACATATTTCTATTTCTCTAGTGTTCTTTTCAAACTAACATTTGGATTGGCTTTGGGTTGATGACGGGCCGGAGGGCAGTCCTTTCTTGGTGAAGTCAAATGGTGCAGAGCGGCTGGTCTCCAATCGCATTGAGCTGCATGTCGATGTCCACCGGTGGATGATTGGGAGCTAATGTGGCGACTAGAGAAATAAAAGTGTGTTAACAATCTCTTTTGTGTGATGAGCAATTTTGATTTAAATGCTAGTTCTGACGCATTTCTTGGTAAGGTGTGCACAATATTTGCAGTTATAAACTTACTGATGTCTTCTTTTTCCTCTTCATGAGGTTGTAAGGCATCCGGCATCTACAAGCAAAGTTGGTCAAATGCGGTATTACAAACGTTCGCTACAGCGCAGGAGTCCTCTGTACGTTCTTCTTCATGCGTCCAGCTTCTGCTTCCACAGCATTCTTTCCTCTTGCACTGTCATCCATTTAATTTTCTTATATCTTTGCTTATTCGTATCGACAGGGCATGCTCTACCGTCAGAAACTGTCTTTCATGTAATACTTTCTTGGGGCATTTTGTCTTATTTCTCCAGAAAATCACTGCTTTTTTGCGAGCATAATTCCGGAATCTTGACTACACTCGTCCTAGAAAGAGTACAAAGAAATCTTTCATGTAAGACCAGGCCAAAGTAATGACAAAAATCTGACAAAGCAGCCATTCCTAGAGGATGTACCTAACCATGATTTGTCGCCTCGTTTAATATTCTTAAATCATTTTTCTGGTTTCTTACTCATTATACTGGATATAAAAAGCAATCACAATAACATACTTCCACGTTTTAGTTGTTGATAGTGACATATTTTGAAGAAAAATAAAATAAAATTTGGCATTCAACTTGAAAGGAACGGCCGAGCAAAATAACTAGCTGAAAGGGCAGACGGTGCTACTGTTCTCCTCTTAAAGTTTGTTTTTAACGCTTTCTATATTTCTTATTCTTACTAATGTTGCAGGCATTTAAGTAATGTAAGGTAGCTTTTTAGCAGTAACAAATAATCTATGTAGCTACGACTAGGGAGAGAGAAGGTTTACTGGTCTATGTTCACTGTTTAATACACTGCAAGAAGTATTTTCTAGCCTCCCTTCCTTCTCAAAATTACACTTTAACTTTTGCTATGGTTGTGAGCAATTTTTCCCTGTTGTAAGGATTAAAGTTTTAGTATTAGTTATATCTAAACATTGAAAGAAAAATGTAATGAATTTTGCATTTAAGTAATGTAAGGTAGCTTTTTAGCAGTAACAAATAATCTATGTAGCTACGACTAGGGAGAGAGAAGGTTTGCTGGTCTATGTTCACTGTTTAATACACTGCAAGAAGTATTTTCTAGCCTCCCCTCCTTGGCAAAATTGCACTTTAACTTTTGGTATGGCTGTGAGCAATTGTTCCCTGCTGTAAGGGTGTGAGAAAGTTATGCCAGATATTGTATTATTGGAGTATTATTTTGATGGTTTTGCTCGTGTCTTTTGAGTACACAAGGCTTATGTGTTTGACAGATGCGGCATCTTGTTTCTGAGATGGTTTTTTTTATCTCCTCGAAGCTATTCTTATACGTCCTTTCATTTTAAGTAAATTCGAGTAGGAGGGAAATGCCACCACAGGAAAAATTTACTAAACGTGCACTCCTTACTCGACCATAACTACATCCATTGACGAGTTTAGATGAATACTAGTTTAAAGTTTGCCTCATGGAAGATTTACTTTCAACGAACCATAATCTCAACTACTACATTTATATATTGAAAATGTCATAACCAGCAAACTACACCACAATGTAGCCTTTCATAGTGGTCTTTACCGGCATCCCAAATCCATCAAATACAAATGGAAGGAATAAATTTAATGTACTGGCGGGCTATTTAGTTAAATCAGCTGACTCACTATAGGCGAACGTTTTTGTCTTCCCTTCACACAAGGCAAATGCGATGCTTCTTCTAAGACCAAGTAATGAATTGTAAAACATCAAGCGACGGGAAGCTCCGAGCTAGAACGAGTATACATATCGATATTTATAACACTTCAAATCTACAACATTTTGGGCACAATGAATATATATGGCGGGAAGAGAACATTGTTATAAATTTATTTTGTGAAGAGGCCAGTTGAATGAAACCAAAGCACACTTGCGGTATTTTTGCAAAAGGAATCGTGCCCAGATTCTAAAGACCTGATTGCTTTCTATCTGACAAGTATCTGACAAGATGAAATTAAAATTACCGGTTTAGTGCAATCTGATCTCGAACCTAAAAGAAATTAACTTTATTGCAAATAAATAAAATAAGATATCATATGCCTCAGGATAGAAATTGAGGTCATTGCCTATAGTAACTGGCGTAGTAACAGTAGATAGTGCTAGAATAATATTTTTTATGGCTATTTCAAAGAATTGGTAAAGAAATGGAATATACCATCAATGGGAGCTTATTTCAAATTTCCGAACTATAATTTAAATTACAGTTTCCACTTTGTAACATCAGAAAAGACGGGTATTTGTCTGTTTTAATGTGAGCAGCGATTGATGAAAATGAGATTATAATGCTGCCGATTACGTTATCAACCAAAGTTACGAGGAGGCTTTAGAAAAGAACGAAAGGCCGAGCAATCACGCTATTTTGGTAATTACGACTGCCATTAAGCCATCAGCAATCCTGAACTATTTCCGTTTAAACATTAACTCGTGTTATTGTATCTTAAAATACCTCGTAGCTTATACAGAATAGTGGGTTGTAAAATCTTGGATAGTGGCAAGGGCGAAAATCTGCGAGACCCGAGTTGGGCATCCTTAAAAAGATCAAAAGTCATCCTTACAGATTTGAAGTTGTGGCAAAGTCAGCAAGTTGGGTAACTATTAACCGTCCAACGCATCCAAGCTTAAACCAATTCATGGCATTACGGGCTTAAATACATACAATGTGTATCCAAACACAGAGCCACTTCATTATATTTAGCATTTTACATCAATTATCTGTGGATCAAAGTGGGTTACTGACTGTCAGGTGGAAGTCACGTTCAAATCTTATCACAGTGACACAAATAAGGTTTACCGCACTCCTATCCGACGAGCAAGTCTGACGTTTGTCTTAGCAAATCCAGTGAGCAAATCCAAATGTCTACCCAGTATAATGTAGTTATAAGTTCTCTTTGCATCCACTCTTCTTAGGGTTCCTATGAAAGTATTTTAAGGGATTAATCTATATGTACAATCGGCGCTACTCTCCTTCTCCGCTAAATGCGGCATACTTCACACTCATATGGGAACTCCTGCTAAAGTCCACGGACCAATGCTGAAATGATATGGAAAGAACGGCGTTGGCTAGGGTTGGTTAGGGTTCGGTAAATGCCCTCGTCCTCTAAATATAGTCGTTAGTGAAATGAAAGGGAATCTATAAGAGACTAATTAAAATGATTGGAATAAAATGTTCAAGTACAAACTGTTTAAAGAAACGAATGTTCAAGTAAATGAACTTTGAAGTAAACAAATGTGCGAGTAACTGCATGTTCGAGTAATCGAATGTTCGAATAAACGAATGTTCGAATAAACGAATGTTCGAGTAATCAAATGTTCGAGTAAATGAATGTTCAAGTGAACAAATGTTCGAGTGATCGAATGTTCGAGTGAACAAATGTGCAAGTGAACAAATGTTCGAGTAAACTAATGTTCGAGTGAACGAATGTGCAAGTAAACGAATGTTGCGAGTCATCGAATGATGGAGTCATCGAATGTTCGAGTAAACGAATGTTCTAGTAAATGAGTGTTCGAGTGAATGAATGTTCGAGTGAACAAATGTTTGCATAATCGAATGTTCGAGTGAACAAATGTGCAAGTGAACAAATGTTCGAGTGAACTAATGTTCGAGTGAACGAATGTGCAAGTAAACGAATATTGGAGTCATCGATTGCTGGAGTCATCGAATGTTCGAGTGAACGAATGTTGAGTAAACGAATGTAAGTAAGTAAATGTGTGAGTAAACAAGTATTCAAGTAAATGAATGTTCGAGTGAATGAATGTTCGATTCAATAAATATTCGAGTAATCAAATGTTCGACTGAACTAATGTTCGACTGAACGAATGTTCGAGTAAACGAATGTTTTAGTAAAGAAATGGTCGAGTATTGGAGTGTTAAAAATGTTTCAAAGCCTTAAATACACTTATATATCATTAATAATTTGCTTATCTGTCAGTTTGTCTTTCTCTCCCTCAGAGCTCCTCGTGCTCGGTCTATTTTGTCGTGTATGTTTCTTAATGATAGAAGAGAAAACCATTAAATCAAGTTTTTTATCAGAAACCTTTATCGAATGCTAAGCGACTGCCATAGATAAGGGCAACTTATCTGACTTTTTGCCACATGATACCTGCTTGTTCGCTTTTTTCCCGTGGTCTCTGTGAGCACTACCTTCTTGAGACACAGGCAAAGCATTTCAAATTATCCAAAAACAAGTTCTTAATTGTTACACTAGGTGAAATAGCTTCGCAATTGGTTCCCTCAAACAAGAGGATTTCCTGCACTCTTATAACATTGATTGAGAACAATATTCTTTTTGTAAATTATTGTTGGTACAAGTCATCAAAAAAGAAGAATTGAAGCAATTGCTTTGGCAGTCGAATAGGCTAGTTGGTTACAGGACATGCTATACGATGTGCTATAGAATAGGGGATAAGCTGAATGGCTAAATGATAATTGGCTCTTTCAAAAATACAGGTGGGTATACTCTTTCATACACTTCATTTCGGTCATTCTGACGTTAGTACTCTGAGTATTGTCAGACGAAAAAGCTTTTAAGTACACATATGATAGGCTATATGATAGGCTATAGGTAGCACATAGGGTAGCATATAAGATAGTATATAGGATAGCATATAGGACAGTATTTAGGGTAGGCCATATGATAGGCCATAGGCTAAGCTCAATGGCTAGATTTTAAAATGTTCCCCTCGTCCTCCTGCTCAATGACAGTATTATTGCTAACATGTGTAATGTGCGGCTTCACAGTGCTTCGAGCCTCGTAAAAGGCCACCATCATCTTTTAATGTGTGATTTTCAAGTTTTAATAAAGACATTTTCTACTTGCCCGCCAAGGTACCTCCTCTAAAAATTGTCATGGGTGGGAGATTACGTAAAAATTAATAGGCGGAGTGGTTGGAATAAGAATGTGCTGGGTGGAAAATTTTTGAAAAATTGATTAGCGGGGATTAGCGGGGAGGGGGGAGACGTCTATTAGGCACTCAAGAGTATCTTCGTTTCACTATGATCATCATCGTTAGTGTCGTCATAATTATAATCATCACCATCAACAGCATCCGTATTGTCACGATATGTAAATAGCTGTTTAAAGAAGAACCAACGGTAAGGTAAGGGGCACGTTAGACAATACAGAATGATGAAAGGTTCATTCGTGCCCATTCGCCGGTAAAGGCAAGAAAGGAGCATAAAATGTACACTGCTTATCCTGTGTTATATTTCTCATCCTTTATGATTCCGAGAGATGTCCTCTGATTCGCTCTCTTAATCTTGTAGCAGACGCTGATTGGTCCAAAAGCACAAGCCATTCATCATCAGAGTGTATATCTCTCCCTACGGAAGAACCCCTCTCTACATTGCAATCATAGCTTCCTGTTTTTTGCAGTTCTGGACCACGTTGGCCCAATGTAGTGGAGTAGTGCATAATGCCATCTTGTTCTGGGGCGGCCTCGACGTCTTGTGTGTCCTTGCAGTTCCGTTGCTGCACTTGTTCCGAAATTTACTTATGATACTCACCGGATCATGTTTAAGCATAAATGACATTTTATAAGTACGACATAAACATTTAAAAGATTGATGGTGGTACAGAATCCAATAAACCGCGAAACAAATACTCATATTATAGACTGCAAAGCTTTCTTCCTTTGACTTCTCATCATAACCTTACGTTATCCATACAAAGGGAAAGAATGGGAAACAAAAAAAACGGATCAAAATTTATAGATTGAGAAAACACAAACACTGAATGGTCACTTAATTACAATCTACGAGCATGGACGGAAATATTACTTGAACAATACAATGCCAAAAATAAATTCTATTTGACTGCAAAGTTCTGTTCAAAGTCCCTCTAAAGTGGAAGCCTGATCGTGCCTAATGAAAGATTGTAAACCTGCCAAGTGTAAATCTTTCGCAGCTCCGAGAAATCAGCAGCAGCTGCTGACCGATGGCGGAATTAAGCCTGCAACGTCTTTCCCTGACCACTTTATGTATTCTAGCAGTTGCCATAAACAGTTTGCATCTTTCAAAAGGTGTTACTATATTAACTAAACTTATTAACAACTTGTTAACTTTAAGTGGTTTCTTAGTTGTTATGGACTTAAAAGCTCGTAAAATCTGAAGGCAAAACTTCCTCGTAGAAAATAAACAACGCTCGTAGATGAAACACGGCACACTGTCTGCTGTTTTTAGTGATTCAATGACTTGAAATCTCCAATCAAAAGCAAGTACCAGGTTCATAGACAATTAAAAGATGCATATATGCATAAAATTATTGGGAACTGGGAGCTAAGAGCGTCATTACGCAATCACAGCTTGTTGCTGAGTGGGCATACTTTTAGCTTTTACACCAACGTCTCAACTGCCGACGGGAGAAAGGCAGTACAAGATTCAACATGGTTCGTGGGTCGGTATAGGTCCTTTGCTGGCCATTAATGAACTTACCAGACCAAGCAAGGCTTAACAAGAGTTAATTATTAAGTACATTTGCGCAACAAGGGGAACGTCTTGGTTTATTCTGATTCCTGTATGTAGCCTTTTTTCTGTTCTATATCCTTCAACACAGAAACCTTTCAGGACCTACAGTAATGCATATGCATCCAGTACACCTTTAAATAGATATTAATAACATTTTCTCTGTCTCTTGGGAGCATTTTTATTCACACTCATAAAAATAATAAGTGGACGACTATCATACCACTAAAGTACATGATATAATTTTCGTTGGTGTTACGACCCATACTCCGCCAAAATAAGTAGAAAAATTCAGGACTATGGTGTTGCTAATCGACAGTTAAATCCCCAAGTCGTCACGTTTTCAATTAAGATAAGGTTTGCTTTTAAGTGATCAGGTCTCTATATTGCACTCCAGATACTCTGTATCCTCTCTATATACTTAGTTCTCTTTAAAGGAAACCACCAGGCTGATGTGGCTGCCATTGTTTTAGCCAAGAAATAATAAGAACAAAAAATACATCAGTGAATATCAATGAATGTATGCTAAAGAAAAATTGATTCGCTAAGAGTATCGAGGTTATATGAAGGAAAGAATTTTACCCTTTAGCGCACTCCCAAAATTTCAACCGGGAGAACAGGGGGTACAACAACACGTTAGAGTGTTTTGTAATTGGAAGACAGAGAAATTTTCATCGTACACTTTCTCGAAGCCGCCATTTATCATGATCGATGATCGATGTTAAACCGTAAAATTGGGCAATATTAAACAACTTAGCTCACAGAAGAAGAGAAGTAGAATAAGAAGAGAGGAAAAATAAGAAGAGAGGAAGAATAAGAAGAAAGAAAGAATGAGAAGAAAGGAAGAATGAGAAGAAAGGAAGAATAAGAAGAGAGGAAGAAAAAAAAGAGAGGAAGACTAAGGAGAGAGGAAGAATATGAAGAAAGGAATAATAAGAAGAGGGGAAGAATACGAAGAGAGGAAGAAAAAGAAGAGAGGAAGAATAAGAAGAGAGGAAGAATAAAAAGAGAGAAGAAACAAGATGAGAGGAAGAATAAGAGGAGAGGAAGAATGGGAAGGGAGGAAGAATAAAAAGAGAGAAAAATAAGAAGAGAGGAATAATACGAAGAGAAAGAATGAGAAGAGAGGCAGAATGAGAAGAGAGAAAGAATAAGAAGAGAGGCAGGATGGGAAGAGAGAAAGAATAAGAAGAGAGGAAGACTAACGAGAGAGCAAGAATAAGAAGAGAGGAAGAATAAGAAGAAAGGAAGAATAAAAAGAGAGAAGAAACAAGATGAGAGGAAGAATAAGAGGAGAGGAAGAATGGGAAGGGAGGAAGAATAAAAAGAGAGAAAAATAAGAAGAGAGGAATAATAAGAAGCGGGGAAGAAAACATTTTAAACACCAAAAGTAAAGAGAATTATAATAGAACAGAAACGGATATATGTAACCAGTTTATTGCACGAAATAGCAAAAAATCATGTACTTAAAAGCTTTTTTGGTCTCGCACTCCTCAAAGTATACTCGTCAGAATGATCGAAATGAAACATAGGAGAGAATAAACCCAACTGTATTACAAAGAATTTGGACCGCCTGAACATCTAGTGTTTTTGGACCAATCAGGGTCCACCACAACTAGCTGAATTGAATAAGCCCAATGGGAAAACGAATTCTTTTTGTCTGCGTAGCAAAGGTTTTCTTCCTTTTACGCGGACTGACTCCAAAACGGCCAAAAGAAACGCAGACGTGGCTTTCCCTATGACACAGAAGCAATCATCTGTGTACATTTTGGCATAGTCTGGGTTCTCAAGCAAGTGTTGCCCTATGGCAGAGTTACATTGCTTAGTGGTGTTTTTGGTCTTTGAAACACGAAGTGGTTGTTTCCTTGTAGGAGCTGATGTTTGGCGAATAGACGATGAAACATGCTGCTTAAGTCGGTCAACCAATGGAACCAGGTGACAAGTATAAGCTTTACTGTCACTCAGTTATAAAAGTTAAATAATACCTCAATTATCACCAACAAAACTTTTTGACTCCTAAGTAGGAAATTTTACTATTGAAGACATAAAAACATTTAATACAGTAAATTCACCCCCATGATTATTAACAAATTAAACTACTTCTTCTCGTTAACCCTATCTTCACAGCGTTATTTTATGATATTGCAAAGTTGTTTCTTGGTAGTGCGAGGCTGGCTACGTTGGTCGCACGACTTTAAGGCTGGATGACCGAATTAAGCAGCATGTACCAGCCTTTATTGGCCAAACATCAACTCCTAAACGGAAACAACCACCTCGGATTTCAAAGATCAAAAACACCACTAGGCAATGTGACTCTGCCATAGGGCAGCACTTGCTTGAGTACCCAGACTGTGCGAGAGTGTACACGGACGATTGCTTCCGTATCATAGAAAAGGCCAGGTCTGCACTTCATTTGGCCGTTCTGGAGTAAATCCACATAAAGCAAGAAACCTTGGCTATGCAGACAGAAAGAATCCGTTTTCTCGCTAGGACTATTCTATTAATCTTGTTTTTAGCGGATGCTGATTGGTTAAAAATTACAAACCATTCAGGAAGCCCAAATTCTGATTGGCTCTTTCAAAAATACAGTTGGGTATAGTCTGGTCAGTCATTACGTGTAATGACTGATCCACTCAGTCATTACACGTAATGACTGAAATCTCTAGGCATTTTACGTAATGACTAAAATTTATTTGTTGGTTTCACTAAGGGCCTAGAATAGTTTAGGCAACAAGTGCAACGATTTGAAACGGACAGGCATGCTCACTAGAAAACTGAACAATAAATAGCTTAGTTTGTAAAGGGAGACTGGAACCCAGTCAGAACTCTAGGTCGGTTGCATAATCAAAGAACCTTTGCTGGGCTTGTTCCACTGGTTTATAAAGGAAATCCGAGTGCATTATTCTTGTTTTTTGTACCACAAAGAAACTATATATGTATGTGTATATATGTGTGATGAGCTGAAGAAGATCATGAACGATCGTGGAAAATGGAGGGAGCTGGTCAATGGTGTCCGAGCGAGCTCGAATTATGTCAAGTTTACTATAATCGACACGGCTTCCAAATGACTCCTCTGGCTACTGGACAGTCTGCTTTGTGTTTTCTAAATTTTTGGTTTATTTTTCAAATAAACTGTTTCTTTCCGTTTTAATTTGAGTTAAACCCTCTCATTTAAATTTTGTCTCAGGAATCACAAACTACTATACTAGTACCTGAAGACAATAGATTCCAAAACTGCTCTGACCATATGCTCTTTCGTTGTCCCTTTGTTCATTCCAATCATACCCGTACATGCAGTTGGGTCGTTGACCGGCACCTAAAACGAGCAGGACCAAATGAAGGGTCAATTAAAACGTGGGCATTGGGAGAACGTCAAAAAAATGCAATGAAAACGGAACCTTAGCATTGGTACAAAAATGGAACATAGTATTTGAGGTGAGAGGATTGGGTTGCAGAGCAGATGTATCCTGGGCCACTGATACAGAAAGCATTCTAGTCCACAGAAATAATGAGCATTCATATGGAAACAGTTTCTTCGTATCGCTGCCTGACTTCAGTTCGTAAATTCAACCTGGTAGGAGACAACTACACCTAAGAACTGCGGTATAGGTCAACTGACAATGAAACCTACCACGAAAACTGTGTGAGATAGATTTATAGCATTGTAATATATAGGATTGCGTAACACAGGATTGTATAGTATAGGACTGTATAATCCAGGATTGTATAATATAGGATTGTTTAACTGTCACTTTTATTAATTTTTTTTAAGTTGTAGGCAGTTGTACATTTTGCAATAAATAATAGAAGAACGAGAAATAAACACTGTAACACTCACCAGTGGTTTCCAAATCAGTAATTATCACCAAAGTCTTTCCCAAATTAATTATCATCGTCATCATTATCATCATCATCATCATCATCAACAACATCATCATCATCAACAACATCATCATTATGGTAATTATAGTTATTATTGGGGAATTCACACGGTAATCAGGCCACGACTACTTGTCTACGACTAAGACTACAAAATACTCTTGAAGACCACGTGTCATTGTGACGACCAAAACAAACAAACAAACAAACGAAGAAAGAGGTCATTAGGGAGCTAAGAAGAATGAAAATGCGTTGACTGGGAGTAAGCCTTGAAGAGATTAATCGGAAAGGTCTAGAAAATGCTTTAGAGTTTTCAATGAGCAGCACTTTTAAATGTAATGGTTACGGATTAAAAGTAGACAGATTTCAGCTGATGGTAGATTATAACGGAGCTGGAAGGAAAGGCCTTTACTTCAGTCAACACGTCTTAATAGGTAACAATTACGTTTGAGAATTTGCCGCATTTCTATGTTAAATACGCAGGGTTAAAGTAGCGACCATTGTTCAATGTACAGGACATCCACATGAAATTAATAAAATGTAACCCTCTTATTATCTCTTGAATATAATTTAATAGGGGATAGCAAGGCAAAGTAATTCTGCTTTTCTAGCACTATTTTGACTTTCCCATTATCATCATAATAGATTGGCTGCGCTGCATCAACAGTTTGTAATCAATTCTTAATGAAAAACGTTTCTTGATTTGTTTTTTCAGGCGTTTTAAAAATTGTCCCTCGTGAATTTGAGGCCTCGAGTTGCTTAACTTGTTGCTTAGATTTTGGACCAAATCGAGGCCCCACTTCTCATCGGGGGTCTTTGATTGAGAGACTGTCATGTTGCCATACTTGCCCTTTGGTGCGATGACCTACAAAGGAACGTTAAAATTGTAGCATTGTGAATATTAACACTCCCCCCCTCTCCCCCCTTAAATTGTGATGCTTTTTCAGTCATGGTGTTCTAGGTCGAAAATTCTAAGTCACGACTTCTAGGTCCGAAATTCTAGGTCAGGACAATTTAAAGCTCGTAGTAGCACACCAAACTGTGAAAGACCATATGTACATATATCCGCTGTGAATACAGCCATACCTTTTAAAAACCACCCCAAGTGTTAACATGCACCTACAATCCTGGCCAATTGCTGTTGAGAAAATGGCGCATCTCCAGCAGTTCCCCTCTGATGACTTCAAAACAGTGATTTTGGTTAGATATATTACCGAGCCCCATAATACCGCAAGGAAAGGAGAACATACGAAGTAATACCAGTACTGGAAGCGTATGTTATATAGCAACTGTTTTGTGGCATTTGTGATTGATTTGGTCAAATTTCCACTAATTTTTGTCAACAGTTTTGCCTAAGATTGTAGCTTATTTGTTGTGGTGCTCTGCTTCTCTTTGACTGACTGCCCCTTCCAGCTTCCTATGGACAGGCCTTGGAATGGAAAGTGCTGCATAGTTGTGACACGTTTTCTATTTCTCTAGTGTGTTTTTTAAATGGACATTCGCTCTTCTCGTTGGTACTTTGTTAATAGTTTGTTAATTAGTTAAGCTGTTGGGTGGTATTGCTGTTTGTTTAAAGTACATGTAGTTTTTATATGTAGCCACTGCCAGAGTAAATTGACATCCAGTTCTGCAACACAAGCCAACTGTTCGTATACAATAGCTATTGTTTATTTCTATTTAGAAATTGAGTGATGCACCATTTCTTCTTCCCTTTTGTAGCTACGAGGATACGTGAAGCCCGTGATGATCATGGATGTTCCCAATGCACCAACAAAAGACCAAATTGCTGCAATACTTAAAAGGTATAACGTTAAGATGACCAAAAAGGACATATTCAGCCGCTGCCAGGTAAGGTGCCAGCACATGTTCGGATTCGAGGTGATACGTAGCAAATTGTTATATATTTTTTAGTTTGCGAAGTTTATCGTATTTTATAACTGCAGAAAAACCCCGCAGAAATCAGAAATAAATAAGTAACTCAGAACGTTGCAAGGCTATCGAAAACGCTTTCTCGTTTAAACGTCTCAGCATGTGTAGTTATATAGTGACTAGCAGTTATAGTCTGAAATCCAAGTAGGAGAGGGGACGGGGTATGCATTAATTACTTACTGACTTTTGTCCAAGGGCTGTTAATGGTGCTTGACCAATACGAATCTTTGTAACCATCATATTCTTAGGTCTTAGACTGCTTACGAGAATAGACTCCTCGATGAGTTATCAGCCCGACAAGAGCGTGGAAATAGCTCTAGAGGCCCCAGGAGGGCGTCCTGGGGCCGGAATTCGGTCTCCGGATCTTCACGGAGTGCCAACGGACGCGTGGCGTCCGTGTGCTGTCAGGGTTGAATGGGGGCGTGAGGGAGACGTCCATGCCCCGTGCCGTCATCACCGCTGCCTGCCTGGCGACCCTGCTCCTGCTCGCCGCGCCTGCCGATGCCGGCGACGGGTGGTGGGGCGGACTGGACGAGGGCGAGGCCGTCTCGCTCAAGAGCGTCATCCGTCAGCCCGGCGAGTTCCGCGGCCGCACGCTCACGTTCTACTGCGTCTTCTTCACCGCGGACGGCACGTACAAGTACTACCCGCCGAACACCGCCTTCACCGAGGGCAACTTCCTCAACTTCAGCGCGTGGCCCGACGGTACGCCCGTGTGGGAGAAGGAAGCCTTCGTCGCGAACTACCCGTTCCTCTACCTGCGCCGCACGAACGCGCAGCGTGACGAGCTCGTTCGCACCAAGCGCTTCACGCGCATCGAGTGCACCGGACGCATCCGCGACATCGTGCGCGGTCGTCCCGCCATCGAGGTGTTCTCGTTCCGCGAGACCGGGCACCGGCTCGGCAAGCCGATCGTCGACAGCATCCTCTGGGGCATGAACTACGCGAAGCAGGGCACGCGCGAGGGCTACCAGAGCGCGGCGCGCCGCTTCAAGGAAGCCCTGCAGCCCGACCTGCCACCCGTCTACGCAATCATCGTGCGCAAGCTGCTCGCCGACTCGCTGCGCGCCCTCGGCAACGACGCCGAAGCCGACCTGTACGAGCGCGCAATGTTTACCCTAAACAACTACCGTTACTATAGCAAAAGATACATACAAACTGACCATGGAATAAAATGACATCGGATTTTACAAGATTTGCTAGAAGAATTAGAACATCAGAATATGCCTTACCTAGCACGTGAACAAGATCTATAGTTATACGAATTCTTTTATATGAGTGGCTTAACTCAACAGTTTGCGTTTATATTGCTTAAATCAAATTTAGTTCATTTTGTTACCTAATGCTTGCTTAGATGCCCGAGCCCTGAATACCATATAATGTGCGATGTCAAGACATTCAGAAAACTTCTGTTGACTACGCGCCTGGTTGAAGTTGAAAATTTCGCTTAAAATGAAATTTTTAAATATCCAATATATAACATTATCATCGTTCAAGTGCAATATATATTGGCATCTTCTTTCATCATTAGTCATATACATTAATCACTAGCACATTCTTACGTATAAATTTATGTCATCTAAAAACTATAAGCTATCCAAACTTAACGAGAAACCACGTCCGCAGATTAGAAAAATATATACGTTCCTTGCCTTAAGTTTACTCGTGTTCCTTGTAATTTTGTATTGTTTGGTATAGCTCCTATGTAAATCAAAGGAGGTACCATATACTTAGATATTTACATGTTATTTAATTAAATGAGTACGCGTTTGAGGAGGGCCAAAGAGATAGTCATGTCAAAGCTACTCACCTCTCTTCACAATAGTGATATTTTTATTGTCACTTTGAATCTTATTAATTGCCGTGCATGTGTAAACACCAAAACTTTCATTATTAATGGAGTGTTGTCGGGAAAATCATGTACTGTAAAAACAAACTCGGAGAGTACATTATTTCATTTATCGAAGGTTTATCGGACTCATCAGAGCCGAAGACATTGATGTTGTTAAATTTTGTTGTGGATTACTGCACAATAAATTATGTTTTTATGAGTTTTCATCCAGCCTGGTGTTGTTCTTAAGTTGTTTTTAATGTTTTGACAATCTGAGTATGAAATGTGTTCTTACTAAATTTGTTCTTACTAAAAAAAAAGTGTGTACGTCGTGTTTGCACCAGTCAAACCCCAACCTTAACTGAAAAACCTAATATGCTAGAGAATTGTTTAAGAAACTTTTCAGGGTCAAATAAGGATAATGGGGCAACACTTCAGGTTCAAATCAGCAACATTTTAGGAAGCCCTTGACTCAATTCAACGTTTGCGTTTTTTTATTTAAAAAAACAAACAATAATTTGTAGACCACAAACGTACAGAAGTACTAAACACTGACGTGATTTGTAGTCAGCAGCTCCAATATCGGGTCTAGAGCAATGACATCATCAGAAGGATACCGTAGCCTACCAGCCAGTTTCGGCGCTTTATCCTTGACAGATGGCACTGGTACGGAAACGCCCCTCCTACAGGATGTGTCTCTGTAACTCTGGTGCTGACTACCGAGCTGACTACTGCTCAGCTGCCTTGCAACTTGTTTGTTATCGTCTAATGTATGGCCCTGTTTTGTCTTCTTGCTTTGAAATCAAATTGGCATATTTTTGTTACAGCTTGGGTCATCTCTCTACAGCCATAACCACATTGATGTTACTAATATAAATTCAAAACAATTTTATCTCTCCGTATGCTGATAAGAAGAATTGCAGAGAACGCTGAGGCATCCCTTAAGGATAGGCAACCCGTATACTGAAGAAATAGAGGTACTGTTGACGCCATTTTTGTACCAAAATTAGCAGGGAGCTAGAAATTTTAATGTTTATTTAAACCATCATTTTTAGACCTCGTGACGCGTTTGATAAGATCTAGAGGAATTCCTTTTGGGAAATGGAGAGAAAGATTGGTATTGATCCGAATATGAGCTAGGTAATTAAAAATCTGAATAACGACTCCGAATGCAAAGTTGCTATATAGAACCAGGTACAAACATGTTCAAAGTGGAAGTCGGCGAGCGCCAGGGATGTTTTTTTATCCCCAATATACTTCTACATATTCATCGAGTTTGTGATATATCACCTACTGAATCCAGTTTCACAATAAACTATGACACAGCAATTGATATTAGATTTGCTTATATATGCTTAATATCAGCGATCTTTGAAAATCTTCACCTTAATGCAAAGGAACATCTGATAAAAATGTTTCTAAGTGCAGAGCTTTATTTCCTCCTAGCAGGTAACAATTGACAGCAAACAAATGGAAAGGTTAAATGTAAAACTTTGGCGGTAGTATTGTTCCCTATACAGCCAATGATATCAGGATAAGAGTTAGCTTAGTAGCTTGTAGCTTTAGGCGTCTCCAAAAATAGTATGGTTCAACAAGGACAATAGTGTACACCTAGTATACAGGCTCTTTAAAGCCCTTGTACTGCCGATTGCTGATATCAAGGCCATACCTTCGATAGGATATTTGAAATCCAGTTAGATAGCTAGGCTTTTGTTTTAGCTGAAAAGAAAAGAAACCAGAGATCAATTTCATTCTTATTGTTATATTATTGTCCGTAAAAACAAGAAGCATTAAAGGTATACTTTAGTAATGCCTCACGAGCTACTTTGGTGAGTTTGAAAATGTGACTCGAAGTTTACAATATCTCACTCTTATCAAGTTCCTTTTGGAAGGTTTTGTGTGCCAGCCTTATGCCTTTACTATGATACTTTGGTTATACCTTGCAAAATAGTATATTCCATTCGGTAACATTTAAAATAGACAAGTTCGATTGTTACGCTTAAAGCATTATGGAAATGATCTCGTAAATACTTCTAACCATGAAACAATCAAACCGTTATTAGTTGGGGTTAGATTAGCTTGATTAAGGCAAAATGTGGCAGCAACAAGGAAAAGATTGTTTTCTAGTATAATATGTAGAGATATACCTTCCATTGAACTTCCAGGTCACTGTGGCCTTTCTGATTAACTTTCAATTGCTCGGGAGTAACTATAGGCACTAGAATTTGAATTTAAAGAAAAAAAAGGATCAATAGAAGGACCACAAAATAAAGAGCAGGAAGGAGAGAGAGGAGACATGCAACTGGGGAAAGGAGCAGTGGCGTAGCTGGGCTCTTGTCAACGGTCGTGCTGACCAATACCGACGAGGGGGGCATAATCGGCCCATATAAGCCCCCTTCCCATAAATTTGAGTATTTGGTTCTTATAGTCGACCTATCAGATTAAAACAACTTTGTTTTCAGCCATTAAAACGTTTTTGTTCTCGCGGCTTAAAACCGTTTTGTCCTCCATGTGAACCAGTGCATACAAAGAAAGAGATTTTATTGTATCCCTCTTTTATGGTATGACAATGTTTAGAATATATATTGTGCCAGTAACGTATCAAAAGGTAGAAAGCAGGGGTGCAAGAAGCAGGGCTCTATCTACTTATCATCGAGACAAAACCATTTTCTTATCAGGTCACAGTAGTAACCATCCGTAAAATGTAAGTAACATATTGCGTCTATTGCTCATTGAGTAAAACTGACGTTTAAAATGTAAGAAATTTTAATGTAATAAGATGTATGATGTAAATGTAAGAAGACCATACATTTTAATTTTGCTCAGTGCTTTAGACAAGGGAGTTCAATCTTTGAGATACCATCTATGTTTGTTAGGTGTTCAGATTCTACACCGACAGAAAAGAACGCAGTTGGCAAAAACTAGTATCAAACTTTTGTTTTTTTATTAAATTATGACGTCACGTCAATGTACCGTATTATCCTTATAACTCAAACTTTTAGTAATATTGACTGTTTTTGCATTCCCCATAAAACCTTTTCTTAACTAATAATTTCTCATAATTCGAACTACTCGAATTAACAATACATTCGTTAACTTGAAGTATTTCAATTGCTTCCATGGAGATTTGTGATATCAATAGTATACTGTACTCTACTTCTCTCTTTATTATTTCCTCTTCTTTGTAGGTTTGGATCAACTTACAGATCTCCGACTACAGGTATCCTGTATAACAAGCCAAAGTATTGCAACTGCGGAGTCAGTGCTGCGGAGTTACATAGGGTTGTTCCAAAACCCTCTAGCAATACCGTACGTCTGAGCTGTACGAGCAGAAAAAGCCCGAGGAAAATACCAAAAAAAGATGTGTAAGTTAACCCTTTCGCAGAAGTATCTTGTTGGGATTCTACTCTTGTAAAGCTTTGACGCGAGCTGACGAGATGGAAATAAAACATAAGAAATCATGACTTGCAAGGCATCGAATTTTAATTCTTCTACAAACTGCTAATGCCAGTAATAGATAAACAACTTTTTAAGCCAATATGTAACTTAATTGCTCAGCTTAATTCAGTGAAATTCCATCCTCATGTACGTTGCACTCATTCCGAGGGGCTATCCAATTATGACGGCAAGTAAATTGATATTCTTAACTTTTTGAGTCCCTATCCCACGTTGTTATGTTATGTTGCAAAGCGTTTGCGTGACGTAAAGCCCGGTTCACATACGGGTAAAACCCGTCGCTAGGTCTGACAGAAGGAGCAAGCAAGGAGATCGTTTTACTTTACTTCTGCTGATTCACATGCACGATCCAGTCATTGCAAGCGTAAATAACCAAAACGGAGCATTTCACGTCAGAATTTCTTTGACGGGGGTTTCCATTCATCTTGTTGATTGTGACACTTCGGTCTACAGACTTCAAAAAATAATTATATCGCGCCCAGGATACAACCCCTGTGCTTGCTAAGGAACCTGATCTCCCCTTGGTATCAAATAGCTGTCAAAATTTGCACCTGTCATCGTCATCATAGAATTGATTTCCGTGACTCTAAGAAATGGCTGCTTACATGTCTGCTTCCTCTTTCTTGTTCTTCTGATAACCATGGCCTGGGTCTCCCTCAGAAAGGGACGAGGTTAATAACAATACAGAAGTAAATCATCTTTCAACTCTTGCGCAGTTATCTCCACAGGCATTCCCATATCATTACAATTGAGTGACGTCAGTGAGGTTACGACTTAAATATAACAGAATGTAGAGAAACTTGTCATGATTCCCTTGACCCATTGATTTATAGTAAAAGTAACCGATGGTCTTTCACTATCACTGCGTACGGAGTAAAAATAGAAATAGTTTGATCGACAGGCGTCCATTTTGGAGTTGAACAAACAAACAGTTTAATAAATAGGTCAAACAAACTGTATCATAACAGACTCTAACTAATGTAAACTTAAAGAATTAGATAAGCTAATGTTGAAATGGGTACCATTTTAATTAAGAAGAAATTATCAATTGATGCTTAAAGAATTGTCTAAATGGCATGAAAATGAGTAGGTGTATCGTACTCATCTACATTCTTCATTGTTTTTTATTTGTGTAAGGTCTCGGTTGCTAGCTTAATCCAGCAAAAACGTTTTTATTTACTATTCGACATACTATCAATCAATTAATGCAAGGGTAGTCCAGAATACATATTAATCAATTGATCAATAAACAAATTGTCGTAAGCTTCAAAGCTAACACGATCTGCACTTGAGAGCAGTGCTTATGATAACATATTCTTTTTACAAGCAGAAACCTTGCTTGTGGTAAAGGATTTTCTATGATAGATCACGAGTACGAACCTGTCCTTCCAAACCAAAAACTGCGTTCTTTTCACCTGCACGAATAATAACAATTCTAAAACTCTTACCAAAAGAAAAGTGGTGTAAGAAAGGACTCTTACAATTGAAGGCGTTCATCGGAGAGACAAATACATTCATAGGTTGACTGGCCCTTACTAGGCCTAATTTCGACACTACTATCCTAAGACGATAGACTAGACAATACTATGCAAAGGATGATGAGCAATTGTGACAGTACTTAGAGGGGTTGTGCTATCAAATAAGAGGGTTGAAAGATATGCAAAAGTATCATCTCATTGTTCCATTCGATCTTCAGATGCGATTTCACACATCTTTTTATCATGAACATTTTACATTGGATTCTCTTCTACGTTTTTTGGTTGTATTGACGTTTTCATTGTTCTTTGTCCAAAGAGAAACCTTAAATTGCAAAAAAAGGAAGAGGGACTGAAGCTTCAAAGCCTCCCATCTGTAAACTATTAGAGAAAAATCAACTATAGCTCACTTTAAAGCTACAAATACCATCTCATGAAATTCTTTTCTTCGGCTGTTCCAATAGCAAAGCGCAAACATTACAATCACTTTCTTAATGAAGTATTATCGACAAGCAAACGAGTAATTTTATAGTAATTTCACCACAACGCCATGTTGGCCGTGACCTTAGTACATAAACATGTTCTCTCCCATCTTAGTACTCGAGGGCAGTTTTAGAAATGTGAAAAGGTTAATAAGCTTAGGGCTGACACTTGTTACGACTTGTATGGGCGGCTCCAAATAAACTTTTACGATGTTTGCACTGGTTTTTCTGCTCCTTGATCACACTTGTATCGAAAGTAGCCATTGTAACGATTGTTGTATTCTATCGATTAGAAGACCCACCTTTCAAATCTTTTCCTCGAAGACTTGCTGAACAAGCGCAACAGACTACAGATGTCCCCTCGATAACGAAATGGATGTCTTTTTACTGTGTTGAGAAAACTCGTCAACGGACGCAATGACGTTCAGAGAACTTGATCGAACAGCAATTAAGCTTACCAAAGCGAAATCTGACATTGACTTTAATGTCTTACGTGAAAGAAACGAGGTGATTTCCAATTATACAAGATCTTACTGCAATATGAAAGGGGAGCAGGAGAGAAAATGATTCCTGGCACCCATTTGGAACATTGCTGTATGCAATTGGACTGAAAAAGGAAACAATTTGTCAATAAATTGGGACAAGAAACTATATCGTGTACTGATACACCTTTGTTTTCAGACAGGTTCTTCTAAATACAAGCAAATCTTTTCATATGAATTATTTGTTAAACTTTGCCCGTCTGTCAAAGAACTGACCACACTCAATGAATAGCCAATTTTAGTAAATGTGAACCATTCCTCTTCAGCGAACTAGTGCATGTATGTTAGCACAAATCACAAAAAGTTTATAATTGACGGGTAATGTCATTTTTACTTTCTATCAAGAATTATAACTGGGCGCTTTCTCACTTGATGTGATATCTTTATGTTTCTGACTACGTCTAATCTACTGTGTGTTTTATATTTCAGTCTGAAGGCTGCAGTTGGACGGTATCACAAAACGATTGATACTAAGAAAATGTTGACAAAATGACAAAGGTAACAAGTTGCTGTATCTAGGCTCTTAGTTCACAAAACACAGAACGGAGGGCACTTCCCAAGGATAGTTGACACTCAAAGTGGCTTCACTTGAAAATAGATTGAAAGCAGGATGAATTGAAAGCAGGATTCCACGTCAACTTAAAAGGACAATTTTCAATAGTTAACATAGAAATTAATTTTAGTCAAATCATAAAATTTATGTATATGGAAACAAGCTGATAGTCTGATTTTCCTAACAAACGATTTCTTGTCCTTGGTACTGGTACTTCAAATTGCAGTTTGTAATATTAGTTTAGGAAACTTTTGACAGAATCTTGTTACTTTGGCAAGAGAGAAACAGAGAGAGAGAGTGAGATACGCTTGGCGTGTATGATTCAAATCAGAAAGCAAAAAATCTTGAAATCCTAAAAACACATTACTGCTTTATGTATTACGTTGGGTACTGCTCTGTGATTTACCGTAACCATATTTAAAGATATTCGAGGGTACATGTAAATCTACCTGGCCATTTTAATTCTACTTTTAAATGATTGGCATCAATCTTGACTCTGATGAAACGCTTAAACAGTTTTTAAGAGAGACGAGCAGTTGAAATTACATTACATTTTAAAGCATGAAAACTCAAATTAATTTACCTTTCCACACCTATATTCTGCAGGTATAACGACACATTAACAACAAGTTAATCCATCGAAAGCCGAAGATGACTTGGCCATACAATGGAATGCCTTCATATTCTATGTATATATATATATATATATATATATATATATATATATATATCACCGTTTGAGTGCCTTTTCATGCAGTGTAAGACCAGAGGAATATCTATTGATTTCGCTAGGACTCATCATAGCACTGAAACTCTTTCTTGCTTTTTATCAAAATCATCTTACAAGGGGTGTGTAACTTTTACTTAATTTATCCCCATTCTTCATTCTAAGGCCCAGCGGTGTGTGTCACTAACCAAATAATACGTCTGGCATTATCTTTCTTAAAATATATTCTCTTTTTAAAATATTTTAACCTTGCAATAAACACCATACCTCAGGTGATTTCGTAAAGGTTCCCACGACTCTTTTGAAGGCTTCTCTGTTTTGGCTGACGAAACTTCGTATGTCTTTTTCCAGAAGTTTAAGTTTTCCTCCTAGTACTACTCCAAATCCTGAGGTGCTTTCAATAATTTTGACTATTTTTAAATGGCGCCTTTGTATCTTTTCTTTGGCACTTGATGCCACATTTGTATCTAGCAAAGCTGCATCTGTCATACCATCCTCTACTGCTTGCAGGACTTCGTCGACAGTTCTAAAACAATTACCTAAACGAAACATACAAGACTATGCATAAAGGTCTAAATTACTATTGTAAAGTCTCTTATTATTCATTGTACAGAAGACAATTAAAGAAAACTTCATTAGAATTATTATTGCCATACGTCTTTATCAAAGAAGCATTAATAATAATTTTTTTTTTAAACTTCAATGCCATTTACTCTTTCTGTAAATTTACAGTAACAGTAATAATGTTTACAATTTTTAGAATTTAGACCCCCTCCCCCCGTTTATTAATTTAGGGGAATCATCTTTGATGATGAAAAAAGAAACATTTTTGCGAATGTATCTGATGATGATTTTTAGGCGATGTAAAGATTTCCGAGGCTAAAATGTGCCTTACATTGATATCTTTTCCGTTTTATTTTCATTTTAAAAGTACAGTATCTGAAATTATATTCATAAAATTGATCCCATCCCCCCAGTTGATTCTAACCCCTCGTTTAGAGACCGCGGAGTATTGCATTAGTATGCTGATATTAGATAAAAGGGAAATTTAGATCAACGACGAGCACGGGAAAGAGATTCCTACTGTGTTCACCTTCTGCGCATTTCAGGGGGAATCATCTTTGAAACTCATCCTCAACAAAGTCGTTCAGGACGAGTTTTAGTGAAAATCTCGTTCTCTCGAAGACCAGTTTTTATAGCACTTCAGGAGCTCTAACGTCGATAGGAAATGTGTATATAGGACTTGAAGGCACTATGATTGAATAGGTTTTGGAGACTTTTAAAAGTCAAGAGTGGGCGAGTTTTGAGTCCTGATATCAAGGACAGAGCAGACATCAATGGAAATCTGCCACTTTGAGCTTACGTAATAAGCAACAGCGCTGTCAGGAATTCACGAGAGCACTTAAACTTTTTGAGTGTTTTAGAAATGGATAGGAAAATTTGATCGAAACAACATTGATTTGCTTTGTCTACATAGAATGATCAGGGAACCGAGGTAAAAGCACAATAACCTCATCTCTATAGTTATTGACAAACCTAAGGACTCCTTTTTACCTATAAGCGATGCCCGGGAAAGTACATACACTCTGTATACCAATTAACGTCAAGTTACATCATAAATTTTTGTCAAACCACGTTTTCTGCACTCCCACAAAGAATCACCATACACGACGTAAACTAAAAAAGGGCACTAAATATGCTGGCGGTCTTGTGCTTAAAATGACCCGTGAGGGAAACACGTCGGTGGAATTATTAATATGTTAGTAAGCACACTCCCCTGGCTGGATCGAAACAAACCCCATATAAATTCTGACGTTTCACTGGAACTTCGCTTGCGCCTCCTTTGGAACTTCATATGCGAACATACACAATTTCCACTGATAAGCATCATGATGGATACTTTCTGGATTTAACCTGGCCCCATTTTATTCATTTTGCTCAAATACGCTTGCTATTATTACAAATGTACAGTAGGTTTAAGTGGAACCTACGTAAACTACTACCATATATCCAAAACTACGACCCTTCTGCAAAATTAGTACACAAAGTCGTCTGTACGCTCGGACGTTCCTACGAAACGTTCTAAAGGCACCGAAGCAATATTCGTTAAATGTCAATACCAGTAAAAAAACGAGAACGTGCCACTCAATAGCAGTTGACGCCTTGAGCAACTTTTATCCATAGACTAAACTGGTTTGAACGAAAGCTACTGTTTCTCGGCTATTACTTTACTGGGAATACAGTATCAGTTACAAATCGTTTTGTCAACTTACATGGGTGTTGCTTCTCATGAGAGTGGTGAATGCTCCTCCTTAGGAAATTCACTTACATGAGCAGCAGTTATAACTATGCTAAAAATGTGTGTATTAGGTCCGAAAAGACTTTTGCTGTTTAAGTATGATGATTTTAATTAAGTAGCAGGGTGCATGACATCCTCGATGTAACCATTGGAAAGAATGAATTAAGAACGGCACCCAGTTCTAACTTTTGTTAGGTTTTCGAAAGTATCATGAGGACACAATGAATCAAAACTTTCATAAGGTTCGCTTCACCAAAAAGATTAAATCCAGAAAATATTGATCAACAAAGATAAGAGGTCTGTGCACACTGGTCGAGAACTTAGCGCCATCTGTCTGAACCGAAACGGCAAGGAAGACAAGGTGTTGTTTTGCTTCTTCTTTAAAGTAAACTTATACACTTCCTAAAAGGTTGTCGATATTCTGGGGAATTCACGGCAAACAGAATTTACTGGAAATATGTAAAGCTCTTATCGAATTATTGAAAGTAAACGTTGGGCTTTAAAAACATTGAGTATAGATGAAAACCATACTAGCCTAATATTGTTGGCATCCGTCATAATTCCAAGTAGGCGAAAATAAAACCGTGTTCAAGAAACGTGCATGTTATAGCAATGAAAACGTTATGGTAAGGGCTACTATCAGGCATTTGTTGCTGCAATTAGACATTCCTTTTAGTTGTGGAGACATAAACAGTTCCATGTCCTCTCTAGTAACTTTTAGACTTGCAAAATAATTCTCTTTTCTTAACTCTGTACCTTTTCTATAAATATTCTCTCCCGCATATCAGGATCACGTGGAAAGGTCCAGCCTCCAATTGATGACGGGGCACAATTGCAACAACTATCCATTAACAGAATCCGTTAACAACAATAGTACTTAGTTCATTCTCAGTTGACAGAATCAGGGTCATCGGATGTGTACAAGATTTGGATAATCGAGCATCATAATTAGACCTATATCGTTCCTAACAAATCAATTTTCTTTCCTACAAGAGCTCAGGGAGTATTTAAACACAACGTAGTAAATTAAATGATCAGAAAATTTAGTATCTTCCTGTCCTCATAAAAAATATCTGAGGGATGACATAGCCACACAATATGACCTGTATTTCCTTGATATGTGTATTAACTCGCAACTCCTACTACACTTAAGCACGATATTGCGTAAATATTCAAACGTAGTATTTTTCATTTGGTCTGTCAAGAATTGTTTTAGATAACATAATGGTATCAAGCTATGACGTTGGAATAATCGACATAAACAGAAAATTGAAAATTTATAGCAGCTATTGGGATTTAAGAGGGAAACTTAATTTAACTTCTTCTTTACGCGCACTTAAGGTGTGTACGCATAGGAGTCGCCAAATCGAGTCACCCTCGGACCTATATCTACTTTATAAAGTTGAACGGACTATTAACTAGTAGAACCTTCTCTTAAAATGTGTATATGTGCATATGTGCATATGTGCATATGCGTATATGTGATTATGTGCATATGTGTATACGTGCTTATGTGCCAAAAGGCTGACTAAGGCACTTAAAATAGATAATAGCTTCTAATGTATAGCGTAACAGAATAGTTTCCAACGAAAAGAGAAATAGGTTGGTAATAGTAACAGAATCCATGATTTGTATTAAAAACAAATAACACACTTTAGGTTGCTTAAAAGTTCTTTGAAATCCACCTACTGAAGGATTTTTCAATTTCTGGGGCGTTTTTTTGAAAAATACTGAAAGTCTAAGCTGCTAAGTATCAAAACCAATACTATCAGCATGCCAACAATGTCTTCTGTGTTAGTACATCTGGAGCACTATCATGTATATATGTCATCGAGGTAGCGTTAAGGGAGCGTTGAAAATGGAATAAAGTCAACAATTTTTTAGTACTTTAGAATATTCATATATAAATATCCATTTAGTACTTCCTTAAAAATATATAAAATCATATATGTCTTGAAACTAAATCTGGAGCAGAGTTCAAAAGTAGAAAAGTAAATTTGATAAAACTATTAGCAACAAAGATACGATGAAAAATGGTGAAAATGTAAACAAAAGAGTCTACGAGTAAAAAATATGCTTGGAACTGTGATGAAATTGCTGTAGAATTTCTATACTATATCTTTGTAGCTACTAGCTTCTGTTAATAAAGAGACGATGCACCTTTTACAATTTAACTGTAAGCCGTTTAAAAGAAAGTCAGAGGAAACTGGTATTGCTCCCACAATACCAGAATTTATCGAGAAAAAAGGATTTTAAATGTTAGTGTTGAAAAGAACACTAGAGATATAGAAAATATGTCAGCAATGGGTATTGAACTCGTGACCCACGCTTTCACGGCGTGCGCTCTACCAACTGAGCTAGGTGACCTCCGATGTTGACAAACTTTTATTTCTCTAGTCGCCACATTAGCTCCTTATGCCACCCTTCAACTGCATTATTTGTACGTGGCAAATCATTTTGTGCTCTGTCGTAAACACCCCACATGGTATTTGGAAACCGTGGTGGACGAAGATTTCCTCGTCGAATTGCTCCAATATAATTGGCCTCCAAGTAGTCCAAAATCATTTGGAGACTTCGATCGATTTGTCCAGAAAGGGTATTAAAATAATGATTCACATGATTTGCAGGTACAAACGCCAAAGCAGCAATCATTTGCACTTCTAATGTGAACGCAGCGTCTTGTTGGTACCGTACTTGCAGTCCATTGGCCTTAATGTGCTTGTATAGGTTTAGGGTCAAATGAAAGTAGCATCCTTTGACATCCACACCAGGAAAGACAACCTCTACTGCATTCTTAACAGCAATTTCAAAATCAATCAAAATAGTTACCGGATTCAAATTTTGGTTCATATTGTGTAGTTCTCGAAATAGACGTAGATATGTCGGTTGTGTTTTATCGGGAAGCAAGGCAAATCCACACACTATTACAGTTCCCATTGTTAAAGCATGGATTGTTAACAGTTGAAAATATATCAGAGGAACTGTGTCAAATGTTCCATCTATAAACCAATGCTGACTTTGTTCCAACAGTGAGTTTCTCGGGAGTTATGAAGAATAAAATTCTGCTTGCATCTCCACTGTCCCAAGCCAAAAAAGGTCTCCCATCGGTTGTTGTCAAATAATTTGTCGGTAACGGGTTCCGTATATTGTCCCGAGTTAAAGGAACAGGCAATGGATTATTCACTGTCTGCCTTTCCCGTCGAATAGAAAAAAGTTACTTGTATATAACAACAATCCAGGGCTTCATTCTTTCCAACCATTCATCCACTTTTATACAAACTCGTGTATTCATACTTACATATGCTTTCCTTTGGAATGTTTTCTTATCTCAGTTAATGGATTTGCTGTTAAATGAGAGTCCTCCATCTCTGGTTTTCTGGGAACTTTTCATGTGAGTGTTCTGCCGAATGCTTTATCAGATGCTCTACTCACATTAGGCTCATACCATCTCAGTATTCTTTGTCTTAGCACTGCCAGTAGTTAAAACATTCCACACCATCTTTCCACCTTCTAACTACTCGCATCTGACAATAACCCTCCAGTCATGTAGGGCAGCATCCTTGTGTCACAGCTGACCATCTGCTCCTTTCCAATGCGTTCCATTGGTCTCTGAACTGTTCAAAAGCAATGGGCTTATGCAAGCATCAGAAAGTTTTCCTCTATGTTACAGTGGTACATTTTTGTTTAAGAGAAAGGCCTGTAATTTCTTTCTCCTTAGATCATACTGCTTAGTTATCTTTACCATCCTCTCCACTCTTCCCTCACAGTCTAACGTGTTTCCAAGATAGAAAAAGGGCTGTATAAGCTCCACCACTTCACCATAGACCAGAACTGGTTAAGGTCCCTCTCTGCATCCAATGGACCCTGGGTAAAATTAAGGCAAGAGGTGCTCTGGCTCCTGCACTACAGATAGAACATGGCACGTCTTGTAGCGCTAATTTCCACAATGAGTGCACAAGATTAGGTTAACAGTTATTCTACAAGGCTATGGTCCAATATACTTTACTTTTATTGGACGAAGATGATACTCTAAACGCGATGTATACGGGATCATGGATCCTCAGTTGGTCAGTGTGACAAAAAGCTAATCTCCTCGCAGCTGAGTATTTCGTGTGAAGGGAACAGAAGATCGGAATTTTTCAGAAGAATGTAGTCTATTGTCTCGATCTTGAGATACCAATCCATACATCAAAAGATCAGTGCCTGGACAAAAAGTTTAAAAAATGAAGCCACGAGTGTCAGTGTTATGATCAATTACAACTGACTAAACCCAGGGTAGTACAACACAAACAATAGTCATTTATTCGAAGTCATGGTAGTCACCTACATGCCTTCCAAGATTTTATAAAGTCTTCTCCTCATCCTCCCGCTCAATGACAGTGTTATTGCTAACACCTGTAATGTGCGTCTTCTCACTTCTTCGACCCTCGTGAAAGGGGCCACCTTCATGTTTTTAAGGTGTGGTTTTTATATTTTTCATAAAGATATCCTCTAAATGCCGATTCCAAAAAATTGTCAGCGGTGGGAGATTACTTAAAAATTGATAGGCGGGGAGCGGGCATTGCAGTATGAATGTTCTGGGTGCACAATGTTTAAAAAATTTATAAGGGAGGGATGCCTATTAGGCACCCTAGAGTAGGCACACTAGAGTGCAGCTGATCACCGTTAACCCTATCTTACATTGAGGGCGGGGTCTAGTAGGCCCGTCACTACTTATTTCAGCTCATAACTTTTTAAAGCGTGGCCCGATTGACACGAAATTTGGTGAGTTTTCCTAAAATTTACTGGGTTATAGTAAAGATAAACAAATTACATACTTAACTATTGGTTTGCATCAGACCATTTTTAAAAGAGAACTGTGGTGTGTGAAAACTGCAGTAAATTGCTTTCTACAGAATTAGGTTGAGCACCTTCATGTATATAACACTCTTTCAACAGTATCTACAGTATCTTTTCGTATGTAGTCTTTACAGGTATAAATATGCCCTCAATGCAATGATATGTCTTCAGTGTACTGCACATTTACATATGCATATACGGCCCCAGCGATTTTAAAAGTTTAAAGAGTAGAGGGCAGATTTGTTAGAATGGGGAGCAAGGCATGTTTACGGGCACACATGCACCATTGGTTCATAGCATTAGTTGGGGTGTGGGGGTGCTATACGCCCCAGAAGGTCCAGGCCAAAGCCACGGTGGGCATCCAGTGGGTAAAGCCACCAGTAGCTTGCTGATTCTTGCATTTTAACAGTCTGAAAATAAGCCTTTTCTCTTTAACATTTGCTTGTTTGCTTTGTTAAAACTTGTTTTAAATGAACTTTGCATCTCACATTGTTTTGTCTCAGTAAGTTCATTGTCATAAGGCAATTCGCAGAGCACTTCAGGTCTCATTCTCTTGATAACGATCAGCGTGCTGGCATTCTACAGCAATAAAGTTTAAAACTGATTATTGACGATTGGAGGATTTGTTTCATTTGACCGATCCTTGCACATATGATAAGATGTTAGCAGCTGTGATTTCTGTATTTGTAGACTTTGAGTAATTGTGTATTGTACTGAGAATGATTTTCTTACGTAAGATTGTGCATGCGTTTATTACATTAGAAATCTCTTCTTTCACTGAATTGCTTCCACACCGATGCTGTGGAAATTCAAGTACATTCGGAACTCGGAAAAGGGGGCTTCAGATTAGACTGCAAAATTATGGTCAAGAAATTAACAAAGTACTTACTGGGTGCACAATCCCTTAAGTTATCCATTAGCTTGAAGTTCCTCGGGCACACACACGAAAATCCGGGCCTGGCAACGGAGCTAAGGAGACACAAATGGCTGCATCCACCATTCTCAACTGAACGGATGTGGCAAGGGTTTGAAGCTAAAAAAGAAAGAAACAGAAGATTAATTGGTAATTGTACACTTCACGTGCCCACCCGAAGACATTCTAACGGGCAAGTTCAAATGTTAGAGCCCAACATTTAAATATATAACCAGCCTAGATATAACAGTAGAAATAACAGTAAGATATATTTAACAAATATGACAAGATGGAAGGAAGTGGGTGTTAAAATGCATCCTCTCAATTTCCTATATAGCGGATATGTGACGTTTTCAATATTACCTTGATCCCTTTCTGCTACATAGGCCGAGCCTTTCACATCAGGGAAGTGTATCAAGTATATATAAGAAATAACAATAAATGGGATATCAAACATGTCTTATTTGTGTCTTATAAGTTGATAAACGTAAGTGTCATCACATTTTAATTGTGATCTTTTCATTATCTGGGTGGGCACGTAAAGTGTACAAGTACCGATTAATTAAAAACTTGTTACTAACGCAATTATTTTCCAGGTATTTACGACAAAATCCACATTACCGCATTCGCAACATGTGCCCTACCAACTGAGTCAAACTACCCCGACGATAACACACCCTATTCCTTTAGTCGCCAAATAAGCTCGCAGTGCTCTAACGCTGGTCATCTCGAGATATCCGACAGATAGTTTTCTTGACCTTAAAGGGCAGCCGACTCTTGACGTGGTGGGATTTAGAAGCAGTTACCTAATGCTAACCATGTGTGAACGAACATCGTATCGCTGTAATATTGTCTTTTAAAGGGCTCGGGTGAAATGGTAAAAGGAAACCCCGATCACGCGCATTTGCAACATGTGCCTTACCAACTGAGTTAAGCTACCCCCGACGATAACACACTCTCTTCCTTTAGTCGTCAAATAAGCTCGCAGTGCCCTAACGATGGGCATTTTGAGATATCCAGATAAGTTGTCTTCATGACCATTAAGGGCAGCCGACTCTTGACCTGGTGGGATTTAGAAGCAGTTACCTAAAACTAACCATGTGTGAACGCACAACTTATCGCTGTTATTTTTTTTAAAAGGCACTTGGTGAAATGGTAAACGCAAACCCCGATCACACGCATTCGCAACATGTGCCCTAACAACTCAGTTAAGCTACCCCCGACGATAACAAACTCGCCAAAATTAACACCTGGTTCTCTAACAGGGGGCATTCGTATGCAGCTCTACGCAATATCTGCGCCGATTGACACCACCATGAAAGGGCTGGCATGCGGCCAATCAATTTGTCCACAGTCAAATGACAGTTGCATAGCATAGTGAAACGGAAGGATCTAAAATGATACGTTGTGCAATGGGAAGGTCAAAGCATCTAGTTCATAAACCGGTAGCGTGGATTACATCCTCCTTTCACAATGCCACTTTCTATCTTTCGACTTTCCCTTACCGCAGTACAGTAATAAGCGCTTCAACGGAAAAACTGGAATTCCCTATTTCCATTTTTCTTGCAACTTTACAATGGTAAGATTCATATATTTATGTCCAAGTCTGCTTTTGCGTTACCAGCTTTATCAAAATACACATGACTACGATTTCCTCTTCTAGCAAACACTGTTTGCGAATTTTCATTCGATACTTAAATTTTAAAGAGAGATATCTTTGTTTGGAAACAGAGGTCACTTTAGGATATCCCGCTCTCGACAATCCCGTATATGCAGCATTTTCAACCAACACCAGCAACCATATTTCAATTCCAATTGTAAGAATAGCGTACTAAATTGACGATGTCGAAAACATTTAGAGGGGAGGGGCAAACTGTAACTTCAACAAAGTGGTAACGTTGCCAGTAAATAAAAGATCGCGTTCAAATCTCATAGCGACTTGCGAGTAGGGGCTGTTTCTATTAGCATGAGCCTGTAAGGAAACACTGTTAAGTTTACTCAGTTCATATAACTATCTACCAACTTAAACACGATGTTTTGATAGGCGTCATTCAAAATTTCCACGGCTATATCTCCACGATTTCCCAAGATAGTGTTTTCGCATTTGGGAAGAATAGGACAAGAAGAATGCAACGAGTGGAATATGTGGTCTAACATTTGATCTTCTTCAAATTGTGATCGCGCACTTAATTACTTTATACTGGATGATTTCAACCCTTAAAATCATTCCATGAACACTTTCTGTGTTTTTCCTTCATAGCATAAACAGGTTTGGTCAAAAGGTGATGCTGTACTAGGATAGGGGCTTCCTTTAAACATTCATATAGTAAATAAGCCCCCTCCAGATCAATATTTTTACACTCTGCAAGCCCCTGCAGGGCCTAGGCGTTAGGGTAACTACCCCTCCTTTGCCTTTCTCAATGTCACTGATGATAATCAAAAAATAATACAACATAATAACATGGGATGAAGCACAACAATCAAATCATTACATTATGTATTCCTGTACAGTTCTAATAATCATTAAATCAGTGAATATGAATATAGAACATACACTCATACACACTGTCTTGCCAACTAACAGAACCAGCAATACAACCATAAAGTTTGAGATATTTCAAGCATTATGACACTTGTATATGCCATCCATCTCCTTGGCCTCTAGTGAAGCGCATGTGCCCCTGTTTGATAGCAGTGGGGTTTATACTGCAGGTGTAGCCCCTCATAAACTAGTGACCAACACTCGCTTAAGTCAAGGAATATTGGACTCAACATCTAACAACAAAAAGGTAGTTCTTAATTAATGATAACAATTCGTAATGCAAAGTTAGCCCTTGTTGCGTAGGTTGGACAGGATCTGGAACTGTACGGTAATGTACAAGTTGCAGGCTAGGTATAGGCTCTATATTCAATCTGGTCGATTTAACCAAAGAAGATAAAAGTATTCTAGATCTCCATCACTGTTCATTCTTTTTCAGAGTTTTACTTAATATTTCGTGTTTCGCCCTTTGTTGGCTCATCAGTGCAGCACATAGTGAAGAGACTGAATCTTAGCTATGAAGCAAGCATGCTTGCAACATATGCTATATATGCTGTATAAAAGCTGTTTGTGTGACTGACCTAATGGGTAATGCCCATTTACTGTGTTTTCACTATCTTGCAGGATAGTGACTTTTACTTTAAAGTATAAATAGGTGTATGTAGCAGTTGAACAGGTTGCAAATTGATAACAGTAAATCTTTTTGTAGATAAGGCACACCCCAGTATTAGTTGAGGAGGGCTTGCAGGATGTCAGTCATGAAGAAGGTGACAGAAAAAAGTACTATTTCTGAGAAGCACCTTTGATTGCCACAGACCAGTGAACCTTAAGACATCTTAAATGTGATTGTTACAGGCAACTCTGTCCTTGCAGCCAGCTTCCTTTTAAGGGCAGCTTTGAAATGCAGGCGCAAAATCAAAGTCCCAGCATAAATTTGTAGTAAACTCTACATTTAAACTCTGCATTTAACGGGCAGCTTTGAATTGCAAATTACGGGCAGTGATCTGTAGTCTGAGGCCCATGAAAACACTGTGTGATACGGGCAAACAATGACATTCTCGCTGGACTGGAAGTGTCATCAACATGATGCAATGATCGATGGACCTGTCTATCGCACCCTTGTTAGAGTGACTGCAACGACTTCCTTAAAACCTATCAATTCTGCTCAACACTTGATGTTGATTTGGTTCACACTTGATTTTGATTTGCCAGCTTAAGCTATTTGCTTTAGAAAAGAACGATGGACATTTAGACTGACACGGGATGAAGATACGAATGTGGAACAGTTATTCTGGTAGATGGCTGGCTTGGATATTTAATTTTGTGACGATTCTTCAAGCTGAAACGTTTTATTTCCACCAAGCAAAAGTAGCAGCCAGTGTTGTGATATGATGGTTCACGCCCACCATAGGTATTCTAAATCTTTAGTGCTAATTGGCCTTCTTGTTGGTCCATGCATAAAGCAAGCTGTAAGAAATGGAGCAAACAGAATAGAGAGCCTACGGTTTGTCTTGACCTCCTAGTGGTATACCAAAAGATGCCACATAACCCCTTTTAATAGAATTTGACATTTTTTCCTCTCTGAAGAGTAGGCAAACTTTTCACAAATGTAACAAAAAGAATCTGGGCTGCCTTTGCAACATCATTTACTGGTCATAATAAATCTGAGAAGGAACTAAAAGATTCAAAGCTTAGTGTGCCACAAAATGTGAAATAAAATGTCACAATTCCTTCTTTCCTTCACAAAAACGGCTGAATACAAACGTCTTTTTAAAACATTTCCACTGAACATATCTACTTTGAAATCGGAAATGAAAATTAAAAAACCCTTTTATGAATATCCTTCGTTATTACTTGAATGCTCAAAATGAAAACCTCACGATCTATCTGTCTGTGGATGAGAAAAGACCAAACAGAGATACATTGTAAATTGTGGGTCAAAGGAGAAGCTTGGACAATTTTGACTAGGAGTTGACATATTCCTGAGTGGTTGTAGTGTCGTTGTAAACAGATACCGGAATATTGAAAATCGTTGTGAAAAAGAAAAATGATTTTCTTGTCACAATCTTGTGATGTTGTGTCATGGGCACTTTGTCATGGAAAACTGACTTCAAAAGCAATTTAAAGTTGTGTCAGTTATTACATTTTTGTGCAGTCACATCTGAATCAGTTTTTGCCCATTTTTCTTTGACAAAAATTTAATTTGACCTGACAACAGCTTGGAATTATGGGTTCAAAGAATCTTCAACTCTTCTACAACTCAAACATGTAGGAACCTGAAAAAGCTGCGGAGTAGTATTTAATTTGATCAGGAAAGAGTCCAGGGGCCAGAACAATGCTAAATCCACCCAAGACAATCTCAGGAAGAAACTTTTAAAGGCACTGCCTTGCAGTTTACAACTTCGTTGCAAGTCCAAAATAATGAAATGGGCACCGAACCAGAGTCTTCTCTGACTTGAGTTCCTTTGGGTTTTGAATGGTTATTTTTTTGTGCTCAAACCCATTTGAGAATGAGCAGATGCTAGATGTGCACAATGTTTTGAACCTATTTTTATTGTTTTGAATGAAGAAAATTACTCTCACCTCTTGGTTGAGATAAACATGACCAACCACGTGAAAAAGTAAATCCATTGAATTCAGGTAGACTGTATCATCATTGGACGTGAACTATTTTGATCGTTTTGTGATGTTATGATGATGTAAAGACTCTATTGAGTACCAGTTTGTTATCAATTTCCGTCATTCAGATTCAACTGTTGCATTAGTTTTGGTCATTCTCGTCTCATTAAGTGAACCCAGACTTTCGCCTTTTTGGTCCACCCTGATTTACAAGAACTCCCGACTTCGTCGCTTCTTACAAATATATATGTGAAAATCTTGCCGTAATTCTGATAAAGCTCCCCTGCCCTCAAAAAGTTCTAGTTGCTCCCCTGGTATATCTTCAGAACTGGCCTGCACTTGATTTTGTATATAAGGAACTGTTGTTTAAGAAAGAATTAATTGTCACATGGAAAGGGAACCTTATCAGAGAGAAGAGATTAAAAACTTCAACAAGAAATATTGCAAATTTTTACAGAAATGGGACAGGTTTGCGCAAATGGCACTGTTTGGAATGAGTCTGTTTTCTCTGAAGAATGATTAAGAAGGTTTTCAAGGCAATAAGGTTAATATTTAAACAGCCTTTCATGGCAACCTTCTTTAGCTAATTTCCTATAAGGAGTGAAATGTATGCAACATCAATTTAAAGCCAGGAGGACATTTATTCAAGCTAGTGATTTGAATATCTGCCATACGCAATTGTTTGTTCCAGCAGAAATAGACCTCTTGCTGGCCACTTACTTCAAAAGGAAATGCCTTCTTTGTTTTCTTGTTTATATAAAGGCAGGATCTACAACAAGCACTGTGTATTTATATCTATAGCCCAGCTATTGACAAGCACTGGCATAAACTGCCTTAAACAACTCGTGAATACCTGTAAGAAGGACATTTCCTTTTAAGAGTTTTGAACTTGGGTATTGTCAGAACTGATGTTGGATAACACATGCATTATGTGTTGTAATTTTCCCACTCATTTTAATTAGTACATTGTAGAGCTTGTTAATTAGGTAATACCAATGTCATGGGACGGTGAGCTGTGCGACTGTCATAGTAATACCTTTCGACGCGGTTACACTTCAGACCACTATGAGTTCGAATTTGATTAGGTAGAATAGTATTATATCGAATTGGAAACTTTACTAACCTTGAAAATTTTCAGAACGTCCAACTTTCTCTCTTAAGGCTGCATATGGATTTCTTACTTTCGTAGCATCTGATTGCTTACCTTCATCTAGGGAACTCCAAGAAGACAAAATAGCAGGTTTTCTATCCCCGCTGTGTCTTCAGAAACCAGGACATTGTCCCACCATATCGCGTGGCTTTGTACCCTCGTAAGGGCAACAGATTATCTTGACATGTGAGGACAGAGGATTCTCCACCTCAGTTATGTACCATTTACTCTGTGCTTTGTATCCTCTTTGAACAGTTCCAGATATTCAGAAGCTGGAACCAACCCCGTTGCCAAAAAATCAGGGCATTATGGAGGCACTTACACTGGCATACACAACCTAAATAACAATAATATGTATATAATTTTCAAGTTTTTTCAACTAGTCAATTCCCCCCTGGTAGCTCTTGGATGGTTAAGGGCCTCGATGGAATAGGTCATTACCCTGGGACTTGAGCCCGGAAGAGGGTCCGAAAGTGTCAGATGTAAAATTATTGGCCCCCACTCATTTAGTCCCCACAAGGAAGCAACCATCCTGGGGTCTTCGCTGGTCTTTGCAGGCCTTGGTTGCCACAAAGTGAAAGGTTGATTTCTTTCCTTTTGCACAGTGCAACTGTTTAAAAATCTTAGTGTAGATGGGAGGTTATCCAAACAAATTTACTTAGTTCCACGAGATGTGCAACGGAATTCATTTTCTAGGCCTCGTAGAGACCTTCAGCCGGCGGCCTATCAATGTCTTTAGACAATATAACCCCTTTGAGTGTTGCGATGGAATTCGCCAGTTCGAGTTTTAATAATTTTTCTTAGAATCCGGTAAAGGGATGGCTTCAGCTATCAAGATGTCAGATAACAACAATAAACAGTTTTGAAATGTCCTCTTGTTCTAGAACTACAAAATCATAGTCCTGAGACCGCCTAGAGACCAGGAACAAAGCAAGGCTAGCTTCTTTAACATCAACACATTTCTCGTGAATACTGTATAACCAGCTGTACACAAGTATAATAATTGTCTATTCTTTTGGGTTATTGTAAACATCGAAATATATTTAGAATCTATCTTAATATTGTTGTTGAGATGTACTTTAGAGTGCGAGATAATCGAAGGTCTGTACCAATTAGTACGCACTATGTTTTGGAAGGTAAATTCAAAGGGTCCTTTATACATGGTGGGTACGAAACCGCACAAAATTGTTCGGTGTTCAATTCCTACCATATTTTGAGGAAAGCTTATGTTTGATTTTCCAGGTACTTTCCCTATGTTATATGCGTGTGGATAAAGAGAAAACTTTTACAAATAGCATTGATTTAGTGGCGTGCTGCCCAGTAGCGAATGGTGGTTATTTATTATGGGTGTGCTGTCAACATCTTGGTAAGCAAATTATGTTATTTAGTCTCTCGGTATATAAAATTACAACCCCCTTAATACTCCTACGCAACTTCCTTTCCAGTCTGAGCCGTGGAATCTGGGATGCTGATCCTCTTCCGTGGATGGGGGCGTTTAAATAGCTGAAATGGGGAAAATAGTGCTTTGATCAAGGAAAGGAAGAAAATAAAATTAAAAATTTAACTGGACTTATTCAGTCTTGGAAAACTATTATAGCCCAAAGTCAAGTATAACGTTTTAAACTTGCGTATAAAATCAAAAGATAACAGTTTTACGATGAAAGTGTTCATAAATTAGCCGATACAAGTGTCTGTGGATTGCCTCAACTGATATTGGTTCTGTATTTAAAATGCCCTCTGCGCTTATATTAAAGATTCCTATAACATTGTAGTTTTCTTCCAAATGGGTAAACGTGTTTACACGTTGCTCCTTAACACGAAATTTGTGGACAACTTCAATCTACAACTGTCTTCAGAGCTACATTACTTAATATAACATTTATATTGTAAATTGTTTTAAAAATTGACACCTGCAACATGCATGATTTACGGCAATTTCAGCAGAATAATCTTTGGGCAACAGTCTGCTTTCAGTAAAATAGGGAATCAATTAAGATGGTTGAGAGTTATTGACAGAATCCTTTGGCAAGGGATAAGAAAGAAAAAGAAAAAAAAAAGAAGAAGGTTCTTAGGATGGGAACTTCAATCATAAAATGCAATGTACCTGTCTTGGCATCTGACCAAAATTATGGATAAAGCCAATGGTGGCCGTCCGCTTAGTCTTGTCTTCTATCCGATCCAAGTCAACTGCTCCTTCATAAAATAAATGATGGAATACATTGTGACACTCAATGAGACCTACTGATTGAAAGACGCAAACAAACTTCTTTAACAGACAAGGACTGTAACGAGGGCCTACATACTAATAAGTATGCTTTATACTGCATATAGTAGCCTGCATATAGTAGTCTGGCGTATTTCATTTGTTTGGCGTGTAAATTGACAGTCACCTAAAGTTGAAGTTAGTTGAGTCGGGCGTGTGAGGTTGAAGATGCTGTGTTTTCAAGATTTTTTTATTAAACGATTTTATTGACCTTTGGGATTATATAGCCTTTGTATACCTTTCAATTCTCATGTCAAATTTGTGCAGTAGTTTTACTCTTTAATCCCATGTTAGGATTTATGACCCCTTTAAGACTCTAGCTACAACCTGTAGCTTGCTATAGCAGATTCAGGAAGGCAACCCATGATTCATCCCACCAAGGGTCCTCCATGGAATTTGCTTTGGTAATTTTGACTCAATATAATTAGGGTTTGCTGTTTTATTAAATTCAGAGTGTTCAGTAATGCTGGTTACAGTGTGAAAGTGGGCAAATTTCCAAAATACTAAATGCCCCCCCCTGAATCTCCCCCTACTATGACCAGTTTCTGGGTCCACCACTGATAGCTTGTGCCACTTATGAGTTTTAGATGCAGGTACTAGGGGATGGGAGATGAAGGTGTGTGGTTCCCGGTTGCCACCCAATAATTTTTCTTAAATTCATGGAGACATGCAAGAAGATGAACATACGTGTTTTATAAATGACAAGCACAAACCTGCTTTTCAATTTCATTTTGATTTGAAAACAATGTCAACCATTGACTTACCTCCTTCAAGACATGGGTTAACCGCAATCTGACGTTTCTTCTAACGGTATTAATGTTAATACGAGGTTATAAAAAACGATATCGATATTTATTATTCAACACTTCATAACTATGGGATAGTTCTCCATGGGATAGTTATCATTTTATTCAGTAGTACCCGGGATGTTTAATTTGATTCTGATGATTTAAGGTCGGTGCTCATTGAAGGAGGGTGTTCCTTTGAGATTACGGCACTTAAATCAGAGTTTCTTAGTTTTTAATTATTACACCATAGCTAGAATGACAACTCTAATAGATCTTTGTGAAAGACGTCCTCTTATATACTTCTATATAAATTGCTTTGTCGGTAAATGTTCCTTGGTAGACATGTCAATACCTGATTCATTCCCAAAGATGGACTATCATTGGAGCCATTGAAAGACCTAAGCCTGTCGTTTCATAATCGTGCTATCATGGAATGGTAAAACGACCTCGAACGAGCGTATCTTAAAGTCTATACTGGTGTCACTATCCGTTAATTAGCTTGACGAAATTCGAAAATTGGATTTGTATTACCCTATCTGAGATCGGCAGCAAGTAAAGTATGCGTAAGCAATCTAAGAAAAACTCTTGTAGTCTATAGATACTGTAAGTGACTCTTGATTGTCGCATAAGATTATATTTAGTGTAGGTGCTATGACAATTCATCACGCGACAATTCATCACGCGACAATTCATCACGCGACAATTCATCACGCGACAATTCATCACCTTTATCTATTTATTTATTCCACCAGATTACGACAAAATCAACTAATAAATAAAGGGCAGCTGGGGCATCCAAGGGCGCCCCTCAATTTTAGTTACTCTGTCATTAATGAGAACATAAGAATCTGTCATTAATGAGAACAGATACTACATCCATTCCTTGCCAAAAGTTCCCTCCAACAACAAGTAATCGTTGGTTTACTTTGTGAAGATATCTTTAATAACCATTTTAAGTGCTCCCTTATAAACAGGACAGATGTATTTGCGCAGAGGGTATGAGGCGTTTCCATTGGGAGAAACGTAGCTACAAGATCCATCTCCTTGTCTAATGTGCAACGAAATAGGAAAGGTTTGCTAGACCATATAGGCCTAGGTTACGTGGAGACAACGGCAAGAATTTCACAGGATTTTCTAAAAGCTGCTAAAAGCAATAATTATATTTTTGTTCTTATCAAGTATGGAGAAATTCTCTCAATGCAATAAACCGATTAGTAAAATTGATCATCAAAAGTTTTACCGTATATGGGTGATAACTTCAAATGTGTAAAAATGTTCAAAACTGGTGTTGGTAAAGCAGAATAAGCCTTTTGTTTGGCGGGGGGTGGGTGGGGGTCATAATTTTTCTTGACTGTATTTTATAAAGAGAGTACCTAAATAAATGACAGCACCAGATGAATAATGAACTCTATTTTTGATAGAATCTGCTACTTAATAGAAGAAGTCATAAAACACGTAAATATAAAAATGGCAGTCCGTGTTTACACTTAGGAGATGTTCTATTCTTCTCAGATAAAAATCTTTTACGTGTAATATTTTGAGGCTGCTTACCTGAATTATCGAATGGTCGTGTATCAGCGGGCAAAGAGATGGCGACGCCTGACAAAAACTTGCAATCATCATTATCGTGTTTCCATTTTCGTATGTATGCATTTATGTGCGGTGTATCTATGTATATGTCTAAACTTACGAGTATGAGGTTGCTGTACAGTCGGTGCTAAAGGACCCCGACATAACTTTTTGATTTTTGTACAGGTGCATGTTAAAAGTGTAAATAAATCACAATGTGTTACTCTGCGCAAATTTCTAACACGATTTCGTTGAAACGTTCAGCATCGTCCACATAAACATGGTGTCCAGCACTCTCAACAAACCTGATTTCGACGTAGGAGTCACCTCGTGCTTCTTTGATACATGAACCTGAATCTGAGTCCATCCAGGACTTCTCACCGTAGATGAACGTTATTGGTAAATTAGGGTCTATTTCTTCTACTCTCTGAATCATCGGGTGCTTTGCCCAACCAAATGGTATAGCCATGCATTTGATAGCTATCTCTCCGCTGAAATAGAAAATATCCAAAGTCATTGTTGTAAACACGAATTAATTGCAACGCCATAAATTATGACTAACATTGCGGCAACATCATATTTTAAAACTGAATCACATACACGATACAGAGCGTAAGCAACAAAGGAAAAAATTCCACTATTCTACAACTCTTGAGTTTCCACCTAAAGCAATCGTGAGGTGGTTAAAGATTGATATTTAGGTTCAGGGACGTTCACTCGACTGATACTGCTTACTGGGCTGATGCGAATTGATCCGAGGACCTCTCCCAACAAAAGCCGTTGCGCTAATTTAGGAGAAAAGAAGCAAGACCTTGCGAATATAATTAGTTACTGTATTGCAGGTAGAACATGTAGCCAATTGGGGACTAAAAGTCATAGTTTTGATATTAATGTCAGTATACAGATGTCAAATTTGGTTTTGGAAAGTAAATATTATCGGTGAATTTCTTTGTATAAAATGACTACAAGATAGACTAATAAGCAATAGCCAGTTTAAGTTTAGTGAGCCCTTTATTACTTTCTATCTAAATCCTGATAAAAAATATCTCTAGAGTTCACCGCGTTCTCTTGGACTGTATATCTTATACGCTGTTTGTTGTATAAAATAAGTCCTTCATCAATATCAAGAGAAAATTCTGATCTTTTCTCTATATATTAACAACTTCTGTACAAACCCCAACTCTCGCTAACCCTAAAAACTTCTGAGGTAATATCAACAGACCCATTTTTCTAGTATGGTTAAATTATTTTTCATCTCAACAACTATAAAGCTTTGCTACATATTACTATGTGTTGAAGGAACTGGACGTATTTTTACAGGGCCCTGAAATGCATTTTCTTGCAACTAAACACTCTGAAACTATAAAGTTTTTATTTCCTGTTCGGAAACGTTTCTTTGGGGGCTCTCTTAGATTGGTATATGTAAGACAATAACACTTTCTTTAACCAGAGGGAATACTTGTACGTATCCGATAACCGTAGATAGGAATGCGGACTTATTAGATATTTCTGTTAGGGAAGGCAACTGAAATTGCTAAATGGCACTTAGTATAGGTTGAATGGCTTAATCTAACTTGTCATAATCCGGCCTCACTAGGGAATATCTGGCCACCTGCATGTGTGAATGTTACGACGTTTAGAACCAGTTCATAAAGAAAAGATTTATTTAATTTATTTCAATCCAAAATGTTTTGCGCACATCCTAAAGCAACTTCATTACTTCGAAATACACCAGGTCCTCATATTGGCAGGTAAAGAGTTTTTAACCCTACTCTGGAGTGCCGAATAAGGGGGGGGGGATCTGAATAAACGGGAGGCATCATTATGGTCTAACGTTAATAAATGGGGAGTCCAAATAAATGGGGGGAGTGTCTGAACCCCAGTCTTAATTTCGTGAAAGTTTTAAATAAGGATGACACACGAGGACAAACATCGTACTAATTGACTCATTAGCAACTCTTTTAGAGTCAAATGTTGCATGGGAGCTTAATCAAGTGTTTTCAGATATCATTTACATTTTGAGTACTGGGAAAATTCCTTGAAATTAATAAACGCGGGGGTCCTAATAAGGATCGGGGAGGCTTATAAATTTCAAAAAATTAATCAGTTAACAAGCACGGGGGCACGATTATTTGGCACTCGAGAGTAGCCCTCATTCACGAAGTGTTACATTGCTGCAAATTAACACCGACATGGCGCTGACCAGCGCTTTAAGTATTGTTTGCTATTCTGTTTAAAATGTTACCAAAAAGCATTAGCGTAATTAAACCAAGATACTTGTTGAAAAAATAATAATGAGAAACAGGTGCTAACTACAACGAACAATGTTTCCAAAAAGGTATTTATTATGTAGCTCAGGCTTCTTAAGAAGGAATAAGATTTCCGAAAGCTCGCGGAGAGCCCAATTTTAGTTTTAATGTTTTTATATATATATATATATATTGCATTATGCAATGCTCACCGCGCATGCCGTTTGAGCACTCTGGCATGGTACCACATGAATTTTTAAATTGACTTGTTGCAAGCGTGCTTGCTTCATAGCCATGATTTAGTCTCTTCACTCTGTGCTGTACTGATGAGCCCACAAAGGGCGAAACAGTACTGTCTGCAGATTGAGTATCTATGTATATATATATATGTGTGTGTGTGTGTGTGTGTGTGTGTGGTGTGTGTGTATTCTTAAATAGCCTCTGCACTTCCAAAACTGTCAAATATGTCTTATTAGAAAGTTTATAGAGATTTACGTCCGTATCTATTTTACAAATGAAAATGAAAATGTAGAAACGCACAATAAGGCAGGAAAGTCGCTTTCGCTACAATTCCTTCAAGTTCTCTGAACGTCGTACGTCCATTAAAGAATTTTCTGAACACAGTGAAAGGCAGCCATTTCGTTAGATAAAATTTTATATTCACACGCGACGTTTCGGCACTCGCTGTTGCCATTCCCAAGTGAAATAAAAATAATTAATAATAATGCTTATTTTGAATTGCGTCCCCAATTGCGTAGAGCTGGATGTCGATGTCCACCGGTGGATGATTGGGAGCTAATGTGGCGACCAGAGAAATAAAAGTGTGTTAATATCGGAGGTCACTTAGCTCAGTTGGTAGAGCGCACGCCGCGAAAGCGTGGGTCACGGGTTCGATCCCCGGTGGTGACACGAAGTGTTTTGGTTTTCTTGCTCCTTATGAACTCATCGTAACAGTTTACTCACTTCACTATATAAGATTGCTGTGATTGGCGAAAACGTTTACCAAAATGAATCCGTTAATCAAACGCAATATTCAAACTTTGTACCACTTACCAACTTTTTAAGAGAATTTTTTTAAATGTCTTCAAGCAAAGGTTTTCTATAAATTGGTTTTTTTGGCTTGGTTTATTCTTACTATGTTAAAGTATGCAGAATTTTATACTAGTGAATCGACAGCAATTTCTAAAGCAGTTGCCATACCTTAAATATTAGTTCACGGACACATAATTGGTTGCTGTTCCGAATCCTTTCAGCTATGGTGCCATCAAATACAACCTTTGTATCAGTCACGTCCTTTGCGCTTCAACAGAGGGTAGGTGATCGGACCTTCCCCCCAAAAATGTCAGGGTAGGCAGAGCATACATTCATTGTTTCCATAGTATGGGAAAGGAATACGACGAAAAACGCATTAACAATCTTTTCATGATAAACTCACTTAAAAACCCGTACCCACTGACTAAAATAAAAGATCGCACACAAAAAAATGGCAAAGAAGGTGAGATGCATATAACTTTTTTCTGTGACATATGTTCGCCAGGGTAAGAGGAATACTGAAACAAAAGCTCACAGGACAGGCGGCGCCCTATATCGCCTTTCGTCAGCGACGTGCCTGCTTTGTATCCGACGTTGAAACTGGGAACCACAGGCAATTATTAGTTGCTCAACGTTCATGTTAGTATCCTCCCAGTTGCAAGAACCTCCTTCTTGTCTCCCTTCCGTTTCTTCTTTCTGTGATTTTAGATGACCATGTCCATACTAACTAGTCTGTGTTGGGTTAGGCACTCTCCTTCTGGATTTGCTGTGGAGTCTCTCACCATTTTGATGTCTTCTGTTCTTATCAGCATGCAAACAATTTGGGTTTCACTTTCTCCACTCTTACATGTTATTTTCTGTCCCCTCTGCTTTTTAAACGTAGAGTTCATTATTCTGAGTCCTTTTGCTAGACAGACGTCCAGGATCGATTCTCCTTCGCCGTTCCGATCTCCAAAACCATACACACCTATCACTTCTTCAAAGCCTATTCCCTCTGTTCCTATGTGGCCATTCAGATCACCATCTATAATCAGTCCTTCTGTCTGAGGGATCTCTGTCACAGCATCATCTAACATTCCAACAGAATTACTCCTTTTCTTCCTCTGGCAGTCCTACTTGTGGTGCATAAACAGAGAAGATTTGGGCGATTCTCCCTCCTAGAACTATTTTCACGTTCATTACCCGTGCGCTGATTCTCTTCACTTCCACAACATCCTCCTCCAAATCTCTCTTCACCAACACACCCACACCTCCCACTACATTTGCATTTCCACTCAACCAGAACTTGTATTGGTCTTCCCCATATTTAAAAACTCTGCGTCCTTTTCCTTTAAATCAAACCTCCAGCACGCAGCAAATCTCCACTCGCCTTTTTGCCAGCATCTCCACCAGCTCTCTGCTTCTCCCAACAACAGTTCCAACATTTACAGTACATACCCTTACTCTCCTCCGCTCTCCTCATAAGAAGACTGTAGGGTTATCCGTAGCTGTAAAACCTGTCATAGTAGAGAGGAAATCTGCGCAAAGAACTGCTCAACCGGCCAACAGATCCCACTATTCAAAGGTATAATGATGTTGACTGAAAACATAACTGAAAATATACAAGGAAAATGACTGAATGAGACCATTGAAGCCTTTGATAATAGGGAACGACTAAGAGTCATAAGCTGCTCTAAACACATTGAAGTGTCGTTAATTGCTCAATCCCATTACCGATAAAAACGATCAAAAATTAAGAATCATGAAGTTTTGAAATGTCTAAAGGAACACTATAAAACAAAAATAAAACGTATTACCCTGATGTACTTTATGCTCCGCTTCATATTATTCCTAACCGCCAAATGTAGGTGAGGATCCTTCTTTATTATAATAAGGCAGTAAAAGGCGCCATAAACAAGTTTAAAGAAGAAATTTTCCTAAAACTGATAAATTTACCGCACGAGCACTAAAAGATGGAAGTAATGAACATTCCGTAGACGCTTATGAAAATGTTCACAAAGTTTGAGAATGGCAAACAACAAGGTAAAAATAGTCCAAAATGGAACAACTCGTCGACTTTGGCACTAGTAGTTTCTCACCTGCCAATGACTTATGCATTACATCTCAAAAGCACATCTTGAAGAAGTAAAAGTTTGCCTTGCAGGGCCCTATTCCGCATTTTGCGCCCAATAATATACCAGGCAACCCGTACAATACAAAACTACAAAATTCATCCAAAGAACAGAAAAGCCAAGCGCAAGCTACTGATCAGACCCATGGGGGGACCTAAAATTATGGGGGGACCTAGAATTTATGGGGGGACCTGAAAAGCTGGATGAAACCATGATATATCATATATGTATAATTAGAAATACAGTGCCAATACTTATGCCGAATGACAGGTCAAAAACACAGAACATGGCTGTTCTAAATTTGATATTAAGAAATGTTCTGTGCTATAAATAAACTTTGACATCATGGCATACATTTGCAGCATATTAGCAGTGTTGCTCTTAAGAATCTGTAATGTCTGATAAGTAAACAATGGTGCTTGGTGCAATTCTTACTCAGATGAACACTCAGTGAAATATGATCTGCATTTTCAGTAAATAAAAATTTCAAAGCAGTTAAAATGGGTAATATCCAAAAGGAATGTGGACCTGGCCTCTATAGGAATTTGTAGTGCTTTAAATCATTAACTCTAACCCATTCAGGTGATTTCAAGATATCAACTTTATGGAAAATGTTATTGATTATATACATATGAAATTAATCTATAGGGTTGTGAATTCAAGTTGCTTCTTGGACTTACATGACAGTGTAATTAACTTGAAAAGGCAAATAAAACTATATATATATACATTAACTATGTCCAGACCTACTGATAATCAGTACACTTAACTAATCATCCATTACCAGTCTCATACCTCAATAATGGACGCCTTGCATTGGTATACCAGGGTCAATACTAATATAAAATATATATACCTGTATATCTAAAAGGAGGCATACTAATACTTGTTCTCCCAGGGTCACAGGTGTGTTTATTTCAGAACACATGTTACGACAGTCTCAAAATTTGTAGCAACACAACTAAAATCTGCATCATTTTAGAAATAGAGTATGCCTGTCCGTAAGTACATAATCAAACATGCAAGGGCCTTAAGTTTTCCACATTTAGGGGGTCGCTACAAAAGAGTAACTACTTGCAAAAACTGTGCTTAACTTTTCTTATGTGGACAGACCAAAGAACCTGAAAACACATTATTCGACTTGTCGCAGCCTCCTTGGCAGGCACGAGAGTTTAGATTCTAACATCCTTGTGGAGTTACATTTTGACTCACTAACGCAAACTCTTGAAGGTGCAAATTGAATTATTGGTACATATAACAAACAAATGGACTTGAGAAGTAGATAATGTTTTCTTTAGCATTTCTCGGATGTTAGCTTTATATTTCTTGATTTGGTTTGCTAACCCTTGCAATCAGTGAAAGGTCGCGTCTCATTGGTAGTAGGGGACCAGACCTTTACTGGGCTTGATTCCCCACAGTCTTAATCCTGTCCTGATGATGCGGTTTTACGCCATGTATCTCCCCTTTAGCAGGGGCTAGGGCAATGACCATGTACATTGGAATTCTTATCCGGCTCTACCTTAGTATAATTTGAAGCTTCTTTAATTAAGGTATACATTTAAATGTACAAACCTAATAAATTATGTTGCTGGAACTTGTTGCTGTTATTAGATATGGGAAACAGAAGAGGAGGACGCAAACAAGAGTACTCTGTTGGTTTTTTATTAGAACAACTAGTTTATTGTTTTCCCTCTTTATCTTCAGATCTTAGTTGACTCTTTCTACTAGAACCAAGTTCTCTGTTTACATTTTCAAGTCACTTTTTGCTATTCTTACCATTTAATTCTCCGACGAATCAAATTGAGGGAGGTCACCTAATCAAGATTTCGTTGCACAATTCTTATCGACTTCTTGTGGCAAGGTCAGCAATCCAGCAAGGAACTGAGCTAGACAGGAGGAGCTATATCGGAAACTTTTTATGCGTATAAGTTTGGGCTTCCTAGCATAAAGTAGCATAACTTACACAAAACCCAGAATCTAAAGAACCTGTTTGTCTAAACTATAAATAAAATTGTTACGATGTTATGTTTCTTCTGTACACATCTAACTCTCTAACAATGATGATCTTCCTACCACGCCATCATTTCGAGGGAATAAATTCAATTTGTTATTATATCCATTACCATAAAATCTGTAAAGAGTTATCACACGAACGCAAGTACAGAAAAGGAGTTCTTGCAAATGCATATCAGTGGGAATGAACTTTTAGCAATCAGTAGACCGACTCTGCAAGTGACCTCTTTTCTAAGGGGATTGCATCAAGTAGGGATCATATCAAGTACACAAAAGACCCGTAGCTAGCCACGCCTAATGAGGTTTTGATGAGCTATCAGTGAAGAAACAATACATTTTTTATGGAACTTGAAAATTACAATAAAGTATTATTGGTATTGCAGAACTTGAAAACACAATTAAGCAGGCAACTCATTTTGATCGAAAAATTCGCCTACCATGGTTGGGACCAGTTTCTGAGAACTATGAAAGCAAACTGAAGAAAACACTGACCAATTGTTTTAGGCACAAAAGTGGACCAAAAAGTCGATTATCTCGAGAGATAAATCATTGACAGGTATCCATTTGGTACTACGGTCTTCCAGCAATTAACCCAACGTTTCCTTCGTTTTACTTGTAGAATCCACGTCGTCTCGGACACGAGGGTTTTGACTCTTTATTGACTGCAGCAAAACTCGGTCGACGTCCATTTTCACTTTTTGTGAAGAACTATGTTTTCTTCCGCTTAGATTTTCGTTTTCGATCCATTTCAGTATAAGTTTTGCTATTCAAGACTGAGCACGTCTGCAGAGTAAACAAGTAGCAAGGCGAGCTGGCGACCTGCGGCGACTGGGGAGATGGTGTGAAAGGAACAAAGGGAATGCCACTACCCAATAGAATAGCTTGTACGATGTCGCTGGGATGCTGAGGCACCGCTTTTGATTAGCTGTTAAACAATAGAATAACAATAGCGAGCGTAGGGTTAATACGAGGCCATACAAGGATATCGTCGTTGATGCGCAGACTATCCACTTCAGCTAGGATAGTCTGCACGCAGGCTAAGGCTACTCCTGTCTTTTACACTTTGCCCTCTCTTGTCTTCTATTTTGCACGTTTAAACTAAATTTTTTAAACCTCGGTTTTCGCATAACATGTCCTATAGACTTTTTCGAATGACTTTCATTGGTGTGCGTTTACTTTTACCAACTTTTAAACTCAATCATTGGATTTTCTTTCAGGTCATGAAGTATGTAACATTCTACAATAAAACGACATTTCTGTTGCATCACCATGTTTTATCACTGACTTTGATATTATACTGTACTTTGTGCTATCTAAATCTTTGTTCCGTGTTACTTGGTTCTGGGTTACTTCGTTCTTTGTTACTTGTTTTGAGTTACTTTATTCTATGCTACTGTACTTTGTGCTATCTAAATCTTTGTTCCGTGTTACATGGTTTTGGGTTACTTCGTTCTTTGTTACTTGTTTTGTGTTACTTTATTCCATGCCACTGTACTATGTGCTATCTAACTCTTTGTTCCGTGTTACTTGGTTCTGGGTTACTTCGTTCTTGGTTACTTGTTTTGTTTTTCTTGCTTTTACGTTTCTTTCCTCTGTGTTACATTTTTCTGTGTTACGTAATTCTTTGTTCGGTGTTATTTGGTTCCAGGTTAAATGGTTTTCGATTACTCGGTTCTGAGTTACTTAGTTCTTTATTACTTGTTTTGTTTTACTTTGTTCTATGCTACTGTATTTTGTGTAATCTAATTCTTTGCTCCGTGTTACTTGGTTATGGGTTACTTCGTTTGTATTTTTTGTTTTGTGTTCACTTTTTCTATGCAACTGTACTTTGTGCTATCTAAATCTTTGTTCCGTGTTACTTGGTTCTGGGTTACTTTGTTCTTTGTTACCTGTTTTGTCTTACTTTATTCTACGCTACTGTACTTTGTGCTATCTAAATCTTTGTTCCGTGTTACTTGGTTCTGGGTTACTTCCTCCTTTGTTACTTGTTTTGTGTTACTTTATTCTATGCTACTGTACTTTGTGCTATCTAAATCTTTGTTCCGTGTTACTTGGTTCTGGGTTACTTCGTTCTTTGTTACTTGTTTTGTTCAAGTGCTTGAGCACAAGTTTATCAACACGTTTCCCTCCACATGTCTCTCATCCAGACATCAACGAATGCCAAATTAATACTCACAATTGCCATGCAGATGGTCATTGCAATAACACCAAAGGTTCTTTTACATGTGCCTGCAATATTGGATACAGTGGAGACGGTGTGTCGTGTACAGGTGAAAGATTTGCTCAATTCATTCACAATCGGTGTTGTTTTGTCGTCACATAATGGTGGTTGTCTCTAACATTCACTCCATAGTTAAGCTTTTGCTACTTCTTATCGGCTTTTAACTTTAAACTAAGGCCTTTTCATTACCGTTGGGTGTTATATCATTGATACACACAGTCGTTATATTTACCTTTAAGAAAATGTCGCCATCTTTTTGTTAAACCTAGAGTTATAGGGTTTGCTGAAAACCTAGAGTAGCCACATCTACAGCAGACATACAAATAAAAACGAATTAATCTAAAGTGTAGCCTTTTAAGATAAATATAATATATTCCACATGTCACAAGCCAAGTCTCACAACTTAGTTAGTTATTTATATTATAAAACTTACTCGTAATGTTTTCACATGCACAAAAATGTTTTCCAAAAGGTGCTGGGGGCATGATTTCATAATAAGGTGTTTTAAGGTAATTAGCACAAGATATGGAACGTTAACATTTTAAAAACAACTACCAGATCATTCCTGCATTGTTCATACTCCTTTTTCTGCTTGCACACATTTACATTTCATTAACGATGTCAAGAACAGTGCAAAAACGATTGAATTTCTCAGTACAGCCATTGGGTCATGTCGGGTGTCATAGCAAATTTTGATAGACTTCGTGGCCATTTTTAAGGAACTACTTAATTATTTCTGCATATACAACTTAAACCTGCATTACTTTGAATGGTATATACTTTTCAGCAACGTATTTATCTTCTATTCAATACTTTAAGTTCTTAGCGAAACGGTTTCCTCCTCAACTCGCAACCATCGCGTTGCCTAATGTTTGGTGAAAACGCTTAGCAATCACAAATCCGTTACACATCACAATTTTCTGCTACTTGGATCCTGAATTTTACTTTGCTACTTACTATGACTTTCAATTTCTTGTTAGTCAATGATACAAAAACAACAAAAAACAGCAGATAGAGAAGCATCGCAAAGCAAATCAATGACAATTGACGATACTTTCATTCTCCAGAGAAAGGAAAACATCAGAGTAAGATACATGAACAACTACTGCAAACAAAATGCCTTCCTTTCAGACAGACGGTGATAAATTATAACAGACGCTTCTTCCATACTTCAGTATTTAATACCGTTAGAGCTTATGTACACTTTCTTTATTACATTAAAGGCTTGTCACCATTTACGTAGAGCCTCGCAGTCACTGCATTGGTGGCGTGGTCTACTTCACTTCGAGGCCACTTTGTTTGTAAAATAAGTCTCCCTTTTTGATTGCAGTGGGAACATGGCCATATTATAGCAAGCATCCTTAGCGTTAAAACTAAAGTGACGCTATGTTTTATGCTATGCATATATGCCGCCATTGTGCTACTGCTGGAAAAGTGTATGGTTGCCATCGATCAGTAATGCCTTTTAAGTGTCAGAAACTTCTGAGGGTAGGCATCGTCCATTGAAATGCATTCTTGATAACAAATAATCTATTGGTATCCACACTATGCAAGGGATACTGAACAAGCATGCAAATGTAATGGTAAGCATAGCAGCAAGACAATACATTCGAAGGTTAAACTTCTTCAACGCATCTGTACGTCGTTGATGTACTTTTTCTCTGATTGAGCGGCTGCGTACTATTGCTTTGCGCCTCCGTATTCCCACAATAAGAAGCAAGTATGCAATGGCCATTGTAACTCCCCTGTATAATTTATAACTATTAGAAAGTTCTCCTGATCCGAATAACTCGCAGCCCACAATTACACTTACACACATACGTCTTCTCTTGTCCTTCAAAAACACTATCATTGTTCGCAGGAATCAACAGTGCTTGTCTGATACACTTTTCTATCAAAACCTCATTTTCCAGTGACAAATATATTTAATGCAACAGCCAAAAAATGTCTCTAACGAGGAGTTCCAAAAGCGTCCTTTCACGCTCAGGATGGGCTTAATCACGCTCTTTTTAAGGTTTTATCAGTGAAGTCTCATACTTACTCTGGCTCGTGTCTTGACAATATAACTGTACGTTGCATGTTCGTTTGTGGAGTTCATTAAAGTGCGAAACGATTTCGTGTACTGACACCTTCTAACGTGTTATCGAATATGAGATTTTAATCTTTGCCGCGCGGGCTTTACATACGTTCTATTTGTAGACGGCCAGGCCGCTAACGCCAGCTAGCTCATGGAGGCATTCATAGTTTCAAAGCTCTAAAGCAGCACTGGTTCACTGTCGGTGATAAGGTGCTTAGTTCAAGGCAGTTACGCAAATATGGGTTTTCTACAGTTCTGGACATTCAAGTAACACCAGTTACCGTTTTTGTAGCAGATTGTGCGGTCTATGATAGTTATTTAGATGTGCGTTTAGATTACTATAAGTAAACCCTTTTTCTACTGAGATTCTAATAATGACTATTTCGTACCACTTTTTGTTCTGATATCTTCATTATTTTTAAGGTGTATATAGAATATTACGCTTTTGTGACTTCTTTTTTTATTAGTGGTCCTCTAATTTTATGATTTAAAAAATTTTACTAGCACTATTTGCCATAAATAAATTTCTCCGTGCTATTAGTTTCTGCCCTTAGCCTAAAGTTTACTATCTTGTGTGAAATTCATTGATAAGGAAATTCTTTTTCTGTAGAAATCTGTTCGGGTACGAGATTCAAAATTTGGACTAGCGTTGGTCTTAGAGACAACTCAGCAGGTGAGACAGAAGTTTAACTATCTCCGGCTGTCATTTCTGTACACTGATTTGTTGTTTCAGATAAAAAATGCATAAGTTTACTTTCTGCTATTCTTTCCCAGTAGCCATCTCGATAGCACATACAGGTCATTTTAGTATTCAAATGAGTTTAATCGGTTGTAAAATTCGGAGGAGGCGCAGAGCAAGATAATAATTGAAGATACTTAGAACTTTTAAAAATCACTCCCATAGAAATATGAGCAAAACAGATACACTCTATAGCTAGTGATTTACAGACAATTTTTATAGCCCTTACGACTATGGTTCAGTGATGCACTATGGAATGTACGCATTCGGAGGAGGAAAAGTCACTATTCAACCCAGGAGATCTGGAGTTACCATTGGACAGAGATCTGGATTCAGCAGAGAAGATATTAACCAGATTAAGAAAAAATATCAATGCTGAAAAGGTATAGAACCTGTCTGGCAATTTATTTTGTCAGCAAATCAGTTACACGTCTTTAAGAAAAAATGTAGTGCATATCGGATTCTTTCCATTAAGATGGCCATAAATATTTTCTGAATTTGCGAAACTCCACTCCGTCTTGTAAATTATTACTCAATCATTTAAGTCTAATTGAAAAGTCTGATAAGAATTTACGGACAAATATGTTGTTCGCCCAACGAAGCGTTGAGCCAGAGTTAGGTTATAAATGCAACTAGTTGGTCCACCCAGTATTTGGAATGGTCGATAACTTTTATCTTAAGTTTAAGCCAGGGTTTTGTTTTTGATAAGCAAAGTATTAACGATAACCATAGCTTTAGGTAAGTGGCAGACAGTTAGAGGATAAAGGGTCGCAATCTCCACCCTCAATAATTTATGTTCTATCATAAAAAGATAATTAATCTATAAAATATGTCCCAGATTACAAAAACAAATTACAGCAACACTATTTAACATCATATTATTGAGATGATGCTTCTAATATGATTATATTTTGTGTAAATATACCCGTGTGGGAAAATTAATATTACTTAATCCTTTAATAATTTTCGGAGTGTCTGCTACTGTTTTTTAGTGAAATCTTTAGGCTATGCAACGCACTCCGTAATTAGACGTTTTCTCATATATTTAAGGTAAACACAACAATAACAAGAAAGGTAAATAACAACTGATTTATACGTACTCTTACTATCTTACTACTTATTTCTCAATTTCTGTTTCTATAACTATTCCTATTCAACTTCGTGCGTCGTCTCTCTCAGTCGCCTCATCGAAATCTGAAGCATAAAGAGACAGAGGTTGACTTTAATTATCCTTTGTTGCTATGGTAACAGCTTAATTGATCTCAACGGCACTACATGCAAGTCACCGAAATGTAGATTTTCAAAATTCAGCGTGAGTTGGAACGGAGTAAGGATAGTTCGCATAAATTTATGTCCAAAATTATAGCTCAAAACGTTTTCGAGTGGCATAGACTTCTTGTAGCCGGTTGCACGCATTTAACTGCAAGGTTCCTAAAGCCTCCACATTCAAAGGGTTTTGAACAGACGATTCATGAGCAGTTTAGAAGCTTAGGATTGCCCAAGCATATGCTAGATTGAAAGCCATGTGGTAAATATTTATGATTTAGGATGAAGCACTTGAGGGATAGACGGATTCTTTAGTTTTGCTCTTCGTGAATAAATTTTCATTTAAGCTTACCAAGCAACCATTTCTTCAATGTTGTGTTTGTTTTGCTTAGGAACAGAGAGAATCTGATTTGAGTACCATTTAATAGATTCACGCCGTTAAAACTCATAAGAGCACCTAATCGTTTGGGGTAAATTGAAGAATCTAGTGTCAATTAACGACATTTCTTTATTATTCTAAGGATAAATCAGAGTAAATCCTTTTGTACTTGATATGTATTAGAGAAATAGATTTGTTACGTAATCATCACCATGTTTAGAGAGTACAATAACTGCCTGCAAGATTCAAAAATCCCTCTAATAAACGTGACATTTCCCTGTTTAAACTGTCGTGGTTTTGAAGGCTGTTTCCATTTTTCTTCCTGTTTGGCGACGCAATTTTAGCACTGTTTCAAATGACCAATTTCACGCAAAACTAACGCAGGATATCGAAGTCATTACTTGCGTTGCATTATATTTAATTAACATTGTGCATATCAAGGACGAAACAATGCCTACTCACAGAGACAAAAGAGCTGCCATGGGTGACAATGTTATACGAGAGTCCTTTATAATATTGGATTTCAGGCAAGCATCCTCCCAACCGACAAATTCTTTATGAGCTAAGTTTTGCTTACTATCTTGTTTATAGGAACCACCGTTCTATAGAGTCTCGAATGAGATTTTATAGATAAAAATCGAACCCTCCACTTAAAGCTGACGGCCACTTTGACGCAAAGGGCTATTTGTCACTTTTGATCGGAAGTAAAGAACTTCACTCAATACGATCGCTGTGATCAGTGCATAACGCAAACGTTTAGAAAAATGAATCCGTTACTCAACGCAATTTTCAATTTTAGTACCACTAACCACTGCCTTACAATGTTTATATCCTGCCTGTGTGCTATGCTTAAATAAATTCTTCCACATCCGCAAGAGTAATTGGGCGCTATGATACGATGTTTCACTTCGTATGCTTTCTCTTTTTTAGGTTTCAAGTACCCAAAATACAGACGAAAAAAGCTTTTCAGTACACAATGTTTTCGCTATTTCGTGCAATATTCTTGTTTTGTACCACAAACAAACTACATAAATTAAGTGAAAAGCAAAAACTTTTTCATTTCATTTCAAATGAGAACGATATCAACAAAATCGACGCTTGTCAAATCTACCTTTTTGAGAAATAATTTTGAGAATCACATTATCTTGTATTACTTTCATAAATGTTAGGTTCTTTATAATTTTCATTGTATTAATTCCCTAATGGTCGTCGGAGATTTGAAATTTGGGGCATCTTAATATTTTTTGGCCTTAAAGAGATTTTCTTATTTTTCCTACTCCAACATATTGTCACTCTCCTCACTTAGGTTATCTGCAGACACATGCTTTCTCAGGCTCACATCCTGCAACCGTAATATTTTATCTTTCTTGCTATCAACTGTCCGATAAGGCATATATCACTATTCATTTCTAGAAACATTTACAAACAGTCGTGGCTAGATTAATAAAAGAAGTTATGAGACATCCAGGATCGACGGGTTAATCACTGAAAAGTTACGCTTTCCTGACAAAATCAGAAAGTGTTAAAAACTCCAACAATCAGGGAGAAACAGTTAAAATATTACACAAAAAAAGACAAGCGATACGAAAGAAAGTTAGGAGGGAAAAAACAAGTCACAAAGTCATACAAAAGGTATGAATGAACTCAAAAAACGTCAGAAAAAAAGAGACAAAAGAGAAAATCAGAAAGTCAATTGATTATAAAGCCATGAGAAAAGGCCTAAATAATTTCAGAGGAAAGTCTATGTCTCATATTTTTCACCAGTGCCCCCCAAAACTATAATTGCTTCTTTTTCGAAAACGTAAGATATGATGTAACGTGGGAGATATTTACGTAGGCGCAAGGAAATAATAAGGGTAGAGAGTGTCTTCCACTGTTGCCACTCAACATTGCAAACTGACAAAGAAAAGTAGTATGAACATATTAGTATGTATTAGTATTAGTTTAAGGTGTAGCAAACTATTGAAGAATTAGTGGGTAAGATGTTGATGAGATGTTTCGTTACGAGGTTGCGTAATTACATATTGGTTGTCTACCTACGTGTTTCATTTTCAATAAATATAGACACAACTTATTACCCTGCACTTGAAGAATCAGATTTCTCACAGTGCCGCTAAGGTTTTTGCATTTACAAAACGAGACGATTGTTACCAACTTGGTCCACAGGATATGTAGGTCAACAAGGGTCATGTTAGGTAAGAAATAATGCTAAATGAAAAGTGCTAAAGGTAATGAATACATATAGAAGTCCAGAGGTCCAGGTTTCGATTCCAACTGCTGGAAATCATTCAGATATTTCGATTGTAAATGCAACTCTAATGAAAGCATAGTGCCTTGCTGCGTTCTAGTAAAATTGGCGCCTCGGAAGTTAGCAGTAAAACCGGGAACCCAGACTTGTGGTGCAGAGTTTTGGGTCAACCTCCAGAATCTTCGACTTCACTGTTGCACTAATTCTATGCTGTGGTTTTGCCAACCGTTTTTATGTACAGTAGAAGCTCTCAGGTTCGGTACCCACTGACGGAAATATATATTACTCCGGCCCGTCATCAATCCAAAGCCCATTAAAGTTAGAAAAGTACATATTTCTTTATGCTAGCCATTTTTAAATTTGGCTCTACATCGCTAATGACTTTAATTTGTGTACACAACGAGGTTTTAATCCAGGAACGTTAGTCTTGTTATGCCAAATTGAGATTTCACTATAAGTGGCACTGTCGTTTCAGTATTTTGTTGAATGTTTCTGATAAAAAATCTTATCTTGGGCTAAAAAACAGCGCTGTAGAACTATGAAGATGTGAGTAGCCTTGCAGTTACAGTTAATGAAATTATAATATGCGAGTATATGAGTATGTATTGTGAATGATATGCTTTGCCGTTTACCAGTCGAGAAATATGTGTTGACTCCAGGAAGAAAAGTTTAAACAAAATATCTTTTAGTATTAAAGACTTCAAGGAAGAAGTAAAGATGTCTTATTCCTATCCATTGTTTATCAATGCATACAAATATACCATATACAAAAATGTCTTATTTAAGTACAAATGTACCTAAAAGAGCTACCAAGGTGCCTCCAAATGTTTTTCCCTTTAGTTACAATCAGTAATGGATTTTCTGCATTAGAAAGTTCAACAAGCTCTGGAAAACATGTATGGGTTTGGTAGACCTAAAAAAGGTATCCAGATTGATATTTTTAATGGCGGAGGCAGATATCTTCCCCTTATTGTGATGATGTTGAGTCCTGTACTCTGTGTGCAAGCCATTGATGTGGCGGACTAGATATGCCAGGTAAGTCAGGGAAATAAAAGACTTCTCGATTTCAAAGTATTGTGTGGCAATGTTCTCACGCTCGCGAATTTTAAAACGCACAAATATGAAATAAAAATGTATTCTCTGATAAGAATGATAAATTTTCTAAGTGTTCGAGCAGGGTTTGTAAAAAAAATGTCCGACCTACTTTATGCCTTAACGTCATTTCATCATCATAAGGGTACCTTAAAACGCATTATTATCAAACAAATACGTCAATTTTGAAAGGGACACTAAAGAAATAGAAAATATACCACCAGCAGGGATCGAGCCCATGACCCACGCTTTCGGTGTGTGCGCTCTACCAACTAAACTAAGTGACCTCCGCTGTTGACATACTCTATTTCTCCAGTCGCTACGTTAGCTCCCAATCATCCCCCGGTGGACATCGATATCCAGCTCAATGCACTTGGAGACCAGCCTCTCTGCGCCATGTGACTTGACCAAGGAAGGGCAGCCATTCGGCCTGTCATAATGTCCAGAGCCCATTGAAAGTAGAAAGTATTATCGAAAGGAGAGGATCTGAAATATCAATTTTGAATAGAACACTGGAGAAATAGAAAAGTTAACCCAAATACGTAATGTTAAAGCATAAAATTTTGTGTGACGGGGTCATTTCCGTAAAATTTTGCTTTCAAATTCAGCAATTTTCTTACAGAGGCATGTTGAAATTATTTCTTGCACAAATCACTCTGTAAATACAGTAAATGTAGTGTTATTTGGTTACAAGTTTTTATAACTTCAAGTTGAATGGGCAGTCTGGCTGAGAAGGCAGAAATGTCATCTTGAGGCACTGCTAATTTTTGGTCCGCACAAAATGTCAAACTCAACAGCCAACTATTAGTATCATTAATGTATTCCTTATATTATTTTGTAATCTAAACAGTTAACAGTTAACGAGTATTTCAGTCGTTAGACCTGTACTTAGAAATTTACGGAGAATTTTACGAAGCAATCGTATACTGTAAGAAGAAGAATGAAATAAAGACTACTACTGAACGTGGAGCGCCTTGATCTAGAAAGACAAGAGATTTTATATCTCCAGTTCTAAATGAAAGTTGAACAGTAACTGGCTCTTTAATATTACCGGTTGAAACAAGTCAACGTTCAAGGGAGGTTTACTGTTTTCCCGGTATATATTCTGTTTGAAAACATTACCAAGGAGAGCTGGTGTGAGTAACTTAAGGAATTTTACGTACCTAGACGGGAGAAACGCTCAATAAGTTCTTGAAAACCATCAATTAAATCCCCAAAGTTAAATGTTCGTACACAGTTAATGTACTAAATAAAGCACTGCAAAGAACGCTGAGTAAATTTGTATCAAATCATGCCGGCGGCCCTGAAAGAGTTATGGTTGGTTGGCACATGCTACCTTCATTGCAGTTGTAATAGCGTATCTCTCTTTACATTTATTAAGATTCTATCATATACGGATATGCAAGAGAAAACAAATGATACATTGACAATTTCAAGGACATGGGTGCTTTATCAAACTTTTGATGACCGGATTAATATTATTTACGGCATGAATAACTTTATTATGGAGTAGCAAGTTGGTTCTTGATCGTGTACAATGTTTATAGATCTCTGATGAATGGATCGATAAAACAAAGTGTTGATTCAACATATACCTATTTATGTATTTGTAAACATTAATGTAATTTCAATGTTGTGTAACTTTAGTTAAATTTCGAATTGAGCAATAGCTATATATTTCTTTGATGTCACAATATTTTTAGAAAACAGAGTGTTAAAGATATTTTCACTAATGTATTTATTTGTGTCCTGGCATTGTTGGTTAAACTGTTGGCAGCTGACAGAAGACATATGTGCTATTTATTGAAAGGTACTGAGGATGTGTTGGGAAAAAACGGTTAGAGACATCTCGTTGTCCAGGGCCTCCGACAATGTCTTCCACTTTGTAGTAGATTCACCTCAGTGCTAAATGGTGCACCGAAAGATACGTCGATACTCTAGGAAAATCCAGCAATGGCAATTTAATAAAGGTGAATGTTTGGTATGCAGACAAAATTCTTGTTCCAAGCCTCTCGAACTGCTTGAAATGGGCCCTACCAGAGTACTGGTGACGTAAGTGTTTACGGTATCTACTGAATCAAAATAAAAAGCAGCCTAGGATAAAGACACTTCGAGAATTGTTATCGTAAATTATGTTGAGACCCACTTGAGCTTCGTCCGTCCTACTTCTCATGGATAAGTTGTGAGCTTTAAAATTAATCAACTTCAAAGTTGATTTCTCTGTCGAAATAATCCCTGATTAGCACAATTTGGTCGTGAGACAAATTTTGAGGACGGTACTCGTTAACAGCATTGTGGACACCTGCATAAGCCCTTTCAATTGAATTTGTTTGGCGCAGGAAGCTAACCTAGTGGTTGTTTTCAATGTAGACATTATTGAAAGTATGGGAAGAATGCGAAGCCAAGTAGTTAGAGTGTCCGAATCATAACCGAATGATAGTGTGACCGTGTTCCCTTCTTCCTTCAATCCTCATATGCGTAGCTTACTATTTCCGTCTTATTTTTTCCTGACATTTCATAGTTATCCAGATACTCTCTAGACTCAAGTTATGTCAAAGTGTTTAAAATTGTAAGATACTCATTGAACTCTGATGTGTAAGACAACTGGTCTCCTATCATTCAAGAATCTACTTTATATCATTCGACCTTTACACCAAATTCAGCGTCCTTTTATATTCCACAAAAATCCTCCTTTTGCAAAGAATATAATAAAAAGACAAGCCTTGCCGCACATCATTTCCTCTGTTCAATATTTCTGTTTTAGCAAATGCTATCATTATTGCTACACGTTCATTTTAACGTAGACTACTGACAAGGTAGAAAGAACATATCTTAAAAACTTCCAAACTAGATGATAATTTCCGTGTCGCCTTTACATACATAGGAAGGTCCCTAGAAAAAGGCTACTGACACAGTGGGACTTAACAGCGATAGCAGCTGATTCAAGATACAAAAATGTCAACTTATTGGTTTGTGACTACAGCTGGCTTTTATCAAGATAGAAAACTTGGCAACTCGATCCTCTTCTATAGCTACTACTTAAGCAAGTAGTCTCAAGAACAGGCTGTTTGTCTTGAGGCCAGTTACCATTGACAGGCTTCAAAGCCTTTGAAGTAAATTTGCTGTTGATTTTCCAACCATCAAAACAGATGTCGATCACTGGGTTAAGAATCTAGATACTAGTTTTGGAAGTTACAGCTCAAAATTTTCTATAGGAAATGTACAGCTACAGTACCCAGGAAAGAATTCATAGTGTCAAAAGCAACTAAACTTGGCCAACAGACCAAAGAACGATTCTTGTCATCGAGCCAGGATGTCGAAGTCAAAAGTCGATTTCACCGATTCGAGTTGATGAAACTAGTCCCTTTGCATCGTATTAGGTGACCAGTTCATACTGAATCCGGTAATGTGATTCAATGCACAACTGGAAGGACAGAACGGAAATAATGAAAACTTTTTTGAACTCTGCATGACTCGAACCTTCTATAACTGTATTCCTATCAGGCTGCGACCACGGAAGGCTACGAATTTGTCTCTACAGCTGACTTCAGACTAATGCCTTCACTAGTAACAGGCAATAAAAATCTGTCTTCCATTGGCATATAGTTACGCCAGCTCGATGACATGATTCAAATTGGCATTTAACTTTGAAGCCAACTTACATATATTCAATAGTTAAGTATCAGGTACGATTCAACCATTTCATTTCTTGGCTACGGCCATCCAGTATTCTTCTTCATAAGCAATATAAATAATTTTTTAAATATCAATATCCGGCTACGATATACAACTAAATATTCGTATAAAATTGATGACTTCTACTACTATTCCTGTATTTATGAATTAGTCCAACATCGGAATTTTTCAAGGTTACGACAAAAATTTGAAGAGTTTCAATTGAAAATCCAATCGACTCACTCCTACATCACACGGCATCATATGTCTTCCTTAATCAGAAGGCCCTTTGAGCGATAATGAATTTCATGTTTTGTAAATTTATGGTGGGATTTATCAATATAGTACGCTGTAATTTTTCTATTAGTTTTTCAATCATGATGTCATCATGTATTACCTACTATAAATGATGTTTTGTGTTTTGTCAATCAGTTTTGGAGTTTTGGAGTTAAGTTAAGATGTAGTTGAAAAAAATTCATTGCATGCCTCCTCGAATTGTCGTCTTCAATGCGATCCTGTCCCTAAGCCATTCTGAGCCGTTGTTCGAGAAAAACAGTACATAAATCATACTTCGGCAATTCTGGTCTTAAAATATAACACTTAGGTGCGCTTTAGACCATAAAATTCAGTTTATCGCTAAGTGCAATACTGTGTCAAAAAGGAAACAGAGTCTTAAATCAGTGGTTCCCAAACTTTCAATGCAACCACCCTTTTGGCTTCAAGACACGTAATGTGCGCATATTAAGCAATTGTAATCATCTGTAATCTAACCTCTAACAACAGCCATCGTGTGCCATCACCTTGAATGTTCCAAATGCCCCCTGGGGTTGTACTATAAACTCTTGGAACCACTGTCATAGATAGATTCAAATGACTGCTATGGTAGAACTAGATACTAACCTATTGTTTCAAACCAAATTGAAACCAAATTGTAATATTGGCAGTGGCAATACTTGCCTCCTCAAGTGTTGAAACAGAACTACGCGTGATGTTTATTTCATGTCATGTTTGTTTGTTGTCTTATCCTAAGGATGAAGATGATGATGAGGCATACCTAAGCGAGAACCAACTCACTGTGTATAGGGGCTGAAACGTAAATAACACAATGTGCTTTATTGTTACCTTTTTTGAAGGATAACATTTCACAAGCCATAAAAAAGTCATTTTGGGGGTGTTAAAATTTCAAAAGCCAAAAGAAAACCATTTTTGAAAAGTTGGTTTGTGGTACAAAACTTGAATATTGTGTTGAGTAACAGATTCATTTTGCTTAACATTTTCGCCGTACACTGATCACTGTAATTGTATGGAGTGAAATGAGAAAGCTTTTATGATTCATCATGTCCTTATTTTCCTCCGGCAATAAACTGACATTTTACAAGTCCAAAAGAACAGGGTGACCATTGATAAAAATGAACATAAGATAAAAGATGCGGGAGTAAGATCAGACACAGTAGGATGGGAATCTGATGATTACCAAATCCTTAGAGAAAGGTAATAAAACAAAACTGCCTTGTGTAAAGCAGAGTGATCTAACATAACAGGCCTACACAACCTGCAACCGGAGGCCAGAACTGGAGGCATTGAGTAAACATACATTGTGTATCAACAATGACTATCATTCCAGTAGCCATCCATCATAGCACTCCTAGGAAGCACATATCGAATTGTGTGCATTATTGTTCATTACACAACATTTCTGAGGCATGTTTGTGTCACAAATAACAATAATTTTATATCAGATTATCCTCCTGAATAAAATACACTTTCACCTTCTAAACAAATCTCAACAGTTCTGTTGCATTCAGGTGCCACAATCGTTCTATGAAAAATCTATGAAATTCACGCTTTCGTTTTAGCAAGAAACCTTCCCTAATTATGTTACTTTAAGCTTAAGTTTGTTTTCTTTCTTCCTGATACTTTTTCTTGTTTCTCTTAATCCATATTTTTATGATTTTACTGTCAAGAAACCAACCTCACACAGTAAATAATCTCTACTGATTTGCAAAAATCATTACCTGCAGCAAAGGCATATTCTAGGACTACTCAAGGCGATCGTTTGTCAGATGCAAAAGCATGACAACAACAGAAAACTTTGTATAGAATCCAAACTAAATCACAAATTTAGACATGATGTTAAGTAACTCTGAACTCTAAATTTCTACAACTGGAGATAAGTAAACTATCCGACAGACAATTTTAACTTGCTCACATCTGCTTCTTCTTAGCTGGTCAAACCACTGCAGGCAGATGGCCTCCACAACCTCCTCCATGCCTCTCGGTTCTGCGCCTCTCTCATCCACTCGCATCCAGCCTTCTCCTCGATCTTGTTTACATACCATCTCTTATCAAACCACTTTTGCTTCCCATTGAAACTGTTGTTATTGTACGCTTTAAAGACGAGGATCATTCTCCTCTTGTTTTTATTGCGTATGTTTTGCGTGATTAACAGTCAGTTTGTGGCTGAAAGGAAGAGGGTAGCCAGGTCAGCGACCAGATTTAGAAATTATTAGAGTATTCCAAGTATCGAGGAGCTTTGACATAAAAACTGCTAACGTAGTGCCTATAAATTACCGTAAAATCCCGAGTATAATCCCCCAAAATATAATCTTTCAGAATATAAGCCCCCAGAATACAAGCCTCCAGAATAAAACCAACTGGCAAATTTGTTTGCTCTGAGGGTAGTGGCTCCAGTGGTTCAAATTCAATGACCTATCACCAAGCATAGTAAGACTCTTAGGTAGGACTCTCAGCGTGGTAAGACTCTTAAGATGGAAAGCAACTACTGCCATGGGGTAAATAAAAAACACGTAATACTCAATCTCTTGAATGATTAGATTTACAACTGAAAAACCGCTAGCAAGTACTCAAGGATGACGCTCATAAGTTGTATAACTTTAATGAGTACGAAATACATCAATTTGCTCTGTTCCGAGCAGATGGCAAATGGGCTTTGTGCAACTTATACTAAGTGCCGACGGAAATAGGGAGTATTTTTAATTTTTTTCTTTTAAATTAATATTTTTACAATCCCTTGTTACTAGAAGAAGATACAGAGTAAATAATATGAAGTAGTTTTAGAATTCAGGTATAGAAAGCTACCAATAAATGTAAAAGTAAATAGAACAGCTTTGTGTTTGCTTAGTTCATAAGAACCACCATTGTGCTTGTAAGTACCACTGTTTCATATTTCCTATTTGCACACAAATACATATATATATATATATATGTAAGTTACAAAATACACATTTTCAATTACGTTTCGATGTTATCTTCTTCAAATTCAAATTTCGAATATATATTCATGCAAGGTATACACGCATGCATTCACCCCTAATAAAATTAAGAAAATTAAGATTGTTGCTTCTGCGGTTTCATGAATTGAAACCGTCAAGTACAAACATAATTGACTGTTAAGTATCATCTCTTACCCATCGCATCTAGTGCATCGTCGATTATCCAGACGGTCAAAACCAAACAGACACAAAATTTTCCGGATAATGGAAAAATCCGGATAATCGAAAAAAAAATACAACTCATTGGTAATTCAGTGAGTTTTACGGCGTGGGCTAGTCAGTTCACATATGTGCGTTCTGTTTCGAGTGTTTGGTTCGGATGTAATTCCCAAACGAGAATGAAAGAGGAGTGTAACTCAGCGCTCGTGTTAACGAGGCGACTGCTGTTTGGCTGTGGGTGCGGTGGATGTATGATAGGAAGCACTTGTTTAAAACAGAGGGACTTTGACAATATTGCACCACCGCTTCACACCAATCTTCGTATATTTGCTGCCGCTCAAGTAAACATTTAAAGTTTTTACGACGTCCGGATAATCGAATACCGGACAATCGATATTCGGATAATCGACGATGCGCTGTAATTAACAGTCTCGGGTTGAGAAACCCTATCGTAGAGGACGGCTTTTCAATCAAAATTGCAGTTAGGTCGGATTTGAAGACTGATATTATAAGCCGGCCAAACACTTTGGACAGCCAACAAGTAGAAGGTAACGACAAATTTCAAACCAACAGAAATAAATGTGAAACATTAAGTGATATGCATTCATCATTTTCTCTTCGGCACAATGTTACTTTAAAAGGTAAAACAGAACAAAACCTGCGAGAAAAACGACCTGCGCTACTCTGGTATTGCGTTTGGGCCACAGATGGCCCACGTAGGAGATACTACGTGATAGAGGGTAACATATCTGGAGCCAAGGATCATCGCCCATCTCTCATTTCCTTAAGGACTTTTGCAAATTCAAACAGCCGTTTCTCGCAGCTGATATGAGATTTGAACGCGATATTTTGTATAGGGGCATTTGGTGGCAGGGTTAACACTGTGATGTAGTTATGATTGCGATTCCTCGAAAAAAGTCTTTTTGTGACGTTATCACTTAGGTACTATATTCCTTGATTCCGTATAACCACAGCCCCCTCCCATTATTCAGTTTCCAAAGAGTTTTCAACTCCCTCTTGTTATTTAAGTCTTCGCCTTTTAATTGTTATAGGAGGAGCCGGAACATAAATTTAAAACACATTAAATAAAACCTAGACGTAATTACATTAAAGACTTTGAGAAGACATCTTCGGATTTGTTCACATGTAGAATGGAAATATCTAAGCAGGTTGTCCTGAAACCTGGGCTGAAAAGAGCTTAATCTGATTTGATTTCGAAAAGTTTGTAACTCCCCCGTTGTTAGTCCAGCCTCCAATTATGAATATTTTCAGGATATGGGAGTCTGTTCAAATATATTAAGATATAGATGTAATTAATTTGAGGTATTCAATTGGCAGATTGAGAAATGTCGACAGGCACAGCGGAACTATTTCTGCAGGCTATCTTAAACTTGGATTCGAAGTTCTTAATCTGGGAGAAAACTTTTTAACAAACTTCATCCACCGCTAGAAAGTTCTAAGTTAAAGATAATTTTTTTGCTTTTTTAATGATGGTAAACTTGTGTTGTTGCTATGCAGTTGTAACGTTTAAAAGCTAGACGTACAGGATATTGATGAATGCTATCTCTAGACTCTGAATGATTGGGAGCTAATGTACCGACTAGAGAAATAAGAGCGTTTTATCCCAATCCACATTCCAATTATAAGCATCAAATTGCACTCATGGGACGTTCAGAAACACATCAAGTGCTTTGTGACATATGTAATAAGTCATAATATTTCCCTTCAAGCAATTTAACAAATCATATTTTTGTACTAAAACACATATCTTTACATTAAAGTGCATTATATTGATCCAGTATCCCCCATTTCTTCGAGTTAGATGTCTATATCCACGGATGGAGGAGTGGGAACTAATGTGACTGCTAGCGAAAAGAAATAAGGTTATAAATAAAGTGAAATATTCTTATTCTCTCTCTTCTTAAACGTATCTGACTCTCTATTAAAATCCTTCATGGTAAGAGTTTTGTAATGGTAACAAGTGAAATGCCAGGCAGAAAACGTATTCTGCTTATAAAAATAACAGCCAGGATAGGGATCTTCAAGGAAAGAGACATATTGTTATATTTAGGTAAGGGTTCTTTTCAGTCGGCCTCAAATTTTGGCTGCTAGAATCACCTAAGAAATTTCGACTGTGGTTCGTTGTCGCATAACTACCAGAAAAGATGAAAAGGTCAAGGAGAGAATTTGCATCCGTTGTTACACCATTGATAAACAGCTTCTGCTAAATTCTCAGTGCTGCAAAACTAATTTCATTCTTCAGTTATACATAAAACAAGTTAATTAGGAGGCGGAAAACTTTCAAACTTGATATCTGCTTCAAAATTAACCTATAGTCATTCAAGTGTATGGTTTCTTTATGGGTCCATTGCTTGGGAAATGTAGACATGGCAGACGCACCCCAATGTCATATCTTCAAATTGTTAAGAAGACTGGAGCCCAATGATATTACAGTTGGTAAGGAATTCAACTTGTCCTAGAGCATGCTGCTTCTACAAAACTAGAAATGCATATGAAAAGACCACTGGTTAAATAGCTGCTGCAAATGGCTTAAAATATAATGCACTTTTGTACAATTTACCATCAACCATGTTCTTAAACTAGCACCTTTATATCTTCAAATGCAGGTGTTAGTATACATTATGGGCATCAAATATCTTACCTCTTCAAGCCTGGCTGACCATGTTCTATATGCCTTGTTTCCATATCTCTGTGGTTGATGAACAGGGGGGATTTCATCAATCCATGAGTCTAATATATTCAGCAAATCAATGACTTGTTTTGAGGTCTAAAGAATGAAAAACACAATGTTCACATTCTAAAAACCAAACTCAGCATGGAGATTTACGTGGATGGAATACAAAATAATAAAAGTGGGTAAAGAGGCATTCATTGCAACTACTCACGATGATAAAGAAATTCATCACTTCGGCCTTTCCTAATATCTTTGTTCAGTTAGTCTTTCATTCTATCCAACATCTATACCAATGCTCACCTTTAAAAGACAGTGTTATAAACCAATTGATTTAAATGTCACTCCTGCTTAGCACAGTATTTGGGCCAGACAACCCATTACCTACAAACTAGGGTCTCATAACATCTTGGCATCTCAGCCATGAAAGGTTTCAAAGAACTCTATAACCACTCTCTAACCAAAAGCATGAATGGACAAATGAAGGGATCAATACATAAATGAATAAATATTTGGGTTGCCCCTTAATAACTTTCTTTAAAAGTACAGCAAGTTGTCAATTCAAGCAAATGTGCTACAAGACAAACCAATACCACCAACAGTGTTTAAGTCTTTATAATGGCAATGCTGCCCGAATTTTAGCAACATTTTGTATATGAGCACCCACCTGAGAAAGACCAAACCCCCTTGATAATTTAATAAGTGCACCCCCCCTGTCTCAATTGCTGAAAACCGTCAACACAACCCAATAACAATAGCCTGGAATTTCAACAGTTGCATGAGCAGCTGATCAGGGGAACTCAAAATATCACTGACAGCAAAATATGACTAAACAGATTAGAGCTATGACTCGAATGACGTCAAAGGATGAAAACGCCCTTCCTTCACCACCTATAATAACACAAAATCTTTATTTCCATTTCACGAAGGTCTGTTTATTTTAGACTTTCGTTAGAGTAAAATAGCCCTTTGAATGGAGATTCGCACCTACTTTAAAAATAAATTGTCATATTGCAACTGAATATCACCAGTTCATTAAATCAAATCTCTTACCTATTTTTAATAGTTGTGGTTCTTCCACAAACATTACACGTAACTGATGTAATACTTATAGATTTAAGGCACGTTTCCAGCAACACTATGGCATTATTCAATTTTATAATGCCATGACTGTCACAACTGGACACACGCAAACGGAATGCCAGGGGCAAAGAAATGAAAATTTCTGTGCTATTAGGGGTATAACAGTAAATACTATTAACATTCTATCGGGATAATGCATTGTCCGGGTGAAGCTATTCCTTTCCATACATTGTGAATCTCCGGAAATTCTACATTTCCAGACATGAACAAAGATAAAGTTGGTTTTAACATTACCTAGGCTTAATCACTAAAATGCCTCTCATTTACGAACTCAAAAATATCTTTAATGTGATTAACTCTTTCGCTTTTTCCTTCACTTCAGGGAAAATTCTTTTTTCCTTGTAGTGACCCTATATATTACTTTCACAGATATACTCTCAGCCCATCCTACTTCCCTCATTTTATACATTTGGATCTGACTTATTTTCTGCACTCCGTAAATTATTTTACGAAACTCCGTTGCAACCATTGTTCGCAACAAAATACTTTGCAACGAAACGTATTGCAATTGGGTTTGCTACAGTTCTGTGGAGTAGCTTACAGTTCTACTTCTGCTAATTACTCTTCTTTGTAATATCTAACATGAGAATAACAGGATGCTGCAAATAATGTGATCAAAGAGGAACCCCTTGGCCGTCCCACTACATTGAGGCATCAAAAATGTAATCTCTCGCTTTGAGCCTTTATCAGTGCCAGACATATATATATTCTGTACATATACACATGTGTGGCACTGATGAAGGCTCAAAGCCGAAACACAATAAATATTAATTAATTAATTTCCCCGTACCCACTGAATGGAGGAGAATTCGCGAAAGATTGACACTAAAAATCTTCACCTTAGCTTTTGAGCCTCGATGGCTCAATGGTTAAGGCGTTGGTTTAGTAATCATGAGGTCCCGGGAGAGAAAATGTCCATGATCATTTGCATATCTCTTTCTGTATGAGCAACAAGGTCTGCATCATCCGCTTAAAGAAATTTTCGAATCAGTGTTACAAAGGTTTGTGACTTGGTGTCAGGTGGAGGTGGAGGTTCTGAACCAAATATAAGCTCTAATGTCACAATCTAGACAAGCGTAACTTAACATCACTTCAGAATAGATGAAGAATAATGTAGGTGCTAATATGTCACCTTGTTTCACACCATTTTTAACCGGATCGGTTCAAAAAGTACTTCATTGCAATTGACTCCTTCTTGCATGGTCTGGTGAAGCTGTTTACATATATCAACAAATTCAGAAGGCCATCCAACCTTCCTCAATTTGATCCAGAAGGCACTACGGTTGACAGTATCTAAAGCCTTAAATAGTTAAATAAACGAACAATTGATGAAGAGGCATTTGCTGCTCAATACATAAATTAGCGGGCAGAAAAGATCATATCTAAAGTACCTCGTCTAGTTCTAAATCCACATTGGCTTTCTTGAATGATGCCCCCACAAATCCACTTTAGCAGCCGCTTCTGCAGGATCTTGGAGAGTACTTTCCTAACCGATTCTAGCAAGCTTATGCTACGATGGTTACCGCAGTCAGACTTGGAGCCCGTACTCTGATACAGTGAAAGCAAGATTGTATCTACCCAGTCCTGGGGGACAGGATTGCCATGCCAAACAGCTAGAATGAGCGTATGAATTGCTGAGGAGACTTTACTACCTACAAAACGTAACAGTCCCGAAGGCATTCCGTTTTAAGCCTGGGGAGACTACCATGACTTCGAAAAACTGACTATTGTTTATGTTGTATTACCCTACGTTTGGGAAGTTGCATTGATTCTTGACTTCAATTTTTGTCCAGGCCCGTCTATTGCATTTTTGGTCATTTTCCAATCCCCCCGTCTATTCCATCCCCCCCCCCGTTTGTTACGTTTTAAGGATTTTTCCAACCCTCCCGTTTATTCCAACCCCTCCGTCAATTAGGCACCCAAGAGTACAGTCTTTCCAAGCCTCAACTGCTGATGACATCGCTACAGATATTGAAAGCGTACATTTGCTCTATTTTAATATTTTTTACCCAAGTGATCTGTAAATTTCACGGCCCATTGACTATTAACGACACCATCAGAGCTCTAATATGGTCATCTCATTAAGCAGAATCAGAATAAAAATGATTTGTTTTACTGATCATAGCAGTCTCTCTACAAGTCTTCTTAATAAGAGGGCATCAAAGGTTGATACTCATGCATCTTTCTGTCACAATAATTACAGTACTCTTTTTCCAAGTGAAAATTAGTGAACCTAATGCAAATTCTCCCTCCAAAGACTTCTTACCAACTGAATAATAAGTAAATAGTTAGAAAAGAACACTAGAGAAATAGAAAAGTATGTCACCACCGGGGAACGAACCCGTGACCCACGCTTTCGCGGCGTGCGCTCTACCAACTGAGCTAGGTGACCTCCGCTGTTGACATACTTTTTTATTGCTCTAGTCGCCACATTAGCTCCCAATCATCCACCGGTGGACATCGACATCCAGCTCAACGCAATTGGAGACTTTCCTTACCCAGGAAGAGAAGGTAGCAAGATCTACATCATACTGGACATATGTCATATGATCAAACTGGCGAGAAATCTCTTTGCATACATCGGCGTATTTTTTGACGGGAATGGCAATGAAATAAAATGGGACTTCATTAAAAAAGTGTATGAAGTGCAACAAAACGACGTCCTTCATCTGGGCAATACAATAAAAGCACACCAGTAAAATAGCACAACCACAAAACGAAAGTTAAAGTTGCTGCCCAAACATTGAGTCATTCAGTGTCTGCTGCCATCAGTTTCCTGGAATCTTTCAAGATCCCAGATTTTGTCAACAGCAAGGCAACTGCAGCATTTATTGAGAAAATGAACAATATATTCGATATACTGAACAGCAAAAGTAAATTTGAGATATAGTACAAGCAGCCCTTACACCAAGATATTCTTGATGCTGAGCAGTATGTAACCTTTTCACTCCGATGGGACACTGGTGTCCGAAGAGTTTGATCAAACACCATAACACCTCATGAAAAGAAATCATCGGGTTTTTTTATTTTATCTTATCCATGTAATGTGACTCTCCAATTTGAGTCAAAAATTAGGTCGAATATTCATATATGGTCCCCCAAGGCGTGGTAACTTGACTCTTATGGCTGCCTTGTCACGTGGCGTAAAAATTGGCCTATAAAAATATCGCCAGTGTGACCCATGAAATAATTTTTTGTTTATTTACATCTGTAAATGATAAGGAATGCTTCATGACAGGATTTGATTCGCCATCTTTTTCGCACTTTCCGGCAAAACCATTGTATGTAGCTCATTATTACTTAACTTGGCATTCCATAAAGAGGGACAAGATGCAAAGAGGCAGGAAATATGATGCATCTTGACTGGCCCTAGGACACTGTATCTAAGAAACTGTACTTGATTTATAGTCCAATTACCAACCCATGCTTGTATTCTTTTATCGTACAGGGCGCCAAATGGCTCAAGTGTCAAATGTCCCGTTTTATGAAATTAGCACAGAGGGTTCGGATACCAGATTCATTCAAAGATACCGGTTCATTGTTTGATACCATATTGAGTCTGCTGACGAAGATCTCCACGCCAGATTACAAAAAGACCAATTTAGTGGCATCTCTGACACAGAACCCGTTGAATGGAGTCCGCTTAAAGGTTGTAAAGGATACCACGAGATTCATGCATGACGGGTTTTTAATGCAGCTGGAATTGCGGGACTACGTAGAAACCAAGACAGTGTTGGAACTTGATACTTCATAACGAGTCATGTTGAAAGTGTCACAATATACCATTCATTGGTGAAGGTTGTAGAACTATTGTCTACCCAATAAAACATGGATTTAGGATGGGTATAACGTAAACAGCGCCAAGAGTGAACAAAAGGGACATCGCTAGCCTAAAAATGTAAATTGCTCTCTGTTTACTGCCAGTAAATTCTCTTTCACATAAATTGCATGTAATATTGTAGCTTAACGTTCGCTCCCCAAATGAGTACCTTTGTCCTTGTTTGCCCACTCGTCGCTCCTCTTGCAAGAAACTATACCCGCAAATGCATGGACCCTTGAAAGGTAAAGATACCTCGACGAAGGGCACAAGTGAAATGAGCCAGTATTTTCAATAAAATTGAATCGTGTGTGGGGGACCGCAAATTTCATTGTCAGTTATGTGCATTGTGATTAGTCTGACGCATGTTCGTGGTGAGCAAAGTTATCCGTTACATTTTATCAAATTTAGTTCTTGGTTTTGTAAATCCACAGGAATTGGATATAAAAGCAAAATTTAAATAAGAAAACCTGGCTTTCATGGCAGAAGCTATGCGGGGGAGAAATCTTCGAAGAGCGTTCGATCAACATATTCTACTCTAACGAATGTGATAACAGCGTTCTCTTTCGATTTTCTGTAAAAATGGTTGAGTGAACTCCGTCTTTAAATGTCAACTAATGAATTTGGTATGACTTCCAGATTAGAGTAAAACATTTCTGTGTCAACTCTGAAGTGATAAAGTTTCCTTGTAAATGCACCTATCACAAATTTGTCAACGGAGGAAAAGGGAAAGCTCCAACTTAATTTGAGTTGTGACACTGATCTCGTGTTATCTTGACCACGCTGATCGACTGCTTTCTGTCGCCATCCTTTCATAAAATGCGAATGAACAACTTCTCTCTTAGTCGTACGTGGCATAATAGACACACTGTATAATGCAGAAGTAACTGGGAGCTATAATCTTCCCCCATTTGCATAAGATCAGAAGCAAAACTCGACGTTGCCATCGCCGTTGCCAGCCAAATCCCTCAAATCAGTTTGTTTTGGTTGATTCATGCGAGCTCAACCTCGTTTTGAGACTGGATTGCGCAATTGTGATAAAGGTCCTAATGAAGAGTCAAAATAGCGCAAACGATCGAACAACAAACAGAATATGTAACAATCGATGAATTTCTGGAATAAAGTCCAAGTCGTCTGGAACAGACAGATTGCCTGAACATTATCACCTTGTGTATGGAGATACCGGCCAACAGCGGCAAAGGAATTACTGAGTTTTAACTCACTTAATGCCACTGCCCATGTGTCAATGCAGATTGCTTGTGAATATACGAGTGTGCGGTGACAGAACAGCAAAGCTTCTTGACACTAAATATTGAATCCAAGGTTAACAAAGGATCATATTCACATGGCTTGTCGTTAGAGCCTTTATCGCTTGAAGGATATGAATTCAAGCCAGGTTTAAAATCCATTGAAAGGAATATGCGCCATATCAAAGAAATCGATCCAGCATGAATAGATTAACCAATTGGCGGCTTCTTTACAATCACATGACACAGTGTTTAAGGAAAATGTTAGTACTCTGGGAAAAAAGTAGGAATTATTTTAAAGTCGAGCACTTCTTTCTTGGCACTCTTAAAACAACAACACTTACTTTCGTCCTTTATCAGGCACTAATATACCTATTTCAGATTACCAATCACCGTTAGGGCAAAAGCAACCAAGAAATTTAATTTTATTAGAAATTTTTGCTAGTAATAGATTCCTCGAATTTTTACAATTTTTGATTGTGCTGTTTTCAATATCGCCATTTTCAGGTTCTAGTCGTTCCCTTATGTTTTCATTTACGTGAAATCGAGGCTGTTGATTCTGAAATTGCCGAGCTTAATGAAACCATACAGCAGTGTTGATTGCGGCTACAACTTTCAGTTGCATTTTTGCTTGATTTGCTTTTCATCTTCATTCCTTGCATACATTAGTGTCCCATATTTCATTAGAATTTTTATATCGTGTTGCCTTACAACCAATACCTAAATAGCTCCGCATACCACAGGCAAGGTCAGTAGTTTGGATGCCTTGTCTCCTGCTTAGGCCACTACACCGCCTCCTAAAATCTGACCGTTGGAAGACACACTTTTTTTACTAATTTTTCTATCTATTTCTTCAATTCTATTATTCTATATACTATTATTGTAAAAAAATATTGAGGTAGTTAGAAACCAATCTGTAACACGTGGGTGTTTACGACGCTGACTACGCTATGGGCCATGTAAGCTTCTGTCTTTGGCTAACTCTGAGTTGATATTATATATATGCGAATGTAACATTTGTTGTAATCGAATAGCAATTCAAAGGGATAAAGGGATAATTGGTTTACACTCTATGTTCTGTTGACTCTTGATTCAAATTTTACGAGGGAGTCTCCTAACAGTGTGGGCATGAACAAAGACAAAACACACAGACGGTCTCTGTGTTCCTGTTTTTGACCCTAGATCTCGCATTACAACTCTGATGAAGACAGTTCTGCTTTGTAGTGACCTCAACCATCACACATCACCCACTTCTAATTCGAAGCTAATTGTGGACGCGATCCCAGGACAAAGAGACAGATGGACTCCCTGTTATTGTAACGACCTACTTATGCTCTTGAGGTGCTACTATACACATAAATAAACTTCAGGAAATTCACTGATTTTAGTGGTATCTTGGCAGTTCTAACACTTTTTGCCCTCACTACCCTTTAACAATTTTCTTCTGCTATAAACAGCCCTGTAGAAACATCTGAATTGTTACCCCAGATATTACATCAGACTTTTTGCTGCCTAAAGTTCTATTAAAGACAAATTTGGTGTCTATTTATTGCTTTTCAGGAAGTGATTTGTAGTATTGACATGTACGTAAAGATTAAAATAGCTTTAATAACAAGAAGGAAATGCGGTCCTTATCTTGCCAATCTTGCCAGATGACAAAAACTTAACAAAAAGATTTCAAGCACGAATCTTTAAAATAGATTACAAATTGTGTCATCCATATTTGAAATCTTTAAGTGGTAATTCCAATAACTGAACTCTAATTAAGTGAAGAAATATCATCAGTATTGTTCATTATCCAGCTTCAGCCTCCTAAGAAGCATATGACGTTTTCAAGCCTTTTGTAATAAAAAGAAATATAAACTGTTGATTAGTTATATAATCTTTTAAATTCCATTTTTAGTCAATCACTTTCTGAATAAGAAACTTGAGGTATTACTGTAGTTTAATCTTGAAGACCATTTGCATATTTGTCTTCCTGTACTTTAGAAATTCATGTAGTTTACATCCAATAATAGGTATTTTGTAAACTATCACCACTTCCATTTATTGATAAAAGTAAGGCATTGTATTTTGTCCTCGTGCTATAATTTGTACATAAACAGCATTGTTGGTATTGGTACATGTTGGTCACAATTTTCTAAACAAGCATTGGGCCAACCTGAGGAAGGTAAAAGTGGTATCCTTTAATATAGGAAGCAATATCAGCGGAAGTCACGACGACTATTGGGATATCTTCAGTATCTTTAATATTTTTTCCATAAACTTTAAGGGCATTTTGTCTTTTGACAGTTTCTAACTCTGTGAATTAAAAACATTCTATTTAAGAAATGGCATTCGAACCAACAAAACTCTGATGATTAAGGACCGTTTTACATCGGGTGTTTTTATTTTCTTCAGGCATAACATTTCGTTTAAAATCATTGGTGGTGAATCTAAGTGCGTTACACCAGAGGTGACCAGCTCTTGGAATGAAACAACATCACCTACAATTCCTTCAAACTATAAATTGGAAGATGTTGTCAGTGCGGACGAGTTCGGCCTCTTTTATCAATTTCTCCCAGATAAAACTTATGACCTGAAAGGAGAAAAGTGTTCCAGAGGAAAGAAAAGCAAAGTCAGATTTACTGGAATGGCAACAGGAAGTGCGACAGGAGAAAAACTGCCCATGTTTGTTATCGGAAAATCTAAAAAAAACCGCTGTTTCCAAAATGTCAAATATCTACCCTGTGAATACAAATCTCAAAAGAATAGTTAGATGGATAGTGAGATCTTTGAAGAGTGGGTCCGTAAAATTGATCGAAAGTTTCGTACAGATGATCGGAAAATTGCTCTAATCATTGGCAATTGTCCAGCCCACCCAGCAATTCCAAACTTGACGAACGTGCAAATCGTATTTTTGCCCCCTAATACGACCTCAATTCTTCAACCAATGGACCAAGGTGTCATACGCAGCCTAAAAGCGCATCACATCCATATCAGAATTCTTTTTAAAAATAATTACAAAGAATGGTGTTTAAAACTTTGAAAATATCTTAATGCACGTCCGTATGTCTATTACTGTTCGAAACAATTTTCTAAGAGAAAGTTCAAAATGAATGTTTAAAAGCGTAAATTCAAAGTTTCTCATTCTTCTAAATACAAACGTGTCTATATATTGTCACAGGTTTATATTGGCAAGCCACTGCCATGTATCCTTCTGATGAATTTGATTGGCGATATCCTAACAAAGTAAGTCAATGACATTAAAATCTCTCCTTCGTAATGCTGACACTTCGTTGGGAACTACATTCTCTGCACTTACAATAAAAAACAGATGTAATAAGAAAACTAATGACTTAAAAATCGCTCTATTCTGGGTGTCGCTGTCTTGGCAAGACACTCTTTAATTGTAAAAAGCGTATTTGAATCTCATCTGATTTAAATGCCACGGCATCCATTTGCATCAGCAGGTTTCGCAAGAGGATACTGGAACTAATGATCGTATTAAGGTGTCCAACAGACTTTCAAAAGGCACCTGGTCATTGCACACTGGAAATCATTTCATAAATAATACAATCTGGTTGAAAGTCACTTTGGATTCATACCATCATGTGGAGATGCTTGTCATGTTTCTCAAAGGCATAAAGAAGACCAATGAATATGTTAACAAGGGCCTTGAATAACGTAGGCATATTGCATGTCCGTCAACTTGCAGATTTTCGGAGAATCTAAACAGTTAGTAGATATAACAGTCAGTAGATACGAGAGTTAGTAGATACTTTTTCGTACAACGTAAATTGCCTACGATGCTAAGGAAATACAAGAATACAGGGAGCTGAGGCACACAAGAAAAAAACAAGTAAAATGAACGGTGATGGGTAATAAAATGGGGTAATAATAATAGTTTATTAAGCATATTTGTGTTCTCGTTTTCGCCTAGAAAAACAGTTTGTTTCGCATATGTAGACCTGCCTACATCCACCACGTGGTATTTCATACACTCCTGCTTCCCCATCTATTTTCATTTTCGCTTCCCTGTCGGTAAAGTTTCGTATGGTCATGCTTTTCTTCGTTACAACCCGTACGTATTCCGGAATTGTTGTTGTCGTTGTTGCTGACGTTGATGCTTTGAGCAAAAATGACACTGAAAACGCTCTAGTTGTTCATAGGGACAAAACTAGTCACATTCCGGATCTAGACAATGCCCATCTACTCCAGAAGGAAAATAACCGTAGGCTACGAAAACTGAAAGAGGCCGCTTTTATTAAGAGTAGAGACAAGTTTAGTTTGAACAGTGGAAGTTATCTCATCGCGTCCGCACTTAGCAATAAGATTCTTCAATTTTAGGCTACTTATAACTTTTTACTATTATTATTTTTAGATTTCCTGTTAGACAATTTGTTTAGTTCTTCACTTATTTGATTTGGGTCGGCTTCCACTTCTCTTGTACCCACTTTACCCCATTTTATTACCCATCACCGTTCATTTTACTTGTTTTTTCTTGTGTGCCTCAGCTCCCTGTATTCTTGTATTTCCTTAGCATCGTAGGCAATTTACGTTGTACGAAAAACTAATAAAACCTGTCTTCAAATAGTTAATATCTGATTAATCATAGTTAGGGTTATAGAACAAATGATTTAAATGCACATTTAGTCCATAGGCCTATTGCATGACAGTCCTTTTAGAGCTCAGCAAGACTGTGTCAGAAAGTAGAACATCAACAAAGACCCTATTTGGTAATGCCTCAAACGCAAAGTGAGGCTACCGTTTAAAGACAGTAAGTATGCAATTAGCAAATCAAAGCTTTAAAGTCTTGTTATCAGAGCATTAATTGTCAGAAACAAATCAACGTGGTTTAAAAGGAGCTTGTGTAAAGAGTTTTTGTATATAGTTTGTGTAGTAATCAATTTATGGAATAGGTAATGCAAATAGTTAGTGCACCACAGTTCTCAGCTCCACTACTGGATTCAAACTCAAACCATCATCGGGAGGAGACCACTTCGTAGTTTCGACTATTGTATGTTCTTTTTTATTGCCAGCACGGGCCATGTCTTTTCAACCAAACCCAAACGATTGCCTTTTTAGCTGTTTCTTGCAGTTCATTGGTTAACTTCCTATTCTCCCTCGTCCTGAAGCAAAATCTATGCCGGGAAGGGTCACCAAGCTATTAATTACCAATTTATCTCTGAAAAGAGCGCTAGAGAAATAGAATATATGTCACCACCGTAGATCCAACCTGTGACCGATGCTTTCGCGCCGTGCGCTCTACATACTGAGCTAGGTGACCTACGATGTTAACATACTCAATTTCTCTAGTCGCTACATTGGCTCCCAGTCATCCACCGGTGGACATCGACCTCCATTTGACATAGTTTGAATACACTAGGTGCGTACATTCCATGCTGCACAAAGCGCTCAAAATAGGATAGTAAGGCAATATTTCACATAGTTTGCATACACTAGATGCGTGCTTTTCGAGGTTGCACAAAGCATTCAAAACACGCTGATAAGGAATATTTGACATAGTTTGCATACACTAGATGCGTACATTCCATGTTAAACAAAGCGTTCAAAATGGGCTAAAAGGCATGTTTGACATAGTTTGCATACACTAGATGCGTGCATTCCAAGGTTGCACAAAGCATTCAAAACACGTTGATAAGGCATATTTGACATAGTTTGCATACACTAGATGCGTACATTCCATGGTGCACAAAGCGTTCAAAAAAGGCTGATCAGGCATATTTGACATGGTTTGCATACGCTAGATGTGCACATTACATGGTGCACAAAGCGTTCAAATGCGCTAATAAGGCATATTTGACATAGTTTGCATACACTAGATGCCTATATTCCATGGTGCACAAAGCGTTCAAAATGCGGTAATAAGGCATATTTGACACAGTTTGCATACACTAGATGCGTGCTTTCCGAGGCTCCACAAAGCATTCAAAATAGGCTGATAAGGCAAATTTGACATAGTTTGCGTACACTAGATGCGTGTATTGCAAGGTTACACAAAGCATTCATAACACGCTGATAAGGCATATTTGACATAGTTTGCATAAACTAGATGTGTACAATCCATGGTGCACAAAGCGTTCAAAATACGCTAATAAGGCATATTTGACATAGTTTGCATACACTAGATGCGGAGCACTTGTTTACTTGCAGGGCAGCTGCAAAAGGCTACACAAATTCGTGTATTGACCCGAAGGTTACTAGTGTATTGATAGAGGAAGATATGCCACATTAAAATGGCTGCAGTAAATCAGTAAAATGGACATCATTTTGTTAAAGAGTATTGTTAATTTGGTAATATCCAGCACAAGTAACACCAGCACAGTCGAATTGTCTTTTCTAACTATATGCCTGCTTTCACCAGGCAGTGGATCAGAATGGCGTCATCAACATCAGGCTTAAGCCGCATGGTTTGCGTCAGTTATAAAACTTCTTAAAATGTGCCTAGCGCAGAAAAGGCGTTTCATAGATCGAGTGAACTTGACTTTAGACCGTGAGTTACTGCTTGTATAGTTTTACAGGAATCCAGGAAAGGTAATAAACATCTGTGGTAGTACTAGTAAGTAGTTTTAAATGTCGGGAGTACGAAATAGACAATCCCAGCTTAGAAATACTTGGTTCCAGCCCCTTTAGAATATTAATGAAGTACGCTCTTTTTTGTGGAAGTGTAACGTTTTCAAAGCCATTGAACATCATTTTTAGTTCCCTTATCCTGGGGGCAGTCTAGTCGAGTGGTTACAGCAGCTGCCATATAATCAAAGGGTTATGAGATTTAGACGCTCGAACACTGGTCGTGCTGAAATATCCTTAAGCTAGATGTGAGCTCTATTGTGCTTCACCGTACCAAGGTGTAAAATTGGGACGTGGCTACGATGGCAAAAAAAACGCCCGGAAGCGCCGAGTGTGGCAGCTATTTGTCTACACTTACATTCCATGGTGAACAAAGCGTTCAAAACACGCTGATAAGGCATATTTGACATAGTTTCCATACACTAGATGCCTCCTTTCCATGGTGCACAAAGCGTTCAAAAAAGGCTAATAAGGCATTTTTGACACAGTAAGCATACACTAGATGCGTACATTCCATGGTGCAGAAAGCGTTCAAAATACGCTGATAAGGCATATTTGACATAGTTTGCATACACAAGATACGTACATACCACGAAGCACAAAGCGTTCAAAATAGGCTTATAGGGCATATTTGAAATAGTTTGCATGCACTAGATCCGTACATTCCATGGTGCACAAAGCGTTGAAAATAGGCTCATAAGGCATATTTGACATAGTTTTAATACACGAGACACGAACATTCCATGGTGCACAAAGCGTTCAAAATTGGCTAATAAGGCATATTTGAAATAGTTTGCATACACTAGATCCGTACATTACATGGTGCACAAAGCGTACAAAATGCGCTGATAAGGGATATTTGACATAGTTTGCATACAGTAGATAGGTACATTCCATGGTGCACAAAGCGTTCAAAATAGGCTAATAAGGCATATTTGAAACAGTTTGCATACACTAGATCCGTACATTCCATAGTGCACAAAGCATTCAAAATAGGCTAATAAGGCATATTTTACATAGTTTGCATACACTGGATGCGTACAATGCATGGCGCACAAAGCGTTCAAAAAAGGCTTATAAGGCATATTTGACATAGTTTGCATACGCTAGATGCGTACATTCCATGGTGAACAAAGCGTTCAAAACATATTTAAATTCAAAAGCAGGATATTGTACCAGAACTAACTCAACAGCTTGAACAGAGCTGCCTACACACGACCCGGATGATTGGTACGACCAAACATAGTCCTAATCAGCGCTGTTAACTCGAAGCAGGGATAAAATTCAAACGTACTTACCCGCTGAGACGTTTTCCATTCTCTGCTTCCCAGTTTGTACCATTCCCGTTCTTTAGAAGACAGAAAACTGCAAAACTCTAAAAATCAGCCATTTGGTCTCCGCAGCTTCGACATGCCATCTTCGACATGCCATCTTCGACATGCCATCTTCGACCAAGTTGTTCCCAAAGTTGTTCCCAGAATCGGTTTTGAACCGATCGCTCCCCAACAACTTGGAACAACTTGAAATCTCCGAGATCGAGGCCAAATCAGGTCAGCCTCGCCTGATGACCAATTTTTTTTGGCCAACTTGAGGCAAACTTGGGGAACAACTTCACCTAGTTGTCGGGTAGCACACACGAACAACTTTGCGCAAAATTGCAAGTTGTCCTCAAGTTGGCCAACTAAGTTGCCGAGAAAAGTTGCTCGTGTGTGCCCGGCTTTAGAATCAAATTCTGAGTCAGTTATTTCTGCTTGAACACAGTGTAACCATAATGATTCAGCCCGCTGGATTTCCTCTACAGAGATTAACCCCATTTTACGACTGTTTACCTCTTTGCGGACATTTGAGATGAATCTTAAAATATATGCCGTGACATTCAACAGTTTTCGATAACTGCTAAAATTCTTAATGTTGATAATCGTAGGCAAACATGATTGATACTGGTCTTGAGTTAGCCTAGTCTATAAATTCTTTGTGCTACAGGACAAAGTGAGTGGTCTAACCGTAGACCAGGCTAATTCCCAATTCTGCTAATTAGACTAGGCTTTTTTATGGAACAGGCTAACTGAATAGATTGCGCGAATTTACTTTGAATAGATCTGTAATGAACAAGGCATGCAATTACAACTGTACAATGCTACTTGATATGCAACAACTAATCAATTCCATTTTTGAATTCTGATATAAGGAACCATCACAGCATGGACTTCCAAATAACAGCATCATATTTTAGAAACGGCGCAACATTAAGACCTTGGTTTTTCTTGAAACCACTTGTGTCATTACTTTAAAATGTAGAAATTTCGACCAAGTTTCGACCATTCCTATGTAATCAATGTGGAACAAGGATTGATTACCAGTTTACATATTTCAGTAGAATACATACCGTCAATGCCTCTTCTTACATGCACAAACTCATACAGACACCTCGCAATTTTAAGAGAGAAAATAATATTATGATCTACATCGTTGGAGCGGACATGTTTTAAATAAAAAGGGCAGATAATTTCATCTCTTGCTTCTTAGCAGTTATCAAATTGTAAATTATGTTCTTTGATATTTTATATCCTCTTGTACTTTCACAGCTAATCTAATCTAAACATATAAAGACACCTCGCAATTTTGAGAGAGAAAATAATGTTATGATCTACATCGTTGCAGCAGATATCTTTTAAATGCAAATAGCAGATAATTTCATCTCTTGCTTCTTAGCAGTTATTAAATTGTAAATGTGCACCATGGAATGTGCGCATCTAGTGTATCCAAACTATGTCAAATATGCGTCATTAGCCTATTTTGAACGCTTTGTGCACCATAAATTGTACGCATCTAGTGTATGCAAATTATGTTAAATATGCGTCATGAGCCTATTTTGAACGCTTTGTGTACCACAGAATATACGTATCTAGTGTATGCAAACGACGTTAAATTTGCGTCATTAGCCCATTTTGAACGTTCTGTGCACCTTAGAATGTACGCATCTAGTGTTACAAACTATGTTAAATATGCGTCATGAGCCTATTTTGAACGCTTTGTGCAACATGGAATGTACGCATCTAGTGTATACAAACTATTTCAAATATGCGTCATTAGCCTATTTTGAACGCTTTGTGCACCATGGAATGTACGCATCTAGTGTTTACAAACTATGTCAAATTTGCCTCATTAGCCTATATTGAACGCATTGTGCACCATGGAATGTACGTATCTTGTGTATGCAAACTATGTTAAATATCCGTCCTGAGCCTATTTTGAACGCTTTGTCCAACATTGAATGTACGCATCTAGTGTTTACAAACTATGTCAAATATGCGTCATTAGCCTATTTTGAACGCTTTATGCACCATGGAATGTACGCATCTAGTGTATGCAATCTATGTCAAATATGCGTCATTAGCCTATTTTGAACCCTTTATGCACCATGGAATGTACGCATCTAGTGTATCAAAACTATGTCAAATATGCGTCATTAGCCTATTTTGAACACTTTGTGCACCATGGAATGTACGCATCTAGTGTATCCCATCTTGTGATTGTGCCAGTTTATGTGGGTTGATGACAGCTTGTTGCCCAGGTGAAGTACATCAGTTTTTTGTACACTGTGCAATTGTGTTATGTATGACCACTTGATTGAGCACCCCTGGGTAGTTTTAAACTCCCCCAAATCTCCGAAAGAATTCCTTGCCAGTTTTAATAAATGGCACACATCAAGGACAACATGTATTCGTTTCCCAGGTCTGCTTGGGTGAGGGAATGAGCCATCGTGGGTGGCTAAATTGCACCCTAATTTTGATGCTGCAGATAAATTTTTGGATGCACCATCAAAGGTTACAGCATGCACATCCAGCCCAATATCAGTAAGATGATTAATAGCCTCCTTAATTAACTGGGTCAACATATCTGCATTCAATTTGTTTGTGAGGAAGTAGGCCATTGGATAATGCCATGGTTTTTTCAGCCCTGCAACCATAATTACCAAGGCGTTTTGAGCAATAATGTCAGAATCCTCTGCTTGTATTGCCCCATAGTCAACATTTCCAGCAAACCTACTGTTACTGGAATCCCAAATGAATTCTTTTTTGATAGCCATTTCATCCAGTAGGATAGTGCAGTCCCTTCCAATATTTTCAGCCTCACGTTGCAGATAATCAAGGGCATGTTGGAGAAATCCAGGATTGCATTCAATATTGGCAGACCACTTTCTGATGGCTGAAGGGAGTGGTGGCTTCAATGGTTTTCGAACAAAGGTGTATGCCCTTGGACTGTAGAAGTGTAGTGATGTTGCAAATGCTTTGATTTGCTCAGAGTACTTGGAGGAATTACCATGCGCTATTTTGAGCTGGTCTTGCAGTACGCTACTCTCAATTTGTAACTTCTCCACGCTATCTAACTTCAGCTTGCAGGAAATACCGTGGCATTCAATTACCTTCAGCTCTTTTAAACCTTTGAAATATTTAAAGCCTGAGAAATCAGTACTCTCAAGTGCAACACTGTTCCTGATTTCAAGGCACCAGTCTTGTTCGTCAATCGTCTTTGAAAACAAACATGAAGGTATTCCAGAAACGTTCTCTTGTGTATAGGTAGGCAAGTTAGAGCTGCTTCCTTTCGGAAGACCAATTTTCTCAAAAGGACTTCCTGCGTCGGTTTCAATTTGCCTTATCTCCAAGGGTTGCAGTTTCGGTTTAAAAACATCAATAAGTTTTGACTGAAATTTGCTGCGCATCTTCAAAAAAATCCAGTGCGATGATGTACATTCCCTATAATTAACATATGGGTACCTCCATACAAACCATACAACTGCCCAAAGGCCTAAAACGCAATTGAGCCCAAGGAGGGCATATGCTAATTTGCATATAATGCACAGGACATTTATACCATTTATACTGCTTATTGTACATAGTATCTCGCTGTAAATAATATTGTAGTAGAAGGTAGCCTTGCATGGAATATGATTCTCTTGTTTACAATATAACTTCTTCTCAATGTAATAATTTCCTACAATACTGAGGATACCAAGTGCCACCCTTATAAGCGTGAAAAGCACATAAAGCAAATGTGTACCATCCTTCACACTTTGTTTCCAATTTTCCAGTTTATTCAGAAAAGATAAATCAAAGATCAACACATTTCGTTCGTCTGCTATCTTCTTGTCCAAACCATAAGCAATAGCTGCAGCAGTGGGTTCATTAATGATCCTTAAAACGTTCAAACCAGCGATCACTCCAGCGTCTTTGGTAGCTTGTCTCTGTGCATCGTTAAAGTAGGCTGGCACTGTGATGACCACATCACTAACTCGCTCTCCAAGGTAAGCTTCAGCTGTCTCTTTCATTTTCGTCAACACCATTGATGAAATTTCCTCAGCACTGAAATCCTTTTCGTCTCCTTTGTACTCTGCTCGAATCGATGGTTTTCCATTCTTCTCATGCACTTTAAATGGCCAGTGTTTCAAATCTTGCTGAAGTTTGGAGTCATCAAATCGTCTTCCAATCAGTCTCTTTGCATCGAAAATCGTGTTCTCTGGATTCAATGCTGCTTGGTTTTTAGCTGCATCTCCGATCAAACGTTCTGTATCAGTAAATGCAACGTAACTTGGTGTAGTACGATTGCCTTGATCATTAGCAATGATATCCACTTTTCCATGTTGAAATACTCCGACACACGAATACGTGGTTCCAAGATCGATTCCAATTGCTTTACTCATGATTGTTTCCGACTGTGAGAGCTTTCTTCCAATAAGTGTTTTACAGATATGACTAAGTTGTAGATCGTTTGGTGAACTTCGAATTGTGCTGATCGCTGTTTTCCACTCATCTTTTATGTTGTTGTGGACGAATGTTCTTGAATGTTCTCGAGGAATCTTCATCTTTGTGTGTTTTTGAAAACAGAGGTTGTGATTGGTAGCTTTAAAATTTGTCGATGAAGCGGTGAAGAATCCAGCAAGTGATAGGGGGTGGGGTGGGGGGGTGGTGCTTCAGAGGCACCTATTTGAACACTTGACAAGATATCAAGTATAGATTTGTTGACCATTTTTAAACTAACCAATCTACGCATTCTATGTTTAATTTAATGACAAAAGGCCCATGGGCATTGGTTCATTACTATATATCACTTTCATTCAGGAAAGTTGAATGTCTACGAATACAGTAAAAGGAAAGGTACATCTACAACAAATTATGCTTTTGGTAGATCCCCTGCTGGTTAGCTCAACACCTTTAGTCTGCATTCAAAATTTTGCCATATTCCATTGTGGTAGTGTATGCCGTTATTCACAAAAATGCTCAGATTTGTTAGGGCATAATGTCGTAATAACAGCTACTTTTAAGAGTGTCAAAGCTGAGGCCAATGATGCTTTGCTTTGTTCAAACATCTGATTTTTGCTCAGTTTGTTACAACTCAGTCCTGCTATGATACGAGAAATAACGAAGTGGACTACTCCGTCTGGTACATTCCCTGGACTTCTATTCCAATATCTGTTTACCAGCAATTGTTTACGCTTTTGTTGAATTTAAAGGTGACGATTACTAAAACGTTACTTCCACGGTAGATTAATATTGTTAGATCCTCTTTATGAGCTGTCTATGAAGGCTGCGGTCCTATCTTGTCAATAAAATACAATTAAATCGAGCCACGGAAAATGTAATCCTTTCGGCAAGCATGCGGAACCAACAGAGATACTCTTCATGACCCACAGAAAGTTAGACAAAGAGGTCGAGATTGGAAGGCAATCCCCACTTAAACGGAGGACTGGGACGGAATAGAGAAGAATATCTTTTTAATACACCTCAAAACAATTGAAGCCAGTACCCTGTCCTTGAAACCTTACAGCTAACATGTTAACTGCTGGCAAATCCCTGCTGCGACAAAACTAACTCACTTTGGTTACATTTAAGGCAATTTCGTAACTAATAGAAACAAGGCAAAGAGATCAGTGGTCTCGAACGAGGTATACACTTCCTCAAGCTACAAAATAAAAAAATATTCTCAATATATTTATTACATATACCTGTCATATTCCTCTTGAGACATTGACATAGACTGGGCATCTAGGTTTTCAATGTAAGTTACAGCACAACACTTTACAGGAGAAAAAGGGATTTAAATGGGCATGAGTTTATTATAGCATAGTACTGGCAGATAAACAGTCAAAAATTCATAATAGAAAAATTAGCAACATGCTTTAGTATCCATGCAACAATCTGCTCTTTAGCTAATCCCAGTCTGGGAATGCAAGATACAAGCCAACAACTTTGTGACTACAATTGTGGACAAAAATAATGTAAACATTTACTAAATCTAAACCTAAAAATCTTCCATCTGAATACTCAATCGATTGTATCTACATTCGACGAGTTTTGTCTTCTTTTATCCACCTTCTCCTTTGATGTAGTCTGCCTTACCGAAACGTGGTTGAAAAACAATCAATACATTCTTGAGCATATTTCCATTCCAGGCTATAGCTTCATATTTAATAACAGGGACACTAAAAGTATTGAATCGGACTAACATTGGGCGAGGATGGCCCAGTGGTGAGCGAGTCGGACTGGCAATCCACAGTTGTGGGTTCGATTCCCACCCAGGTCAAACTCGCCATGGGTTTTCTTGGCTCTAATATTGGTATTTAACAGTTCTCTCCAGAGGGGAAAGCTCAATGGCTCCATAGTTTGCCCTCTGGGGCGAAGAAACCAAAGCGAGTTAATTGATTCTACTACAGCACATCGTATTCAAATCTTGCAGAAAATACGCAGCCTTTTCTCTGTGTATTTTCCGTTTGTTTCAGCCAGTTTGGAAGCTGAATTTATTTAGCTCGATGATTGGTTAAAACTCAGCGCAGGGTATACCGAGGGACCCTGGTAACATAAATATAAATAGCTCTATGGAACTGTATACCATAGTTCTCAGAGAATACAGTGAATTGCACCCCTGGATTTAGGAGCAAGAACGCAACTAGTTTCTCTGCGTATTTTCCTTTTGCCCTTTGTTCGAGAGAAGCCTCGTACTGATAGAGAAAGCCCAAGCCTTGTGCAAAAGGAACAAACGACAAAAGATACTGAGATGGTTATGAAAAATAAAAAGTCAATAGGTTTGTGAAATTTTGAAAAAATAGCTTAAAAAACAAAATTTATTCTCGGAACGCCAGAGTATTCTGTGAATACCCTGAATACCCGGACGGACCACCACTGACGGATAGGCTCTCCGTCTACACGCGCAATATGGATCTGTATAAATATTCATCCTGCTACGAAAGCGAACTAATTCTTATCTGGGTAAGAAAGAAACGTAAGATTCACTGAACAATTCGATATCGGAATTGGCACTGATATTATCGAGGATAACTTCCAATTCATTGGCAAAGACCAACGCATCCTGACTCCATCGAATCAACTTTGTTCGTTGTGCTTCATCTGGATTATCGATGGAATCCTCTTTAGCACGAATGGACTCTTCCTGATACACGAGAACCATTTCATTTAATGCCACTTTAACAAACTCAACAATGTCCTGATGTGAACGTTGCTTGATGTCATTCGCCAGCACAATGAGCCGGGACTTTCTTTTCTTGGTGGTATTTTGATACTGATTGGGATAGATGACCAACTGCGGTTCATTGGTCACGAATCGATAACTTTTAATTGCGTATACCGGAGAAGATAATATAAGCAAGGCAGATATGAGATAGAAATTTAAAAAGTATCTTTTGATGTGTGCGGTGCTCATAGCAATCCATTGTAGATGATTTTTTCGACAAATGACGGCAACACCGGAAAACCGGTAGTCTGCAAGAGATAGCGGCAGCTATTGGCTTAACTTAAGCCAGCTTCTTCCTCTTCGAGAGAAGAAAGGACATTCAGTTCATCACGACAGAACAATTCATGTATGCGACGATCAAAACGGACTTGTAGTGCATAGAGAAAGGCAAAGAACATCATTAACAAGATTCCCAGCAAATTAAAAAACTGGGAGTCCTGATTCATGAGATAAAAGGCATAGGGGAATATAGCTGGTATTGTAAAACTCAACATCACAATCATGTTCATGGCATGAATAATAATCGCGCCGGAAACCAGGACATGGGTTTTGCCGGAATGCTGGGCCTGCGGATGCATCACATGCAGGTCGATCAGGCCGATGAATTTCGTCTCCTGGCCGAGGAAAACCGCATCAACATGCGGCTGATCCCGCCGAGCCGCGGTCGCATCTTCGATCGCAAGGGCCAGGTGATCGCCGAGAACACCCCGACCTACCGCATCACCCTCGTGCGCGAGGATGCCGGCGACGTGGAGGAGGTCATCGCCAAGCTCTCGGCGCTGGTCGAGCTGGACGAGGACGAGCTCAACCGCGCGCTGGCCGAGATGCGCCGCTCCGCTCCCTTCCTGCCGATCACCATCGCCGACCGGGTGAGCTGGGAATCGATCAGCCGCGTCGCGGTCAACGCCCCTGCCCTGCCCGGCGTGACGCCCGAGGTCGGCCTGTCGCGCTTCTATCCCGACCACGGAAACTTCGCGCATGTGGTGGGCTATGTCGGCCCGGTCTCGGAGCGCGATCTCGAACGCTACGAAGACCCGGAACCGGTGCTGCGCATCCCGCGCTTCCAGATCGGCAAGGTCGGCGTGGAAGCCAAATACGAGGAGCAGCTGCGCGGCAAGGCCGGCGCCAAGCGGGTCGAGGTCAACGCCGTGGGCCGGGTGATGCGCGAGCTCGACCGGCGCGAGGGCGACAATGGCGCCGATATCCAGCTGACCATCGATGCCGATCTGCAGGACTACGTGCAGGCGCGGCTCGGACATGAGTCCGCCTCCTGCGTCGTCATGGATGTGGAAAAGGGCGATCTTCTGGCCATCGCATCGGCACCGTCGTTCGATCCTTCGCCCTCTGCTTTATTTTAGTATAAATAAATTTAATAAATTACAAAATAATTAAAAATGTTACATTATTTCTTGGAAATTTGATAACCCTGAAATGTCTGTACCCGGGGTAAGTGCCCCTTCCCCCAAAATCGCCTCTGGGCTAAACTATTTTAAGATCAGTTTGTTCACATGTAGGAAGGACTTACATATAAGCTTTTGAGAGCTTCCTTTGCAGGGTATTTGGTGAAATGAAGATGTACAAACCAGGTCCGTTGCCGAGCTTCACTAATTTTCCCTTCATTTATTAGCAGAGCCATCAGAGTAACAGCTCCTGGAGTTCCAGCATTAGGCAGAGAATCCAAAAAAATTGATCTGGAATATGGATCAGAAATAAGTACTTTATATTTCCGCTTTATTCTGACTGAGACAAAGCGACATAGTAGATATGCTCGACCATGAACACCGAAGCAAGGATTTTGCCTAAAAAATAAATTTACAGCCAGAGATAGCCCAGTTCTGATTTATGTTACAGCCTACATAAAAAATGAGTGACTTTGAAACAGAAGTTGAAATAAATGTGTAGAGGGCTTGGGCCTCCCTCTCCTTTACAATAAAGGTAATTTGCAGTTTACTAGAAATTTGTAAAAATTAATGCAAACAGTTGATAACAATAAATGTCTTGTTCACCAGTTGACTTTTAAGAAATTCGTTCTTTATTCCATATTATAAATAAAAGAGACATTACTGCTTTTCTTGAGAATTAAAGATAAAAAAAGTTTTTTTTCAAGTGAAAGTAAGGAGCATCATTAAGATCTTTTCCCCCCTTTTTTGCCAAACAGCTTTGATGTAAAAGGCCGGACTGAGGGAACAGAAACAGGAGCGTAATAGAAGGAATCAGGTACAAATTCAATTCACACCCATTTAGGGAAGAATGTACTTTCAATATCTAGGGGGACAAATTTGTCATCATCTTGAATGAAAATACAAAAAAGGCGTCATTCAATGAAAATACGAAAAAGGCGTTTTTCAATGAAAATACCCCAAAAAGGGTAGTTTTCAAAACCTAAGGGAGGGGGAATCAAGGGTGTTAAAGGTAATCCCCCTGGCAAATGGAAAACCTACAAAATAAAAACCTCTACGTTTGCACAAGAAAAGAGGAGTTTGCAAAGGATATTTATAGAAACCTTGGATATAACAGCGATATAAAGAGAACACCCTGAGCTGTGGGAGTAAGAATTTATCTCAAACTTGCCACTGAATATTTACTGCATTACTTTCCGATTGTGAACTATTGGATATTCACCTTATAAATGAATATATTTAAAACCTCTACCTTTTTTTTAAGTAGGAACGAATAATTTATAATTAAAAAGAAAAACTGCTTTCTCCGAATAGAAGAAACAAAGGCTTATTTCAGCACAAAACTGACTACCAACACTGCTAGTATACTAAAAAATGTTTTTTGAAAAAGGCTTGAGTCTTTTTTTTTTTTTTTTTTTTATTTATTAGCATACATATTTAGGCAGAGGTATTTAGGTACATATTAGTAAAGCTTTCGATTTTTTCTTTATAAGTCCATGAGATACCAACTCATTTCATTTTGAATCTTCTAGCGATTTCTTTACGATGAGAATTTTTTGAATTCCTAACCCGTCTCGAGTCATCACGAACCCTTCATCCATCTCTTGCGTTTTTCGCCAACCTTCAGGAAGATTCACGTGAATCCCCTCATTCTCTATATGAAAGGGGCCACCTACCATGACCCAAGCAGGCCCGCCGCAACCAGCCAGGAGCAGGAAGAACAAACAGACTAGAATCGATCTTGTTAGAATCAAGTCGGTCCTCTTCCTTTCTTACATCTCTGATAAATATTGTTTGATAAAGGGTTTATCTTCCGCATTGGGCGCAAGCGTTAAATAGCGTTCCAACTCGGTCTTAGCCTTTTGATGATGTCCCATCTTCATGTACAACACCCCGAGTTGTTTATGTGGATCAGGAAATGATGGGTCGATTGAAATCGCTTGCTGATAGGCTTTTCGAGCAAGATTCTTGTCCTGCCTTTGATCACGTTGTCGGTATATTTCACCTAAAAAGTACCAAGCTTTGGGAGCGTTCGAATTCCGTTCAAGATATCGATCGATACCATTCTTGGCTGATGCATACCGTCCAGAGATAAGATCCAATTCCACATTATCCAACAGGAGCGGCATGATCTGCTCCATAAAGACCTCTTCTTCTCTCACACCGTCTTGGGGAATTTCTGGCTCCGTTAACATATCTTCAAAACTATCGATTCTTTCCTGAACTCGTGGATGCGTCCCGAAAAAAAATGGTTCCTCGGAATCTTCCTGTTCCAATTCCCTCTTCAAGTGGTAAAAAAGTTTCGGTGCCTCATACAAGATGAAGGCTGATTGCCGCCCACAGCGTCCACCACATTCGGAACCACGAGCGACCCAACCGGTGAATTGCTCGGGATCCGGTGCCCTGGCGAGGTCCTCAATGCCCAAGATTTCTAGCCAAACGTCTCGATGTTTGTCTACTTGGATCGACGAAGCGGAGGTATCCCAGTCAACCCAGTCATACAGAACAACGTGATGAGGAACGCCGTCGAGTAATGATAACACATCGCTCCATTGGTCGAGCTCTTGTGCTGAAACCCGAATCCCGATCTGGCGAGCGGAGGTATCCGGCGATACCCAATCAATCAGGGTCCGAAGTGAGAGGGAAACGGCTTCGACTCCTGCGCAGAACTCGGTGTCGAGCAAACCCACCCCTCCGGCTCTGGCGGCGGCAATGGCCAGATTGGGCTGGCCCGAGTGAGCCGAAGAGAGTGCGATACATTGAAATGCGGATTTCACGAGGCCATCTGGAGCGTCTTGACTGGCAGTGCGGTGCCGGGTCTTAGCGTCTCATTCACGATCGCGACTGCATCATCGATCCAACTTTCTTTTCACAATTCAGCCCCAAGACGCTGCGCCCGCGATCGAATTTGTGGATCCTCTGCGATTCTTTGGAAGGCTTTGGCGAGTCGGTCTACCGTGATCGTTTCGGGTGGCATCGGAGGGAGACCTACTTTCAGCTTGGCTATCTGGTGTCCCCAGAGTGCCTGTTCATAGCCGAACGGAACGGCGAAGCTTGGTACACCGGCCCTGAGGGCTGCCGCCGTCGAACCCGCGCCGCCATGATGAACTTTGTAGAAATACCTTAAAAGGTGCGATAATGGACGATACAAGACCAAGAGGATCGTAAACCTTGGCAATAACGCGTAGTACGTTTCGTTTCGTGGCTGGTAGGTCCTTAGCTTCAGAAGCAAGTCGAGCAAGATCAAACATGAGAGTGTCACTGGTTGTATTCCATTGAATACCCAATACCTTAGTTCCTTCTAATTTAGAATTATTGGCCTGTTCTATTGAAGATTCGGCGAATGAAGTATCGTCTTCAGCTAGCGAGCTTTCAGTAATGCTAATATTTTTTATTTCCTGAGTAGAGTGGGTTTCAGAAGCTTGAATAGCTGCAAGCAGCTCTGGCGAATTGGAGTTCCATTTACGGAGGTTGAAGCCCCCGTCTTTCATTATACCCTTTGAGCGTTCGTAGAGTTCAAAGGTTGAATCCAAGGTGTGACCGCCGGAATTCTTATCGTCGGCGTATAACGAAGACATCAATTTCAGACATATCTCAGGGTAAAGATCACTGTATTTTGAGATATGATCTTTCAAAGTTCCTTGAAGGAGAAATGGACTAGACGTAACACCAAACACGACACGCGTAAACCTATATAAAACAGGTTCTGAATTATCTTCGAGGGGGTCTTCAACCCATAGAAATCGCAGTGCATCTCTGTCAGCTTCATCAATTTTAATCATCAGAAATGCTTTCTCTATATCCGAAGTTAGCGCATATGGATATAGTCGGAAACGTATTAAGATTTCAGCCACTGTTTTTAGTAGGCAAGGTCCTTGATACAAACAGCTATTAAGTGATGGAGCTCGGCTTTGTAGGCCGGATCCGTCTTGGCGTGGTCCCAGGCGTCCTGCAGGTCCAGAATCAGCGGCATCAGCGTCTCGGCGACGAAGCGCCCGCCGAAAATGCCGAAACGCCCCTCCTCGTCGGGGCCGGCGCGGTAGGAATTGGGTTTGGCAGTGGTGTTCAATGTATACTCTCGCTGTTTCGGGACGGTCAGGCGGCGTTCGCCGCGTCGACCGCCTTGAAGAACGCCTCGATCAGATCGACATCCTTGACGCCCGGCGCCCGTTCGACACCGGACGAGATATCGACGGCCCGTGCGCCGGTCTGTTTCAGTGCGACGGCGATGTTGCCGGCGTTCAAGCCACCGGAAAGCATGTATTCGATATCCTCGTCAAGCGCCGACAGCAACGTCCAGTCGAACGCGATGCCGTTGCCGCCCGGAACCTCGGCGCCCGCCGGTGGCTTGGCATCGAACAAAAACCGGTCGGCGATGCCGCGATAGGGCCGGATGGCTGCAAGGTCTCCGGCCTCCCGCACCGCAAGGGCCTTCATGACGGGAAGGCCGAAGCGCGCCTTGATGGCCGCGACCCTGTCGGAGCTTTCGCCGCCATGCAATTGCAGCATGTCCGGCTCCATGGCCGACACGATGGAATCGAGCATGGCGTCGGCCGCATCGACGGATACGGCAACGGCCTTTGCCCGTCCCCGGGCGGCAGCCCGCAGGCGCCCGGCGGCCTCTGGCGCAATGTGACGCGGGCTCTTTGCAAAGAAGATGAACCCGACATGATCCGCGCCACCATCCATCGCCGCATGATCTCACCCAAGTTACCAAAATAGGCATAGAGGGTACCTATCGAGACACCTGCTTCCGTTGCAACACTGCGAGCCGTTACATTCTCACCGCCCTTCGCTTTATAGAGCTTTGACGCTGCGGCGCGGATTTTGTTGCGAATCTCTCTTTTCTGTTCGGGTGAATGGGAAGGTCTCGCCATGTATTTGTTTCTCTATCGCTTCTTAATCGCTTCTTAGTATTCGTAACACGGCAACGTCAGGTCGCCGTGAAGGCTGATTCGTCCCGTAGATCAGCATTTTATACCCCAACCCACTATCGGAATAGCCGCTGGACAAGATATCCGCGTTTGACTTTGGCAGATTTCAATCTTAATATGAACACGTTCGATTAATTATCAATAACTTCACACTTTTATTTGCTGATCAGCTGTTTATTACTTTTATAAAACAACAAAAGGAAATATGGCTGCACCTTCAATTAAGCGCTATCTATTACAATTTAGTAAGCAAAGATTTAAAATTAAAAATATAACGTGGTTTGTGCTAATATTTTATTTACTCATGCTTAGAGTTGAAAGCATCTATCTGCTAGATAAAGACTCAATATGGATTGAATAATCTGCAAAGCTTTGTTTTTAATGCTTGAGAATGATGAAGGTTAGTCTAGTTTAGCACCTTAGCCTATTGAAAATCAGGCAGGGTAGTCATAACCTAATATGAGAATCTCTCCTCCCAGTTTTGGAAAAAAAATTAACATGGATAAAATTCTATATTTAAAAATTGGTAAAATTCCAGTTTATCTACCTTTTGTGTTTTTGCTATTTCATGGAAATAAATGGAACTTAAACTTAAGAGTTAATGATGATAAAAGACCAGTCAGCCCTCTTCCCTCAGAGGCATCAATTTATGGAAATTAAGAAGTGAAGGGGCAAAAATAGATTTTTCAAAAGCTAGGAGGGCATGATTCGTTTTTGTTTTTTAGTGAAAATGCCAAAAAAAGTTGTTTTAAAGAGAATTTTTCAAAATTTAGGGCAGCAAAAAATTCTTCAGAGAGGGAATACCCTCCCCCAAGCTGCCTCTCCCAGTTGACCTCACTGCCCCCCTTCGCCCTTTTTTGTTACTAGGTCTTAATAACCTACAAAAACATCCAATCAAAATTTTGAGATATCTGTTTTTTTTAAAAATAGTCAAAAAGATCCAAATAATATGCCTCCTGTGATGACACAATCCCCAGTTGAAAATTGTTTGAAGTTGAAAGGGACTGAAAGGGAAAAAGTTGAAATTGATGAAGTTTAAAGGGAAGCATGTTTGATATTTGGTGTAAAATTGGCTTGAAATTACAGGGATCACTCTTGAGTCAAAGGATCAAAGGTTTTGCTGTTTTTTGTGGGGGTAAGGGGCCCAAAAATTTGGTCAAAACCTTTTTATCCCAAATCAATTTGAAACTTACATCGGTAAGTCCTTGGGACAAGAGAAGCCTAATGCAAAAACAAATTACAGGCACCCCTCCCCAAAAAAGGGCAAAAAAATATTTTCCTGGGATTGTTTTGAAAATCATATTCTTAAGTCCTTGAAAAAACAAAAATACTGGTTTCCCCCAATGGTTCTCTTTGACCCAAATTGTTGTTTTGCATTTCAAAATAGCAGAAAATACCCCTTTGTTGTGACTCAGTATCTTTTTGCTACCTTAAAAAGGTACTAAAACTTTCTATGTCAATAACCAAAAATCCTCTCATGATATTCTAGAACCTTCTGCTTGATACGTAACTGTTTAATGTTGTAGGGCAATCAATAATTTGCAAATTGAATTCTCCTTTTGTTATGAATTCTTACACTATTCTTGATTGTGAAGCTGTGAGTCACCTTTTCACGGCTTCGCTTGGCTACATAACTTAAGATTCAATATTCTTGATTGAAAGACTATGAATCATTTTTTTCATAGGTTGGCTTTGGTATATAGTGAGTGTTCTAGAGTTTTGTGCCTTTTTTAATGGATGATTTCTTTGCCCCAGTTATCATTTAATAACGGCCATGTTCACGTTACGATTGGCTTCTTTGTCTGAGGCTCTATGTTGTTAAGTGAATATAAAATTTTGTCCATTTTTTTTACAGTTGAATAGGGCTGTTCATTTGAAATCTAAGGCCACTTACTTCGAATCTGAATCTATTATTGCGGCCAATACTTGTGTTGTCGTCAAAATCGTGTTCTACTGAGATTCGGAAGCAAAAGGAAAAACAGTACCATGGTCTACAAACACAATCTCAACTACTGGAATTGCCTTAGGGACTTCTCGGAGATAGTAGTAAAATATTCTCTAAAATTTTTCTTTTTAAGGCTTTGGGTAGCCTCCCACCAACTCACAGAAAGATTGTTGACCCTTACCCTAAAAGCTAGTAGAAATTCGGATATCCACTTAAAAAGTGTGAAGTCGAAAATTTGAGCGTGCACTGCCTCTCCCACTCTTCTGGTAACCATCACTTCATTTAGGAATTGTTATAACTTATTCTATGAATATTCCACATTTAAAACTTTGCCTCTAATTTTGTTGAAATGTACTTGAAACAGAACTTAAGTGTTATTCGCTATTTGAATGAGCCTCTAATAAACATTGAGCAAAGCCCTGTTATTAGAGAAGAATTTAGAGAAGGGACGTAGCAAGAGTCACTAAACAAATCACAATTAAGCACTAAAACAAATAAAAGATACGGATCTGGGAGAAAAAGAGGTTGTTTTATTTTCAGATTAAAGTTAGGAAGAAGAGGAACTTGTTGGTAAGAAACCTTGGTCTAACTATCTGTGGCAACCACCTATCTTCATTAATTTCTTTACATGTAATATTAAAATAATATTATAGAGTATTTTCGTCTCTTTGTCAAATCCAGAAATCATATTTTTGAGTTTTGAGCTGAGTTGCAGTTAAAGCCTTTTGAATTCCTTTTTGGGTTTTTGCTCTACCTTTAGTCAGAGCCGTATCTTCCCCTTTGATCATGTCATTCTGATTATGTAAGAAATCTATGGTTACCCTTTTAAATCGTTTAAGGTCCTTCTTAGATTTTACTTTTAGATTTGACAGGGTAAAAAGAAATAGTAAAACCCACAACTAAATCAAAGTAAAATCTAAGAAGGACGCTAAGCTATTTAATGCAAGTAAGTAGCAGCAAGTATGATAGCAGTAGACATTCAAGGTCTAAACGCAGAGCATCTCTATCTTCTGGTTGAATCTTGATCTGCAGGAAGGCCTTCTGTACATCTCCTGTGATGCAATACGGGTGCATCCTGTTCTTCAGCAGAATATCGAATATCAACGGCTGTAAAGATGGTCCGATTTCGAGTAGGTCGTTCAATGAGGGGTCTTGTGAAGTGCTTTTCGCAGAACAATCGTACACAATCCGAAGTTTGGTGGATTCGGCATTGTCTCTTATCACTGCTTGGTGTGGTATCCAATGAATAACTTCGCCTGTAGGTTTATCTGGAACCTTCTCTATGATGCCTTGATCCAGCTGCTCCTTCATTATTTTGTCATATTCTTCTATCTTTCCCAATTTTTCCAGCCTGCGCATTGTACTTCTTAGCCTTGCTGACGCCAATGCTTTGTTTGTCGGTAGAAATCCAGCACTTTCCTTCCATGGAAGTCCTGTCATATATGTTCCATCAGGCAGACGCTCCAGTTTATCCATGAACTCGCTGTGGAATTCCTCTGTGCTTGTATCTTTTAAACCTAAGACTTCCATCGAGCACATTTGCTCAAATTCATCTTTTGCTGACTTTGCGAAGAATGTTTTCTCTGTCTGTGTGTTCTCTTGTGTTGCCATACCAGAAAGTGTCCATCCCAACATAGTAAATTCAGCTCCTGGATCTTTGTTAGCGTCTGGTCCCAACACTGCTGGTTCTGCTGTCTTTATACGTTGATAGTCCGCTGCTCCTAGAATGACATGGACTGGCAGTGTACTGTCAGTTGATGTTTCATCACTGAAGTGAAGTACTTCCGAATGTATTCGGTTTCTTCGTTCGATAGGCGGTCGTTTTCTTTGGGGGGCATTTCGTAGCCTTCCCAAAGCACGGCTTGATACAACGGGCTGTCGCCGGGATTGCCGGCAATCACAGCCGCCTCTTCGGATTCGCCGCCCTTGATCAAAGTTTCCCGCGAAAGCATGTCGTAGTCTCCGCGGATATCTTCTTCGTCAATCCCGTGACAACCGAAGCATTTCACCTTCAGAAGCGGCAAGACTCGCAACGTGAATAGCTTTTCTGCTGCGGCCTGATCCAGCACCACGTCCTTCTGGTCCGCAGCATCCGTCGGCGGCGCCATACCGGCCATCAGCGCGAACGGAGCAATCGTCAACGTGGTAAAAAAATGGCGACAAAGCGTTCCCATTTTCCGTGCAATTCCTTGGTCTTTTTTGTAGCGATCACGGTTGAAAATATAGCAAATTCAACAATCCCGCCGATCCGATTCACTGTGAATATGCTAGTCCGTGAAAACGCGCCAGCCAAAATCACTTTCTATCCGTCGGCCGGGTGTTTCTCTCGTGTCAAAGCGTGGACTGCTGTCAACACAGGACGACGTGATTTGTATTCCGCGGCCGCCTGATGCGAGCAGTTACCGCGATCGGCCGCGAGGTTACAAAGAATTTCACGATCCCCTTGAATAGGGGGCTGTTTTGTCGAAGCCGATGTGGCGACGGCCTGATGCTTTACCGGCCGGCCGACGAGCCCGTGGTGTCGAGCAATCGCGTTTGCCCGAACTCAGAGCTCTCGGAGACCGGAGACGCTCTTAACAAAGCTTTTGAACAGTATCCAAGTATGTATTTTAGAGAGCATTAAACTATCAGGTGAAAGCGGAAAAGCCTGTATCCATTTTCTTAGAAGGGACACTTTTGTGACTCAATGGACTGTTGGTACTTTTTAGATAAAAGGGGGTGAATTAACCCGCTTTATCCTTGAGTTAGCTGACGCTTTATGGTGAAATCAATAAGAAACGGATAATCTAATTTCAAAGCTAAAATTAAACAGTGAAGTAACAAATATATTTTTGTCTAACTTGGCGCTGCTGTGTTCTCGGTCAAGCAACAAACAACGTAAGCACAAATAGAAGACAAACTAAAGCAGGGACAGTACCTTAAATATTTCTTACCTTATATCTCACACGTTATTAAGGCTCGTTCATCATACCAAGATTTAACTAACATCATCTGTCTACATAGTGTGATTGATGACATTGGCTAGTTGAGATAGAAAAGGTTCACTTAATGGTTAAATTCCTATATAGTCTGCTTGGTATTACGGAACCTGGGGGCAGTACACCGCTGGCCGAAATTGATTCCGATGATGAGATTATGCGAAAGATCCTCCGTGACAATTCAAATTAGAAGAAGAGCCCCCAGAGTTTTTTTTCTATGCAGCTAAGGATTAGCAATCGAAAAAATGATAACTATTGAATAAGCTCTCGATTTGGTTATCCTTAGCTAAATCCCATGAAAATGTTCAGATGAAATGAACTTAGTCCAGGAATTTAAGTAATGCTTTTAAGGTTAGTTCTTATTGAAAAAATGGATTTTATCCGCGCTATCCTTATAGCCCGACGTGACTTTGAATCGAAATATCAAGATCACCCTTTAAACACAACAGATGAAAGGTTAAAAAATATGTCTCATGGGTGCCATGATAAGTATACCGTCAGAGGTAAGGGCCAAAATCTCTTCAACTATCCAAATGGAAGTCTTTGTTTTAAATTGGGTCGTTGACTGATTTTGGGCCCATATCCCAGAGAATATTAGCGCCACGTGTGTAGTTAGTAACTTAAAAAACTAACTATGGTGTACTTCAACCCTTAAAAACCAACTGATAGAAATTTGTGAAGCAACTATGAAGTATGCCCTTATCTTGTTTTCGTTTAAGACTATCGTCTGATCATGAACAGTCCCCATATGGTTCTGGATCAGTTTCTTTGACCAAAATTTCTTTCATTTTTCTTATTTAAACAAGATATTATATGTGCATCTTTATATTAATGTGTATCTACAAAGTGTATGTTTTAAATGGGCTCTACATAATTTAGGTTCCTTGTTAAGACTGCATAGATTATGTTGCGCCAAAAAACGCTTTTTTGGACTTCTTGGCTGATCTTCAAAACGGCTATCTTAAACTGTTGATCGAATAGAACATTCGATAGGACTCTAGTGACGCTTGGGGATATAAAAGGGTAGTAGATGAATGACTATCGAGCGGTTTTGACCCTTACCTTACAGCTTCTTTAGGAAGTCAGTGCTACTGCTGTCATTCATCAATCTATGCACACAACAAAATATCTATGATGGATACAGTTTTGTAGGCGCATTCATGCTTGGTGCGCGCCAATTTTTGAACTCGTCATATACACCTCCTTCGCCCTGCGATTGGGAATCAAGGACGTCTGTTCTCCCAGTTTCTGTAAACTCTTTGAGTCCCTCACTTGCAGGGAGGCCACCCACGCGAAATAGTATGTAAGAACTATTGTGTGTTCTCCCTGAAAGATATTATTTTATTTATTAATCAAATTTTTCTTGTTATCGTCAAATTTAAGACCAGCAATCTAAGAAATACATTTAAATTAACTTTGATAACAATCTTACATTGTTGGTGAATTCAATGTCTTTGATTTTGGACTTTCACTACAATGTTAGTTGAGATTTAGTAATCAATAATCTCAGAAATCCGGAAATACCAAGTTTTGGTGAACACCTTATACTTTTTGTGATTTACTTTCTCCATGATTTCGACGTAATCACTTTCTCTATGTTTTTGCATTGGTGCTTTATGTAGCAATCTGAGCCTCAGGTTTGTAATTAGTAAAAATCAAAAACCCTGATTTGATGAAAAGCCAACATAATTTTGGGAATAATATACCTAAATCACCTTGCTTTGGAGCCGTCACACTCTGATCCTGACCAAAAGAAGTCAGATACGGAGTCAAAGAACTTTTGATAAAAAGGAGCATGGGGACGAAGCGTCTGCACCAATGATCAAAGCGGGTCAAGGATGTAGTGCACACGCCAGCCTATTCAACAAAGGGAGCTCAAAAACGGATTGTCCGAGTTATTTACTGAAGTGGGTAACTCAATTTACTCAAATTCATTGTCGACCAAATCTAGGTCAAAGACAAAGCGATCGTACTAGTGTTTGTCAATTTTTTGCTCTATATCGTCCCTCCCCTCCCCTCTCCTAGCAAAAAAAAATAAATAAAAACAGGGATTGCTAGTTGGTCGAGGATGAGACTTTCCTGATGTGAAAGAAAAGTTCTTTGTACGCTTCACGAACTTTCTTAAACACATAAATTTGACGTAGATAAAATTTGACATAAATTTTACTTAGATAAACACATAACCCGTTGGTTAATCTATAACCAACTCAAGTGCTATAAAAATGTTTCTATAGATTTACCCTTTAGGGTAAAAAATATACCCTTTAAGGTACAGGGTATAATTACGTGGTATCCTTTAGGGTAGCAGGTTAAGTTTGGAAAAACTAGTATCTGAAATTCAAGAATCCGCCGACCGGATCGCCAAACTGGTGCATTCCATTAAAGCCTATTCTCATATGGATCAGGGCTCGGGCCTGGAAAGAATTGATATTCGGGAAGGCATTGTCAGCACTTTGATTATGTTAAAACATAAACTCAAAGAAAAGCAAATCAGCGTGGTTAAAAACTTTGATCCCGAACTCTCTGCGTTTAACGCTAATCCCGGCGAACTCAATCAGATTTGGACGAACCTTATCGTCAATGCCGTCGACGCTATGGATACGGGCGGAACCTTGACGATCAAAGCCTTTCCTGATCGAGAATTTGTTAGGGTGGACGTCGCCGACACGGGGAGCGGTATTCCGGAAGACTATCTCAGTCGAATCTTCGATCCTTTTTTCACCACCAAGCGCATGGGCGAAGGCACTGGCATGGGGCTCGATATTGTGATTAACTTATTACAAATTCCATAAGCATGACCAGCTGGAGCATGAGTCAATTGAACATTATATTACAGCCCTCAACGTGCTGGTCAAAGACTGTGAGCTTACAGGCGACTTTGAGAAAGCAATGTTGAGAGACAGATTAATATGTGGGTTGAAACTACATAGAACTAGAGAAAAACTATTGTCTCAATGTGGAATCCTTGATCTTGACAGGGCAGTGACAATTGCAAGAGCTGTTGAGACCTCTCAAGAACAACTCATGTTGATGTCAGGCACATCCAAACCACATACAACAATAAATGAACCAAATTAAAAAACAGGAGATAAATTTTATAAGGAAACAAAGAAGGTTTGACCAGCCCACAACAAGTAAGAAGGTTTACTTCTGCAGTGAGATATATGACCAAAGCCACTAATGTCAAGCCAGAGGCAAATCTGCCTCCAAGTGTGGAAAGACAAATCACTTTGCTCGTGTCTGTCATAGTAAACCTATAGACACTATTGATATGAAAGGATCTGATGGAAATCAAGAACCAGAAGCATATATTGATACGCTATTTATTGGAGCTAAGAAATCAAGCCAACCAACTGTGGTAACCATATCAAACTATACAATTCAGCATAGGAGAGACGATTCAAATTCAACACAGGAGGTGAAGCGAATATCATCCCGAAATCTGACTACAAAAGGCTAAAGACCTGACTAAAACAGAACAACACCAACCAGATTCTTGTAGCTTATAGAGGAACACGCATTCCAATTGCTGGAGTCTGCTCTCTAAATTGTGGACGAATCCTGAAGTTTTCATGGCTAATATTAGTTATTAGCTAAAACTGCCTAACTCTGACCCGACAACTACCATCATTTAATTCTATTTTTTAATCTTCGGCTGCACACTAACATACTCAGTATCCATACAAAATAACACTCATATACAAATAAAACATACAATCCCCCATACATAACTTGCGTGGAGGTAACATACCTACTTCAAACATACTATTGTTCATATGAGTAAGCAGTTATTAAGTACTCCCTTAAAACTGAGTTCAATGTTATAAAATTTGTTTTTCAGACTAAACCCACCGACTGAACGTTACCAACTGAATGTCATTTAATCTAGATCTAATGGCTGGCTTTTCACCGACGGAGAGATATAGTTCTAGGTCCCTTGTGGGTCTTAAAAACAAAAACAATGAATATCACGAGTTGGAAAATTATTTCTGCGCTATGGTAAACCTACGTTTTTAACGTGAAAAGCACAATCACTCTTAAGATAAGTCATAGGTTAGTTTTGTGAAGATGAAATTGACATTTAATTTTGCTCGTTCGATTGGAAGGCCATCATTTATTTTACAGCTCAATGCACTGCTACTTCGGCTTTATATGAAAGTTCAGGCATTCGATCAAATCTAACATAACAATTCAATGAGCCATGAGATATTAGTGAGCAATTGAGTTTTATTTTTAAACAATCTGATAATTTAAAATACGAGAACATATCAGGAAAAAATGTTCAAGTCTCTTTAGAGACATTTAAATATAAAACAACCGAGTTTTCTATCCCATAACCGCTCGATGATATAGCGCTGAAGAAGTCTCCGTATGCGGAGTGCGGGCCGCCGTGAATCTCAAGCACAAGCGGGTACTTCTTCTCAGGATCGAAACCGGGTGGCTTAACGATCCAGCCTTGTATGCGCTGGCCGTCATGGCTGGATTCGTACCAGATTTCCTCTGGCGCGTTCAGATCCAGGCCCGCGAGCCAGTCTCGGTTCAGGTCGAAAAGCACCGTTGATTCGCCACGCCTTGTTACAGCCAGGCTTGCGGGTTGGCGCGGCATGCTCACATCGTGAGCGAGCGTACCATTGCGCGCAACGCTGAAGCTGCTGCCCGCGTAGGGACGCCCAATCGCGCTACCTCCCAGACCTTCGGCGACCACCTCGTACTTACCGGCGAGGTTCGACCGCGCGAGCTTAACCTTGCCCTCATCGGTGTACGTGAAATACAAATTGCGGCTGTTGGCGGACCACCTGATTGCGGTGATCGGGCGATCGATGTCGATCAATTTGCGCGGGTTGTGGTCATTCGGATCTGTAATGTAGGCCTTCACATCCTGGTAGCCGCCGACATCATCGCTGCCGAGGTAGGCCAGCCATTTGCCGTCCGGGGAAGCAGCGGGATTTGTGTCGCGGCCATCTCGTGTGGTGATGCGTTGGATTTCACCTGTGGTCACGGACACTTGAAAGAGATCTCTCTCGGACTGATCCTGCTGCCACTTATCAGCATAGTTGGCGGAAAAGTAGATGGTCTGGCTGTCCGCCGACCAAGACAATGACCCGTTATGCGGGTAGGGGTGCGTGGTCAGTTGTACGGGTTTGCCTACCTTTATTTTATTGTTCTCTTTATATTCTGTATTTACAATTCACCTGGGAAGGTGATTGAGCCCGATCTTTTAAGGAATCTCCTTTGATTGGTGGTTTGTAGAATTACTCTCTATTTGGTTCTGAAAAGAAAAGAAAAAGGAGATTCTGGATTCCTCATCGAAATATCTACCGTTTGCTTTATAGTTTGCGCCCGATTTTTTTTAGTATATTCTTCCTGATTGTTTTTTTTTATATTCAAATTTATACTCCAATTTGAAGGTCCTCTCCCCCTCTGAAATGGATTCCTTTGTCCATGTCTGTAGGAAAAGTTTGTATGGTTTACCCTTCCTTGCTAGACATTAAACATGAAGCATTAAAACAACATGCAGGAAAAGCTTCAAATCTTGCAGATGCCGGTCGGGCTGCCCGACATCCTTTCCTGCGATGGTCGGCACTTGTTCATGAAATCGCAAAAGTTCGATTTGGAAGGCAATCGGTTGGAAATCGGCCCCAACTCGGGAGACTTTGCCACGCAAGCGTCCAAGCAACGTGGTGAAGACGCGCATATTTTTGCGCCGATGGGATTCTTGGATGACAGTTGGTTTCACCGATCGTACTGGGTGCTTGGACAAAGTTTTGCCGGTGGTCACGGCGGCTACTATCAAGCCGGTCGTTTCGCACCATCGGGACGGCTGTTGGTGCGAGGCAATGGTTATGTGTTTGGTTATGGACGCAAGCCGGAATATTTGAGGTGGACAACCACTTTGGAACATCAGCTGTTTGCTGCCGAACCCAATCCGCCCGAGATCCCTTTGGATATTTTTAATGCTTACATAGGGAGTGTACTATTGAATGTATCTACTCCATGGTTGCCAGTTTTTTCTGATATTTCTTATTTGGAATATGCAGATGACTTATTTTTTATCAGTCAAATCAAGGGGAATTTCGGAATCAGTTTATGTCAATTTTGGTTTTAATGGTGTTATTCACATTTCCTAGATTCAGAAGCGCTATTTATTCCACGAGTTAAATATTTTCCGTGGCTTTGAATAACTTTATGTGATACAGTCACTACTTTTTGTTTTCATGTTGTTCATTATATTATTAATAAGCCTAAGCTTGGATGTTTATTCTGAAAAATATATTACAAGTTTTTAAAGAGCCAAGTCACTTCTTTTGTAAAGCAAAAAAGAATTAAAAGAAAGAAATCAATAAAAATGATAAATAAGCTTTAAAGACTAATTGAAAATGAAATGCGTCGACGCACAAACATGTGGCAAATGTATAAAAGGATCAACATAAAAATTTAAAGGAATTGATCAAATTTAGTACATAACGATAGAAGGAAAAAATAAACTTTACGCCAAAAAGTAATAAAAAGAAGAAGAAGGGGGATTTGATTCTCTTATTTAGCTATATAGGAACAGAAATTTCTATATCTGCCTGTGAAAACTTTTTTAGAATAAAAAATGAGAATTTCTGCAGAGGCGCAACAAGAAAAGCGATGTCAGAAGGGGGGAAAAGACTTAGGGGAAGCAAATTTCTTCGGGGCCATGGTTAGCACTATCAGCAAAACGTAAGCAATTAGTTTCTCATGGTAACTCCTACAACTGCTTTCCTTTCTAAATCTTTCATATTCTGCCTTATGAATTTTGTACAATTTTCAGCATCATAAGTATCTCTGTATTGGTGCGACTTACTAAAAGAATTAAAACATTGGCTCTACTTGTGAACTAGTAACTTGAATCAATATGAGACGTAGCTTATATGTGTGCTATTCTCGTTGTTAGAATCGAGATTTTTTCTCAAAAGGCTTATCTATGGTACGATTGATTATTCAGTTTTAACATATCCTTGTTGTCAGAACGAACCATCTCCGAAATCACCCATAATGAGGGCCTAGACAGGATTTTTTCTTGGGCCACTCCCCACCCCAATTACACCAGAATACTTAATTTCAATAAGGGTACTTTCGTAGTTCAATATAGGTCCTACTTCGAGACGAGGGAGGGTATAGTGTAAACAACTAGCGTTTTTAGGATACACTTTTCACTTCTTTGTATTCTGAAGGAAGAGTCCTGTGGGCAGGTATAGATGATTTGATAAGACTTCTTTATAGAAATAAATATGAGTGAATCATCACATTTGTTTGAACAGGTTGTGGAATACGAGGCTATACCACTTTCGTACCAAGAAGAAGAACGATTTCGGAATTTAGAGAGGCTCTTAGTTTCCACTACTGAAAGACTACGCAATAAAGAGGTACAAAGCATGAAAGGAATGTGCCAAAACACACTTATTCTAAGGATTACTGACTCTGGTGATGGTTATGCATGTACTTTATTGAAATAAACCTCTTGGTAAATCAAAGTCACCGCTTGCACCCTAGTGCCTCAGTCTACAAAAATGTGGAATTATATATTTTTTTTGCGAGAAGAAAAAAGGAAGATGACAGATGTCTGTTTAATTTTTGTGGCACTTGGTATTTTTCTTTCAGGGGTTATTATATAAAAAATAGTCCTAGAAAATTGGAAGGCATCTCATACGAACGAAAAGTTGCAGTTATAATAGCCATTTTAAGCAGCCCAAGAACTGGACCATAACCAAGTGGTGTTTTATGCCATTTTACGGCATCAAAGCACAATTTTTACCGAAAGAGTGCAAAATTCCTATCAATTTAAAAGCTCTGAGGTACATGATCGATGCAAAGTTTTTGAAAAACTATTTACTGAGATTCCTGATATTAAAGCAAAAATGGCAAATCCCGCAGTTTTTCAATTGACACGTGCAACTTTTTAGTTAGTATGATTGTAATGGAATTATAAGTATATTAGAAATGCGTTGAACACTTTGGTAATAGTCTGAAACTTATAAAAGAAGCCTAAACTTTCAAACTATTTAATTAGTTTGAGCTAGTGGTAATTAACTCAATTTAAGAGTGCATAAAATTATGTGTAGGGGCTCTTTGAACATGACGTACTCAGAAAGCAGCCATTTCATCTCCCCTGCCTTTTATTTAGTAAATCAACCTTTTCAAAGACGATAGATAAAAGATCCACCAAAGAGATCTACTCATCTTGCAAATCATTTTTTCAAAAATTTGAAATTCTGCAGTTTATTATTCTGCATTATTGACACGAAGCTATCTCAGAAATGTTTCTGGGTCGTTTTTGTGGCAAACTTGAGTGCATTTTACCATTGCAAATATTGCAAGCAGATCTTTTTATTTCAGACAAAATTCATCGGTGTCACAATGAGTCATGCAAGTACATTTTACTTGCAGTCAGCATTTTTACTCATTATGCATATGCAATTCGATTGCGGTCAAAGAGAGGTGATGAAGTTTCTAAAAGTCTTGAATCAATCCTTGAAGATGATTGTTATAAGAAGATTCAAACGGATCTAGGTAGCGAACTTGTTAATCCACATATAAAGAAGGTTTTATTGAAATATAATATAATAGTCTATCATAGTCATACTCCAATAAAGGCAGCGTTAGCTGAACGCTTAATAGGAACTGTTCGACTTTTAATTTCAAGATATATTACATCAAAAAACGCTGCTGATTTTATTTATGATTAGGATAAAATCATATTGATGTATAATTAATGTTCTCGTCAATTCCTATCCAACTCTACCCCTATTGAAGCTCATGAAGTAGATGGTAATACACTTGACACTTTTCTCAAACAATATTCCAAAGATGGGTTGAGGAAAGTGAAAAAGAAGAAATTCAGTGTTAGGGATACTGTTTGAATCAATCGAACAACTAATGTTTTTAAAAGAGGAACCACTTATGTGCCAGTAAACTTTTTAAAGTTCCCAAAATTTTAGACACTAAACTCGTAACGTATTGTCTACTTGACATGAAAGATGACGGGATTCTTGGCGATTTATATGATTATTAATTTAAAGACACTGGGATATATTGGATAGAAAAGAAAATAAATAGTTGTACACATAGGGGCAAGAGATAGTTGCTACATAAAACTTAAAAATAACTTATGCTCCTATAAAATCTAAAACAAACAAAAATTAAAATAACAAAGAATACAGAAAAACAAAGAAAAATGGGGATGGGTTTATAAGGCCAAAGAAAATACTAGACGAAAAAAAATGAACAAATGTTCATTTTTTCAAAATGTTTTGAAAGGGCAGCCACCTCTCTTCTTCTGTGCTAAAAGTGAATGTTACAGGAAAACACGTTCACATTTTCTGAACAAAACAAACCAGATAAAAATTAACAATACAGAAAATAAATACAAAACCTAGAAACCAAAGAACTTGGAGAACTGTCAAAAATAGCAAACAAATAAAATTAAAAATTGGAAAGCCAATAAAATGACTAATCAAGTTAAACATAAACAACCATAAATTACTATGAATGAATAAATGAGACCTAAACGAATTAAAATTAAAGTAAATAATAACATCAGTATTAAAACTAATAGATATGCCTTACTGGAAATGATGGGTATTTAGAACAGTTTATTTTTTATTTGTCAAAACATCAACACTGACATAAAAAAAAATTACACCATGAATCAAGATTGCACAAAAGAAAAACAAATTCTTAAAATAATCACCTCTGGGACATACAATTTGATTTAGCTATTCCAAATGGACCTTCTTTTTTTTAGACTTATTCCTTTTCGTTTTATTTCAAACAAATGGAAAATTGGCGACTAAGGTAAACTCTCAGAACAATCATTATTGTTCGAATTTAGGTTAATTTTTGTTCATTTTGTTTTTTAGACAATTTGTTTAGTTTGTTGAATAAGGCTTTTAGAGAGGGGAATAGAAGTTTTAGCAAGTTGGAGGGATTTATCAGAGCATCATTTGAGGTTCAAACTGACAGTTATAGTTTCATTCACATGAAAACTTAAACCAATCTGCTGATAATTTTGTTCTAACTTTGAGGAAGTGCTCTCACAACAAGAGAGAGTGCACCTCAGATTCAGGATATTATCAGCATACGTAAATAATGACAAGTCTAAACCGCCATAATGGTGGACTCAATAGAACTTTGGGCTGGAAAGTTTTTCTCTTCGTCAGTAGGGCAATTGTTAGGTTATTAGGAAAAATTCTCGTTGGAACTTCAGTGGAATCCTCTATATTCTATAAAACATATATATTCTCTGTATCCTATATAGGTATCCTTAGACCAACTTTATCAAAATTACATAAGGGAGGCCCCAACACTATAGGTGGTTATGTGCTTACTCTAATCAGTGACATGATTTAAATGATAACTAGATCTACGTTGCTTGGGCAACGTGAGGTGTTGCGGCAACCTTTGTACGGCTTCGCTGACTAAAGTGTTGCGAGAGCAGTTTTTTTTTCCTTGCTTTGATTAAAGGCTGAAGTTGTTAATCTGTAAGGATCTTAAAATAAATACTAGGTATACCAACTCGCAAAAGTTGGAAACCCCTCATTGCAACTAGCAAAAGTTGCAAACACCTCGTCGCTGAAGATGATTGTAGCCTAACAGCCGATTGTTACTTAAAAGTCCCCTACATGTTTTACCACTGGAACCAAATTGGTCTTACCACCAAATACACCGGAAACGTAAGGAACTTAAAACGCACAGAAACTATTACGTATACGAGGGGGTAGCCCCCTTTTCAATTCCCAATCTTTACGCTAAAGTTTGGCTTTTTGTTCCTATTATTTAAGAATAACTATCGGAATAATAAGCTTTTTTAAAAGTTTTAAAAAACTTTAGCGTAAAAAGTGAGGTATTGAGGAGGGGGCAAACCCCTCATATACGTAATGCTTTCTGTTCGTTTTAAGTTTTAATGGTTTGTTCTTTACTTGGTTGCAGCTATATCTGATGAAACTTACATAGTCCCCATTTATGATGAACAATATCGATCCTCTATGCGTTTCTTGTATTATCTTGTCGAAAGATAAGCATGTATAAATATTGCAATCACTTATTACGTCATATATGGTTATAACCTACTATTATGACGTCATTCATGAAGTTTGTACATCCAAATACAGTTTTTTTTTCAGAAAAATACTTTATTGTAAATAATTTCTTTTATTTCAAAAGCCGCTAGATATGACAGTTTCCTTTCAAATAAGCCACTAAACAGCTCTCTACAATGTTCCAGTATCCAGCTACCGGTGGAGAAAAATCGGAAGGAAAAAAAGATACCGTCGATGCGGAATATCGTGCTTACAGCCACTTTTCTTGTTTTTCAAGCCAATAGATTTTCCTCGTTATTCAAGCCAATGAGCAGTAAGTTTCCTATTGAGAGGTTTCGGACAAGGCAATTCTAATAGTGTGCTTTGTGCTTTGATCTGGCTCATTTTTTAGGAGTTAAGGGATAGTTTATCTTTTACTATGTGAGGTATAAGTCCTAGTACGTAACAACCAAAAGTAATTAAATCCTGTTACTTAACACGCACCTACATGATATAGAAAACATGCCCCCCTATAACGTAACATACACTTGCTGGCCGTCGTCGGAATTACTGGATAAGGCCTTCGTCGAATCCAGGGATAGGGCTCCCTTTAAAAGCAGGGCTCCTTTTTAAAAGCAGAGATAGAGTTTCGTTTAAAACCATCTTGAGGATACTACTGATTTCAGGTGGATATTTACTCCACAGTTTTTTGGCCAAAACATGGTCGCTAGGATTAAGCAGATATAACCGTAACAGCTGCAAAAGAATGACATTTAAGTCTTGAAATTGATAATTTTAAAGTCCGCGAAAACTTCGCAGTGATCAAAGAGACATCTGCAAAAATGAACTTTGTCACTTCACCGCATAAGAACGAAATACTTCGGATGATGAAAAATGAATCATTTTATGCCCAACTTTCAAATAAAAACAAAGTTTGCCGACTCAAAATTAAAATCTTATTTAATTCTAATAAATAGCTAGACTAAGGCATATGGCTAACATGTCCAAAAATAAATGCACAGAATGAAAGTTGACGATACTAACCAAATAGAACATCATCCATGAATATACTAACAAGATGTGAGGATTTTGATGTGAAACCATCTTTTTGTTTTGATTTTCCCCTATTATTTGTTATCTCTATCGCTTTTCAGTTAAAACATTCTTTTCCTCATGAAAACCCAGAAAGGCCTGGAAAACATACAGAGGCTAAAATAAAATGGACCCTAAAACAAATACACAATAAGAAATTCTGAGTCATATGGAATTATTTGCTGTTTTCCTTAAAAATTTGCACCATCAAATCAGTTTTTATTGTCTCCTGAAAAATTTGATTTCTCCATTATACGAGGTGTGCATGCAGCAGCGGCTACATAATAACATTGGTTTAAGCCCTGACGCAATTGCCACATTCTATGAACGTCTATACTCAAAGTATCCTTTTCCAGCTGGCCGTGTTTATAACACGGACGAGACGGGTTTATACAATGTTCAATTGAAATTTGAGGGCACTGAACCGTAAGGGGCCGAGGAGCAACTACGTCACGGGAAAGATGGAAATCAGTCACCATGGTCTAAACTAGCAATGGAATGGAAGATTTTTTCCTCTGTACCTTATTTTTTAAAGAAATTTGTTTTGTCCTTTCAAGCCATTAAATTTGATGTGTGCTTTATAGGCTGAAGAACTGTCCGGTTTGAGTGTTGAAGACAGGGAGAACGCTATTCAGCGTTTAGTAGAGGCGCATGACTCCTATTTGATGAAGTGGAGATCTTACGAAGGCTATCACCAAGACTTCTGTCAGATGTCCTCGGCCGTGGCTGTGAAAAAGCAGGCTCTGGAAGCTTTCAAGCACGCCGAAGAAATGTTCGAGGAACAAATTACACTCCTTGATAAATATGAAAGAGAGGCTCAACCGCAAGAGCTTAGGCTGTAAGTATTACTTGGATAATCTTGAGGGACGAGGATCTGATAAAAATTTCTTTCTGCAAATTTTAGATTCATATAGTTTTTCACCATTGTGGGCTCTCAAGTGTATGGGGTAAACACCCCCTAAAAGTAATAGGATCTTAATGAAAATCACATCATTAGATTCAGCGTATCAGACAACCCTGTTGTAGAGGTTTCAAGCTCCCATCTGAAAAAAATTGGAGTTTTTTTTGCCAGAAGAAAGATCACGGATACGTGTTTTTTTTCAGGGGTGTTTATATCCACTCAGCTGGCCTATTACATCGGGAGAAGGCTCATTCTAACATAAATCAAAAGTTCTAGTGACTTTTTTAATTGGCCAAAAAGTTGGAGGGTAACAAGTTCCCTTCCCACGCCACTTTTCCCCAAAATCATCCAATCAAAATTTTGATATAGCTATTTTGTTCAACATAGTTAAAAAGCTCAATAATTATGTCTTTGGAGATAACATGACCCCCCCCCCCCCCCCCCCCAGGGAAATGTCTTTAAGTTGTAAAATTTGCCCAATGTGTATAGATCCCAGTATGAGGGGGTCTATCTAGCAATAGATCCCTGTCCCAGTTTTATATAAGGAGGCGTGGTGGAGAAAAAAATAATAGATGGCAGATACATCATTTTCTGTTGAGTCTACGCTAGTGCATCGACTACAATTATTAAGGCAAGTTTTAGGTTTCAAAACCCGAGAAAACTGTTTTAACCTTTGGCCATTCAGTTTTGCTTTTTCTACAGCCCATGAAACTTATTGTACAGTCTTTTCTCTTCCTGTTACATTTTTAAGTAGCTTTTTTTTCTTCGTCTTTTCCAATAAAAGTAACATCTAATGCGTTCAATCATTCCCAGATTGCTTATCTGACAAGCCCGAGATCGACCCGGAGCACGAGGACGCCCACCGCGCGCTCTCCCACCACAAGTACGACGGCAAGTGGTTCACGAGCTACGCCGCCCTCTCCGCCTACCGGCGCGCAGAGGACAAGCGCATGAAGGAGCAGGGTCTCGTGCGCTACGGCGACGGCTGGGCACCCGAGGCGGACGTGCCCTACCTGCGCATGGGTTGGGAGAAGCTCGAGGACGGCTCCTGGATCGCCAAGCACAAGCTCGAGCGCATGGCCTACGACGCGCAGAAGGAGGCCGAGGGCTGGATCCGCGTCGACACGATGTGGATCTCCCCCGAGGAGGCCGAGCACCACGAGGCCGGCCTGTTCAAGTGCGGTGACAAGTGGCTCCCCGTCGAGGAGGCCAACAGCTTCCACTCCAAGATCGGCACCTGGTGGGAGTACCCGACCGAGCATTTCATCGCGCTCTCCACACTGGACCGCATCAGCACGACGTAGGTCGGCTACTGGGCCAACAACACCTACGTCGACCTGGTCCGCATCTTCGGCGTCGAGCCCGAGGAGCGCCCGGAGTTCATCACGTTCAACGGCATCGACCAGTACAACGCCTTCGCAGCGGGCGACCAAGCCGCTCAACGTCCGCAGATGGAGACGGACGGGTTCTCGTCGTTGCACTATGCGTTCTTCGCGGACTCGTTCATCGAGCCCAAGACCGACTACGTCCGGTACCGCGGGTGCGGCGTCGCCTACTGGGAGAACCAGGACGCGGACCTCACCGGGTACGGCCGTCCGGCGATCCGACACGCGGCCGCCCAGTCCTACATATTCAAGGTAACACAAATATTCCTTTAGTAGTATGGTCCTAAAGAATTGTTATTTCCCATTGTATTAGAAAGTAATTAAAAAAAAAATAATAAAACAGTGGCTTATGATAAATCTCGGAAAAATTGAAATTAGTTCAAGAAAAATCCGAGGGGGCAAAAAGTTGGAGGAAGGGAGTGTTCATACTAGCCCAGCCCTTCTTTATCAGTATTTTTGCTGCGAAGTCACACGCTATGATGGATGTTGAAGTCTCAGTGGAGGATAATGACAGACTTAGCGTATTTGCCCTTGAATATATTCGAGGGAGGCTTGAAGATAGCTGGTAGTGTGGCAGGATCGAACATTGTACAGGGTACCAATAATCTCGGACTTATTTGGGAGGGTCAAAATAACCCACAGATCTTGTTCGCCAGCTAAATCTGGTATATTTAGGCATGAATATGGTATATGATTTTGTACATAAACAGCACCATCTCCTCCTCTGTATTTACCATCGTAACGCCGTTCAAAATCTAGCCTAAGGAGCGTGCATTCCTATAAGGCGACCTCACTGCTCTGTATTTCATGGTTGAGATTGGTCTCAGTGATGCACTTGATAGATGGTTTGACCGAGTTCACTAAATATAGCTACTGGTCAAACTTAGATCTGACACCACGCACATTGCAGTAGATTACCGTAAACAGGTCCGTTTGGATGATCGGTGGACGTACTACCTACAAAAGGGCTGTCCGGCCCGAGCCTTCTTATTGTTGTCAATCATAACCAGTTAAAAGAAGCTTTGCTGGTTGGTTCGATAGCAAGGAATTCGGCAGCCTCAAGAAGAAGGCGACGAAGGCCCTCAAGACGGGCGACATGACCGCCCTCGCGGCGCGGGTCGCCGACCTCGGTCAGGACGACTCGAAGCGGGCGATCCAGTTCCTGCTCGGCCTGGCCAAGATCCCCGACGGCAACGTCTACAACGCCGCCCGCGACGCGATCGCCGGCATGACCTCCTCCGAGGCCGAGGCGTTCATCGAGAGCAAGCTCTCCAAGGCCGGCGGCAGCGGCATTCAGAAGATGCTGCTGATCGACGCCATGGGGAAGCGCGGCGACAAGTTCGCCGGCGAGGCCCTCGGCTCTGCCTGCGCCGTCGCCCGCAAGCCGGAGGTGCAGCGCGCTTGCATCTCGGCGATCAAGTCCAAGAAGCTCATGTCCGGCGTCACGGGCATGACCGATCTCCTCGGGCGCCTCGAGAAGGGCGACGAGGATGCGCTCAACCTGAACCTCGTCCGCAGCACCCTGCAGTCGATCACCGGTGAGAGCTTCAAGACCGCGGCCGACTGGAAGAACTTCTGGGAGCCGCGCCAGGACAACTACCGCCGGCCCAAGACGGGCGGCGTCCACAAGCGCGACGAGACTGCGCGCCGCAAGCGGCCCACGTTCTTCGGCTCGGAGATCAAGTCGAACCGCCTGGTCTTCGTCATCGACACCTCGGGCTCCATGGAGGCCGCCGACGGCGGCATGATGGGCACCGGCCGTCGCGGCGGTCCCGGTGGCCCTCCGGGCGGCGTTCCCGGCGCTGGCGGTGCCCCCGGTGGTGCGCCTAAAAATTACAGCGTCCCACTACCGACTCAAATATTAGCAAAGAAAACGAATTAAAGTAGTGTTTGATCAAAGTGGGGAACCCCTGCCTCAGTGCTCCCCTACCCCTTTTATGGCTCTGGGGCCAGGGGTTTGATTTCAGCTGCTGCAAGGATGGACGACAGGCTCTTTGTATATCCTTGTAAAAAAAAAATATCCGGTAAAAGAAACGTCAACAAACCCTGATACCCTATGTATCCAACTGCTCTGGAGGATCCTTATACTTAAGTTAAGTTTAATGTAAGACGACCATTTCTGGTACTATATTATTTAGCCTTTTAATCATCGGTTATTGGTAGATAATTGTCAGTAATCATCGCTTTGTTTTTTTTATTTAGGTGAGTATTTCGGGGAAATTAAAAATTCACTGTCAGTATTGTTTAAGTAGAATGACCTTGAATAAATTATCCCTGTTTCTCAAAAGATTAAGAAAAACTAGTTCTTTTTAACTAAAATTAAGAGGCAACATCAAAATTTAAAACGAACAGAAATTATTTCATATGTGGGAGGGCTGTCCTCTTCTCAACTCCTCGCTCTTTACGCTCAAGTTTGACGTATTGTCTCAGTTCTTTAAGGACGAGTGCTGAAGCACAAGAGCCATTGAATTGGAATAAGAAGTCTTTTTTAACCATAAAAAAATTAGCTTGACGAGCCTGAGTTTAAGGAGGGGACAGCCCCTTTCATATATGAAATAATAACCGTTTGCTTTAAGTTTTAGTGTCACTCCTAACATTCAGTTAAAAAAGCAAGTTGTTTGAAACGCATGCGGGCGGATACTCCACAAACCGTAGCAGGGCGCACAATTTGGATGGCCATCCGGTCGCTGTAACTCAGCAGGACCCGCTCGGCGCACATCTTGGTTTTGTTGTACTCAGACAGAGGCAAGAGTGGTAGGTCTTCGGTCACATTTGGTTCATCGGAAATACCGTATACCGAGCCAGATGACGCATAGATGAATTGATCCACTCCGGCGCGCGCAGCTTTGTCTGCGAGCTGCATTGTCGCCAAAACACCAACTTCCCAAGTGAGTTTTGGATTGAGATCGCCACAAGGATCATTGGCAATCGAGGCCAGATGCATCACGGCGTCATACCCGGTGAGATCTAAAAGATCGTTGTCACGCACGTCGCCTTGAATACAGGTCAGGCTATCTTGTTCGCCGAGGAAATTTCCGAACCACATTGTGTCGACCGCAGTGACATCGTGGCCTTCCGCAAGAAGTTTGGGAACTAGCACGGTGCCTTTGTATCCGCAGGCTCCGGTCACCAGGATTTTCATTGATTATGCCCTTGTCAGAATTCCGCTCCCCATGGTTATAGTTAAAGCCCGATGCGTAGGCAACTTTGGGAATTGTAGGTGTCCGATATCGACGAAACCAATCCGAACATTAGATATATCAATAGCTTAACTGTCAAAAAACAATCGTTTGGTCGCCGGTTGGAAAGCGGTTTGAAACGTATGCTTTCGCCAGTAGGGCGAATGGCACTGAAGCCGATTGTGCATTATCTTGTGTCACGCGGAATGCGCCTTTTTATTATTTCGCATCCAGAGATCAAGGGGAACGGCAGCTCACTTGATGCTTAGGATATTTTTTTTTCTCATCATAAGTTTTAACATCATTTTTTGCTTTCAATATACTTTTTTCACAAAATAAGTTTTTCAAAGAAAAGTAAAAAATCTACATTACACGAAAAACGAGCAGAAATTAAGTCAAATAATTTTCCAAGCGTAGAACTACCACAAATCACACCTGACGCCCTGCATACCTTCAGAAGACCATAGTATAATTTGCACTTTACTGAAAACAATCCTAATTTTGAGCTGAATGTTACTAATAACATCATCATAACCAAGATTACTAAACAAACAACAACAAATGAATGTGGATTTACAGTTTAATATGCTTATACTGATATTTATTCCTTTAAATCTTAATAATTTTGGATTTCTCAAAGTCAAAAAAGTCAAAACATCTAAAATGTATTTCGTTCCTGCTTTGTTCCTGCGATATAGTTATTACGACCTTTTAATAGCCTAAATCTATACAGCGTGTTTCAGTTTAGTTAACTATCCTCTTCAACATTCTCTGAAAGTTCCAGGGTTGTACCGTTAGCTTGAGTAATACTAGTAGTAGTCAACGTATTAGTAGTTGTAGCAGGAGCAGTAGTAGTGGTAGTAATAGCAGTAGTATTAGTATTGTTTTTTGTTGTAATAGTTTGCACAATTCGCATTTTGCCTATTTCAACAGCCCTCTTATGTCCTGAAAGTTTCAATTTAATACCATAGAACATTCCTGGGATACTACGGATACCCCTTTTGACAAATCTGCTTATATAGAGTAGGCTTGATACAGCATTCCCTTTGTTGTAAATATTCCTTGCAGTTAAACCCTATCAAGTTATTCCTGCCTAAATTAAAAAAATAAATGTTCTTGCGTTTGTGGAACAGGCAAGTATCTTCGATCCCATAAATTTCCTAAAATCGCGGAGGCGTTTAATATTTCTTGCTGAATTTCTTACATTGTTTCTGTATGACTTGCCTTTTCTAATTTGGATGCTCCCCTCCAAAATATTGGAATTAGCCCCTGCCCACGTATGTGATGCAGATTCTGGAAACGACGACGGTTAAATGAGGGCTTTTTATTTTAAAACTATATGTTAGTACCTTTCTACAATTTTAAATAAATCTTATTGCTTGGAGGCATTTTTGGTCCCAAAATACTAAATTTGTTCTCAAAGCACTCTAAGGTGGTAAAAAGAAAAGCTTTAGAACCTCCTTTGAAATCTCTGCAACATAGAGGTGCCAGACATGGCATTTTAGTC
>JAAAKM020073195.1:225683892-225696321 GCA_010016025.2 Alatinidae sp. Z8VKAUB7J3 | reverse complement strand
GACGCCCGTTTCATCGTCATGCTGCGCAGCCCGGTGCGGATGCTGCCGTCGCTGCACCGGCAGCTGATCAACGCCTTCGACGAGGAGGTGGAGGATTTCGAGACCGCCTGGCATCTGTCGGACGAGCGCGCCCGCGGCGCCCGCATCCCGCGCCGCTGCCGGGCGCCGGAGACGCTTGTCTACACCCGCACCGCCGCCTTCGGCGCGATGCTGCAGCGGCTCTGGCAGACCGTGCCGCGGGCGCAGACGCTGGTGCTGTTCCAGGAGGAAATAAAGATCTAACAGAATTCAACTTGCTCTTTTCGTAAAAGAGCTCTTTCGAACAATAATGTTCCTTATGATCTCCAGAATATGTTGCAGATAAGAATTTCAATTCATTGGGCATTTCCAGTGGATAGGAGCCAATTTGGTTCCGAGCCCGAATGATCTAAGGAAAAAACTTACTAATTCAGCGAAAATATGTAATGATAGTGAGCGTAGTATAATAGCCAACGTATGCCAAAAAGGAGATATTAAAAATTTCACAAAATAGCTTAGTTGTAAATAGTAACACAGGCACTTTCAATATTTTTTAAAGAGAATGGGAGGGGGATCAGTGCAAATAATTTCCGTTGTCATGGCCAAGGCTTGAATTACTTTTTTACGCCTTATATCCAGAAAAAAATTCTATCTTCTACATATATAATTTGAATTTTGAATACTGGAGGTTCATAGATCTTTGCCCACCCCCCTCGCTTTCTGATGATGGATAAAGTAAGAAACTATGTGGAATGGAGACTATTTCCGAAAACAGTGCTTAAAATAAATGTTCCCTTTTTATTATAATTAATTTTCGGCTAAGCCTTTATGCTGGAAAATACTTGAGTAATGTGAAAGATAGTATGAAGAATGAAATAACATGAAATAATTAATTCTTTGTCTCCTCGGCCATCTGGAAATTGAAAACTATAGCGCTCTTTTTAGTAATTGAAGGTGACTGAAGGGTAACCAGTCACTTTCCTGTGCCCTGTTCCTTGATTCTAGCCTTTCGTAACGCCCCAGACATCCAATACATTTTCTAAGGGAGGGACGGGAACAATACGCGAGGCAGAGCAACAGCACTATACATACGACCAAGGACGTCCCGACGGTAAAGACCGAAAACGAATTAAAAGACCAAATGCCTTGCGTAGTTTCATCTGAACAAACCTGAACAATGAATAGATATTTTTTATTTTTCAAATCAAATTTGAATTCCTTTCCTTCTTTTCTTTAGAAAAAATCTTTGAAAACTATTTTTTCGACGACTTTTAGAACGATAGTTACGTTAAGAACGATTCTTTCTTCTGTTGAAGCTCAAGATAGTGGTTTTTGCTTTCTATACTCCCCTCCCGAAGAATCAGAGAAGATTTTATTTAAGCCCTTAATAACCAATCTTGGGCTAAACATTAGCGCCAATTCTCGGAATAATTTCCGATTCCAAAAAAAAATCGCGGATTTATCCTACTATTATGTGGCCATACCTCGGGATTTATTTTTTTTATAAGATTATTGGCTCCTCTGAGGTGAAATAACACGCAGATTTTCAATTTTATTTTCTTATTAGTGAGCCAACGATTAACAAGATTTTTTTAAATGCACAAAACGACAACCGCAGATGAAAGTTCAAGAATGATAAAGATTTCTTATGCCACAACAAATTCTATTAAAAGTAAAAAGGCCAAAAGTCATTTCTAGCGAATTGAAACTTGGATTGACTATACTTTGGATTAATACGTGAAAACACGTATTCCACAAATTCATCTTAATATTTCTTATTATAAAAGAGTGGAGAATGGCTTGCAATATGTGTCTGTTTTGGCCTAATAAAACAATTATCTTTCCGATGCACAAAAAATACTGATTGAAAACATGCAATAAACAAGGTAGTCGCAATGACCACCCATAAAGTACTAAGGGGCAGCTGCATCAAAAAAATAAAATTCCAAAACTTTTTTTGAAAAAATATAAGTCTAAAAAAATTTCTTAGTCAAAAAAATTCTAAGTCCCAAAAAGGGAGGCAAAAGGTCGAGGGAGGGTTATCGGGGATCCCTTGGAGGTGGAATATGGATGATCATAGGTTCCCTCTAAGAAAATGCCATAGCAATTGATTCATTGGGGAACATTAGCTCACTGGTTTACTTTACCCAAGCACGTGTAATAAAAAAAGGGAACAACAGATTTGTCGCTTTTTTGTTCATTAAAATTTGAATCATATTATAAAATGGGCCAGATTTACTTTACTCAAGCGCGTGTCAGAAGACCAGTTTCATTCAACTCAAATAAAAATTTACTCATATAATTGTATTGACTTGAATATATAATGTGCTTATGTAGGTAGGTCATTAGGTAATCGTAGCAAAGGAATAAATTATGTATCTGTTGGAGTGCCTATGGCCATACTACTCACCCCTGCCCCCAGAGCTCTCAGGATAAGGGTCGCAAATTACCTCCCGGGGCATATAATGTTTTTATTGAAAGGGTGGTTGTATAAACTTCAGAGGGGACCTATTGGATGGGTAATTTGAATTTTCAGTTCCCTTTTTAAAAGTCAAAGTGATCAGAAGGCAGCTATCCCCCTCCAAAACGTCGTGTTTTCCCAAACGTGTCAAATAAAATATTTTAGACAGGCTACAGGGCTATTAGCATTAGAATTATTTACAAACCAAAAAGGAACTTTAATATACTCAAAAAAAAGTAATATTTTTTTTAAAATTCAAAAAAATACTCCAACAGGCTGCAAAATAGTTCTTAAAAAAACAAATTTATTTTTATTTTTAATTAATATGTTAACTGAAATGCCTCCAAAACTAAAAAATTTTAAAAATATAAAAAAATTAAACGGTAATACATTTTCATATAAATTAGATAATTTTTTTAACTTTTATAAATTAAAAAACTATTACCATTTATTCAATGACTTGCCAAAACTTAATATAACAATTGTAACAAAATCTAAATTAAAAAAAGAATTACTTTTTACCATCAAATCATTACAAAATATTTTTTCAAAAAACAAAAACAATTAATATTTAAAATTATTTTTTTTAATTTTGGATAAGTGGTCGAGCGGTTAAGGCGTTAGTTTTGAAAACTATTGTATTTATATACTCATAGGTTCAAATCCTATCTTATCCTTTAAAGGTTAAATAACATAAATAGGAAATGTACAAGATTGCAAATCTTATAATATTGGTTCAAATCCAATTTTAACCTATGACGGAAGGCCTCCAGCACACGAGGTGCCAGCTTGTCATCGGCGAACTGTTGGGCGCTGTCGCGCACCATGCGCTCTTCTTCGGTCAGTTGCTGATCGAGCAGCAGCGGGTCGATCCAGTTGAAGCTTGCCTTGGCCATTGCGAGAAACCTCGAAACGATGAAGTGAGCGGCCGGCGCAACCGACCCCGTATAAGCATGATCCTAACATTGTAAAGAAAACGTCACCTGTTAACAAAACCAAGTTCAAATCAGCACACAAAAAGACAGATTTATAAGCAAGTGAAAAATCACATCAAGTTAACGATCACGCATATCTCTAATAAGACTAAAAAGAGGAGACAGAGATAAACCTCGAAATCAAGAGGGGCAGCTACCGAGAACAGGTCACCCGAACAAGGAGAGAAATTATGAATTCGAAAGGGTGTAATCGGGGAATAGTATACTCAATAGTGGGCTCGAGGACGGAGATGACGCCAAGGTAAACATTTATTGAGACCCAGATAGAGACAACCAAATTCAAATCAGGATAAAAAATGACAAATATGTACCTAGGAGGTAAATTTTTATCGAGTAAACGAAAATTTAGATCTCGAGACATCCAATACGAGTGTTTAGCACGCTGATATTTTTTTTCGTGGGGATAGGGCTTAAAGTCCTAGTGTCACTGGTTACTTATTTTTATGACAAAAGTAAAGATGACTAAAAGAGAGAAAAGGGATGCTAAAAAAAACTATAATATCAAAATTCATTTTAGGATAGCAGATACTACAGTCCAAATTGCATTCGCTGATAATTTACTTCAAAATTGAGTATTTAATTGTGGACTGTCAAATTTTGGGGAAATTACCCTCGTCAGCTAGCTCCAAAGTATGGAAGGAGAAACGAGTTTAAGGGGAGGGAATAGTTTTTCATTATTTTAGGGAAAATCAGAGATGTTCTAAAGGTAAAATTGAATGAACTATAATGGGTTTTGGAGCAGCTGGATGATATTGAACACCGACCACTATTACTACTACTACTGTGACTGAAACTGCGATTACTTGTGACTGCGACTATTTGCAACTCCGGCTGTGAACACCTGGGACTATTTAGAAGTTCGACTACTTATGGCTGTGGAGGTGACTATTTATATATGCTAATGCGGAATACTTGAAACTTTGAATGTTTGTGACTCTAACTACTTGTGACTCCGAATACTAGTGAATGCGATTAATTGTGTCTATGACTAAGGCTACTTGGGATTGCAACTGTGACTACGACTGCCACTGTTCGCAACTGTCAAACTTCCGACCGCAATACTTTCTGACTATGACTACTTGTGGCTGTGGGTACTTAATCCTAAGAATGCTTGTGACTGAAACTATTTGGGTTCCAACTTTTACTATTGCAACCAAAACTATTGAACTAGATCAAAAGAACGTAACGACCCCCTGCTTGTAAATTTAAATTAAACTGTAATATTCATTGAATATCGAGAGGGATGTTGTAAATCAAAAGACTCCAGGTACATCCAAGTATCAGAAAAAAAAAAATTAAAATTAAACAAAGCTTCCGGAAAAGGATTTTTTCAAGGAACAGTGAAGAGCCATATTAAACTTAATACCAGATGAAATTAAAACGAGTAAGACTACTATTAAAGAATAAATGAAACAAAAAACGAACAGAAATTAAAATAAACAATCATGGCAAATATAAAGATAAGAGGCACAAATATAGATGAATAAATAAAGCTTAAAACGAGTAAAAATTAAATCGAATGTTTAGTCAAAATTAAAACGAGCAAATATTACATGATTGTTTTTTATTCCAAGCATGGTTTTCTTTTGTATTACCTTCATGAGTAATTTTAAGTGCACGATAAACGGCATCCGCATGGCTTCTTCATACATCCAGCGTTTGTCCATCAAGTCATGTTCACCGAGAAAGAATCCCTGGTCACCGGTGTAAATAATGACAGTGTTCTTCAGTTCGCCAGACTCTCTAAGGAATTTGAGAAGTCGACCGACATTGTCATCCACACCCTTCACGCATCGCAAATACCGCTTGAGGTAGGCTTGATAATTTGCACTGGTATACTCGGGGTCTTTCATTGCCTGGTCGATTCCGAGCTTTCGACCCAGTCTCCAGCTTTCATGTCCTTTCGCGAGCCCAGAGCCAAATCCACGACTGCCGGCCGAACCAAATCCATCTGCCGGTTGATTATGCAAATTGCTCGGCTCAGGCACTTCCACTTTCGCTAGGTAGTCGTTGTAGCGTCGCGCGTTTTGGAACATATCGTGAGGCGCCTTGAAGTGGTGCATCAAAAAGAACGGACGCTTGCGATCCCACTTTTTGTTGAGCCATTCCAAGCTGATATCCGTAATGGCATCACTAGAATGTTTGTTCGTGACTTGAATCGAGTTTCTTGGCCAGGCTTTTTCTCCGCGGACGCGAAAAGTCGGATTGAAGTATTTTCCTTGACCCGGTAACACACAGTAATAATCAAAGGCAGCTGGTTCTCTTTTTAAATGCCTTTTCCCAATCATCGCTGTCTGGTATCCAGACTTCTTCATCTCAATTGGGAGATACTGTCGTTCGGGTGGAGATGTTGCGTTATCTTGACGAGCTGCTTGACTGCCGTGATGGACGTGAGGGCGGCTCAGAAGTACTGGGCGGCGTGCAAAAATGGATCGTACCCTGCAATTGGAAATTCGCACGCGGCCCGCAGGTCCGGTGCACCTGTTTGATACTCATCATGGCCTCCGCGTGACGCGGAGTGTGTCCCAATTGTTGGTGCGAGTATGTTGCCCCCGCACAGGCCGGGCTCAACGCTCTCACCTCAACACAGGAGACCATGATGAGATTCTACAATCAGCAGCATGAATTCTACCGTGGCGTCGATCTGCACGCCGACTGCGTGTACGTCTGTATCGTTGATGCAGCTGTTGGAGACATCTTCAGGCCGACGAATTATCACACGAAGTCACGAAGCCCACGAAGAATCCCAGGTACTGACGATGCATGAGCTCTGAAAGCCAATCAGACCGTGTGGCATTTTGGAGTGCCGCACTCAACGGACCAGCGATCAGTGTTTCCTGCCGGGTTGCACGTCACGGCCAGCCAGCCAATAACTGGACACGATCTGCGAGGATCGTGAACCGCACCTTTTGAATGGTGCCGTGCCGTCACGGATGAATTCTGCGTCGTCTTTGCAACGACAGTCATTTGACTGCAAAGACAGCGGGCAATGCGACTGTGTTGTCTGCCGGAACGCCGACAGATGTTTGAAGCAACCGGACTGCCGCTGCGGGGGACTGCAGGCCAGAGCGCGGACTTCAGTGAAGAATTCCAGTCAACCTGAGTAAATGATGGTCGCAGTGAAATCGATTCAAAGAAAATGTATATAATGCGACGCCCTCTTTCGCTTTCTTTTTTTGACTCTAAATCATTCATTAGTTTCTCCGTATTAACTAAGTTTGGCAATGATTTATCTCTCTGTAAAACACCTAACATCACCTACAGAAGCTTTGTGACCATTTGATTGGAAGTGAGTGACGAGCATTCCAGCCTTGGCACCCTTGCTTCGAATTTTGTGCCAGTTTCTAGTTTTTGTTATAAATGAAGAATCTTTGTTTCTGTATTCGCGTCCAGGTCTAGTTGGAAAGAACAAACAGACAAAGCAGTAGGCTAAATATTTAGAGACTATACTCTAGGAATCCGGTAATCATTTTACTAGTTTCTCACAAACCGGAATTGGTGTTTAGATCTCTGGGATTGGATTTCCTTGTTTATTGAAAATTGATTTTGGCTGAAATTGTCCTATTTTGACAGGTTTCAGCTTTTCTGAGTCAGAAAGTTTTTCTTTCTTAATCCTGGGATTGTGCTCGACTCATACGATTCCAGCTTGCTGTGAACTTTTTGCTTCAAATTATACTCTTTCTATTCTTGACACTTTCTGAGAAATAAATTTTTCTTACTTTCTAATAAGCCTAGTTCCATATTCGCTGATTGGTCATTCTATGTCTAGCGCTTGTATTACAGCATTTAATTCGTTAGTGATGGAATCCAACTTTAATTAGATCTACGTTGCATGGGCAACGTGAGGTGTTACGGCAACGTTTGTTCAGCTTCGCCGAGCAGAAGTGTTGCGAGAGCAACACTTTGGTTTTGTTTCCTCGTTCGATTTAACGAAGAATCATGATTGTATATATTGCACGAAGTGGTGCAAGCAAATATAATATATGGGTAAAGAAACATTTCAGATAATCCTGAGTCTTTTGCAAATATGCTCTAAAACGTTAAAGCATAAAAAAAAAATGAATACCAAAGAAAAATCTAAGAAGATTTATCATTAAAAAAATAAGCTTACGCATTGAAGTACCGGATATTCGCTTGGCACCGATAAATTAGCAAAACCTAATTTGTGCCAGCAATCTTCTCGTTCCTTTAAGATGGATTTTATTTGAAAATTATAATTTAAACCGGTTATGTTATAATGAAAATGTAAATTGAACAGGTCAAAGTGCGTCTACACTAGCCTTAAGTGCGTTACAAGCTTCAAAAGATTAACATTCGACAGATGGGGTTACTTATCTCGCCCTTACTCACCTCGCAGGATTAACTAGGTTAATTCTTGACATTGACAAGATAATAATACCACCTTTGTCAAATTATTATATATTCATATTCGTTTTTTAATTAAACTTGGTAAATCTCACTTTAAGTGAATTTTTAGAACGTCCTCAAATGCCACACTTTATCCTGACCAGGGTTGCCACGCGATACTATATTTTTGTGATTTTTGGTTGATTTAGTTATTTTCTTCAATAATATCGTTGTTTATGTGCTGATTTAGTGATTCTTCTGTTTATAGGCAATATAAAATATCACTAGAAATAGTGATAAATCACTAGGAGTGGCAACCTTCATCCTAGCTACGCTATATAAATCATCGATGGTTCAACTGAATTTTATTTCGGTCCTAATCGTCTCAGGACCGAGGCATCGCTGCGCGCCTGCGCCAAGGTCGCGATCCCTTCTTGGTCTGGTCCGGGCACATATGTTCCAAGCTTGGGCTCGAACAAATAAACGTCTTTGCCGATCAACACACCAACGCACCAGGGATCCAGCGTTCCGGTATCCGACGACAACATCGACAACACAAACGCCGGAATGGATGCCTGCCGACACAACTGGACAAAGACACCTGATCGTTGCAGTGAATCCCCTGTTCCTCGCCAAACGGATTGGTAATCCGATTGGCGATATCCGGGCCCGCGAAAGGTCATGCCCAACGGCAAGTTGCCTTGAAACGGCGGAGCGGGGGTTAACGGCACGTCGGGTTCAAAAGCAATGTTACGAACCGTCCAATCAAACAACCGTGTTGCCGTACGCAGCTTGCCCGCGTCGTCTTCGCCTAGTTCTTGTTGCTGCTGATTTAACCAATCGTCCAACAGTGGATCATCACACCGAACACTCTCGACCCACTGGACAATTCGCTGAAACAAATAGGCATCACGAAGATGGTTCACATCGGACCCGATATACCGCGGCCGCTCGGTTCGTTCAGCGATTTTTTCGATCGGCAACACGTCGTCGATCGTCCGCAACAATTCGGCGGTCTTGGGGGGGGCTTCGTTCGGGCGCGCGTCCAACCAACGATTCAGGTGATAGGTAATCTGACGTTGGGCTTTGGATTGATTCAAATCGACCAGATTTTCAAGCAACGAAAAAACTTCGCCCAGATGATCTTGTTTTGATTCAGCCTGAATCTGGCGTCGCGGTTGCGCATGAACGCGCCGTACACATCGCCGAGCGTCGCCGAGCGCTCGTCCGAGAAGGAGCGCAGCACCGCCTCGAGCATGCCCGGCTCTTGCGTGATCCGGGTGATGAGCAGGATGAGGTCGTCCCAGAGGATGCTGTTCTCGGTGAGCTGCGCGTTGGGGTGCATGTCGGCCTGCGTGGCCATGAAGCGCGCGGCGCGCATCACCCCTGCGGTCTCCGACTCGTGGTCGCGCAGGAGGTTCTCGGTGACCACGAGCGCGTCCATCGTGCTGGCGCGCGGCAGCAGCTCCCCGATCGCGGCGACCGCGTCGAACATCGGCCCGTTCTGCGTATCGAAGCCGTCGTAGCCGAGGGAGTAGCCCTGGTAGGCCTGCGTCAGCCGCATCTCCGGGCCGAGCAGCACAGGCAAGCCGCGCGACATCTGCGCCGGTCTCTTCAACACCCAGCAGCGTTCAATACACAGGCGGTGATTACACCACCGTAGCCGGCGATACGCTTTGGGGCATTGCCAGTGCTATGCGGCCTGACAATTCAGTCAGTATTCAACAGATGATGATGGCTTTATACCGAACGAATCCCGAAGCCTTTATCAACGACAATATCAATGGTCTTAAACGAGGTCAGATCTTAAACCTACCGGAACAATCCGAACTTCGTTCATTGAGCAAATCAGAAGCTGTTGATTCTGTAAAACAACAAAATAATTTATGGGATGAATTACGCGGTGCTGTTGCCAGTCAGGTTACTGAGCGTCCTGTGTCCGCTGCTGTTTCCACAGCCGTGAGAATAATATTTTAATCTTTTGTTTTATGGTTGAAATTTTAGCAAATGTAAAATTAAGAGAGCATATATATAAAATTGATCATAAGTTTGAAGAAAAGATTGTAATACAACATTCAAAACTTTATAGTTTCGAAAGTAATCAAAAGATATTGACTTTTTTGGCTGCGCATTGACAATATGGCTGCGCACACTCTTCCTCCGCCCCAACCAGGAGCGTAGCTTCAGCATTTTTATTGGGGGGAGGCAAGAGGGAGTCAATATTCGGATAGTCAAGGGGCTTGGCGCTATACAATAATTTTTTCCTCCAAATTATTGGGAGGCAACTGCCCCCTTATCCCCCCTTGAAACGACACCCCTACTCCCAACCAGTTCAAAACCTTAACAACTAACAAAAATAACCTTAGAGATAGAAACACATTTTATGATTATTATAAAACGAAAATCACGAAATCCAAGAGTTGTTTAGAAAGCACAAAAAAATATAGAATTTTATGCATTAAGCAAACATTCCAAAATGAAAATGAATATAAAGATAAAAACAAATATACACGAATAAAACCTAGTGGCAGTAGCTAAAGTTGTCACTCAACATGTTTGAATTAGTTTGCTTTACTTCCCATTTTAGATACCAACTTAATCGACAAACAACACAATTATTTTATTTCGAAAAAAGGAAAAAAACGGCAAATTTTTGGAAAAAGTTAGGGGAAATTCAAGGAAAATTCTAAGGTGCGAGTACAGAAACTCACAGCCCGAAATAGGGTTTATGAGAGTATTTATTTAAATACTATTTTAATGAGAAATAAGCACAAAAGATAATGGGAAACCTATAAAAATAGTAAATTATTGTACTTAGACTAGGGCTATATTTGGCCACATTTTATAGGGGGGGGGGGCATTTACAACGCTACGAAGTATTACGTGATTGACGAAAACGGCACTTTCTCTGGATTGGCAATGAGGAGCTTGACTCCAGTTCAGCTTCAGATTGGCTCCGTGCTTACCAGTACACACAGATGGACAGGGAAACTCCTTCAAAGCATTTGAAAATCTCTTCACCCTGAAAAAATGCAGAATTTATCAAAATGGAATAGGTTATTTGTGTCTAAAGGAGTGTTCTTTTTAAGAACATTATTTCCCAACCTTTTGGCCGCACACTCATGGTACAAGTACATACATTTGGAGTGGGGGGCCTTGAGCACGTGTCTCCTCCAAATCTCGACATTTTTCCTGTGATATTTTGTTTCCCCTATAATTTGCCGGTTTTTGTTTGTTTGAAGTTGCGCCACTCCTGAAAATTTACCCCCCCCTCTCCAAAATAAACGAAAACAAAACGGATCCGACGGGCCTGATGTGATAAATGTCAGGTTTCTGGACCCTCCAAGAGACCGAGAAACTTTACCTCAACCGATTTAGAATGTTACTATAAACAAACTAAATGTTCGCCACGAGGTGGGACCCATGTGGATCAAATGTGGCACTATATTAATATGTTTTTTAGGATATGGACCTTGCCTCGTCTTCAAAGCAAACCCAGAGATGTCCACAAGATCCAAGCCCTCCTATGCCAACTCAGATGTCACGTCCCGAGTTGATCCGTGACGTGCCAGTTACCCTGGGTAAACACCGCCCACGCATCGTTTTCCTGGTTGCTCCAACCCGCCTGGCCCTGAGTTGCCGGGTGGGTGAATGTGGTTGTTCCCGGAACCGGCGGGGTAAGCAATATATTCGGTGCAAACAGGATGCCGAACGACTCCTGCAGCATCGTGTATTCCTGATCGAAGTAGTAGACGCCTGCTACGAAGTCGAACGTGTCCGAGAAGCCGGAGGCAAAGCGCAATTCGTGCGAAGTCTGCCAGTGCTCCTGTTCGCGGCGACCTGCGAAAAGGTCGATGGGCGCCACATCGATGGTGAAGATGATGTTTTCGTCAACTTCGCGATAGTTGCCGATGTAGGTGAGGGTGCCCGCGTTGCCGAGTTCGTAGTTCACCTCGGCGGTTATGCCCCACACGTCCACGTCGGCACCTTGACCGCGATCCTCGGAGTTGATCACCTCGTATTCATCGTCAGCGTCCTGATCGTCGATGGGAACGCCGCACAGGGCGGCTGCATCTGCTGCGGCAGTGACGGGGTCGTCTCCCTCCACCAGCAGGCTGAACAGGGTCTGGGTGGTGATGACCAAGTCATTGTCGAGCGCACCGCCGGTAAAAAAGTTAAATGGGTCGTTGCGGCAATAGTGATGGCTGGCAGTGAGGTACGTATCATCCCGGGTTTTGTTGTATTCACCACGAACAGTGATGTCCAGAGCATCATTCGGTTCGAATTGAATACTGGGTAACACCGTCAGTCGGTCAGTCGCGCCGCGGTCTTTACCGTTGAACCGTCAAATGCGATGGAAACGGCGTCGTCGGTCTCGCGCTGCACGTCTTTGATGACAAGGGAGTGAAATCGGGACATGGACATTCCTCAAAGGCATTTGAAATAGTCAAAGGGCTCACGGCACGCCGTGCATCGATAGAGCGCCTTGCAGGGTGTTGAGCCAAATTCGCTGACGCGCTCCGTCTTTGCATCGCCACAGTGCGGACAGGGTACGGCGGTTTCCCCAAACAGCGCTGATTTGGAATTGCTGGCCTCCTGCGGTGGCGC
>JAAAKM020073195.1:225656148-225683882 GCA_010016025.2 Alatinidae sp. Z8VKAUB7J3 | reverse complement strand
CCAGTCCGTGTTCCAGGCAGGGCTGAGCACCGATTCGACATGTGCATCCTCAAATCCGGCTTGCGTCAGCGCTTCCAGCACCATCTCTTCGATCATTTTTGTTGCCGGGCATCCCGAATAGGTCGGCGTCACAAAGGCGACCGCCCTGCCGTTTTCGTCGACATCGACGGATCGCAGGATTCCGAGGTCCGACACGGTGACGACCGGAATTTCAGGGTCCGGCACGGATGCCGCCGCATTCCAGGCCTCGACCACCAGCCTGTTGTGCTCGAGATCGGTCATTTTGGCAGTCATGTTCATTTCGCCGTCACCAGGTCAGACCGGGATAGGCGCGCTGCATATATTGCAACTCGCTGAGAATATGGCCGAGATGTTCGGTGTGCCGCCCTTCGCGCCCACCGGTTTGCATGTGCGGTGCGTCAGGCAATTGCAGGGTGGCTTCGGCAAGCACGGTTTCCACGGTCGTTCGCCATTCGCTCTCCAGACCGGCCGCGTCCACGCCGACACCCTGCTGCGCCATTGAACATCATTGTTGTTCAACTCACCCTGGACCGCCCAATTAAACACCCTTTTGTTGCCGGCTAAGACCTGGCCGAAAGGGCCCCAGGCATGGGCCCAAATACTGGGTTCGTTTCCGGATACGGATGCATCGTATCCAGCCATGACAAAGTAAAGGCTCACTTCATCGGGCGTCAAAAGGCCATCTAGATTGGTGTCCAAGGGCGTGAAGTTGACCGTTTGCGAGGCTTGCAACAAGGCTGAACGAATCCAGGCGGATTCCACATTGTTGCGTTCCTGGAGGTTTTCGAAATCCGATCCATTGCCGTAATTAGGGTGGGGAATGCCGAGATTTACGCTGACAATGCCCTGCGGATTGCCTTGCTGCGTGTGGGCTACCGGTTTGATTTGCAAATTACCGAAGGAGTTGTCTTTATAAAAGTTCACGACCGACTTGGCGCCTGGCGTTTCGTTGAAAATGCTGTCAAACCACTGTTGGGTTGAGGTTTGAAAGTTTCGGTCGCTAAAGGAAACCAACACAACCAACAGTTTTCGTTCGCCGGATTGGGGTTGGGGATCCCAGTTCGCCCTTTTATTGCGAAAGGGTTTTAACAGGGGCGTGCGTATTTCTTGCCGTATCGGCTTGAGGTGCCGCTGGACTTGCAAACCGTCCATATTCCCAACTTTGTTGCCGGAAGGGACCAAGCGGCCGGTTTTACCTAAAAGTGCATATTCCCAAAAACCGGTCCCCTTGTTTTTGACGATCGTGTATCCGGACTCCGTTTCCCGCCAATTCTGATGCTCTCCGCCGCGAAATAAATAAAATTACACAAACTGGAGCAGGGATACCTCCCCCTAAGCTCCATAAAGGCCAAAACATCATTTGCACTTTGCTAAAAACAAATATATTGTAAAGCTTTCCCTTTTTACCCTATCAATTAATCCAAAATAGCTGAGACTTCCAGAGATGAATATTATTATATATGAAACACTCTGCTTTCAATGGTTTTTTTCAGTTATCTTGACTATTGCAGTGATTTTTCTTTCTTTTCTTTTCTTTATTGTTGATGTAATGACAAGCTGAAACAATACGGAAATAAAAATTGTTTTTAATATCCAAACCTGTTTTCCACAACCTGACCTAACCTAGTGTTGCTGATTATTTAGTTTGAAATAGGGGTAAGAGACTCTGTAAGCTAGCCAAGAGTCAACCCTCTTCCAAATAGGTATCTGAAGAAGTCTTCAGGAAAAACACGAGGAGCCCCAGGTTTTTTGCCCCCCGCCGTGCATTGCACTTCTGGCTGAAAACAGAAAATCAGAGATCACTTGAATAGTCCAAATTCCTGTTATGCGGACTATTGGTCAACATTCAAACAATTTTTTTTGAAGTAGAGAATTTAAAAATCACTAAAGCAACAGAAGACCTGTTTGCATTCTAATTCCTATTGTTGGAGTACTTTAATTTTCTGTTTTTCTTACAGATGGCATCAATGGCAGGAAATCGTGCAATCTTCATTCAAAGTGCCGTAGAATTTCTACAAAAATATAACTTTGCCTATCGCTTACATTCCCAAGTGATATATTCTAAGTATAAATATCATTCTGGGGCCATGGCTACTAAAAATAAAGGTACTTATTTCTTATGCTCACCACACTCAAGAAGTGAAGTCAGGTTAATCCTAACGAAATATGCTTAAGTATAATGAAACTAAAATATTATAGTAATAAAATTATTGAAACCACATTAGAGAATCATGGAAATCAGGCCCCCCAGAACGCCTTATATGAAATTGCTTGTAACCTAACCGAACCAAAATACCAATTAAAATATACCTACATTGTAGTAAATATACACTCTCTCACAATCTGATTATCAACGAGTACAAATACAGAAAGAAACTGGTTCTGTCAGACCAAGAACTTGAGTGTGGTGGGTATAAGATATAAGTACCAAAATAATAAAAAAAAGCTTACAAACATACATCATTATTTTCTCCATTACCCCCCCCCTCCATAAAAAATCTCGCTGTATGTGTCATTCCCAGTTTTATATATTTTGCAGTCTTTCTTGTTGTCCCATAATCTTTAGATCCCACTTTTAAAACAACCAAAACTTGCTCCCACATTACCAAGAAACAAATTGTTCATTAAATCCTGTAATTTTTTTTTTACAAAGGATCATGAAGTGAAGCAGATCCTCACCATTTTCTCCGCGCATAGGGCATGAGTAAGGACCGTCCATCACCTTCACCCTCCCTAAATATTTTCTCCTTTATCCAAATGCTAGGAAATATCCATCCCTGAGATATACCACTTAATTTATTCACTTTTTAAAACCGCTTTAAAATAATCCCAAAACCTTGTTCTATTGCCGGTAAATGCCTAGGGGCGTCAAGGGAAAACGGGCCGCCACCTCCATCGCCCATGCGGTGGCCGCGGGTGTGTTGACCCCCGATGCAATCTCGGAAGACGTGATCGCAGCGCATCTCGACACGGCGGGCATCCCGGACCCCGACCTCATTATCCGCACAAGCGGAGAGCAGCGGCTGTCGAACTTCCTCCTTTGGCAGGCAGCCTACAGCGAATTCCTGTTTTTGCCGTGCTACTGGCCCGACTTCACCGGCGATGAACTGCGCAAGGCTGTCGAGACATACGCAGCGCGCGAACGGCGTTTTGGCGGTGCCGTCGCGAGCCACGCTGCATCATGATCGACATTCGAAATGAAATTGCGGCGCGTCTGAAGCAAGATGCTCCAGCCGGGCTGAGCAATCTGCAGGTCCGCATCATGTCGGCTGTCGTCCTGGCCCTGGTGGTGTTGGCCTTGACCTGGCTCGGCGTGCTGCCGTTTCGAATCCTGGCCGCCGGTGGTTCCGCGATTATCCTCTACGAATGGATCCGGATGCCATCCAACGACCAGACGACCGGTAATGACGTCGTCTGTGCGGTCGCAATGGCCGTGGTACTGCTGGCCCTCGTCGCGGGTGCTTCGGCACCTCTTGTCGTCGGAATGATCGCAATCGCGTTTGCAATTTCTTTTGCGACCGGATTTGCGACACGAAGCGGCAGTTGGAACGCCTGGGGCATCGTATATGCGGGTGTTGCCGGCTTGTCGGTCGCGCAGTTTCGTACCTATGATACCGCCGGGCTTGTCGCTATCCTGTTTCTGTTTGCGGATGTCTGGGCGACAGACATGGCTTAACTGCTTTTCTGTTTTCCTTTGACTATTAGACCCTTTTTGCTGCCTGAAGTACTTCCGTTGAAGTATTCGGAGCTTTTGCAAGTTGGGGTCTAAAAACAAAGGAGAATCAATAAAGCTTTCGTCTGAAAGAGAAGCAAAGTGAGCAATCCCAACATCTATTCCTATTGCGTGGCTATTGTCAATAGTAATAGGTTTAGATTTCTGTTCACAAGATATGCAGATATACCAACCGTCAGCTTCTTTTTTGATTGTAGCGTACTTGGGTTTACCCTCAATGCGCCGGGAGTTGTAATATCTCACCTGGCCAATCTTAGGAAGCTTAATAGTACGGTTGAATACTTTGTACGATCGTTTAAAAGTAAACGAGTTATACCACTTTTTACCCTGAAACCTTGGGAAACCGGAACCATTGAAAAAGTTTTTATAGGCTATATCTACCCGGTCTAAAACTTCCTGTAATACGTCAGAGTAAACGGCAGCCATCCAATCGAAGTCTTTTTTGATCGCCGGCAGCTCGTTGTACTGGTCGTATTTACGAATAGAAATTTTGGCTGATTGGTAGGTGGTAATTCTATGCTCTAGAGCGTTATTATACAAAAACCTACAAGCGCCCAACCACTGCTTAAAGGTACGCTTTTGAGTAGCATTGGGCTTTAATTTAAACTTGTATGTTTTTATTAGTGTCACAAATCCAAATTTATAACAAAATGTTTGCTATTAAATTTTTTAACTTGCAATTAGAGCCTAAAGCTTGTAATTCCTCCGCGGTCTAAAGAACCGAGGTCTTAGTTGTAAAGCTGAAAGCAGTTTTCTTGTACATCGTTAAAGCGTAAGAGCTATGTGGCAAGGTTTAACTTTTCTAATACAAAGATATCCAAAGATCAATTCTCTTCAGAAAGAGAATCGTTAGAGGTAAGTACTTAAAAAATGTTTTTTCATGAGAGACTTGAGTCTGTAGATCCATTCCAGAAAGTTTCATTTTCGTAACATAAATCCTTTCCAAGAAAGCAAAAGTAGCTAAACTAGAATTTTACCATGAATTTATTGCCTATAAGTTCGATAATTTTGATGGGCTAAATATTTGCACATAAGGGGAGATAGGAGTAAAGACTATTTCCAATGCAAATGAAGGTTGTGTTTGGCTTCAATGTTATATTATGATTATACAGGTATATCTATCTTTTAACTAGGCCTATTTCATTAATGAATTGATGTGAAAATTTACTGTTGATTCAATCCCTTCCCACTGATGGATGATTATATAAGATCCAGCTCATAAATTCTTCATTACTTTTTGCTGTAAATCACTTTCAAACCCAAGAAACATAGACCTGTATAATTTAGGATGATAAAATATTTGAAAAGAGGGAGGGTGAAGTAGAGTATTTTTAGGAATGTTATAGGTAAGTATTTTAGTATTTGTACTGTTGTTTTCAAAATTTTATTGTGTTTCATTTTAAATAAACCTAACTGTTGGCTCACCTATTAATGACACTTTTATGCCATCCCACTATACTACAAGTAATAATAATTTATTGTTACCCTCCATATACAATAAAAATGCACTAAAGAGGAGCATTCGTCGACCAGGGCGACGGCTCGAGCCTCCCCGCCTACGTCTCCGGCTTCCCGGCCACGGTCAACGCCGTGCTCGGCGAGCTCGACAAGGTCGTCGGCATCGACGTGGTGGGCACCCTCGGCACGGAAGCCAGCTCCAACGGGAAGGTGGTGTCGTAATGGGCATTTTCCTCACGATCGTCTTCGCCGTCTTCGTCTTCTCCATCGTCATGTATCAGGTCCTGACGAACCTGATCTACATCTGCAGCCCGAACGAGGTCCTCGTGTTCTCGGGCGGCAAGCACTACTCCGGCAACGGCCGGCCCGTGGGCTACCGCGTCGTCAAGGGCGGGCGCGCCCTGCGCATCCCGTTCTTCGAGGAGGTCAACCGCCTCGACCTGACCAACATGAACATCGAGGTCACCGTGCGCGGCGGCTTCAGCAAGGGCGGCATCCCGCTCAACATCGACGGCATCGCCAACGTCAAGATCGCCGGCGAGTCGCCGGGTCTCGACAACGCGCTGCAGCGCCTGCTCGGCAAGCCGCGCCCGCTGGTCATGAAGATCGCCAAGGAGACCCTGGAGGGCTACCTGCGCGGCGTGCTGGCGACCCTGACCCCCGAGGAGGTCAACGAAGACACCCAGACCTTCGAGCGCGAGCTCCGCGGCCAGGCGGGCGAGGGCTTCGACACCCTGGGGCTCACGCTGGATAACCTGAAGATCCAGTCGGTCAGCGACGACCAGGGCTACCTGACGGCCATGGGCCGCGTGCAGGCCGCCGAGCTGAGCCGCGACAACCGCACCGCCGAGGCGGAGACCAAGATGCTATGTTTTTTGATTTTGAAGTTAAACATAATAACAACATTAAAAACTTGGATTTGTACCAAACAAAGCTAAAAAAATGTACTAGACACAAAAATCTTAATGTTTTGTGCTTTCCACAACACAAGCATCTTCCTTCAAACAGTATTCTCTGAAAAACATAAAATCTCTCCCTTTCTCTATTTCCTCCTCTTTTCCTTTTTATCATTGTTATTATTAATTCCCTTTACAATCAAGGAATATCTGAAATGAAAAAGTTGTTGTCAATGTAACAAACTGTTCAATTTTTTTTCTATCATAAAAATTGTTGGATTGTCTCTGCAAACAAGAACACATAATCTAAAGCTAGGGCTGCAGCTAATGGAAGTTCCAGATTCTGGGCTTTCTGGATAGTGAAGCCAGTTCAAAAAAAAAGAGCTCCCAGATGGTTTTTCACTAATACTTTCCCAAACTCTTCAGAACTTTTTGTTATCAAATTTGGTGAAATTCTAGTTGATTGACTTTTGGCTATCTAGGAAAGGGGCTAGGTTAAGAAAATGAAACTTTCAAGGATGAGTCTAAAGGCTAAAGTATTCCTGGGAAGGTATTTTGAAGTACCCATAAAGATATGCAAATACATTTCCTAAATTTTGAAGAAAAAAACATTTGTAGCCTATGGCTAAGAATTCTACTCAAATAACTGGAATTGCATTTTTAGAACTAAAGGCAGAGACAAGGCAACTGGTAACTGAAAATTAAGTTAAAATGTTGTTTTGTCAAAATTTCAATAGATATAGACCTGTCATATGCCTCCCCGTCGACCCGCGCGCCCTCGGCCGCGCCTACCCCCGACAGATGCGCGATCAGCCGCCCGGGCGCCACGCGCCGCAGATCGAAGCGCTGACAGCGTGAAAGCACGGTGACCGGCACCTTGCGGATCTCGGTGGTGGCGAACAGGAATTTCACATGTTCGGGCGGCTCCTCCAGCGTCTTGAGCAGCCCGTTGAAGGCGCTTTTCGACAGCATGTGGACCTCATCGACGATATAGACCTTGTAGCGGGCCGAGGCCGCGCGATAGCGCGCGCTCTCGATCAACTCGCGGATATTGTCGATGCCGGTATTCGAGGCCGCGTCCATCTCCTGCACGTCCACATGCCGCGACGCCGCGATCTGCATACAGGGATCGCAGACCCCGCAGGGCGCGACGGTCGGCCCGCCCTTGCCGTCGGGCCCGATGCAATTGAGCCCGCGCGCGATGATTCGCGCCGTGGTGGTCTTGCCGACCCCGCGAACCCCGGTCAGCATATAGGCGTGATGGATCCGGTCCCGCGCGAAGGCGTTGCCGAGCACGCGGACCATCGCCTCCTGCCCGATCAACCCGGAGAAATCCTGGGGACGGTATTTCCGCGCGAGCACCTGATAACCCGTCGCATCCTGTGTCGCGCGCTCGCTCATGGGGCCTCCCTGCCTGTGAACGGGTATAGAGGCGGCGGCGGCCCCAATACAAGCCCGGCGCCGGAACCCGGGTCGAGATGTGATTGCGACGCGGATTTTCGCCCCAATATGCGTTAGAATTCCCGATATGGAGCAGAGGGGAGTTCGATAGTGTGGGTAATCTTGCCGGTATTCCAGTAGTTTCCGGAGTGGTGAATACAGTTAATGAAAACAGCCTGGCACGCCAGATGCTGGAGAAAACACTTGGCGTGCATTCAAAGGCGATAGTACCGAAATACCATAGTAATACTTTAAGAAAAAGAGTTAAGAAGTATTCAGCTTCATCAATACAGGCCGAAGCAAGCGAATCTACGCGCGGCAAAGTAGCACTATTTGCTACCTGTTATTGCAATCGTAATACACCTGATATCGGTGAAGATTTAATCAAGTTATTTCAGCACAACCAGATAGACATTCGTCTTGTCGCCCAGGAACGCTGTTGTGGTATGCCGAAGATGGAACTTGGGGATCTTGAAACGGGGGAGAAGCTAAAAGAATTTAATATTCCTCAACTGGCCCAAATGGTGGACGAAGGCTGGGATTTAATCGCCCCTATCCCATCCTGTGTACTAATGTTCAAACAGGAATTACCTTTGATGTTTCCAGAAGATGAAGATATTCAACGGGTCAAGTCTGCCATTTACGATCCCTTCGAATACCTGATGCATCGACATAAGGCCGGCTTATTGAATACCGATTTCAAACAACAACTGGGCAAGGTTTCCTATCATGTCCCTTGTCATCAACGTGTGCAGAATATTGGTATGAAAACCAGAGATATTCTGAAGCTGGTAGAGGACACCGAGATTGATGTGATCGGGCGTTGTTCAGGTCATGATGGCACTTAGGCCGTTAAGAGCGTATATCATGAGGTATCAATGAAGATCTGTAGGCCGGTAACGCTGAATCGGATGATATGATTTTCATTAACATCGATTGACTTTTAGGGTGTCTTTCCCCCTTTTTCAAAAATCAGGAGTTCGTGATGTGGAACTAGAAACCACTACGTCAGGGTTACCCGACACGCTGAATCGGATGATATGATTTTCATTAACATCGATTGACTTTTAGGGTGTCTTTCCACCTTTTTTAAAAATCAGGAGAATTTTCAAGACAATTCAAGAATTGACTGCTCTAGAAAATACGATAAAATAGTCCCTAACCAAGAGGAAGTTCAATCAATAATGAAAAACTAATCCAAAATATGGTGATTCCTGGCCTATTTTCTGGTCTTCAATCGAACACTTTTTTCTGGTCTGTAATCTAACGCTAAATCTGAAGGTATGATTTCCATTTAGATTCTTTGATTTTTAAGGGGTTTTTCCTCATTTTTCAAAATTGTGTAAATTTTTTTTGGCTTATAACTATTCATAGGTAATGTTAAACTTACTGAACATTGCACATTTAGCATCAGCCTGAGAATTCGATTCCTTTATTGTATTTATTGATTTATAGTCATCAATATTGTTTTTTGCGATTTTGGTTAATATTGAGACGAGTCACTCTTTTTTTACAGTTCGTTACCACGATCTTTTTCACAGTAGGTATCAGGAGAGTTCATTGCTGCTCAATTACTCCCTTTCTCCCATATGCCACGGGACCACCATTCCTGGATTGATATTGACATATTTTACAACTTTAATACTCCATATCTTTAACAAAAGCAACTTCCCTCGACCAAATAAAGTTAAAAGAGCTCTGCACTCCTAAACCTCCTTCGATCCTAAAACACAATTTTTTTTCCAGCAACTTTCCAGTAATAGACTGTTACTAGTTACTCTTTCCTTGCTGTCAGTGGTTTTCTTTTTCCAGAAAATGTCCTTTAGTTTATCTCACCCCCTCCCTTTTTCTATGAATCCTTTTTTAAAATTAAAACATCTTATACGTTGTAAAATAAAAGAAAGGAGAGTAAAATGTAAAATATGTTAAAACCACTGCAGGTTGTTTTGGAAATTACTGTTTCCATTGATTTTTTTTTTTTTTTTACTTTTTTTTTACAGAAATTTATAATATGGGAAAGTAAACCAGGTATTCCTCATGTTTCTGTTTTGACACCTAACAAAATTAGGTACCAAAAGATCAAAGCAGAGTCAGTAATCTTCTCTTATTTTATTTATTTATTTTTTACCCACAAAAGGTATACTCAATCTAACATAGTGTAATACCCTGAAACTTCTTTTAGTGTTATCATAATTTTGGAAACTACTCCAGGTTCTTTTCGATACTCCATTCTTTATTTCTAAGTTATCTTGAAACTAATAATTTTGGGAAATACCTTAGACTTTTTGTTACTCTGGGAGACGTAATTTTATAAATATTAATAGACGGTCAAGAATGTCCACCTTTTTTCTTCTTTTTTTTTTGTCGCAAAATTGAAAGCTTAACTAAACCTTTTTTAATGGCCAAAATAATAGTATCACATTTTTAATTTCTTTTGAACCAACATTTTTACTTTTAAGTTTTTTTTAGGCGCCTATTTTTGTAAACATAGACTGATCTCTCCAAAGCCAAGGTACAAAAAAATCTCTTCTAGATTTCTAGGTTAAAATTCTAGAAAAACAAACCTCCCTAGTTCAAAAGATCCGAAAAGCTTGTGAATTTTTTATTTTCTACAAAAATTTTTGATTTTGATCAGACTTTCTAGAATTTCAAATTCGTGTAAGCAGACTAGCAGACGTGTAAGTGCAGCTGCGATCAGCTCATAGGAACGGTAAAGAGATGGGGTGTAAAATCCAGTGTCAAGGTTGTGCATTTAGGATTTACAGACACAATATGGCCTTGAATGTGGAGGGTCCGTCTTCTAAAAGGGTTATCAGAACTCTATCAAACTCAGTGGGAAGTAGTAGGCTAGTATGTGTCCTTGTCAGGCTTTTTGGGTTTATGCACATAACCCATCTTTTGCAGGGGGTGGGAAGAAGGTATCCTAAACTCATGACATCACGACCTCTACCAGAAAAGGCTGTCACATCCAGTTAAACTTCAACGGAAGTAAGAACTTTTGGGAATTTTAGTCATTGGGATATCTAGCTGAAGAGCAAATAGAATTTTAACCAAACTCAGTTGAAAGTAAGAGCAAGTATACTAATAGAGTATTTTGGGGGTCCGTACCCATTCTTACCTCTTTGGTAGTTCGCACCCGATTTCATTTATATAGAGGAGGGAAAGCTAAATTCTGTAATCAGGGTATTTGCCAAAACAGGTTTCCGAATCTTAACAGAACTTGGCGGCCACTTTTTTTTTTTAATCTGGGTGTTTATCAACTGGGGCGGATGTAAACTAATTTTCTAATTTCTTCTCGGTTAAAAAAAAATAACATTTTGGTATTAACCTCTGCATGACTTTTAAATGCAGCATTTCGCAAGATACTGTATCTACCTTAGAGATGAGAGAATAGAAAATAATTATAGCTTTGACAGAATAGCTGAATTAAAGCTGAATAAACCCTAATTTTAAAATTCTAGGTTTTATGCAGGCCTTGATCTCAATACCCATAGCACGCAAATTCACGGATACATCAGAAAATATCCTGCCGCAAGCGGAGAGAATAACATATTGGTTTATTGGTCATTTGTCTGACATAGGTTATCATCAGACTAAGTGACAAATCTTGGGGGCGGGAGATTGTTGTAATGTTGTGGGGGAGTTACAGTAATTTTTAGCGCACTTTACTTTCAACCTTTTAATTCGTATCTGATTTACACTTTAAAATTAGAAACAAAACTCACTTGAGCTATAACTTCCGGACTCAACCAAGGAAAGCTGCATTTGGCCATACGGGGTAATTCATACGCTTTGACTCGCATTTCACCCCCTTTGATGCAATTAAATGCGTCACCAAGTCCTGTCAATATCACTTTTCCGTTTCCTGAGATCAAAAGATGGCTGGCTTTCAAGCTCCTGTAGATAAAACAATTAAAGAGTTCAATCAGAGACATAATTGATGAAAACCGAATAAACAAAAAGAATTTCTTGACACGAATTCACTGACTGCAATTACCCTATTCCTACTGTAAACCCATTCCTACAATATCCCTCAATCTTCAAGAAAATTAGGTTCAAGAGTAAGTTCTTTATAAAAATAATATGTTCAATTTCATTAAACAGAATACAAAATAATGGATTGATTTATCAGGTAAAATCTCTTACAGAACTGTTTTATTTGTTTTCATTCTTTTTTGGATGCACAATGTTACGCATTGAGAGAATATTACGGTGGAATTGTCAAGTAAGTAATTTAAATAGGAAAGTATAATGATAAGTAATCCTTTTTTTTTAATATACAATCATTTGAATATCAAGACGCTTGAATAGGAGCTTTCCGGGAATAATACTTTCTCTTGGACCAGAAAACGAATATTTGTCTCCCTTGGACACTATAAGGTTTAATTGTATTTTCCATGGAAGTTTGGTTAATGCAAATACGACTTTGCTGTAACTGGCTTCCGAATTTCACGAATTACTACTAAATTTGTTATCATTTGTAAGAAGTTTTTCATTTATTGTTACTTATTTTAGAAAAAACTATAAGAACCCAAGAAAGCAAAAAGTTTAGCAGAAGCTAATTAATCAATGTCACAAAATATGGTAATTAAGCGGTTAATTAATGAAACAAGAATGGTATTTGGTAATTAGCACTTAAGCGATGTCACCATGTTGTTGCGCTTAAGACATTCATCAAACTATAAAAGAAAATTCCGGTCATTCAAATTTTAAAAACAAATTTCTAAATGTCAAAGCTTCTCAGCAGAGATAAATTCTACGAGTTAAATTATATAGATAATTTCTGGTAAATTAGATGTATAATTTACCTTTAATATTTCACAACTACCTTGACTCTAGAAGTAACAATGTTAATTCTAATAGTTCAAGATCAGAAATTTCATTAAGAGTTTCTGTTGCTCTTGGATCAAGTCGCTCCTCTCTTATGATTCGTTACCAATACAGGTTTTATATCTTGTGAAGGCGGCCAAGCCGTAATTTTGCTCGTTTTAAGTTTCGATTTAGCTCTTTACTTTCGCAAAAAAACTTGCATTTTTAAATTAACTATTTAATTGATTATTTATTAATTAAAGCACAAATGTTTTTTGCTTAATTTTGCAAGAAGATAGCTTTGATGCCGCTAAATAGCAGGTGTGAAGCCTTTAACCCCAGAACTAGTGAATTTAATTACTTAAGTTTTTTTTTGTAAGAAACGCAAGTCTGATACTGTTTGCTCATGATAGCAATTTCAACAATAAAATTTATCAATAATAAACCATTTTGACATCATAAATTTACCAAAAATATTTCACTTTCTGCATTTAGGCACTTTATCTTTCTCCACGATATTTTAAACTTCTTCACATGGAAAAAAAGAAACGAAAGAAAGACATACATCATGAGTGATAGGGTAAACTTGGCAAAGATCTGAGATCAGTTGACGACGCCGAATACCAAGCCAATATCTTTCTGAAGTCAATTCTTCCTGTAAATTTTCACATCTCACCCACAAATCTTCAATCACTAGACTTTCCTTATCCAATGTGATCCGCTTTCTAGTGTAAAAATTTCCTGAAGAAAACATTCAAATAAAGTATAGAGAGAAATAAATTTAGCTGCTAAATTAATTCATAAAAGATGGCAGAGATTGAAACTCAAGTTGCAAGGTGTAAAAAAAAGTTTTCAAAAGACATTACAAAATTTACTGCTACCCAAACAGTGGGGTTGTTTACCATTGTATGGAAATGCTGCCAGTGAAAACACATAAATTTGAAAATACATCTAAAGACTGTTTATCCTTAATTCGTATCAATGAGTTAAGCTGCCACCTCCCACCCAGGCAAACCTATCTGGTATCCGCACCAATGGCACTTGTTGAACTAGATGTGAATATAATCATTATTTTTCTGTGGAAAACTGGCACGAATAAATTATAATAATAAAAATAATGTATTTTGTTTTACCCCAAAAATGCACGATTTGTATTTATGAAAATAAAAGACAGCAAAAGAGCAGTGTTTGATTAAGCATTTTCGTATGTAAAGAAAGATAAGTCGGTGATAACAGCCTAGCCTAAAAGCAACGCCTGTGACTCATATCGCATCAATAACTGCAATAATATTCGTTGCAAGATATTTTCTGACGAGTTTCTTATTACGATAAGAACAAGGCAAATAAAAAAAGAAAATAAATTTAAGCAACGATAATGAGCTTGACGAATAAAATTTAATCTTCAGGTTCAAAAACTGGCTGTATACTCTATATCCTTATAAAACATGGATGATCACAATAACTTGAAATTAGGACCAAGCAAATACTTTTCTTCTATTAAGCAGTTCGCGGTAATGAACCGTAAGCATGGACTGACTCGGCTTAATAGTAACTGAACCTTTAAAAAAACTAATTTAAAAAGAAGTTTTTCCGAGGAAAGTAAAGACCGAAGTTGGAACTTAAAACGGACAAAAATTATTACCCAAGCGATCGACATAGCCGCGAAAAACCGGGTGGATATAGGCATTGGCGACGGTCGTCGAACTCCGCTCGTACTCTCCGAGTTCGGGACTAACCGAAGAGGACAGCGAAAGCGCGACTTCCGGCCATTCCTCGGCCAGCAGCGCGGCGATGGCCTGTTCATGCGCCGGATTGACGTAGGAATGCAGCAGGCAAACCGCCAAGGCCTCCACCCCCGCCTCCCGGAGGCCGGCGATGACCGGGCGAAGCGCTTCGGTATCAAGTGGCGTGACGACTACTCCGTCGGGACCGACGCGCTCCCGCGCCTCTTGCCGGAGCGGCCTCGGCACCAGGGGCGTCGGCATTTCGATATCCAGATCGAACAGGTCGTAGCGCCATTCCCGACCGATCTCCAGGACATCGCGGAAACCCTCGGTGGTGATCAGACCGGTCTTCACGCCCTTGCGCTCGATCAAGGCGTTGGCGACCAGCGTGGTGCCGTGAATGACCGCGCCCAGGTCCCGTGCCTCGATGCCGGCGGTGGCGAGGACCTGGCGGATGCCGGACAGCACGGCCCGCGAGGGATCATCCGGTGTTGTCAGAACCTTATCGATGATCAATTGGCCGCCCGCGCTATCCCAAAGCACGATGTCGGTGAAGGTGCCGCCGATATCGACGCCGATACGCCAGTCACTCATTGCCCGGTCTCCCGGGATGATGCGTCTGTTACGAGGCCAGCCTCCAGGTCCACCTTGATCAGATCCGGGTCACGTTCCTTCGCGGGAAACAGCCCGCCACCCCCGGCGGTTCGGAAGCATGTCCTACTTCTTATTTGGCCCCTTATAAATTGCAAATATCGCAAATTTGGGTAACTTAAGATTTTTCATCTATAAAACTTGATTTCCATATGTACAGATATAGATCTATAGATCATCCCAAACTTTCTTTCATTATAGCACAAGAAAGAAAAAGGATCAACCCAATTGTTTCGTCAGCTTACGGTTTGATATTCAATACTCAAAGGAGTACAAAACGATCATTAGACAACACCACAGAAGAACACCAAGTGATTCTTTGTCATCTTTTCACAGCCATATTTCATAGCCATTATTCATAGCCATATGAATATATTTCATAGCAGCACTTGACAGATGCTATCACTACGGCTGTTTGTACCCTATTCCATCCTAAGAGTTATTTTTCTATTCTTTCAAATTTGTTTCAACTGTTTCCATTTTATATCCCCTTGTTTATGTCTTAATGCCTTTTCTATGGCACTTAATTCCCTGTAATCCTCATTAGACCTATCATTAAGAATTTATCACAAAGAATTTCTTATACAAAATACGTTTCTTGAGAACAAAAACATCCACCTTTACCATGTTTTCTATTGCATATTTTGCAACTGAACGCATTAAAACAAGCTATCTCTTTTCAAACCTCTTTTTTTGGATACTTTTTGGAAATTTTCATCCATTTTTGTACATAGAAAAACTGTTGATCAATAGCAACATACAATTGTAGCCTATTATAGCCAAAACATGGTACTATTATCGCTGGATAATTTTTAAATTCAGGTAATTAAAAAGTCAGAAGTGATGATCTGATATGTACATGCGCTACAAATACATCGGTGCACCACAATCCATTTACAAGAGTGTACGCAAACTACCTCCGGGTACCATTCTTGAGAAGAGCTTTGCGGGCGATTGCCGCGCTGAGTTGAAACCATACTGGTCGTTAGACAGTGTTGCCTCACGGGGTTTCTGTCAGAGATTCGATGGCTCGCTGGAGGAAGCCGTTGAGCAGCTGGAAGATCTATTGTCGAGTTCCATCGCCTTACGCATGATCGCCGACGTACCGCTCGGCGCGTTCCTGTCCGGAGGTATTGACTCATCGGTGGTGGTTGCTTTGATGCAGAAACAGTCAGCTACTCCGGTACGTACGTTTTCCATTGGATTCGGAGAAGAAAAGTACAACGAAGCGCTTTACGCAAAAGTCGTGGCGGAGCACATCGGCACTGAACGTACGGAATTGTGTGTGTCCCCCCAGGAGGTGCGGCGGGCGGTGCCCATAATGACGGACATCTACGATGAGCCGTTTGCCGATGCGTCACAGATTCCGACCTACCTGGTGTCCGAGCTCACCCGGAAATCTGTCACCGTATCGTTGTCTGGTGATGGCGGTGACGAACTATTCGCCGGCTATCCGCGTTACAATATTTGCTCCAGATATTGGCATATGATTGGGCGCATTCCGCGGCCGCTTCGCACTGGGGCTTACGCGCTGTCGAAGCGTATTCCTGACGGGTTGATCGACGCAGGTCTGTCGCCACTGAGACACTTCTCCGCAACTAACGGCGGGCGCCTGGATGCCACTACATTGGTCAGACGGATGCGACGGCAGTTCTTCTGTTCCAGTGGTTTTCGTAAACTGGGGAAGTAATTAAATTTGGTGAATGAAATTTAATTGAATTTGCTTGATTAAGCGAAGGGGGGGGGGAATTATCTCCTTTGAAACAGTAGTTTGCTTAGTCTAATTTGAGTTTCCGATTTTCTTCATTGTTCGGGTAAACGCTTGAATCATAGACAGCGTAATAGCGCTGCCTAAGTAAAGAACGATGTGGACACAATGTCTTCTTCATTTTTTTGTTTGGTTAGACCAGGGTACTTCATATACATGGAGTTGTCGTAAAAACTCCGAAAAGGGATTATTCCATTTGAAATCGAAAAAGCTAGCACTGCTTTTAATAGTCAGAAGGAATTGGAGGGAAACCAGTCTCCTCCACGCCCATCATTTCCCCAAACACATCCAAAAAAAAATTGAGATAGCCATTTTGTTCAACGTAGTTGAAAGGTCCGGAAATTGTGTTTTTTAAGATGATGCCCCCCCCCCCCACGAGAGCCCTCGGGGCAAGGGTTGTAAGTTATGTTGTAAGTTAAGGGTTTATATAGAAAGAAGGATCGTATAAACTTAGGAAGGGGCTCATTGGATTGCTAATCAGAAGTTTTAGTGCGCCTTTTGTGATTTAGAGTGATGGGAGGGTGGATACCCCCCCCCCTGCACCTCGTGTTTTCCCAAAATCCATCTGAGTGAAATTTGAGATGGCTATTTTGTCGTAGAAACTTCGAAAAAGGCTCATCCGATTGGAAATTGAAAGGGATAGTGTCATTTTTGATAGTCGAAAGTGATTGCCTTTTCCGAAAATTGGGCAAATTTTCTCAGGCTCGTAACTTTTGACAAGCAACATTAAACTTGATTAATTATATATTTTGGATAAGCATCAAAATCGATTATTCTGATGTTTTAGTTACTATTGAGCCACATCACTTCTCTCTTACACAATTCATTACCACGAATTGTTTAAAAACTGTCAGGACTTCCACCTTTACTTGTTTCAAAAAGTTACGACACCTTTAATTACTGTTCTGATTGATCAATCATAAATTTTACGCTAGAAAGTTGAACTACGTTCTACTCGACAAATTACGAATGGAATTAATAGTTAGTCGTAATTAATAGTAGTCGTACGTGATTTTTAGTTATATCTAACTACTTTCAATTTTCTTTATCATAAATAAAAAACAAAATGGAATTCCAAAGACATGATGGCTTATTTTGAAGAACCATAATCAATGGAGTATACAATTAACATCATCTGATTATCAAATTATCATCAATTGATGGATTACCCCCAATAGAGAACATAACTTCATTGAAAATGGATGAAGACTTTCATTTTGAAGACAAATGGAGCCTTTGCATTTGAAAATTTTGTCTACATTTGCAACAGCTGTTTGTATCAAGAAGAAAAAAATATGAAAACTAAACAATCAACTTCAATGGAAAAAAATTACAGCGTTTCAAAAGAACCTTTACCAAATTTTGGAAGCTCAAACAACATTTAAAAATAAAATAAAAAAATCATTTAATCAAATCTTTTCAAATCAAATTATTTGCCTTTTTGAAAGCCTCGGCTGAAGAGATAAGCGGCCGGCAAAGTGCCGCTTGCCGTTGGTGGCCAGCCCTGGCAATCGCGCGGCGCATTTGATGTGATGTTGGTGGCCCTTGGCGGCGTCGATCTTTGGACCAAGATTTTTGTCGACAAGGACCCGGAAGCGGTGCGCAGCGACGCGATGCGGGCGGTTTTCGAGCAGGCTGACATTGCCCGCGGTCTATCGGCTAATACGAATGTTCAAGACTGGAACCAGGCAACCAACTTGGTCATCACCGGCCAGGCGGGCGCCCAAATTATGGGTGACTGGGCTCAAGGCGAGTTCCAGGTTGCTGGGCAGGTAGCTGGCGAGGACTACACCTGCTTGCCAGGTTTGGGTGCGAACGAAATCATCTCCACGGGCGGCGATGCGTTCTACTTCCCGAAATTGGACGATCCGGAAAAAACCCAGGCACAGTTCGATTTGGCGAGTGTCATGATTGCCAAGCAGACGCAGGTCGCCTTCAACCTCAAGAAAGGCTCGCTGCCGGTGCGTGGCGATGTCGATCTAGCGGCCGCGAACGATTGCATGAAGAAGGGCCTGGAAATTCTGGCGGCAGGCAACATCCTGCCAGACTCGAACCAGACGCTGTCGCCGGATACGGCCGGTCAGCTGGAAGATCTGGCAGTCGAGTTCTGGAACACGCCATCCATGACCGTTGATCAGGCGATTGATTCTTACGCCAACATCATCGCGCAGGCAGACTAAACGGCAGGCAACTGCCTAAAGACAAAGACCCAGCCCTCGGGTTCTACCCGTGGGCTGGGCACGCCTTACCATGGTCTCTTGGTTGAAAATTACAGGATCGAAAGAATACTGCTATTAAAGAGTCTATATCTGGCACGAAGTCAGAAGACATTTGATTGCTAGATTCTCCTTATTCTATTGAAAGCTTCCCTCGCTCGGTCGCCCAGCCAAACTGACAAAAATTCAAAACAAGCATAAATTTAAATTTGAAAATTAGATTTTAATTACAGATCCATGTTTAATTGGACCCAGTCTAAAATTAACCAAAAGCATAATCTTTTTAGTTTTTAAAAAGTATGCAAGACTGACCCAACATTAACACAGATGCTTGTTCTAATGTTGTTAATTGTGATCTTAAAAAAGCACAACTATCCTAAATGTTCAACAAATACAACAAGAAAGAACAAGACTATGGAGTGGGTTAGAAATTGGAGTGAATTAAGGTTTCTTTTCTCATATATAAATCAATTGACAGTCAGAAGTTACTACTATTTTATCTAGGAATCCTCATTTTATATTCAGCCTTTGGTAAAGTGTGTGAATGTTTAGGAGTCGTTGCGACGTTATAACCGACACAAAAGAATTTACTCGAATCATGGCCGGTCCCAACTTCACATCTTATACACATTCACACTTCGCAAATTCACACTTCACAAATTCACACTTAACCATCATAGGGTACTAAGATCATTTTGATATGGTCCTTTTGAATACAAATTTTGAAACTTCCAAAAACCTCATGATGGAAATTTTTTACAATGTAAGCTCCAATGACCGTAGGAGGGAGAAGTTCAAATGAATTATGGAGAAACAGATTTACTCCTGTATAAACCATCTATAATAATAATCTTATTCCTCACACCTCTCAATACGAAAATTCCATATAACTGACACCTTATTAAAAGAAAAATATTATGGTAGGGCTAAGAGCGGATCGACGAGCGTACCTTTTTCCTGCTGTTGACTGCGATTTTTAGCCGTTGTTTTTAAGACTAAGTTTCATAATAAGTTGATTTCACAACTTTTCTCTTTCTGTCTTGTGTCTCTTCTCTATTCCCCTTACTCCTGACTTTTTAGCCCGTTTTTAAACATTAAATTTTTTTCTCTCGAAGTTTTTTCTCTTTAATTTTAAATAATTACTTAAATTAAATTAATTTAAATAAAATTAATAAATAAAATTTAAATTAATTTAAATTAAATTAATTCAATTTGATTAAATCTTTAATTTAAATTAACTTTTTTTTTATTTTAGACAGCAACAAAATTTTTTGTACTAATACGTCTGTAGACTTCAGCTCTGGCTTTTCACTTGCATCTTTTATAAACGATTTTTCTAAACGAGTTTTTTTGTAATTTAGCCGCCTCCCTCTGAAATATCACCCCATTTTTTGCACACCGCTCTATTCTGAGTATACATTAAACGTATTCTAGTCTTAATTAAGAAAGTGTGTTGTAGACCCGAATGGACAACCCCCCTTACCCCCTAGTTGGGGGCAGCTTTTACTCATATTTATGAGAATCTGTAAAGTAAAAAAAAGGAGGCAACTAATTTTTTTTTCAGACTGCCATTGATCAGCTCAAAACTGCTCAGAGCAGATTTACAATTGAGTCGGCAACCATGGCCACTTAATAATTAACTTTTAACAATACTGGTCCTATTTTAGCAGCCAAAGAGTTAAAAAAAAGTTATGTTTTTACTGTTTATAACTTGAAGAAAAAATTCGTTAAATACCGATCTGAGTTTTATTCTGTTCTATATTGCATATCGTATAAATATTATCCTATGCTATATTACATGAACAAGACATCTTGGTGATGAAGTATCTTCGTTGGCAGGATAAGATAAAATCGATAATGTAGCCATTGCAGTTAATGAAAAATTGGCAAGATTTTTATAGAAATCAATGGAATGAAGTAAGCCGTAAGGTTAAAAGATTATTGGTCTTAATTGTTTAAACTTATGGCTTCTTATCTGCAGTAAGCCTTAAGACTAAAAGATTATTGGTCTTAATTATTTAAACTGATAGCTTCTTATGCTATAGCTTCTTATCTCTTATGCTTATTGTGAATTATTAGATTATTATTGATTTATCACAATTATTCTTGTGAGCTCCACATATTTTTTTTATCTTCTTTTTTTATTTTTCCATGTCTTTCATCAATGAAAAAAGACATATTGGGATCTTCTATAAGCGTAGCATGACAAGCACTTGTTTTATCTCATCTGTCTTTAGAGTAAAATATTAAATAAAAAATAAACAAGTTTTTTTAGCTGAAAGTAAGGAGTGACATTAAAACTTGAAACGAACAGAAATTACTTTGCATATGAAAGGGGCTGTTCCCTCCTCAACGCCCCGCTCTTTACGCTAAAGTTTGACTCTTTCTCTTTACTTTTTAAAACAGTAAATACTTTAGCGAAACGAGCAAGTGAGCAAATGACAAAGCAAAATGAAATATTGAAAATAGCACATTGAAAGGCTCCTCTACTTGGCAAACTTTATAAGGCCATGACACAATCAAAATGGTCTTTCGATATGAGCCTACCTAAACAAAGTCCTACAGCAAAGAAGATAGAGGAGCTTTTCTACTTACTTTTTTCGCCGTTCCATTTTTGACGGATGTTACAGTTTCCCATATTGTGGAGGGGGGCTTCTCCCCCTCGAAATTGTAAAATTATCGAGAATTTCTTATTCAAATTATATAAATAAGTTTTTATCATCTTCCCAAAAAAAAAAAAAATACTCGTGTGTAGCCTACGTGACTGTGTGCCTTATCCATTTTATTTTCTTTATTTTCTATCGTGTTTTGTTCTCGTTATTTCTCTACTTCTTTTGTATTTTGCTCTCACGTTTGACTATAAACAATTGTTTTTTAGAAATTATTTTGCTTAATTACTCTAAACCGTACCTATTTTCATTTCTTAGTCACTAGTAGCCTACCATGTAGCCATTCCGCTGTTATTACTAGATAATTGATTGTTTAGCTCTAAGTAACGATCTTTTATTTATTTTCCTCCAATTTAGTGTTGGTTTATTATCATTATGTTCTGTCTGGCTCATGGCATCCTATAAAAATAGGGAAAGGTCTCTCCTAATTTGTTTGATTTGACATTTCCCAGATGTTTTTACACCAAATTGAAATAGAATAAATATTTTTCACAGGATCGAATTACACCCTCCAGTGATGCAACATCTCCCCGGGAAAATGGCGTAGCGAAAAATACGTCGAATGCGCCAAGAACATCGGAAGCGCCGGCACCCACCTGCTGGATCTGATCAACGATATTCTGGATGTCTCGGCCATCGAGGCCGGCAAGCTGGAACTGTCGGAAGAGGCGCTCGTTCTCAGCGAGGTGGTCGAATCGACGATGCTGATGGTCCGCCATCGGGCGAGCGCCGCCGGCATCGACATCAAATCCGATGTGCCAGGCTCCCTGCCGCACTTCCATGGCGACAAGCGTCGGGTCATGCAGATCCTGCTCAACCTGCTGTCCAACGCCCTGAACGCGACCCCGAAGGGCGGCCACATCAGTATCAGCGCCTCCGTCAGCGGTCGTGGTGCCTTTCAGATCTCGGTCGCCGACACCGGTGTCGGCATGAATGCCGCGGCACTGGCCAAGGCTCTGACCGCCTTCGGTCGTCCACGAAACGGCGAAGGCACGGGCCACCAGGGCATTGGCCTTGGACTTCCCTTGACCCGGGGGCTCGTGGAATTGCACGGCGGAACCTTCGACGTCACCAGTCAGGAAGGGGCCGGCACCATCGTGATCATGCGCTTTCCGCCGGAAAGAACGATCAATGCCGGCGACTCGCCGGCGGCCCTCCACTCATGACGGTTTAGCACCGGGCCGATACCCGACGCCCCCATCCTCCTGCCGGCAACCCGCCAGCGAATGGCGGTAGTTCTAGATCTTGACCACCGGGTGCCGCAGCTCGCCGATGCCTTGAACTCCGCATTCGACCACGTCCCCTGGCCAGAGGAATTCCTGCGGATCGCGGCCGGCTCGGTTAAACAATTTTTCATATCTTTGTCTCGCATCATGCATCTGGATCTGTCAGCTCTGCCCCAAACCTGCACCTTGTTTCATCAAATTACATCTGATTTCATGTCGTTGCTGCTGCCCTGCCGCAATGCCTCAGGTGTACCTGAAATGGCTTTGTATTTACCCCATTTGATATAATAAGCAGTGTTTTTAATTATGTATCTTAACTTTGACAGAGTCCAAAGATACGCTAATGTCGAGTCTAAGTGAGGCAAACATGCCCTGCATTTCATCTTGGTGTCTGACCAGTGTAATTTTTAAGATATCTTGGTCACTTTGTTTTACAACACCGGCCATACACATGGGGCAAATCCAAACACTACCAAATCCATGTCTTGTTACAGTTAGATGTTTTGTCCCAATTATTTTGAGAACGACTCCAGTAACACAAGGGTTGTTTAATTAGAATCAGAAGCTTTTTTTTTCAGTTACTAGAAAACTTTAGCACAAAGAGCAGGGTATTGAGGAGGGGACAACCCCATTCATATACCAAATAATTTTTGCTTTTTTTAAATTTTAACGTTGCTCCTTACTTTCAGTTGAACAACTTGTGTTGTTTTTGTTTAATTTAATTAAGAAATGAAGTAGCGTATATTTTGTTAGTCAAATGGCTTGGCCATAAGCCTTGTGTGGCTGGTCCTGAGACTGTGTTCACCTGAGAGTAAAGTTGCAAATAATTAGGCTCTGTTAAAAGGAACGATGAATGGATGTAGTATCTGTTCTCATTGATGACAGATTCTTTCCATAATCCATGAAATGACGATCTCAAAATTTTTATGTCTTTGGGTGAAAAGGGCGTATGGGGGGGGGGCTAGTTGCCCGCCAATATTTCTGGCTAATTAAAAAGGGCATTGAAACTTCTGGTTTCCGATCAAATGAGCCCTTTCCCGATTTTATAGGATCAATGGTTCGGTACGATCGCCCCTAGGGAGAACTAAAAAAAAAGTGAAAAAAATTAAAATAAACACGTATCCGTGATCTTTCATCTGGCAAAAAATACAAAATTCCACACTTTCATCTATAGAAGCGTGAAACCTCTATAAAAACGTTTTCTGACATGTTGAATTTGATGGTGGGATTTGCATTAAGGTTGTTTGATTTTTTTTACTCTTCTTTCCCCCTTTTTTTGAAAATTGGAAAAAAAATTCCTAGTCCCACAACTTTTGATGGGTGACATTAAATGTAATGGAGGTTATATATTTAAAATCAACATAAAATCCATTTCTTTGAATTTTGTTAACAATCAATTTTATACATTTTGGAATGTCAGTTTTATAAAAAATTCCTTTTGTAAAGTTTCGGTTAGTACTGAGCCGAGTCGCTTACGCTTACAGTTCGTTATTACAAACGGTTTGATTCATTGCCGCGAACTGTTTGATTTTACCTCATCTTACATTTTGGGCTAAACAAGCTCTATTTTTGATTTGTATCAAACGAAAATCTTATATCAAATAGTTAAGGGTCCTTGTGAGTGATTTTTGTTATGTTGTATCAAAATATAAATTTCTCATATTCTCTTCTTTTTTTTATTCTTTTTACTATAGTTACGACGACCTGGGGCGGTTTGTTCGCTATGTTTTTTGCTATGTATCCCGCGCCGGCAGCGGCGGCGACGGCAACGCCCAAGATGATGACCCGGGATGCTGGCATGGAAACGGACCTCGTGCTCGGAAGTACTTCCTCAACGTTCCGTACCTTGCAGCGCCAATCGTGTAATTATGGTTAACGGGTTCCTTACAAATCCAGCCAACAGGCGCAATTCGCGGGTCAGCGACGGCGGCAGTCCCAATCCGGTGGGGGAGTGGCTCAAAGTGCGGACAAACGGTCCATTGCCCATTGCATCAGCGATGTCTCGGGAAAGACCAGGAGGCCGCCAACGCCGAGTGCGATGCCGTAAGGAATGCCTTCCTTGCTGTCACCGATGCGTCGCAGGAAGTCAACATTGCCGGCAAACACCGAAACCGGCGATTTGCGAAACATCAGGATCAGGATCGTCAGCACGCCGCCAAGAAACGCCGAGACGACGAGATACTCGACCAGATGCAGGCCGAATCCCATCCAGACAGCCGTCGCCGAAAGCAGTTTGGCATCGCCTCCGCCCATGCCGCCCATTCCGCCGCCACCGGGCATTGCCGGAGGGGCTTCCTTCTTGGGCAGCTCGGCGATCATCGCCTCGGTCGTGACCAGCAGGCCGGCGATCGACGCAGCATCCTGCAGCGCGGTACGGACGACCTTGACCGGATCTACGATGCCCATGGCGATCATGTCGCCATATTCGCCGGTCTGGGCGTTGTAACCGTAGGAAGCCTTGTTGTTCTCCATGATCTTGCCGACGACCACCTTCCTGAATGTCGACGATCACCTTCGACGAGGTGCCCAGCACCGCTTCCATCGTTTCCAGATATAAGCGCTGGCGCGTCACTTCCGGGGCCTTGGCATATTCGTCCAGCAGCAGACTGAAGCGCTGCGCCTCACCATCGGCGCGTGCCGTCACCGCCGCCTTGTAGGCTTCTGCCTCTTCAAGGATGCGCGCGGCGTCACCACGAGCTAGCGGCACAATCTCGTTCGCGTAAGCCTGCGCTTCGTTTTCGTAACGCTGCTTGTCCTCGCGAGATTTGATGGCGTCATCAAACGCTTCCTTGACTTCCTGCGGCGGGCGAACCTCCTGCAGGTTAACGGCGGTGATTTCCAGGCCCGTTTCATAACGATCCAGGATCGCCTGAAGAATCTGGCGAATCTGCAGCGAGATCTCAGCACGACCTTCGAGCAGCACAAAGTCCATGATGTTGTCGCCAATGACCTGGCGCATCGCCGATTCGGCAGCCTGACCCATGGTTTGTTCGGGGTCGCGTACATTAAACAGGAACGCTTCTGCGTCCTTCACGCGAAACTGCGTCGCCAGGCTGACGTCAACAATGTTCTCATCAAGGGTCAGCATGTAACCCTCGGCCTCTTCCGAGCGAATTTGCTCGACGTTGACGCGGTAGACGTAGTCAATCGGTCGCGGCAGGGTGAAATTCAGGCCCGGCTGCATGGTTTTGACGTGTTTACCAAAGCGCAGTACGACTCCACGCTCCGGTTCGTCGATGGTATAAACCGAGTCGATCACGAACCAGACGAGCACGGCCGCCAGGTCGAAAAGCCGTTCTGTTTAGACCCATGATTCCCAACGTGGAGTCGAAGCCCCACCGTTGGAGCATGGTAATATTTTCGTGGGTCATAGGCAGGATGTGCAATCTTCAGCAGACTATGCTTCAGAGCCTTAATTTTGAAAAATAAACAATATTTTTTCACACGAATGACGTTGCATTCATATCCATTTAAAGAGGAAAAAAGGTGCATGATAGTATTGTAATGAAGTTATACTTCGTACAAAATGTGTTGCATTCAGACAATATTTTTCGTTAGTATAAAATATGCGTAGAAGACAATCCAAAAAAAGATATCAAGTTAATGACCTTTTAAGCTTCCTTCAGGTGAATACAATTAAAATTTGAATAGCAAAATTTAAATATCACAAGGGGGGTGCATCAGGATTATAGAAATGCCTATATGGGACATGGTCCAAAATTGGTTGGGAACCGCTGGTTTAGACTATCAGTCCTATACCTGGGGAAAAGGTTCGTGGTTCTATCCCAGAAAGTGGAACTTATAAACGCACTGTCATGACATATTAAACTCCTCTGCCATCCTCGAATTTATTAACGATCCTCCACCCCCTTAAAGTTTTAAGTGATTGCCACTATGGTCGACAGGATCGTAGTTGCCAGTTAGTCTCAGAAGAAGTCCGAATATGGGGTCTTGGTATCTGCATTGAATATTTTATGGGTACTAGTTTTTATGGGTTTTTTTTTTAATATTTATAGTCTACGCCACTGATAGACAGGTGCAATACTTGTATCAAATCGAACTTGCATCTTTTCTAGAGAGATCAGACAAATCAGACAGAAAGACTATATAGACGAACTAGACAGACAGGCCGGTCACACAGACCAAACCGACCAGACAGACAGACAGACGGACAGAGCGACAAACAAAGAGACAGACAGATAGATAGACAAACAGACAGAATTGACAGACCAGACAGACAGAAAGACCAGACAGACCAGACAGACAGACAAACAGACCAGACGGACCGGACCAGACAGACAAAACAGACCAGACAGACAGGACGGACAGACAGACAGACATACAGACCAGACATACACACCAGACATTCAGACCAGACAGACACACAGACGGAAAGACGGACAGACAGACAGATAAAACAGATCGGACAAACAGACAGACAGAAAGAGAGACAAACCAGACAGATCAGACAGACAAACTGACTAGACGGATCAAACAAACCAGAAAGACAGACATAAAAGACAGACCAGCCAAACCATAAAGAGTGACAGAAAGACAAACAGAGAGACAGACAGACAGACCAAACAGATAGACAGACAGACAGACAGACCAAACGGACCACAGGCACCAGACTGACAAACAAACAGACCAGAGAGACCGGACCAGACAGACAAAACAGACCAGACAGAAAGACCAGACAGACAGTACAGAGAGGTAGAGAGACAGACATACAAACCAGACATACAGACCAGACAAACAGACCGGCATACAGACATACAGATAGACAGAGAGACAGACCAGACAGACAGACAGAGAGACAAAACAGACCAGATAGATCAGACAGAAAGACAGACCGACCAGACAGACCGGAGATGGTCTTTGGGACTCCTGAAAAGCGTCAACTTACAATTAGCCATGACTTGATGCCCACAACTATTTGATTTTAATTCGGATTCTGACCAGTTATGGTCAGAACCCCAGAAACATTTTGGGCCTTATTTGCGTAATTTATGTCGCATTCTCCCCTTACTTGGCTGATTAACGCTACATTGAACGTTGAACGCTACGTAGAAAATCATAGAGATCTGTTTAATAGCTCATTTTAAAGAAAAATACCATGTTTA
>JAAAKM020073195.1:225633699-225655217 GCA_010016025.2 Alatinidae sp. Z8VKAUB7J3 | reverse complement strand
GAATCGAGATACTTCGAGAGAACTTATTTTAAGAACTTATTTTAAGATGTACCTAAGTAAAATAGTTCAGACTAAAGATTCAGGATCAATTTTCTTTATCATTTCAAGGAAAGTAGTTATGGAAAATGAATGAAACCTTTGGGGGTCAGTTTAACTCCTGAAAATAACCGTAGATTTTACTCACTTAGATCAAGTATTTTCTTCTTAAACATTACCAAATCTTACCCGGAAAGCGTTTGTGTACCCTATATAGGTTTTTCCAAGAAGTAATTGTTTTTCCTCTTATATCATTGCTCCCAAAATTTTGAATTAACCCTCCTACACTGAACTAAATAACATCTCTGGGTCAATTTGGCCTATTAAATCAAGCCATCCCTTATAGATCTTCCATTTTAGGTTTAATTAGTTAAAAAAACAATGGCCATTACGGGTCTACTGCTACAACGCGGGGGGGGGGGCCACTCTAGCCAATTGGATTGTGCACTAGATTTGCAATCCTATGGCCTTCCAGACCTGGGTTCGACAAAAATTACAACGATGTAGTGATAGTGAATGTTGATGTCAACACGCTCCATAATAATTTTTGAGACTTGCTTACGATCTGAAATCATACTGAGTAATGTCTTGCCTTAGAAGCATAAAAATGGAATAATCATCGAGTTTTAGAAACGATGTGAAGCTATCATGAAGCTTTTTCTATGAACAAAAACCTGATGCATCCTAGATGTGTGTATTGATCAAAGTAAACTTACTTTTACAATCTAGCTGTTCCAATGCCCGGGCTCTTGTTCCGGCCATTTCAAAGCCAGAATCGTCGACGCACCAACAGACTGTATCATTGCATTGAACTGGTTCAAACTTTCCTTCTGGTAAACAGCGAGGAGGGGCAAGGGTATCAACATCAAGACCCAGTGCTCGAGCTCTTTTCTGGAATTCAACTTGGATTCTCTGACAGGCTGTAAAAAGCAATAATAGTGTCAAACTTTTCACACAGAAACCTAGATATTGGAGGTTGTGACTAGATTAGGAGATTAGGACTAGATTAGGAGGTTGTGACTAGAATCTACTTTAGAGAAACCAAGTAATATATCTGCACAAGCATGATCCGCAAAATCTAGAAGCTACATATCCATTCGTCTTAACCTCCATTTCAGCTTTGATAATTATTTTTGCTGTTCTAATGGAAATTGTTAGGGTGAGTATGAAGTCCGTAACCGCCGGATCGCGCATCATCTCCCCTTGCGAGACTTTCCCGCCGGTGCCGGCCGGGCCGCTGACCCAGTTGAGGCGGAAGATCGAAGCTTGCGGCGGGAAATTCGCGTTGCCGGCCAGGCTGCTCATGCCGAGCATCTCGCGCGGCTGGCCGCGGGTCACGGGGCCGCCCTCCTGTGCCGGCGGCTCGAGATGGCGGTCTTCAAAGCCGCGCGACACCAGATTCAGCAGCGATTTCCCATAAATGCCAAAGCGCAGCGCCTCTTCCAGGGCGGGGGTGGGGATGTAGACGCGGGCGCGGGGCCCGGTCCTGGTGCGGATCAGCGGGGTGATCCTGGGCCGTCCCGGGCTGGGGGTCGGAACGGGTTTGCCCTTCAGGTTGCCGTTCATCGCCTGGATAAAGGGGATCAGGCGATGCCCGGCGCGGGGCATGCCGATGGCGGGGTGCACAAGGTGCAGCGTGTCGAACAGGCCGGCCCAGTCGATTTGGGGAAACATCCCCTTGGGATCTTCGCCGATCATCGCCAGGATTTCGTCCACGACCATCGCCCCGGCGCCCTCGGCGACAAGGTGCAGCTGGCAGCCGGTTTTCGCCTTCAACTGCATCAGGTCGCGCAGGAAGCGGGCAACATAGCCGGGTCCAAGCGGCCGGTTCGCGCTGCGCTCGCCGGGGTGCTCGGCCGGACCGCGCACCGCCTTCTCCGCGCAGGTCTCTACCTCGCGCCAGATCGCCCGGCCAATGCCCCGCACCTGCGTTTCGATCAGCGCATCGAGGTTAAAATAAACAATAGCTTATTTAGATCATTTTAATTCTCAGCAAATTTCTAATTTGAAACAAATTTAGGGATCATGTTTGCTCAGTAGGATAGGTGCCGACTTCCTTTATTCTTTTTCAAAGATCAGGGCTTTCACTAAAGTACCAAATGCCCTCAATTCCTAACAAATATACTCTGTGGAACTTGATTTATTATTGAATTTTTAAAAGGAGTGTAAAAAAAAAATATTGTCAAGTTTAACATCAAAGTCGAGTCTCTATTTGTCCTCTCCTTGGTCTTTGTTCTTATTGTATTGTTCCGTTGGGTGTTCTCCAATCTACCCGTTATCTGACACTTCATCTTCTCTTATTCGTGTTTTTCTTTTCTCGCTTTAATTACATTTTTCCTCTTTCTAAAAAATCTGTATTAATGATGGTATTTCATTTTTGAGATTGTTTTTATTTGTTTTCAGTCTTGGATCCCCCCCCTGGTTTTCTCAGGCTCTGGTTCCTACTGGGGAAATATTAATTTTTTGTTTGTTTTAACTATATGTGTTTACCCCCCTTGTATTTGATGTATTATGTTCTAATTCATTTCTAAGCTTCCTTTTAGGTTTCAAATCAATTTTGTTGTACGAAAGTGACCATAATTTAAATCATAATTACACCAAGGTGTCAGCAAACTGTGCAGTCAGTCAAAGAAGGGGAAACAGAGTTGTAGCACAAACTACAGTAGTTTATAAGTTCCTTAATTTTTTTTTTGTTAAAAAATAGCTTTTATTTTGTAAATTTTGTTTCTGTATCTTGGTTGTCGTTTCATTTTCCTAACCTACACCCTTTCCAAGATAATAAGAAGTCAATTAACTAGAATTTTACCCCAAAAAATGCAGCTTAATTTTATTTTAAACCAATACCAGAATTCCCATTAAGAAGAGTGGAATATCAACAGAACCAATCAACCTTAGTCCACCCATTACCATGTTCTTAGAAAATATGGTACCCCTATATGGGCCACCACATAGCGTTGATAAAAGTTTCAAAAATGAATAATAAGACATACCCAATCAATATTTTAGTCAACAAATTAAATTTCAAAAGAACCAAAGAAAAAATCTTATATTACCAGCTAGGCTATATCCTTAATTCAATTTTTCAGAAAATGAGTGATGAAAATGAATCAGAGCCATCTATTAGATAAAGTTTTGTGTTGGCAGCGCTGTCCTCGTTCACTCGCCTGAGAACTACACACTTGGTCCCATTTTCATTTTAAACACAAAATGCAAAATGAAACTGCCAATGGCAAACCCTATTTAATTTGCTGTGTTGGAAAGCAGTTCTCTTGCAGTTTCATTGGTTTATTTATTTTATATTTTGAAAACATACCAATGAAAATACCAAATGAAAACAGATTGAGAGGCGATTGATATGCCTGTATGCCTGAGCCTCATTTCTACTGGCAATGGTTAACTGGCCATAGGTTTATTTTCCCCTTTTTCAAACCACACCTTTGAGGTCTAATATATTCTGAATTTTCATTTGAAGAGTGTTTTCTCCCGGATCGTCCCAAAAAATCCGCTAAATTTTGCCTCCATTTGCTTTGTCAGATGTTCTCACCATTTTTTCTCATTTGTATCCTTGAACAAAAATAGTTCCTGCGAAAATCCTGAAAATATTATTTTGTCTTTTACTAAAAATCATACAAATCTGAGGCAGACCTTTCCGTTCTAGGCATTATGACATATTAATGCACATATAATACACACAAATTTGACAATATAAAGCATAGACCTAAGGAAAATTACATTCCCCCTAAAGTGAAACTTTCGGTAAAGAAGTGAGCACGGGCTGAAATCATACCATCAAAATACGATTTATAAGAACTATTATTAAAATTGATGAGTTTTAGAATTAGGCAAAGGTATTTTAGTTTTAAAATAGCCCTTGATTTGATTCATAGACTGAGATTCTAGCAATTGAAATGAGTAGCCTACAGTTTTATATCCTCAACTAACAGCACGATGACAGGTATACAAAAAACCTGTAGTGTATAGTCTTTTGTGAGGATAAGAGAAACTTTGCTTTGGCCTTCCCCCAGCACAACTTTCCCCAAACATTTCAAGTAACAATTCTCCAGCTATGAGAGACTAAACAGGGTATATTTAACAGAAATATAGCTTTGGAAATGCAGGATTTATGATAAGACCCCCCTCCCTTTAATCAAATCCATTGTCCATCTGAACAAGTAAAATAGTCTGATTTTAATTTTTTACTTCATAAAAGCGAACTTTATCCGAAAAGGATATATTCTCAATATTTATACCTCTTGAAGACGGGGAAATATTGAATACGGGAATCAAATACAAAAACCATGGTTTTCTACCGCTCTGACAGAATAGGCAACACGATAATAGGAAATTGGATTAGCATAAATACTTTCAGGAAACCTAAAATGCAATTTAAATCAATGTTTTTGTTTTTCACCATACACAAGGATGAAGTGACAGGTTTTTTACTTCTCCTGCAGTTTTGTTTTTGCTACATCTTCCTAAAAAGCCACAAGGCCCGGGAAGCACTAAGATGATGCACAGTCATTGGGTAGTTTGAAAGTTTCGTGTATATTTTTCCCAATAGTTTACTTTGTGAGGGAAAATGGTCAAATAAAATGAACTAAATACAGAGAGAGACATGGGGAAAGTGGACATGAAAATTACAGAGAAAGAAAGAAATCAATAGATAACAAACAGAGGTTTAAGGAAAGCTCAAGGAAATGGGAGGGAGCTTAAGGAATGGGCTGAAAAGCTTAAAGAAAGGGGAAGAGTTTCAAAAACAAAAGAAACCACAAACAAATCAAGACCAGACTACAATGCCAAAAAACAGAAGCAGGATTAAGCCCCTCAATGTCACAAAAATACAGGCAAGCTGCTCTTGGAATATTTTAGCAAATACTGTATGAAAGTAAAGGTTAAAAATCTAAAGATTTCATTGATTTTCAATCACCCAGATGGTGATATACAGGCATGTAATAAGGTATGAATACCAAACAATTTTTTTTAATGAAACTACCTGGTCAAATTGTTCTGAAACTAAGAAAAATCTCAATCCGGAATCTACAATCATTTCTGATCCTGCTCAATTGACCCATCACTATTTTTACCATTCTGAATCAAAATCTTGAAATTTTGGTCAAAATCCCCAGTGGTCCATACTTTCTGAAAAACTTTGATGTTTAGACCCTGGTCAAATTGCCGCAATAAACAAAAATCACTGAAATAGGAAAAAAGCAGTGCCAAAACTAAAATGTAGCTGCCATAACTTAAATATCATAAACTTTTCAAAATTAATGATAAACAGAACACATGACAGACGCTAAAAACTCCAAACCCCTGTTTAAGAGGTATAGGATGCATTATTCGCTTCTCTCATAGTGATAATGGATGAGAAAACGAAGAACAGGAAAAACTGAAGGGTTGTGCACCCTCAGATTACATAGTTTTTTCTATAAATAAATCCACAGCGGGACTCAAACCCTCAATCCCCTGTCTAAGGGGCAGATTCCCTATCTATTAGGCCACGCGGGCATAAAACACAATAATAATTATATTAAGTAGCTTGAAAAGGAAAATTCCTTCATTAGGTTTTGAGCAAGGGAGTGAGTGTAAATTAAGTTTTTTTTTTCGTCACCTTTTGTATCAATAGAGAATGAACCTAAACACCGCGCATTACTGTTGACGTAAATATGAATCAGACTACATTCCAGGTAGATTCCTACTAAAGTACATTTTAATGGACAAACTACTTACTTTTCCTGGGGCTTCAGATAAATGTTGAATGAGTAAGGGGGAGTAGAAATTATTTAAAATGTTTCTTTATACAGCTAAAAAGTTACATTCCCATATCTACCAGCACATAGGTGGAAAAGGCGGGATCATCATCAGCCAAGCCAGGAAATTTCTTTGGGGTGGCAAATACTGCTAGGAACTTAGTTTCTAAAAATATATTTCTTACCTTTTCAACGGTAACCACATCAAAAATTCAGAAGGAATCAATAAAAATATTAAAGACTAAATATATTCTATATTTATTAGATGTACTTTTTTTTTACTGAAGGTGTCAAAACTTAAAAAAAATGAAAACACAATCAGGAACAGCGCCGTTCTTGTCATGAAAAACAATTGTCAAACTGTTCCAGCTACAGAGACGAACTACAAAGAAATTTCTTGACTTTTCGAATCAAAAGAAGAATTAAAACTTAAATATTAAAATATTAAAACTTAAAATTTCAATAATTATTTAATGTCTTTTTTACATAACGTGTCATAAGTCAGAAAATTAAAAGTCCCGTAGAGAATAGTGCCGTCCTTGCCATGGAAAAAATATCAAATAATTCATATTTTTTGGCGACAGTCATGAACTAAAAATAAATATCTTACATTTTCCACGCTGATCACATTAAAAACTCAAAAGGAATCAACAGAAATATGAAAGATTAAATATATATGCTATATTTATGAGATGTTTTTTTCTTTTTATTAAACGTGTCAAAATTTGAAACACTAAAAGCGCCATTAGGAACAGCGCCGTTCTTGTCATGAACAATTAAAATGTCAAATTGACATAAATTTTTCAGTGACAGTGATGAGCTAAAAATAGACTACATTCTTACCTCTTCGAAACTGATTGTTTGGAATGCAGGATGGTTGAGTTCCCTGAAATAGGAAGGCCATCTTGTTTCAAGTGGAGGGAGTGGATAGCTGGATCGACGTTTGAAATGCGCTCGATGTTCAAAAAATAATAAAAGGTGTTAAGAAATCATTCACGAAAAAAAATTGTATTTTACGGATCCCTTATTTTTTCTGCGCAACTAATCTTTAGCATAGTAGGTATTAGCTTGAACACAACCGCGTTAGCCGAACTGTTCAGAAAAAATACGCCACCATATACAAAAAATAGATATTATTAGCACGCTAAATAGCCTTAATTTCCCTATATATTTGACAAGATATATAATGTACATGCATAATGATTTTGAAAAGAGCAAATAAATCTTCGAGTAAAAACTCATGACCCCAAACATAGTTGGAACAAGCTATAATAAAAGTTAAGAATGGACCTACTTTTCAATTATCCAGAATAATACGCTCTTTATGATATAATACGCTCTTTATTCTTTATAAAAATTACGTAAACTAAAATCGTGTAGAATCTGATTCAGAGCAAGTAATATATTATTTACATGAACAAGATTATAAGGAACTAAGGGAAATAACGATTAGCTTGTATCAAAATGACGAGAATTTTAGTTCAAAAAATAATAAAAGGTGTTAAAAAATCATTCACGAAAAAAGACTGTAAGTACGAATTCCTTATTTTATCATGCGCAACTAATCTTTAGCATAGTAGGTATTAGCTCGAACACACCCACGTTAGCTGAACTGTACAGAAAAAATACGCCACTATATACAAAAAGATAGATATTATTAGCAGGTTAAATAACCTTAATTTCCCTATATATTTGACAAGATATATAATATACATGCATAATGATTTTGAAAAGAGCAAATAAATCTTCGAGTAACCGGCCCTGCCGATTTAAATGTGACAAAATTAACCGACTATGACCACCACGCCCGTATGTCCCGTCAATATAGATACCATGCGGCTTAATCGCCAACGCTTCCACTGCTTCGCACAACAGAACTGTAATATGTTCGGACAAGTCAACACCGTTTTATTACAAAGAAAAGCCATTCAATTCTTCGGGCATATCGCCCTTTCTCGAAGACAATGCTTCTTCTATTTGCATATCCCACTGCTTTTCGTCCCAAAGCTCGAATTTTGCACCCTGTCCACCTGTGTACGCTTAACCCTAAAATTGTAATACTGAAAAAGAATAGTGACGTACCAAACTTGACTCGGACGTATTCATGTGGATCTGATTCCCAGAGTTCAGCATCTTGACGAGTGAAGCATAGCAATGGAAACAGAATATTCTGAATCACCATTTGGATGTGGGGTTTTAAAAGCTTCCAACATACAGCATGCTCTAAAATACAGTGTAAAAGATAGCATTTTGAATTGATTTAAATAGGCTTATTCTGAAAAATTTTCAAGGATTTATGTCCATTCAATTTTCTGGGCAGGAATACGAAAGAGTATCGACATAAAAAATCAGAGTTCAGCCCAGTTTAACTGAATAATTCTTATTTTCGAAATGAAGCTCTAAAAGATGGCAATAAGTGTTTAATATTCTTATGCATACCAAAACTCAGCACCCAGGAATCAACTTAAAATCAATTAAGTAGGGGTTAGAATAACTTAAAATGATACAGGAAAATAAGAAGTTTTTACATTCTCCGAATAAATAGGAAGACCCCGGTTAGGAATTTTAAAAAGTACCGCTCGCTCTACAAATTTGACGACCAACCCGAAGGCGCGGGTAAATATGTGGACACAGACGATGTTTTGTGGGCTTTGAAGGGCGTGTCGTTTGAGGTTAAGAAAGGGGAAGTGTTGGGCGTTATTGGCACCAACGGTGCAGGTAAGTCCACACTCCTGAAGATATTGTCACGCATAACTGCGCCAACCGAGGGCAATATTGAGATCCGCGGACGGGTCAGTAGCCTGCTTGAGGTTGGTACAGGCTTTCACAACGAGTTGAGCGGGCGTGAAAACGTTTATCTGAATGGCACCATACTCGGTATGAAGCGCAAAGAGATTGACCGGCGCTTTGACGAAATTGTTGAGTTCTCAGGTGTAGAACGATTTCTTGATACACCCGTAAAAAGGTATTCAAGCGGTATGCGAGTACGCCTGGCATTTGCAGTGGCGGCTCACCTTGAACCTGACGTTCTGATTATCGACGAAGTGCTGGCGGTGGGCGATGCACAGTTTCAGAAAAAGTGTATCGGCAAGATGCAGGAGGTTGGCAGCGAAGGTAATACAGTATTGTTTGTCTCGCACAGCATGCCGGCCATCACCCGCATGTGCAACAGGGTTATATTGTTAGATGCGGGTAACAAACTGCTGGACGGTATGACGTCTGATGTTGTTCGCCAGTATATGAAAGGTAACAGCAATAGTACCGCCAAACGTGAATATGACGTGCAGAATGCACCCACTGGCCCGGTTGCGCGGATGAACTCAATTTGTGTTCGCGACTGCATTTTATCTCTTATAAAAAAAAAAAAAAAATTACAAGCCTATAGCACAGGTCAACAGGTCATCAGCATTAAGTTGTTTTTGACAATAGTCTAAAAACTCGACCCCAAGGCCATATCCCCGGGGGATTACGGGCTTGAGACCCCCCCCTGGAATTTCCATCTGAATAATTTTTTATACTTTTTGAAACTTCTACTAGAGGGAAATCAAACCCCCACCAGGGCCATTCGTAATCCCCCTGGATATGGCCTTGGGGTCGAGTTTTTAGACTCTTATCAAAAACAGCTTAATGCTGATGACCTGTTGACCTGTGCTATAGGTTTGTAATTCCTTTTTTTTATAAGAGATAAAGAAACAAGAAACTTTTGGAGACTACCTGGGGACAGTTTTAGGAACAACTAATTAAAAAAAAGCTTGTTGGTCACCAAGACTCACTACTGAGGAGGGTTAACAAGTTTTTTTTTGCTATACTTTATTATATTATATTTCGCTAATTATTATAATTAAATGATTGTTTAATATCACACATTCTGTTATACAATTCCTCTGTATCAGCGAAATTTTGGACTTTCCAGTTTTTAAATGCTCTTTGCTTAGAAGATGGCAGTCTTTTCCCATTATATCACGGAATGGGGTACAAATGAGTTCCAAGACCACACTGGCTAAACACATCTCAGAATAGGGAACAATAAATTTCTAAGCCTTGTTGACTTGATACAACCGAAGAAAAAAAGACAAATAACCGTGAAAACATTTTAAGTTCTTAAAGTTCCGGATGAAAGTTCTTAAGCCGAGTGGAGAGGGTAGATGAATGTCCCATTTAAAGACACAGGCTAGTCCACCGGAAGGATGACTGTCAGTAAATTTTGTTGGACTCAGGAACGCAGCATGATGCTGACTTTGACGCACAAAATTCAAACCTTAAGCAGTGAAAAGACGCTCCTGGAGAAATACCAAACCGTAGGAGCCGTACAACTCATTAATAATAAAATCCATATCTTTGGTGCCACTTATATTAAACGAAATAACCAAGACTGAAGCACTCCTGGTTGAAGGATAGGGTTGCACTTTATCCGATCTTTAATAAAAGGGCAGGAAAGCTGTAGGAAGGGTGTTTCTGACTGCAGTTTGCGCAGTTGGGATCGGCAATGTATGGCTAATCTTTTGCTGATAAGTGTGGCCCTTCACAACGAGCATATTTTGGGAGAGCGCTGGGACAGGAGAATTGCAGATGCTCTCGTGATTGGCATTTAAAACAGTATTTGGGTAGGTCCTTAAACTCGTAAACAGGAAAAATTTCACAACCCATCCTTGAAAAACGTAGATTGAGCAAAAAAATCCAAAAATTCGAGTTTCACAGACTTAGATAGGCCCAATCTTTTAGCATCTTTGATACCGTGTTGGCTTCCGAGTTCCGTAATATTAACATCATTAGGAATATTACGTGATATACCAAAAAACCACTTTTGTTGTAGCACCGGAGATTACATTCTGGATTGACGAGAAGAAGTTCTTCGTATCAAACTTGTCCATATTGAAATCCAACTTGTCATTGATGGGCTTTACGATACGCACTATTTCGTGTCCTTAAAAATTTAACCAAAACTTTCAATTTCCAATCAAATGAGCCATCTCTGAAGTACATATGACCACACCTTACATAAAACCTTATATGCCCCCGGGACATAGCTTAAAACACTTAAAAACACACACACACTCTCTCTCTCTCTCACTCACTCAGTCAATCAGATTCTAACACACTAACTCTCTCCCTTTCTCCTCTGTTCACTAAATACCATGAGGAAACAGTCTCACCATATGCTCTTAGGCCAGAAGAGAGATTTTTTTAACAACAAACTAATAAAAGAAGAAGCTTGCCTCCAGAATTTTCAATACGTATGCTAGGGACTCTTCTGGGTTAGGCCATCCAAGTTGTTTCCACGATGTTTTGACTTGATGAAATACTTGCACACAATCCACAGCACTGGTGCTATATTTGTGATACGCATCGACTTGTTTTAAAGTGTCTATCTCAACAGCTTTCTCTATCAGGTTAAGGGCTTTGATTGTTGCAATTTGCAACCACTTGGTAATCGCAGAGAAAAACCACCTGTTGTACCCGTAAAGGCTCATTTGGGAAATTGTTTCTTCTGGAAAAGGGGTACTTAACCTGAAAAAAAGGTCTTTAAAACTGAATCCCAGTTATAAAAAAAAAGGCAGTAAGCGAAATTGTTGAGTCTATTCCTATTTTTTAGGGGAAATTACTCTGCTTTTTCATTAAACGAATAGGCTGGGGTTTAAATTCTTCAAAATAATGAAGGAAGAGAAGCAAGAATTTCAGGAAAGGGCCGCAGAGACTACAAGAGAAAAACTTATTCTCTGCAATAGTCTCCATGGATTTTTGCTTTAAAAAATTTAAGGCTTGACATGCCTTATGAAAAAAAATGTTGAATGATCGTAAACAGAAGACTAGAAAACGGCCAGCTGTGTAGCTCTCCGGCCACACTGATACATTTCGCTGCAAAATTCTCCCCGTACATTTTCAGAGACGGCATTTTCCCTAGAAGCTCTTTTTTGGGGGAGGAGTTTGCTTTAGGGGGGCCAGAAATAGGTTAAAATAATGTTTGTCCCTGATGAGTTTGAAACTTAATCCTTAAATCCGCGGGTCAAGCGGAACTTCATTTGGGGGCGAGTTCCTATCCACCCCAGCTTCTTTATTTTCGACTCGAAACCTCAAGTCCTTGGCCTAAGGAGACCCCAATGCAAAACAGAAAATAGAATCAAATATTAGTTTCTCCGACAATATGCCCTGACAAGGGCCTTTTCTGAAAAGCTCTTTTCTGACGGGGTTTAAACTTACAACACTAAGGTGCTAGGTCAAAGGGGCCCTAATGTGTTAAAATAAGTTGAGTCTGGAGGGAGGGAGTTCAAAATATTTATTCTCTGATACAACTAACCGTTATTGGACTATAAGCCCCTATGAGATTTATGATCTACTGCTAGCTATTACTAAAAACTCACCGAAGCACCAAACCGCCTAAGACCAACACAGCTACGCAGGCTCCTCATCCATCCCAATCTATTCAAATCTTTCTCTAAGACATCCTCCCACTCCTACCGTGGACGACCTGCTTTCCGTTTAGGCCAAAACGGTCAGCCGAAAAGGAAAATCAGCTTATTAGAAAGTGAAAAACGTAGCTTGTTCTTATCTATTTAGTTTTAACTTAAATACAATGTGCCCCACATTTCACCCATGGAAAAAAAATCTATATCAAATCCAGTAGCGTAAATAACGATGCGTTAAAACAAATAGTGGGACATATCGATATCTATTATCATCGATATCATATCAATTTCGTATGTGAAATATCGATATAATATGAAATATCGATATCTATATCATCCTTTCACCGATATTATATCAATATGTCAATATCGATATCATCGTAGCTCCATACAAATACCAAAAGTTTTGGCTTATGCAAGAGTTTACGCGGAATGAGAAATTTCCAGAAGATAGTGATCTAAATAAAAATAAAGTGAATATTTCAGTTACATGAACAATAGCCGTTTTCAGCGAAAAAAAGACAAAACTTGAATAAACAATCCTATAGAAAATCTTTCTCGCTGATCTAAAGCACCCTTGTAGCAGAGAAGTATAGTAAACTGATGTCTGTATTTCGCTTTGGTGTAGCTCTTTAAGCATTTTTTTGCAGGATTTTTGCAGGATATTCAGCACCAGCTTGTTGCAACAAGACATGATTGCATGTATAAAAAAAATTCAGAGGTTACTAGAGGTTCGTTTTTGTGACCCAATATAAATATTTGCTAGTAAATTCCACAAGAAAGTGGGCTGCTCAGATGACATTGAGTGAATATATCAAACAAACAGCAATCAGAAAAAAATTATAGCAGGTTTTCATTGGAATTATGTACCGGAAATATTTCAAGATTTTTATTTTGTTAGCACGCTCGGTTCTTCCATTATAATAAAAAAATTTCTATTATAATAGAAAAATTTCCAATAAATTTTATAGTTGGGAAATAGTTGGGGGGGGGGTTAATTATCTAAATGTCATAACTTTCTCATTGATAACTCTGTTTCAATAGAGTTCCCTTTGAAAAATATTTTGGCTTCTTATTGAATTTAATAGTTTTTTAGTTTAAAAAACTTTCCCCATAAGACAAGTTTTTCGAAGAAAAGTAAAGAGCACCATTTAGGCAGGAACGAGCCAAAATTAAGTCAAATTATCTTCCAGGCGTAAAAGTGCCGCAAATCAAATCGATAAATAAATGAAACTCAAAACGATCAGAAATTGCAGTAAATAGCCGAGTCAAACTCAAAACGAGCAAAAATTAACATGAGTAGGACTGATAACCCCCAAGCCTTCTCAAGACCAGAAAACAATTTGCACTTTACTGAAAGAAAACAAAAAAATTACCGTGGGTTGTCAGTTTAATTGACATATACTGAAACTTGTTCCTTGTGGTTTTGATAAAATTTGTTTCTATTAACAAAAGAAAGGTGAAAGCATTTCAAATTTATTTTGTTTTCAGTAAAATACAAATTGTGTTCTGGTCTTGAGAAGGCGTGGGGGTTATCAGCCATACTCACGTCAATTTTGCTCGTTTTGAGTTGACTCGGCTATTGTAATTATATTCTATTGTAATTTATATTTGTTTTAAACAGAAAATGATTCGTGGTACTTTTACGCTTGGAAGATTATTTGACTTTTCTACGAAGAATTTTTCTATAAGACAGCGTCTGACCGTCATAATAGATTAACGTTCCGCGAATCCTCACTTTTTTACCATCTAGTTTTTCACCTAGTTTTTCTTCTATTTGCGGCAGTAGTTTCTCAACCCCTCGTTTGCCAAAATTGATCAACATCAAATGCTTATATACTCCGTTTTCTTCTATGCGCAACATAGGTACGGGGTTTTTTAAAATGGTTCCTTCCAAACTTGTCTGGCTACCAAATTCAAAAGCGCTGTTGGCAAAACCTCTTTGCTGTTGCACCAAGAGGAAAGCGACGAGAGGAAAAAGAACGAGTAAAGCGATTACAAAGAATCGAACGGGGCGGCGATTACCGGGCGGAAGTTCATCGCTCCAGCCGATATAAAAATCATCTTGTTGGCTATTATCTGAAGACATGCGACGTTTTTATTAAAGTTTGAAAGTTTGAATTGTTTGAATCGTTGGAAGATTTGAAAAAATCCTCGAACTTTCAGACTGCTCAGACCTTTATCGGCTCAATATAAGTCCCTTCTGCTTTCGGTTTGGGATTGACATAGACCTTGCCTTCGATTAACTTCAGTTCATAGGTGCTCAATTTTTCTGTAAAAGGCGCCGGCGCGCAGCCGTCGGCCGGCAAATATTGATAAGCATGCCAGGGGCAAGTAATACATCCGTCGACAATTTTACCTTCGCCCAAGGGGCCGTTTTGATGTTTACAAACATTGCTTACGGCGGAGAGCTTGCCGTCATACTTGAAAATAGCGATATTTTCCCGGCCAATGATAAGCATTTTGGCTCTATTTTCAGGGATATGGTTATCTTGATCACCTACATTGGGTCCGCGAGTTGCATTTGGGGCCCTTTGCTCGTCAAAATTCGCTTCGTCATTCGAGCTGGGTTCGTTCAAGTTAAGCTGTGGAAGATTGATTTGAGGAGTGTACTGCAACTCCTGCTGTGATCCATTCTGGCCGGGTCCGTTTAGAAGCGACCCATTTCTAGACTTGGGACGATTCACAAAACCCGTATTCCTTTTGCCATATCCTGTCGGGTTGGAAGCGGCCGACGCCAGCATCACCGCATTCTGGATCTCACCATCTTCATAAATCGTTTTGATTCGCGCGTAGAAATCTTTTTCTCGCTCATTGAGCTCATAGATTGGATTGGGGTAGACCAGATTGCCTTGTGCAGTGATCACAAAAATGTTGTCGATCACGCCACTGGAATCGGTTACTTCACGGATGGAATCAAAGGTGGTGAAGTTGCGCGATGTGAGATTTTGAAGCGTAGCCTCTTGCTCAGAGAAATATCGCTTGATCCTCGAATCCAATTCCGTCAGTTGATCGCGTAATAGCTGCGCGACCTGAATTTCGAACTGATCGGACTGCTGGCGCGCAAGCTGAAATCCGCCCCAAGACAATAGAGTCGTGGGCAAGATGACAGCCAGAACGAGGAGCTAAAGAGTCTTTGTTTTGACACCAGTATTCTACCTCATGGCCTCAAACTCGAATCAACCTGAGCGCCAGTTAATTTGTTTGACAATTTCCATGGTTGGGTGTCAGGTCCCTGATTTTTCCCGCAAAACACGGATAACTCAATAAATTCATACGCTAATTTGTTCGACCAGGGGAACTGGACATTGTGCTAACACTTTCTCTCTTAAGGTTTTTCATTCTGACTATCTTTAATTGTTTCATGAATGGTAATTATTATTTCAATTAGTCTTAACAGTAAAAGTTCGATGCGAAAACAAATTTATGAAATTTTAAAAAAAGCCTAAAACCCCTCGAAAACGGCGTCGGATCAAAACTGATATTATATTATTGAAATCACCGTTGCCAAAGATCCCAATCAAGAAAACACACCCCCAACCTTCATCAACAAGGAAATCCCTTATTTACATGGGGAATAGTGATATGTCTCCTTTTCAAATTCTTACTTTTTGTTTCGTGAGGGAAATTAGAACATCATAGAAAGCTGCGTAAGAGCTCAAATGAAAGGAAATTACAATTTCTACCTGCTTTTTAAGCAAAAAATTAGTCGAAACAGCAATTTTGGTAAAAGGAATTACGGAATGACAACGTGATTCGTTATTACTATTATTTTTTTTTTTTTACTAGGCTCTTGCAACAAAAAAGCCAAATGCTTTTTCCTAAGGTAATATATATTAACTTTAAAAAAGCCGTTTAGATAAAAGGGGTAGTAGCCCTAAAGCAGGATTGTATTTTCCTTAGTGTGTTTAAGAAGGTACTTATCTCCGCCTGTGGTTGAATTCAACAATTAAAATACATGTCTTGGAGAAGAGTGGACGCCCCGGTGAACAAATCCAATCCGAGTTCCCACTTGCATTGATTTATAGAATCTAAACAAAAATACATCAAAGTTAAAAAAAAAATTCCATGTGCAAACCAAGATCAGAATATTGGAAGTTACAGTGATGACAGTGGTCAAATATGGTTCTGAAACATGGCCACTTCAAAAAGTGAATGAAGGTTTGCTAGATATTTTTCAGAGAAACTGCCTACAAATTGTTCTGGGCACCTGACTGACGTATTTCAAACAATAGATTGTACAACAAGTTTGGTTCAACCCTGTTTTCTATGGCTACATTGAGAGAAAGGTGGAGACAGCAAGGGCACGTTTTGCCAATGAAAGATGACAGATTGCCAAAGATTATCCTTTTCGGCCAACCGCCTAGGGCTAAAGGGAATGCAGGTCGTCTACAATTGGGGTGGGAGTATGTCGTGAAGAAAGATTTGAAGGAAATTGGAACTTCATAGGAGGGTGTAAAGAGGGAGGCTCTGGATGAATTGGGATGGAGGGCAAGCATGCATAGCTGTGTTGACCTCAGGCGGCTTGGTGCTGCAGTGAGTTGTTGGTGGTAGTAGTTTAGAACTATTTTTAATGTTGTAACAAAATGGAGATTAAAATTAAATAAATTATTTTTTGGAAAATGCTTATGTTTGAATTAAGTTTTATCTACATAAAGCAAAAAGCTTCCAAAAAGTGGCTGGTTGTCGACTAGCCCAATATGACTGGCAATAGGTTAGGTCGGCTTGTGCCCTATGGGTCCCTCCCCTATATTTGTAAAGACGGCTTTTGGGGGTATTTCCATTGAACAAGATCTTTGGGTATTTTCATTGATAAATTTTGTGAGGAACTACTCATTGAAGCATCAAGCTGGCTGAGGCCAATGTCACAGCCTTTTTTAAAAGTAAACTATGTTTCTCTGTGGTTTTAGCCTCAAACCGCTTGACTGATTTTTAGCTTTATGCAGTCTCAGAAACATGCGCACAAACAGGAATGTATAATAAAACTGTTTTCTTTTTTTTGTCATTTCGCACTGAAAACAATTCCGAAGCCAATTTGACACGAAACTTTTGAAGTGCTTTAGAACATTATTCCACTGTATTTCCACGGTGGAGGGAACGTCCTATGGCGGAAGAGAACGCTGATAACGACTGCCCATCTTTCCATATTTTTCCCTTTAATTCCCATTGGCCCAGTCGCAGATTCTTTCACATCCGCTTTAGTGACATTATTGTTTAGTCTTTTGTCTGAGTTGCCATCCTTTAACTTTATTTTAATTTGTTATATAAAAACAAGATCAAGTAAGAATAAGTTTATGCTTCTAAGATCAAGTTCACATTTCAGAAGAAAAAATTAGACGATTGCTTGTTTCTGAATTGTCTCAATTGGCATGGTGCAGTCTCCATAACCTTAACGTCACTCCCGAATCCTATCCCTTCAAATTTCGTTGAAATATCTTATATGTTTTGAAGTGGCCCCATCCCCAAAAAACAAATGTCAAATAGATTCACGACCGACTCTGACTTAACAACTATAATTTTAAGAAGCAGACGCATTGATGCGAGGGGCTGTCCACTGTCCACCGTGCGGTGCACATCTTGCAGTGTCATATGGGCTGCCAGGCCAGATTTAAATCTTTGACACTATACCCAAGCTCCTAAACCCAAGCGTTTTGGGAGTTAAGCGGGCAGCCAAACCCGCCTTGAAGCCCGGCGACCCGGACAATACCAGGCCATCTATACTGTGCGCATAACGGGTAATGTACTGCTGCGCCAACATCGATCCCATGCTGTGCCCCAACAACACCCGGTGGCTTTGCGGGTGTGCAGCGGCAATGTGCCGGTTCAACTCGTACATGTCCGCCAGCGTCCGGTTCCAGCCGTCACCGCCCGTATACCCCCACTGCCCGCGGCCAGTTTCACCGTGGCCGCGATGGTCACTGGCGTAGACACTGATGCCTGCGGCAACCAGCTGTTGCGCAACCGCCGCATAGCGCTGCGCGTGTTCTCCCATACCGTGGGCAATCTGCACAACCAACTGCGGGTCCGCCGTGCCATCTACCAGCTGCTTATAACAAGCTACCGCACAACCATCGCTGGCAGTCATTGTAAAACTCTGCATCTAATCCTTAATCCTCAGTTAATCTTTCAAAAAAGCTCTGCTCACGGCAGTTCGTAGTCTGAAACAAAATTCTTCCGGTTCGGCATCACTACCGCAGTCAAGCCAGCCGCATCCAGTTCCTGCTGTTCCGGCCACAGGTCATTCAGATAGAGCAGATACGCCACCACTGAATATGTTTCCGTTGCAGTGAGCTGCCCGGGGCTCTGATAAGGCATGGCACGCCGGATGTAGTCAAACAAGGTCGGTGCATATGGCCAATAGTTACCAATGGTACGCTGTTCACCGGGACGGCCACCAGCCAGCGCGTCGTTAATACCACCTTGCCCATCCTGGCCGTGACAGGCAAGACAATTGACTTTGAGAAGAACCAGGCATTCGAACCTATGATCTGCCAAGGAGCTACGCCTTGGACAGAGAATCATTCCTCCCTTTGAAAAATGACGCTCCTCTGGCGCTGATGTAGGCGGTATGCAGTTGAGCTTCAAGAAAACCAACTCTACCATAAGATATTGTCTCAAAACGTACAGACTTTTCTAGAGTCGCTTGGATTGCGCAAGACTTCAACTCTTGTTGTTTCCATTTCATTCGACTGAATGCTGGTCAAACTCCTCTTCGTCAAACATTTCAAAGAAACTCTGTGGAGATCTCTGTAACTCAAATCCAACAACGTCTTTGCTGGCACTCTGTTTAATTCCTGTGACCTCTCTATGGACTAATAGCCCAGTCTGTGTGACCCCTTTATGGACTGATGACCCAGTCTAAGCCATCACTCTATAGACCAGCTATAGACTGATCACTCAGATTCTAGACTGGATCATGAGTCCATAGCGAGGTCACCCAGATTTGCAGAATGGGTCATCATTCCATCAAGAGATCACTCAGATTTCAAGAACGGGTCATCAATCCCTGGAGTAATGACCTGTTAAAAGATGGAATAAGGCTAATTATGACACTAAAGAAAAAAGACACTTGACATAAATGCACAGGTGCAAATTGGCAGCAAATAGGAGTCAAGTTACCTTCAAATGCTTGTGGAATTTGGTCGTTCCATTTATGTGTCTTTTCACGGTTTTGTTGGGGCAAAACTTGCAGGATGCTTTCACAGACCCGTCTTGGTCAATTTACCCCTTCACAGTAGAGTACAGAATAGGCTTTGAATAGAGAGTCTTTGTTGTTGTGGCGTGGTGGTAGTGGGGGGAGGGGGGGGGGGGGGGGGGGGGGTTAAAGCTGGAAAGTAAGGAAAGCTGGAGGTCTCCAGGTGGTGCTGGAGGTCTCTGAAAGGGCACAAACTTTTGGTGGACTTGTAAAACATGGGGTTATAAAAATGAGGTATTTAGGAATAGATCTCCAGCACACATAAGGCTCAAGGAAACTCTTTTGAGGCACATGTCATCTCTAAATCCTGAATTGTAAGTTTTTAAAGAACTGGCAAGATTGTGCCTCAAATTTGAAAAGAAAGACCCTATTGGGGCTTGAAATCCTAGCTAAATTATCAGAATTACGGATTATGTGCAGACTTAAACCAAAATTAAGGTTGATGTTAGATTTTTGTTGTAGTGATTTGTATGCTACATACAATAGTAACTTCAAGCTACAAAGAGTGCCATAAGTGGTAGATGTTGATACCCTACAAACAATATTAACTTCAAGCTACAAAGGATGCCATAAATTCTTATGGCAGACGTGCTCACTAGCTAGGGCCAGAAATTTAATGCGTCAAGACCCATATTGGTAAGTATGTATTCCTCTAAGGAGCACTGATGGGAGCATTTCATTCACCTGGGGAGCATTTTATTAGATTTATGGTGCTTTTGCTTGTAGTTTTGCTTACATTTATTAATGTTAACTTGGTTTGATCTTGGGCATGATTATTTGGATAATGGATTGGCTATACAATTTTATCCTAGGGGATTGGACAGATGAGTATGGACAAGACTACTATATAATCAAAGTTGTTTTATTCGTATACAAACTTTTTATTTATACAAAAGAAAAGGAGGAAAAAATTAGAAGAAAATTAGTATCCACAATAATGTTTAGTCACTATTTGAAGCTGCCTCTGGACCTCCGGGCTCGGCCCCCAGAAAAGTCCCTAGAGGGACTGAATTGCTGCTGCGATGAAATCTGCTGACGCTGGGGCAGACGACGCAAAGTTGAACCACCACGAGTATATCCTGAAAAATAAAACTAGAATGAAAACTTCCACTTTACGGTTTATTATTACCATTATTTATCCAAAATTCGCTTTTAAACACATATACTTTTCATTAAACATAACTTCAGTAGACTAACTTTCGTAAGGAATTCATACCCATGTCATACCCAGATCATTTGATCAATCCTGAACCGAATAAAAAAAAAATTTAACGAGATTTCAGTATTTACAAAAATAACACAGAAAGTATCTGCTAAATATTTCAAACAGACATTATTATGTTATCAATGGTTGCATATTTAGTTTATGATATGGTTATTTGATTTGTCCATAGTTTAAAATATAAATTGTCATTAAATATGCAATCAAAATATCATAAGCAGACTTTATACGAACGACACAAGAGAAAAAGAAATAAAATCAAAAAAGAGAGTTATTACTCCCTTTTATTACTCCCGAAAAAGAGAGATATTACTTCCCAATAATTTCGCGGAAGAGGGTGCTTTAGTTTTGTTGATTTTTATCCTTTGTCTTTTTGAGAGCTAACAAAAAAATTTATTTTTTCAAAAGAGACGGCGCCGATTTCGGAAGACGCCGGATTTATGCAAATTAGCTCGACCAAAGCCAATGAAGCTGGATTTGTCTACCGGCCAATTCGCGAAACGCTGAAGGACGCGCTGGAATGGTTTGAGAAAAATCATGCGGAAGATCATCGGTTTGGTATTAAAAACGAGTCGGTCGGTATGGATCGAGAAAAAGAATTGGCTTTGTTGAGCGAATGGAAAGTGGAAAACCCGGCCTCTAGATAGCAGGCGTTTTGAAAACGCTTGCTATCTAGCTTCAAAATTCGATCCGATAATTAAATACCGGAAACAGGCCGGTCTGATAAGACTTCTCCAATTGCCCGCTATCCGTGCTATAATATTGATAAAACAGATTCAGGCGATTCGTTACGTTCTGTATGTCGAGCATAATAGAGTGGGTCATGCCTTTTCTATTGATTCGATAACTCAGGCCTATATCAAAGCGATAATAGGGGCCGGTCAGTAAGCTGTTAAGCTGATCGGTCAAAT
>JAAAKM020073195.1:225610947-225630462 GCA_010016025.2 Alatinidae sp. Z8VKAUB7J3 | reverse complement strand
CGTGACGGACCTGGATGGTGCCGCGCATCTTCTGCAAGCGGTACGGAAACCGCACCGGCTGTTCGCCCGCCGGCGCCGGGAAGCCGGAGAACTGCGCGCTCACGCCGTCGAGTGTCAAGTCGAGAGAGACGCGCGGTGGTCCGCCGGACGCCTCGTTGTAGATCACCACGTTGGCGTCGGCGCGGCCGCCCTCGGGCTCGAACGCCGCCCAGACCATCTTTGGAATCTCGATGGTCGCGGCGCCCGCGGCGACGGGTGCGCCGTCGATCTCGGTGGCGACGTCGGAGTTGTAGGCGGCGTGTGCGAACACGGCCGACAGGTCGTCGGAGAGGGAGGCCGGACTCAGCACCGTGGCACCGGTGTTGGTGCCGGTCACCGTGTACTCGATGGTCTGCCCCGGCTCCACGACGGTGCCGGCAGCGGGACTGGAGCTCTTGGCGACGGTGTAGCCCGCCACGGGGTGCTCGGTCGTGACCGCGGGAGGATCGACCGGGGGCAAGCCGCCGGGAGGGGTACCGGAGGCGGTGACGCTGTTGGCGATCCGCTCTCCTTCGACATCGGCGTCGACGATCACCGAATACGTGATGGTGAGCACCTGACCGGGCTCGAGCGCGCCGGTCCAGGCGAGGTCGTCACCGGTGATGGTTGCGGCGCCGGATGCGACGGGGGAGCCGTCGAGCTCCGTGGCGACGTCTCCCTGGTACTCGGCGAACGCGAGCACGCCGGACAGGTCGTCGCTCACGCGGACGGGGTCGAGGATCGTGTTGCCCGTGTTCTCCGCCTCGACGGTGTACGTGATGCGCTGACCCGCCTGCACGGCGACGCCGTCGGCCGGGTCGGAGGTCTTGCGCAGCGCCAGGTCGGGTGCGAGACGTACGTTCGTGAACGTGCAGGTGACGTCGGTGCCGAGCGCACCGGCGGGCTGGACGACGCGGCCGTCTGCGGTCACGGCGACCGGAGACGTGGAGCCGTCGGATTCGACCTGCACGCAGTCGAGCGATTCGGCGTACCGGGTGCTGTCCCACCAATAAAATGTTGCTACGCGAAATCTTAGACTTTCTTGAACCTTATTACACATATTAGGATTTACACAGAAAAAATATAGAGAACAAAAATAACTATAACCTGATATTTATATTGCATTTGTTGACCAGGTCGCGCCAAATGCCATTCTTGACCCGGTACTGACAGGTCTAGATCCATACCTGGGGACAACCCAGTCACCTTTCCGACCTACAGAAACAACCACTAACCTCCCAAGTACTAACTTGAATGTACCTCATACTAAACTCGCTGTGTTTTTTTTTTTTAGGAATGAAAAAAGTCAGTAACTAGAAAGTTGAATTCTTCACATTCTTTACGCCTGACTTCAAAATACCTTTTTTCCTCTTTATCATAACAATACATAAAAGTAAAGGAAAAAACAGGAAGTGCGTTTAACTGCGTTGATTGTCAACAACATTCGAGAATAGTTGCATGATTTTCCAAAATCAGTTTTAGTATTCACAAGAAAAAAGATGTGCAGACACAACAGGGCATCTCTTTCCGCGTAGTAAATGCGCAAACAAAGTATATAATGATCTGGAATCATATATTACTCGTCATCGAAAGCAGTATGGTTTCCAAACAGGTTGGTTTTGAAATACTCACCTCCTAACGTGACCAACAAAACGTAACCTTTGTTTGCGTTCAGGATTTCCATTGTACGGTTTGAAGTACCAAGGACATTAAAATGAAAATATTTTTTTTCCTGGCTCCATATTAAGCCTATTCCGTACCTGAAAACTGCGATTTTCTGAGATTTGTCATTTTTGCATATGACTATCACTGCTTTATATATTGGTAGTACTACTACTTCAGCTACTACTTTTTTTCGACTACTTGTAAGGCTAAGAGCATTGAGAGGAGAATTTCAAGAAGTGCACGAACATACAGGTTATCAAAAGAAGAAATCAGCAGTACCGTAGCAACGAATTATTGTAGTAAGTTGAAACTTCCGGGACTGGAAAAGAGGGATATTCAATGCTGCTATTAGTACTAACAGCAATTAATACAACTACTAATAATGCCAATACTGCTACTGTAACAACTATCACAACTATGCTGAAAGATGTGACTTACTTTGAATTATGTCTCCTGCCAGGCTTGGCTCAGCGTAGAGAGTTATGCCAGCCTCCTCCAACTGGTGCGATTAGCACATAACGCTGGTGCACGATGGACATCGATGTTTGCCAAATTCAAGAATTTTGAAAGACTACCGGACCATCGATATTTGGTCTGCTGTGGGGTTGTTTCCAGCCAGTTTTTGCGGGGTTAAAGTCCAGCACGATTTTTTGGCGGTAGGTGTGATGGCATTCTATGGAGCTGACTGTACCATCATAGAGTGCGCTCTGCAACTTGGATGGAAAACAGTGTCTGCTGCGTTGTCTGTAGTAATTTCTCGTTGTTGACTAAGTCAACCATCTCAAGCCGTCCATCCTCCTATGGATTTTCGTCTGGAACACGTCTACGGTATTGAGAGCTGCGACTGTGGCCGGTCAGGTTTCTCTTCTATGATGAATTACCAACCCGACCAGAGCGTTGAAAATTCGCAACTTCGTGTTTCGACGGGGGCATTTATGGAGTGATCCAGACACTGATTAGAGATTAAAGTCTTATTAAAATGAAAGAAAGCTAAGGAGAATTTTTCAGGATGAAATATCCGCAAGCACTTTTACAGGGAGGCAGGATTCTCAGCGAGGATGGAACTATCTACAGGAAATTGGACGGGGGGGGGTTACTTTACATTGGATGAAATTTCACCGAAGAAGATTTCTGTGTGGAGGAGGGTTACCCCTTCCATATATGAAAGGTGTCCCCCTCCTGAAAACCTTGCTCTTTACGCTAAAGTTCGACTGTTTGTCCCAAGTTTTTAGGCGTTGAGGAGCAAACAGTACCTTTCATATACGGAATAATTTCTGTTCGTTTTTAGTTTTAGTGTCATCCCCTAATTTCAGTTAATAAAAACTTTATTGCTGACATGTAGCATTTGTTATTGGGAAGTAAAAAGACTGTTTTTGGGATGCAAATTTTCTCTGTGGGAATTTTCAGTGGTGGGATGTGGGGGATACCCCCTCTTAAATACTTCGCTCTTTTCGCTAAGGTATGATTTTGGATCCCAATACTTTACGAACAAAACCCCGCTTTTTTTTTAATCACTCAAAGGCACAAACAATTCTCAAGGGAAAACTTTGAAATTACGCTGATTTCACGTTTTGGATGCGTGAGCTATAGGCAGTTAGATTGCCTCTGCATCGCCTTTGTCAACGTAGCGTTAATCAGCTATGCAAGGATGCAATTTGACGTAAATTATGTAAATAAGGTACACAATTTTCCCGAGGTTCTGACCATAACTGAAATAAGTTCAGGAATCGTCGATGCTTGTTTTCGTGCTGGAGTGTGTTAATTTGTGTGTTTGGCATTGGATTTCTTTTAATTAGTTTCCAAAGAAAGCTTGAAAAATCCCCAAATGTAATGGAGGCTGTTTTCTTCACTGACGCCTATCATAGAATTAACCATTAATTCAGGATCAAAAACTAAATATTTCACGGATGAGGGATTTTAAGAGTTGATTTAAGTATTATATATACATGTTCGTCGTTGCGTAAATAAATCCCATAGGATTGTGTATTATTCTAGTGTTTGTGAATTGATCTTTAATTCTTGAGTGGATTCCTTTAAATTTAAAATTTTGAGAAAATAGTTAATGACGCTTAAATTTAGCTTAATTATTTCAAATCCAAAATGTTGTGCTATTGGTTTGTAAAAACTACTTACGAGAGGGCAGAGATATATACAAAGAGAGAGGGAGTATAAAGGAGAGATTGGAAGACAAAGAAGAAGGGAGTAAGTGAGAGAGAGGAAAATATTTTGAAAATACAGTACAGAAAATTATTCATCATCATTAAATATTATCCTTTTTCCTTAATACCAACTGAATTTAGTGGAAATTAAATAGTTCGATTTTCTGTTTTTTAGTATCCCAATTTTTCATAGTTTTCCCCTGTTAGGTGCATCCCATATTGTGAGCCAAGGTTTCTTGCACTAGTTTTGGCCAACTGCAGACTTGAAGGCTTCAACACTGGCTGACATATAGCATTCTGGTGATGGGATTTTCATAGGCTGAACACACGATTGTGTTAGCAAATTTTCAATAGCAGCGCGCCTTCGGACAGGCGCGGCAGCCATTTGATGATGACTTCCCAGTTCATGAGGCGCTCCGGACGAAGCCACGGCTAGCGCGCTTCTCGAGGAAATGCAGGCCGATCATGGCGAGAACGGTCAGGCCCAGGTAGATGAAGGCGGCGACCATATAGAAGGTGAAGGGCTCCTTGCTCGCGGTCACGGCGATCTGCGAGCGGCGCATGATCTCTTCCAGGCCGATCACCGAGACCAGTGCGGTGTCCTTCATCAGGATCATGAACAGGTTGCCCAGGCCGGGCAGGGCGATGCGGATCAGCTGCGGCAGGACCACCTTGATCATCGTCTGTGATCTGCGCAGTCCGAGCGCATAGCCGCCTTCATACTGGCCCTGCGGGATAGCCTTGAACGCCGAGACGAAAACCTCGCTGGAAAAGGCTGAAAACACCACTCCGAGCGCAATCATTCCGGCGACGAATGAGTTGATTTCAAAGGCCGATTCGAATCCCAGCGCAGTCATCAGCTGGCGCACGCCGATCTGCAGGCCGAAATAGACCAGAAACAGGGTCAGCAGTTCGGGAAGGCCGCGAAAGATGGTGGTGTAGATTTCGGCCGCCATGCGCAACGGACGTTCGTCGCTTTGCTTGGCAAGGGCCAGGAGAAATCCAAGGACGAGGCCGAAGGGCAGGGTGGCCAGCGCCAGCCCCATGGTCACCAGCACGCCGGAGGCGATTTGATCTCCCCAGCCGTCCGGTCCAAAACTCAGAAGAAGTAGGGTTTCCTGCATGAAATTCCTTCATGGTGCCGAGTCGTTATTTACTTATCATAAATCACTATTAGGAATATGATTTTTTTTTTGTTCCAACCAAATCATATAGAAACAATGATTGTGGAAAGCTGGTTAGGGGTCACTCAGTCACAAATTAGAATTTATATTTTCCTTATTAAGGGTCAAAGTCTATTGGCAGGCAGCCAACAATGGGGCAACACACATTTTTTCGTTGGGTTCTTCCCTATTCTGCTGTATTTCCTTAGGTTTCCTTATAGTCCAAAATTTCCAGGGGAGAGGTATGCCCCCCTGCTGGTGCCTATAAATGTCATAGTACCTGAAAGCTCCAGCCTTGGAATATATTCTGGCTTTGTGGCAATGCTTGCATCTCAAAACATCAAAACTTTATACTACATTGAAACAACTGGTTTTTGCTTATTGGCCCTTACTCAGGTGTTGAAGGATTGTGTTGGAAGTACTGAAGCACCATGCTTTAAGCCCCTGAAGTACCATGGTTGAAGGCCACACAACCAGCAAGTAAGCTAGAAACTGAGTTGAACAGCACCCAAGCTAGCATTCATGTAACTGACATATGCAAGCAGTGGGCAGAGGTGAGAATATCCTAAGACATGAATTGATGTTTAGGCTCCTGACAATAATTTTAAGAAAACAACATCAAATCTTAATTTTTAGTTTCCAGTTTCTTTTCCACTGGTTTTAGTTTTGAAAATGTAATTCCAATTATGTAAATACAATTTTAAGCCATATCAATGGTTTTTTTTTCTAAATTCAGGAGATATTGCCTATCACAAATATTTGAAACCTTATAAATAGTGATTGGAGGACAACTAGCCCCCTTCCCCTGCTCTCTTCTCACTAAATGCCACCGATCAATTTTTTTAGATAGCCATTTTGTTCAAAATAGCCAAAGGATTAAATAATAAAAACTCCTGAGTCAACACAACCACCCAAAGCCCCAAGGCAAGTGTTATAAGTTATGCCCTGAGGGCTTACAAGGATTTTTATATGGAAAGGATGGTCGTATAAACTTTGGAGATGGCTGGCTTGATTAGAGATCAACTGAGCCCCCCAACCCCTCTTTTCCCCAATTACGTACGATCGAAATTTTTAGATAGCCATTTTGTTCAAAATACTCTGAAAGTCAAATAACAATGCCTGCGGGATTGACACACCTCCCAGAGTCCAGGGGTTAGTATTATAAATTATGTCAAGGAGCCATATATGATTTTATTGAAGGGGTGGTTGTATATACTTTGGAGGAGGCTCATTGAACAGGGAATTGAAAGTTCTAATTCCCTTTTTAGAAGTCAAGAGTAATCGAGAGTCAACAATCCCCCCCCCCACCCCCCCCTTTCTCCAAATGCATCCAACTGAAATTTGAGATTGCCATTTGTTTCAAAAAAGTCCAAAGATCATATAAAAATGCCTCCGGATTGACAATACCCCCCGAGCCTGGAGACAAGGGCTGTAAGTTATAACTCGAGGGCATATAAGGTTTTTATGGAAGAAGTAGCCATATAAACTTTAGAGGGGGCTCAGTTACAGATAACCGAAGTTCTAGTGTCGTTTTTAAGAGTCGAAACTGATCGAAAAGCAATTACCCCGTTGCGGTCGGCACGCCGCAGGGCCTGGTGGTGCCGGTGCTGCGCAATGCCGACAAGCTGAGCTTCGCGGAGATCGAGTCCGGTATCGGCGACCTGGCCAAGCGGGCGCGCGACGGCAAGCTCTCCATGGCCGAGCTGACCGGCGGCACCTTCACCATCACCAATGGCGGCGTCTACGGCTCGCTGCTGTCGACACCTATCCTGAACACGCCGCAGTCGGGCATTCTGGGCATGCACAAGATCCAGAAGCGGCCGATGGAAGTGGGCGGCGAGGTGAAGGTGCGGCCGATGATGTACGTCGCGCTGAGCTACGACCCACGGATCATCGACGGCCGCGAGGCGGTGACGTTCCTGGTCCGGGTGAAGGAGTGCATCGAGGATCCGGCGCGCCTGTTGATGGGGGTGTGACCGCCCGGTTGCACCCAATCCGGGCGCACGCCACCCAGATGCGTGCGATCCGGTTGCATCAGGATTGTCATAATCGCGGCAAGGTTGGCGTGCTATAATCACGACTGCCAGGTAAGTGGCACTTTCCGAGGGAGGGGGGCTCCCATCCGGAACGGAGACCACGATGCCGATCATCGCAAGCCAGCTCAAAGCTGGCGATATTCTGTTCAAGCATTCCAGCGCCGGGGCACTCAGCCAGGCGATCGCAAAGGGGCAAAGCCCGCACTATCACAGCACCGTCCAGGCGCTGGATGGCTTGTCACCCACCGGTGGCAAGTCGTTCGCCGTCGACCTGACCCATGTCGCCATGGCGGTCGGGCCCGACGATGTGCTGGAGTTCGACGAGTACACATTTGAATGAATAAATAAATAAATAAAAATAAAAAAATAAAAAAAAATGCTTCAATTTTACTGGTGTTCTAGACCACCATCAAAATACAAATCTCTTATGCACCACAAGACTGTACTAGTTTCAGCCAATTTAAGAAGTTTCAATAGAAATTTCATGGTTGACTTTTATTTTATTCAATTTCAAATATTTAATTAAGTTTAAGCAGTTTTTTTGTAAAGCATAATCTAATAAACCAAATTCAGACAAAAACCAACAAAATCACTTATAGATAAGGTGTTTTTTTTAGTTAATTTCTACAGACCTAGATCATGCTAGTGGTTATTTCTGCAGAACACCATTCAATTGCTCCTTTCTGATTTTCAGAGCTTACACTAAGAATTGCGTCACAAAATAGCTTTCAGCTAGTATAAAGTATCGTTCTATAAAATCCGCTTCAAATGTGTTTCCTTAGCTAGACTATAGTCAGTCAAATACCAATTTTGCGAATAACAATCGTTTTAGTCGTCCCATTTAGGAAAACAAAATAAAATCAAACAAAGAAGAGGTTCGTGAGAGCGACGTCTACAGTTAAAACCTTTTCAAGGAAATTTGCAAAATTTGGTTTACTAGAGCACCATCTACTAAAGAACTTAGTCATAAATTCTATCTGTGGAATTATATCAACTATGGTTGCTTTTCATACCAGTGTTTCCAGGTGGGGCAAGTTTGCACCATTAAGGCACTTATTTAAGGTGGCTGCGTAAGAAATCTTCCAAATCAACGCATTTTCTCAATTTAAAATGTTACAAACCTCGGCAGGATTTAGCTACTTCCTTATTCATCATGTATCCCAATGCCTGAGCAAATAAGTCCTATATCACCTAAGTTTTATTTTTTCCATTCCCTTGGGTGTGAGTTTCTGTGCTTCCTAAAAATCCAGTTTATAACATTTAAATTCGTCAGTATAAATTTCAATACGATAGTTTTTTCTACGTTTTAGTATTCCAAGTTGTAATTTTCACATTACATAAATCATTCAAACTATTATGTTCCCAGGAGAAGCAGTTGTGCCAAACAGCGCATGACAGAAGGTAATACATTTTCTAAAGTCTACACGAAGCGCTTAAACCGGCCTAAAACCAGACAGTGAGAAGTCCCTAGGACCTTCGGTATGAATGAAAGCTTTGTGCAACCCCGAGCCCATCTAGGTCACATTGTGGTTTTCATTACCTGGCGTTGCTCTCATATCAACAAAAATATCCTACACAAGTAACATCAAGCTTATTACCTTCGACTCATTATAAATTCATGCTTACAGATATTATACTAATATGGGGAGGCATCCCACAATAGACAACTTAGCTAGGAAGAGGCTTTCAGCCCAAAATGCCCACCAAAACTAAAAAACTTGAAAATCCATCAACATCAAAATCCATTGCGAATTCTTTGTTATTTACTAGACTATAATTTCTCCAAGTGATGCCACTCCTCAACTTTACCCGACAGCGCCGTTTGCAGTCACGGTTCTGGTTGAAAAACCCATGAAATGTCCATCCTGACGCCACTATGAGGACACAAAAGCAGGAGTTTCGTTTGAAAAGGGTAAAGAGCCAACCGATCCCCGGAACCGCAACCACGTCATAATACCATGTCACTCCGGTGGTCCACGGATGACTGGCTTGCGCAATCAGGACAAGACCCTTGGTCTTTTCAGGGAACAAAACGCCAAATGTGGATGCAACCGCGCCGCCAAACGAATGGCCGATGATGACGAAATCCTTGAGGCCCATCGTATCGACGAAGGCCTTTACGGAGCGGGCAAATCGTTCCGTGCCGTAGGTGCCGTCTGGATAAGGATCAGACAACCCGTGGCCCGGCAAGTCGATCGCAATCAGGTGGTGGTCGTCTTCAAGCGTTTCCGCCCAGCCATCCCAGGCGGACAGGGAATCGCCGCCGCCATGAACAAAGAGCAGTGTCCGATTGCCGGGATCACCGCGCTCCCGGTAATTGACGGTTGTCCCATCCGGCAGCGCAACTCGGGAAAAGGCAAAGTCGGAAAGGTCGTCACGGCTCAGACTGGAGGAGAAAAACCCCAGCCTGATTGCCAGTCCGATAAGGGCCAGCCCGACCGCTGCGATGAATAAAAACTCCATCACCTTCCAGTCTGCACCGCCGTCCGGTCAACCCTCGGGAATCTCGTTGACCTTCTTCGGAACGTGGTAGCCCTTCTGCACCGCCTCGCGGGCCGCCAATCGCTGATACCACGCCCGCACGTTCGGATATTGCTTCAGGTCCACTTCCTGCCACTCGTAGCGTGAGACCCAGGGCCAGCAGGCCATATCGACGATGGAATATTCGTCGACGATGTAGTCGCGGCCTTCGAGACGTTTGTCGATTTCATAGAGCCCCTAACCTAACCTACGGTGGCCCTAGCATCTAATTCCATCGGGGACTCTGGCGAAAGATTCCAGCAGGGTCCCATAGCAACCAATACCAACGAGGCGCCCTAGCATCCGATTTCATCGGGCCTCTAACCTAAGCGTGGGTGGTGCCCTAGTATCCAATTCTATAGGGGCCCTAGCAATCAATTCCAGCGAAGGGTCCTAGCAGTCGATTCCAACGTGGGGCCCTAGTAGCCAATTACATCGGAGCTCTAGTATCCAATTCCATCGCGGCCTTAGCATCAAATTTCAACATCAAGACGTTTTTCAAGACTTTTCAAGACATTTCAAGACATTTTTAAGAAACGTTTCTTCAAGGCGTTGTTTCAAGACATTTCAAAATATTTCAAGACATTTTTCTTCGATACATTTTTTCTTTTTCAAGATTTCTTTAGTTCTTACACAATAGGGTGTGTTTACTTATGTCAAGGACGACGCATTCTAATGTGACTTGTTTCAGGGATCCCTGCTTGTAACTAAGCGCAGCGTACGTATGGAATCCTACGTAGTGACGGTGCACACACTTAGTTACGATGCAAGACGGTGCATACATGGGATGTTACATAATACTTTAACAGATTTCATTTCCTTTCAAGACAGTTCTCACGGGGAGCCTTTATATTCCAAAGATTTTATGTCCACGTTAGGTTTTGAAAGGGATAGTCTCTCAATAGAATGGAGCACTAGCTGGTTGGGCTATGACAGCCTTTCTGATATATTGATTTGGGAATTAGGTTCTATGAAACCAAACATACCAATTCACATCGAACGTAAAAGTCCCTCAAAATGACGAAAGAGGCCGCCCAAAATAAAAATACTTTAGTGCATGTTCGCGGGCACTTTTGTAGAGGCAGTTGATTTTTGGTAATTCTTTGGTTTTTTAATTCATTACAGTTTTTCAGGCCTATTAAAATTTTCATTTTATTTTCTTGGTTCGTTCAGTCTATTCCACTCCATTTTTATTTCTTCTTACTATATAAAGCTTGTATTTTCTCTCATTGAAATTTCGGTCAAATATTCTTGGCAGTAATAATCCGCCAAGCCTAACTGTGAGGGTATATTATACTAGTCATATTATTCTGATTTTTTTTTCCAGCCGAGCATTAGCTATAATTTCCTCATGTTTTTATCTGCATTCAAAGATAAATTTTTTATCAAATGTGGGCTATCGAGCTCGTTATGTACTTTTGTTATGTAAAACAAAATCAGATTAAATTAGTTTCATAAATATTTCAGTAGTATTGCTACAAATTATACATAAGACAAAATAAACTCTGATTCCCATCCCTCCAGCACTACCCCAGCTCGAGTCCAAAGCAAACCTATGGCCAGAGGTCGGCTTTGCTAAAAAAAAAAAAAAAAAATAATAACAACCAACTAATTTATCAAGCATGAATCCAATTTTAGATTAGCCAACATTTATATCAAATAAACTTGTCTGATTATGATGAATTTTATATTTAGAACACGACTGTTGTTGTTTGATGTTTTTTCTATATCTTTAACTTAATTTCAGTCATTTCTCATTTTTGTGATTTAACGGATTAATTTGTTTTCGCCTTAAGCTTTAATGCTACTCCTCACTTCCAGTGAAAAAAACTTGGTTTTTTAATTTAATAAAGTGAAGGACAAGGCAATAACCAATTTCAGTTTTCTGTTGCAATTGAGTTAGAGGGGGTACATTAATACGGAAAAATTTCATCTCAGAACAATAATTGACCAAGCCATCCTCTAAATATTTAAGAAAAGGTAGGGCATAATGCTATTTTCTTATGTATTAGCTTGTAAGGGGGAACTAGAAAGTGCGGAAAAATGTATTTTTAAATAACAACTTTTATATATCCTCTGTAGAATTAAAATCGAGGAAATGGTTAATTTTTTTTCCATTTTAACCCAAGGGAGGAAGGGGTCGTGAATAAGGATATCTACATTCTTATGCAACAAAGTTTAAATTTTACCCAAGTGGAGATCTTTTGGGGTTATCTTAGGAGAGTAGAGTTCCCCTTATACGTCAAAGCGCACATAAAACTATCAATTTAGTTCTAAGAATACCTCATTTGTTGTAGTTCTCTCTAAAATTGACAATATCCGTAGTTTTCGTCTTTTCCAGTAAGCAATCTCCTCTATTGGCCCGAGACTATCATCATCTATTCGAAAAGATTCCCAAGTCCGAATTTCCTAAAAAACGAAAAAAAAAAGTTTTATCCAGGCACCAAATATGGCATCCTAAGAATAGAATTGAGATGACGGTGAATGGAATTAAATATCCACAAGAAGATTTAAAATGAGATAAAATAATGATGATTATTCTAATGTTTATCAAAGATTTTATCGTATAACAAGAAGATGAAGGTGCTGATTGAGAAATTGATGGAAAACTCTAAATTCATTGAAGATAAAAGAAAGACAGTGACGTTTGGAATTGCTGATACTGAGGTAAAATAAAATTCATGTATCTCTTCCAAAAAGTTTCACTTCCGCTAAAAAAAAAAGAGCTAATCATTGTAACACCTTAATGTACTGCGGGACGTAAAAATGGAACTGAAAAATAGGTCTTTTATAATGTTTGCCCTTTCAGTGTGTGAGGACGAATTTATTAGGAAACAACACTCTGGGTTCTAATAAAATTAAAAAAAAACTCAGAATTAAATTAATCAGGATGCAACTGCTCACCAGAACTTTTCTCTCTAACCTTTACTTTGCTCTACTTCCTTCCCCGTCCTCTCACCTTTCCAGTGTTTCTATTTAAGAAGAAGATCCTATTATCCAGCGAAGAATTACATTGAATAAAAGAAATCAGAAACAGTTTGATACAATCGTCTTATCAGCCTACATATGGATGTCAAAGCAACCAGTCTTCTTAGAAATGGAAAAGTGAGTATGCCACCTTACTGCTCAAAGGTGAAGAATCGTTTTTGAACGGGTCCGATCATAGCAAAATGGCACAAAAGGGTAAATCGTGGAAATATAATTTTAGACACATTGGTGTCTTACATGTAGCATGCTGACAGCTTAGTATCAACGAGATTTTTATTGGGTCAATCCAAGCAAATCAATATTTCCTTTTTCCTTTTTTTTATTACTTTAGTTGTATTTTTTTTGAAAGTGGGCAATAAAACACATTCATCAACCCAATCTGACGAATACTTTAAATCTTTGTAACTAAGGACGCCATCAAATGAGGTACAAAAGTGATATGTTTCTCGGCTAAACAAAGCGAGTTAGCTATTTGCCATTATCAATCAATCAATCACTAACACCAGGTAATCCATTGCAGTCTTGTCGGCCACTTGAATTATTATTTTTGTCATTATCAATCAGTCAATAAACTTATTAACTTCTGATAACCCGTAAAGAAACAGTCTGCAATATTTCCCAGTGAGGCTTCATGGCCAGGCTAAAAAGCAGTAGAATACCAAGAAAAAAATTACTTACTCAGAGTGCCCCGTTTTATGGGGGTCTGAGTAAAAGCAAAGAGTCGTCCATGCATTATTTTTTTCCCCAACCGTGAGGTCGTAGAAACTTTGACGGGACTAATTCAATTGATAAAGTTCTATTGCCCTTTGTATAGGTCCAAAGTTATTAGATTAGAGAAAAATACAGTTTTTTGCAAAAAACTGCATTTTTTTTGCATCGCATAAAGAAAAGAATACAAAAGAGTTAATCATGCAAAATCAAAATACTTAACACCAAAAAATGTGAAACCAAGTCACTTTCCCGTTTTTCCCAAGTTGTAGGATTTGCAGCTAAATTGCTGACAAGGCTATTCAATTTGTCCTTAGGTTCCTTTGTCTAATACTATCCCCTATTGAGGAATTATAGAACCAGGTTGAATGACAGTTAGGACACTGGACCTTCCCTATCTCGTGTGCCAAAAAACACATAGCCTACACCTGACCAGCAAAGGTGTTGTGTGATTTATAACAAGAATTGCCAATTCCAACGAGAATAGAGTGATAATAAGTTTAAAGATAGATCGATTTGATGCCGTTTCCCAACAAAGTGGCTCTCGATATATTAAGTTGACTCTTTTTTTTTTTGTAGAAATAAGTGAAGTGTTTTGACAGTTTTTTGACGTAAAACCATTACATTTTGAACAATTTTGGTTTGCATATGATGTCCTAAGGAAAGAGAGTAGCCCTCTGAAAAGAAATGGATTTAATCAGATTAAGTTGGACATGTAACCAAGGAGGTCAAGAGACTCAGCCCTCTAAATTCATAAATTTTAAAGATTTAGCAACGCACACTCACCGCTCTTTTGTTATACTAATGGAAGAACGGTGAGTGTAAAACATGCCCCTTTCAAGAAAGAATGATCTTAGGCAATCTGATGATTAATTTCACTCATCGTAAATTGTAACTATCTAATAACCAGTTTTCGCCGTAGTTACGGGCAGAACTTCAGATAGATATTGTAAAATTTAGTAAAGGATCCATTGGAATAACTGCCAGGTTCATCGAAGTTTACTCTGAGAAACAACTGTACCTAAAAAATTTTTGAAAGACTCTATAGAAGCTGGTTATGAAAGATTGTATGTTGAGGCTTTTGTTTTTACGGTTAGATTGTGCTTTTCCTGTTATGAGGTTCGCCAGAAAACTGCACAGTACGCAAACACCCTTCTCTATCCAAGATGCTGCAGCTCTAAGCAGTTCTTACTTCACCTCGTGACAGACAGTGCCCCTGAACTATGTTCCGCGCTTCCTGCAAGGTTGGCACTTCGTCGGCAAGTTCATGGAGAAGTGCACCTACCCGAAGGCTGCCTTCTGGATGCTCGAGCTTGCCCTCAGTGAAGAGGACAAGGAAGCCAAGTTCATGGCCAAGATGAGCAAGTGAGGCGCTGACCGATGAGAAAGATCGTTCAGGAAGCGATGGATGAAAAGGACGAGATGAACATGACGCCGATGATCGACGTCGTGTTCTTGCTCATCATTTTCTTCCTCTGCATCGACTTCAAAGTCCTCGAAGCCAAGCTCCCCGCGTTCCTCCCGAAGGCCGTCGGTGCGCACTCCACCGAGGTGGAGCCGCAGGAGAAGCTCAACATCCGCATCGTCTGCGACAACTGGGGCACCGAGATCGCGCGTCGCAAGCTGACGCCGGCCGAGGTCGCCGCCGGTCGGACCAAGTCCTCGTACCGCCTGGAAGGCCACAAGGTCTACTGGGAGGTCGGCCCCAAGAGGTACCACAAGCTGGACCGCCTCTTCGAGGAGCTGAAGCGGATCTTCAACGACCCCAACAAGCTGCAGCGCAACCCCAAGACCCAGGCCATGGAGCCCATGGGCGTGGTCGTGGAGCCGGGTAGGCAGACCACTTACGGCGACGTCGCTACGACGCTCGACGCAGTCAACAAGGCCGGCTTCGAGAACATCTCGTTCGGCGGCGGCTTGGGCTCGCGCAAGGGCAAGAAGAAGGGCGACTGAGGTCGTCTCCAGCCGCAGCCCGCGCCGCATCGCGGCGGCGCCAGCTGCTGGCAACAGTCGGAACGGGTCCCCTCCGGGGGCCCCTCGAAGGACCAGATTCTGATGAACTAGATTTTGAGGGAATCAATGTAGAACCTGTTGATGTAGGACATGAACTACTTGATGGAGCACTGGAGGATATAGTGGAGGATAGAGGTTAGAAACTTTGGTCAAACTCTTTCATTTTTTGTGTAGCGTGTTTCTAAAGTACTGAAACTTAGATTTTCGGATCTAAAAGATTCTAAAAATATCTCAAATTTAACCTTGTTCACTAGTACTACGTATTTGATATTGCATAAGCGCTGTACATGTAACAGTGCTATTACAAGGAAGAGCGAATACAACGAAACCAAACTTAGGATTACTATAATTAAGACAAAATAAACTAAGAAAATATAAATTAAAACTTAGAATTGAAAACGGGTGACAATGCCAGAATGTCATTTGGGCTTTGCAAATTGACTATTACAAATATTCTGATTGAATAGTATATTATATGAATAGTATATTAGTATATTATATTATATAGTATATTAGTATAGATTTATTAATGGTATAATGAAAGAAAGTTACATAAGACTTTCATGTGAAAGGTGTACTTGATATATTTCTTTGCTTAATGTTTTTAATTTATTTACTTTTACTGAAATATTAGCATTAATCTACAACCAATAAGCATCAATTTTGAAATCAATTACCTTCAATATATCTCAGACGCCCTAAAATATCAGTCTTCACAGATCATTCGCAGATCGAAGTTTGAATTATATACATGAAATAAATGCAGGGCATGCTACGATTTCGAACGTCTACATTTCAATACTAGCCACATTTCAATACCTTTGTGTTGCTATGGATGAAAGGCTCATGCAATATATTACCATTTATTGGCTACCTCTGTGCCTTTCGCGTGGTATGTTTACTGACTGCCTGCCTCAGCATCCCAAAATATATCACTGAATTTTTTTGAAATATGAATGAATTTTCTTTGGAATTTCTTTTCGACCCTATTGTTTTAGCTTTAGCCAAAACTTTGACTATTTTTCTACTGTAATATCCAATTTTATTTGATATCACCTGTTTAAAACCTTAGTTCTACTTCATACGCATAAGATGTATGCAAGATGCCAAAACTGATCAAAGCTGGTGATGTTAGACGATGAACCTTGTCTTATAATAGATAACATCTTTCCTTTACCCTTAGATGACAGACTTGCTACTTGTCCTTGTAAAAATTACCCAGCAACTGAAACGTCGATTCAACGCCCTAAGCACCATCATAGGTTCTGTGGGATCTTTATCCTTTATATTTCCTTATCCTTAGCCTGATCCTCACTACCTGAACTTTCAATAACTGAAAAGAAAAAATTTACGCCTCGAGACTTTGAATGAGCTCAGTTATTGATCTCTTTCAGCCAAACCTAGTGAATGAACCGGAAGTCATTATTTTATTCTGTATGAATATGTTACTTTTAATTTTAATGCTGTTGTATTTCTGATCATGACGAGCGCTGTATATGCGGTCGAAATATACAGACTTTTGTGTCTATTTTCACTGTCTGATAAATGGAATTTTCCCATTTGGACTTTTATTGGTTCTTCACAGAAAAGCAGTGTGGTCTTGGAAAAAAATGCACACAACAACTGCCCGTCACACAACTGGATGTACGGGTGCTGGGCAGTATCAAGTTGCGCCAGTGCAGCCCACTCATTGCTGCGCGCCAGATGCAAAGCGTCTATCAATATGGCGAATTGATGACCCTGACACGCAGCCAGCAATTCCCGCGCCTGCGCCAGGCTGCCTACTTGAGTGATACGCAGAAATTCCAGACAAGGCTGCAGTGCGCTGCCGTCACACCACTGGCTGATCTGCGTCAGCGCCGACGCCAACAGGTCTGCATCCGCCTCGTCGCTGACCACCAGAAGATTATCCGCACCCAGCCGCCGCCCCACCGCGACAATCTGTTCATGGCCGGCATCCAGTTGGCCGCCTTTGGGGATCCACAGCACTTCAACATCCAGATAGCCCAGCCCCTGCTCCTTCAGCGCCAGCAGGTGCGCTTCGTCCGCCTGCACCCAGTCATCCGGCCGCACCATCAAGCCTGCGTCGGTGTACCCGGCCGCCAACGCGCTCTGCGCCACGGTGATGGCGTCGCATTCGGGTAACACGCCGGACGCCAGCGAGATTCTGCGGTCAAGTTGCTTGTTCTGCCTGTTCTCTCTGTTCTCTCTGTTCTCTCTGTTCATGGGGCCTCAGTCTGCCTGCTTTCAATGCCAGTTGCACCTGCGCCGGCCAGCCGACCGGTTGACGCCGCCGGTTGCACAGCCGAGCAGCGATTGCTAACGTCAAATTCTCGTCGTCAAATTCTTAGCAACGAAGGAGCTGTGATGCGCGAACGCGGTGCAATCGACTACATTCAGCGAACAACCTTTTGTCTTCTGAGTTTTGTCTTTGTGGCTATGAAACCAGACTTTCTCGTAAAATTTACTAGCATTGCAGTTTGTTTCACGAATGAACCTAACTTCACTTATTGAGTTTATTCTGAATAATACACAAGTACCACATTTTCTCTAAAGAAAATCATGATTTTTACTTTGAGCTAAACCCATAATAATTGCAATTGTAGCAGTTTGAGCTTTGGCATATACATCTCTTTTTTCAAGTGAAGGATTTGGCTTCAAGCCAACCAGTGGCGTTGTATCTGCAATGAAAGATGTATACAGTAGACTTGACAAGAACAATAATGCTCATCCAAAGCTACTTGTTACGCAAATAAGGTCAGCGTTTCCCTTTGCTCAGCAAGACGCGAACGAGCTGTTCCTTGAATTGATGACGGTTCTTAAGCAAAAACTACCGCCAATCAAAGCCGAAAATCAAATCAAAACCTATTCATCTGTGATTGACCAGTATTTCGGTGGCTCCTTTTTATGTCAAATGAAAAATACAGAATGTGAGGAAGAAACCGTTAAGACTGATGCGGAAGACTTCCTTCAGCTCAGTTGCTACATTTCTCAAGAGGTGAAGTATCTTGAAAATGGACTCAGATTGAAACTCAAAGAGCATATTACAAAGCGATCAGAAATTCTTGACCGCGATTCGGTTTATGAAAAAACGTCGCAAATTAAACGTCTACCAGCATATTTGACAATTTAAATGGTGAGTTTTTTCTACAAAAAGAAGGATAATATAAATGCAAAATATTGAAGGATACTCAATTTGGGGCTTAGGGGGGGCGCGAAGCGCCCCCACCAATTAGCTAGTACCAATATAACAACCTAATTCATTAAAAACGTGAAATGTAATAATATCAGACAAGCTTTATTCAAAACTAAGCAAAGATGTTTCAAAAGGAATTGTCCGATTATAGTTTTAGGAACTAGCTTGACTAACCGTATATAAAACAATAAGCTGTGCAAAAAATGAAGTTCGATCCCGTTTTAGGGCAGAAATAAAAGAAGGGTTTAGATAGTTGGGCCACATTTTACTGATGAAGGATGAAAGATTGCCAAAGATCGCGATATTTGGCCTCCACTCTTGGTTAAACAAAAAGCAAATCCTCCTCAAATTTTCACCTAAAAGCTTAAAGATAAACTTTCTAAATGAGTTTCTGTTAATGCTAACCATAAGGTACACAACACCTGACACTATGGTGAGCTATAATAAGTTGCATAAACCTGGGCATTTTTTTCAATATTTCTAAACCGTTATTTCATAACCACGACGAGTAGCAGACGAAGATCTTTTTCTTAAAAACTACGGTGAGCTAAAATAGGTTGCATAAGCTTGGGGTATATTTAACCATATTCAAATCATAGTTCATAACCCTGAAGAGGATCTGGCAAAGGCAGTTTTCTGAAAACTATGATAAGAATGGATGGAAAATATATAAACTCGCTGCATTTTATTCAACACTAGCTGTTGGGGTGGCGCTTCGCGCCCCCCCCCAAGCCCCCCCCGCGCGCGTAAGTCGTTACGCGCCATATTAGTTACGCGCCATTGTAGCTGTGTCCCTCTCAATCTACTGAGAAGAAGAACGCCGTCAATGTAGACTGGTACGCGAAGTAGAAGAGACGATGAGATACAGACTATTGTAGATTCCATTTTTGGAAATGACAGGGCTAAGAAAACTGTTTTGCCTCAGGCCTCTTAAAATTTTGATTCGTTCTGAAACCGTGCCTCTCTATTTCACAGACACTGTCAAATTTTCATACCAAAGTTTCGAATTTCAACAACACTCACACTTACGCCACTGTGCAATAGAGAGT
>JAAAKM020073195.1:225570342-225610937 GCA_010016025.2 Alatinidae sp. Z8VKAUB7J3 | reverse complement strand
CACATATAAAGAAGTGACTTGTTAACCAGTTAGCTCATTTATTAGAAGTCTATAAGCCTCTGGGCAAACAACGCATTTTTGGAGTCCAAGCTTGCTGTCTCCAAAAAATTCGGTCTCCAGCTCAGAAAAAAAAATATTAAGTTCAAATATTTTACTAAGGATGTAGGATATGCTGATCTGAAGTCTGTGAGATTTACAATCATTGAGGTCTTTTTATTTCTTTGCAACAGATGCTATGATCCGTCAATGTAGAATTGGGGTTATGTAATTCTAATGAATGGTGTCTTCATTACAAACAAGAATTTGGCTACTGCCCGTTTCTCAAACGGTGAAAGTATCATTCTCATAAATAACCAATTCTCTTACTTAGAACTATCATTTTCTTACTTAAGTGGCTACAAAGTGGTGCAAAATTAGTTTATCAAAATTAATTTGATTATAATAATTGGGAGAACAGAATTTAAAGACAAATGAGAGTTAGATTAAGGATTGGCTGTTAGACCGCGGTCGTCTTCAGGGAGTATGGGTTCTTTAGTCTTTCCCATCAAAAGTTACGAGCCTGAGTAAGTTTGCCTTATTTTAGAAAATAGGGTAAAGCACCCCCTAAATGTCATAGAATCTTAACGAAAATCACACCGTCAAATTCAGCGTATTAGAGAACCCTACTCTACAAGTTTCATCTACATCTACATCTTAGATGAAAGGAAGATATTTCCAATAAAGAGAGGTTCTCAAGCGCTCTCTCAAAAGGAAAGCTGAAGAGCGTATTCTTGTCCTTGAAATTCCACACCGGTCTTCACTTTTTTTCAAGGGGTCATCCGCTTTCAGTCACCTGGTTAACCTTTTGAAGTGCCATTTGTCCCCCACACCTGGAAACTTAAATACGTTCTTAGACCAGACTGGATATATGTGACATCAAATAAAACAACATAGAGAAGGAGAAAACAATTAAAAATTACAAAAAAAACTTTCCCTTTGAACAAACAAATTTTTTTTCCGTATGGTTGACTTCAAAAGGTTTGTCTTTCTTTTAAATTGAGGACGGCTTATTGGAGATCTTTGCACAAATGTCTGCTTTGTCTTTTTGGCGTTGTCATAAACTAGAAGTTACCCCCGTTGGTTTTTTTACGTCAATTGATTTTCTTCTTTTCTTCGTTGTTTTATCATACCCTCAGTCTTTATACCATATATGGCAAACTCCTTGCCACGGATAAGGCGCATCTTTCAAGAGTAGTGCGTGCCATTTACTACTTCTAATAATAATTCGCTGCAGCATCAAGCCGACTGAGGCTCACATAGCTACACACACTCCTCCTCCGTCATTAAAAATATTTTTGAGATTTCTCAGCTTTGGCTGACAGTTTTAAAGACAAGGGCCTATTAGCAAATTTTTTTACACCTCAGGGAACTTCCAATGCAATATTGGTAAAAATTGAATGAAGATCTTAATTGAAGCAACAGTTTGAAAAGCTAACCAGGGACAAGATTAAAATAAACAAAGCGTTAATCTCCTACAAACTGTTAAGCAATGTGATGTCTATTCAGTGTACGTACAGTATAACTAATTTGTTTCCTATGTCGTCAAGGTTTACAGTCAGGGCAGTTAGCCACTACAGTTGACACCCAAAGATGTTGAATTATTCAAATGAGACTTCTTTTGAGCTGATGTTTTATGTTTTTCTAAGCATGATGTTACTATAAATTTTTAGAGACTGCCCTTCTCTGAACAATAAAAATAGAATTCTGCTTTGTTTAATCAAAAAGCAAAATTCACACTTTCTATTGATGTTAGCTTCATTAAATCTGAGTATCTATATCTCAGGTACCAAATAATAAAAGATAAATGCTTTTTCTTTGATAACCAGAAAAGCACGTATCGACTTATGGTTATTTCTTGTTTATTCGGTTCTCTTATCCAAATTCTACAAGTCTGGCCACACAGGCTACACAGGCTACTCTGTGTAGCCACACAGGCTACAAAATGTATAATGGACGGGTTGGGTGATCCTTTAAGATGTTGAATCATAAAAACAAAAAGTAAAGGATGCAGCACTAGACCCTTAAGATCCGAACCGGTGGTGCTGATCTCTGGCTCAAGGCCCTTCAGCCAGGAATTATATTTTTTTTAGGTTAAATGAACTGACATTTCAATTTGACAGTAATTTAAAGATAATATACTAAATAAGCTTCTGGAAGAATGGTCAAAATGCTATATATAAGTGAATGAAAATTGAATAACAGAATAAATATACGATAGAGACAAGCTCTATTGTAGAGACATAAGAGACATAGAGACTCAGCTCTCTTTTTTTATTCTTTCGACTATTTTATTTAAAACCTTTACTTGAATGATTTCTAGGTGTGTAATGGAAAACATAGCATCCAATGTGCATTCAGAAACTGGATGCACAACACACTCTTCAATATTCTCTACAAACTTTAATTTGATACCCTTTACTGTTGCTGTTTTATTTTGAACACTATTTTGACAGTCTGGATCTGCTTAGTATCTTTATATTTAGCTCTTCACGCCCCTCAAAATTTCCTGAAGTTTCAATTACGGAACATTACCAGTTCTTGAGATATTGCAGACAAGAAATTTTGAAAACCTGGATACTCACGATATCTTTTGATTCACTTCAGTACCCCAGTCAACACTTTTTGAAACTTTCAACTAAACAACCTTAGCTATTCCCAAGATATTGTAGCTTTGCCCATTGACAACCAGGGTGCACTTAGTGGGCTTTAGCTCAACATCCCCCTTAACATTCTCTGAATATTTTGACTTAATATTCTTCCCGAACAGTTCTTGAAATATTGAAAGTATGGCATTTCGACACCTTGGATGAATATAGTTTGGCTACCGCCCCCTTCTCTCTTGTCAAACCGTGGAAGTTCGAAATCTTATGTACGGGCTTACTATTTAAATGCTGGACAGAATTTTTCAAATTTTTGAGTACTGTACTCTCTTTTAAAAATCTGCAAATATATTATATTCTTTGACATAGTTTTACACCCCCTCAACTTTTACTTAGAAATAAATCCCAATAACCTTCCTAAAGCGTTTTATTTATGCTATTTTTACAACCTGGATTCACTTACACTTCGATTTAGTTCAATGGTAAGAGCAGAAGTAGTAGTAGCACTAAAAGTTTTAACTTAATACTCTAAGCTGTTCCTGAAATAATTAATTATTTATTAATTTATTAATAATTTATTAATTAATAAGCTGTTCCTGAAATGAATTAATACGCCCCTTTTACAGCCTGCATCCACATAGCGTCTTTCGAATAGATTCAACATTCCCCTTAGAATTTCTGAAAATTTTCTCCTTAATACTATTAGCTTTAATAGAACATTAGTCGTAGCAATAAAAGCAATCGTATTAACATGCATGTAGTACCTTTTTGTTGGTTCAACATTCCCCTAAACAAGCACTTACAGTTTGTATTGAATACTATAAGTGGCTCCTCAGGTATTGCTCATCTGTCCTTTTGACAACCTGCATGCACATAGAGTGTTTCATAATTTAGTTAAAACTCCACCTAGAGACTCCGTGAGAGTTTCACCTTAATACCATTAGTCTCAGCAGTAGCAGTATTAGTAGTAGTAGTTTGCCCACTATGTCTATTGGTTAGTTCAACATTTCCTCAGTATCCCCTAGAAGTTTCAACTTAATGCCCCCAACGGTCACTAAATTACCAAGCATTTTGCCACGTCTCACTCTTGCTTCCACTGACTACCCATAAATGATTACAAAACTAAGAAAAAGGAATATATACAAGGATTATGTAGTTTTGACTATATGTTTCCACACAAAGAAGTTTCCCAACTCACAGCCTTTTTCTCAAGGGCTGTGGGGGTCATGTTATCCCCATAGACATTTTTATTGGTCAAAAATACTATTCTGAACAAAATGGCTATAACGTGGAGGAGGAGACCGGCCATGCCGCGAGCGACTTCGTCGGACGCAGGGTTTCGGACTTCCTGCCGCAATCTGTCGCGGAGCTGTACGAAGCGGCGGACCGGGAGGTGGTCGTCACCGGGCTTCCCAAGCAGCAGGAGGTGGTGGAACGACTGGATGGCTCGACCCGGCACCTGCTGAACGCGAAGTTTCCACTGCGCGACGACGGCGGAAAGATCATCGGCATCTGCAGCCTGACCAGCGACATTACGACCGAGAAGCTTGGCGAGGAGAGGCTGCGCCGCGCCCAGAGGATGGAGGCGGTGGGCCAGCTGACCGGTGGCGTGGCCCACGACTTCAACAATCTCCTGGCCGTCATCCAAGGCAACGCGGAATTCCTTCTCGAAACGGCACCCGAGGGTGACAGCACGGTTCAAGATCTCCTGCGCGCGGCGCGCCGAGGTGCCGAGCTGACCCGGCGGCTCCTGGCCTTTTCGCGCCAACAGCCGTTGAGGCCTCGGGCGGTCGATCTGGCGGAACTGGTGAGCGGGATGGAAGGCCTGCTGACACGGACCTTGGGCGCGACCATCACAAGCCACCCTCAAAGTAATATATCTTGTCAATTCACGCCCTTGTGCCACGCTGTGACTGGTTCTCTGGCATACTATGGCCCTCTCATTATTACTAAGAGATTTTTCAGATTTAAAAAAGTAATATCCAATTCCGCACCTTCGCTTCTGGCCCCCGGTTACAACGATTCCACCTCCGATTATTCTGGCTTCCACCCTCTGTTCAACCGGTTTGAGTTCCCGCAACGCCCACTCCGAACCCAGTTCCAAAGTCGGCACTGCTTTCAACCGGTGAATTACATTTGAAACGGTTCATTCATTGAATTTCCCTAAATACTAATAGGTTTAACTTCGTTAACTATAAAGTTTGAACAGATGAATTAAATTTTACATGGTTTATGCCTTGAATTTTCCTAAGGACTAAAAGGTTTCACTCTGTTCATTATAAAGTTTAAACAGCTGAATTAAATTTGAATTGGTTTATTCAGTAAATTTTTCTAAGGACTAATAGCGTTAAGTCTTTTGATTATTGATTTTGAACAAATGAATTAAATTTGACGTGATTTATTCTTTGAATTTTACTAAAGACTAAAAACTTTAACTCTGTTTATTATAAAGTTTCAACAGATGAATTAAATTTGACACGGTTTATTCCTTGCATTTTTCCTAAGGACTGATCTTGCCAATTCACGCCCTCGTGCCATACTATGACTGGTTCTCTGACATACTATGGCCCTCTCATTACTACTAAGAGATTTTTCAGATTTAAAAAAAGTAACATCCCATTCCGCACCCTCACTTCTGGCCCCCGGTTGTGCCACATAGTGCACTAAAAGTGCAAGTTGGATGATATTTTTGGAACTAAAAGGCGTGGACGGATATATAGACATCCTAGAGAGCTAATTAGGGGCTTATTTATAAACTAATTTTTATATTTAACTGCTCTTTATAAATTTGACTTTGTAAGACAATCATAAAGTGACACACGGCACCTAAAGAGTAGTTAGGCTATTTTTTTATATAATAAAAAATAGCAAGAAAGAGTGTTGTCCAATGAAAAAACCCGGCGGATGAATTTCTCCTCACCCCTGGGGAAATTCTGATCTTTGGAGAATTCCCCTGGAAATTTTCCTTACATTTGAAATAGCGACAGTATTTTCAATTAAAGTATTCAAAAAAAAATGTTTGGATTGCCAACTTATTCGTTGAGCAGTGTTTGATTAAGAATGTCCAGAAAATCCGAAAGATTCTTGGCCGCATTGTGATAGAAACCTTACATTAATTAAAACTTACCAGGGATGCCAACCAGATGGGAGGAATTGATGCCTAGATTTTGAAAATTACCTTCCCTTTTGTATCTTTGTTTAAAAAAAAAAAAAATCTGGAAATTTACAAAAAGTTTTTTTGTATAAATCAGGGTATGGAAGGTATACATTTCTGGAAGGGGGAGGGAGGCCCTGAATATTTCTTTAAATTCCGTTCGCCACGCGAAGCTCAGTCTGCTGGTGCTACATATTGAAAGTGATAACAAAAGATAAAGAGAATGGGCTGGTACCGCTTGTTTGTGACCATAAATTTCTAATTTATGAGAAAAATATACATATATTGTTCTATTGGTCGTATGTTGTTGTAAGTTTTTCTTCATCTATTTATTAATTTTTCGCCGAGGACGGCCCTTGGACATAGCGCCCAAATATTCATTCAAATTAAATTTCCACTGTCTTGCGAAAACAATTCCCTATTGTTCTTCTTGTTTGTGATGTTAGAAAACAGAAAAATAAAAGGACAAATACGTAAGTTTGAAAATAATGAGTAATTCAACAGGATTTGAACTTGCAAATGCTTGCAACAGCTCGAAAGAGCTTGCAGGCAAATTCGACAGAACTTGCACTTGAGAAAACAGAAAAATAAGAGGCCAAATGCGCTATTTCAAAATTAATGAGCAAGTCGACAGAATTCAAATTTGCAAGTGCTTTCAAGAGCTCGATAGAACTTGCAGGTGAATTTGACAGAACTTGCAGATGAGAAAACAGAAAAAATAATAGGCCAAATGTTCAAATTCAAAATTGATGCCAAAGGCGCAGGAATTTGAATTTGCAAAAGCTGGCAAGAGTTCGAAAGAGCTTGTAGGCTAATTTGACAGAACTTGTAGATAAGAAAACAGAAAAATAAGCAGTCAAACGCGCGAAGTCGAAATGGACGAGCAATTCAACAGAACTTGCGGAAGACATAACAGAAAAATAAGAAGCAAAATGTGTGAATCTAAAATTAATGAGCAATTCGAAATTTTTCTAGTTTGCAAACACTTGCAGTAACTCGAAAGAGCTTGCTGGCAGATGCGACTGAGCTTGCAGATGAGAGATCTTGAAAAATTTAAGAAAGCAAAAAAAGAGGCAAATGATCAGTCATCAGTGAGCCAATAAAAATATAATAACTGTCAAACGCTGAATGCATTTTTACTATCTCGCAAAAAGATCAAAGAATCAATGTGACATAATGTCGCATGTGACTTTCTGTCGCATATGTAGCTTCATATGTTTTGTTTACAATTTTCCAAACGCTATGTTTAAGTGCAGTTTTCAATGGGTGAACTGTATCTGCTGCGGCAATTTGACGCATTTCCAGAAGACGCGTCAAACGATATAATTGGCATTTCAATGAACGCCCTTCCAGCTATTTCCCACATTTACGTATAACGCCACTTAGTACTTCATGACCGCATTGTTTTCGAATTTAATCAGCCACGCCTGGTTGTATTGCACCGTTTTTTTGACCGGCGCCGCAGTCATGGTGATCGAACTGCTTGGCACGCGGTTGATTGCGCCATTTTACGGTGCCAGTCTGTATGTCTGGACTTCTGTCATTTCAGTGACATTGATCGCACTTGCACTCGGTTATTTTGTCGGTGGCAAATGGGCCGATCATTCAAAGCGCTTTGGTTTGGCGTGCTTGGCGCTGGCCACGGCGACCGGGCTCGCCCTCGCCCAAGGCCAGCCGCAACCGCCTTCCGGGTCGGCCCAGGCTGGCAAGGGCGATGGCAAGACTGCACCGCGGCCGACCTTTCGACCGATGCCGGTGCCGCGATCGCTGGTGATTCCGCGCGGCGACGCCGAGATCAACATCGACGGCTCGCTCCAGGATTGGCCCGAGGCCCCGCCGATCCTGCTCGACGACACGCGCCAAGTTTCCGGGTCTTGGAAATTGTTGAAAATGGGACACCAGTGGATTGACATGCAAAGCATACTAATGGGCCATGAAACAGGAAAAACAATTAACCAGATATTTTGAGTCCTCTATTTTGAAAAACAAAGAAAATGTTTTGATAAAAAACAAAAAGATTAATAGATCTCCTTTTTCTTTGGTGAGGTACCAGACTACTATAAGATTATAGAAAGATGTTTATGGCTTATTCAAAAGCCTAGGGGTATATCTGGCCTTGCTAGAGGGTTAGGATGATATTGCAATAGCAGTAATTATTGTGTTTTGGGTTTTTTAGAAAAAGAGATAATTAATCACACATTACTTTCAAGCAACAAAACATTCAAAAAGTTTAAAATAAACAAGATGAATAAAATTGCAAATGAAAGTCAAAGATACCTTACTGAAAAGGTGTCAAATTACACATTGCTTTCAAGCATCAACAGTTGATTTATTGTATAGGACAAAAATCAGACAGAAAACAATACCATTTAGTTCACTGTTCAAAAAGTTTTTCAAGTGTAATGACCAGTGTCATTGCAATTGTACTACCCCCGCCCTAATACATTATTCTATGCACCACAGGGTCAGACATAGCACTGTGCTATACACAAAGCAGGGGCAAATATAGCTCTAGGCTGATTGCAAAGTTTGATTTTTTTTGCTCTTATTGTCATTATGAACCAGCTGTTGATAAGGAACAAGTGTAAAAGAACATTAACCATCAAAATCAGCAAACTTAGTGCTTGGCCTTGGGTTGTATCCGCGCATTACCAGGGGGGGGGGGTAATAATATATTCCACAAGCCGTATTAGTGTAAATATGATACAGTACTTTTGATAAAATGGTACATATAAAATTATGGAGTATGATATTTATGGCTAGTATATGGCTTGCCACTGAAATATATTACATTGTTAATTGTGACTCAGAAAACTATTGATATTTCTAACTGCAAGCTAAACTAAGTTAGCCTACATTTGTTACTTTTCTGCAAATTTTACATATAAAAATACTCCTTGATCAAAGCAATGCTGTCAAAACGCTAAAAAAAAGCTAAAACGCTAAACAAAAGCTAAAGTGTTGGCAGTTTTTGGAATTATGCTACTGGTAGCTTAGGAACTTTTTGCACACCTGGGTACAGGGGGCTGAAACAAGAGCGAAGCATAGAAAAATAAACAAGTTCTGATGGCAGATTTCAAGGAAGGGGGGAGGATCAGAGGTTTCTTAGAAATTTGTTTTTGACCCAAGTGTGAAAATTTCTTACTTTTTCTGGTGGACTCTTTTATAGGAGGGAAGGGGTTTGGATGATTTTCGAAGATGCTTGACAATCGAAAATATTACAATTTTAAGCCATATAATCCAGATTTTTACCAAAATTTCATAATATCCTCCTCAATGTTTTCTTGTGTGCAGTTTTCCACCAATAAGATACTCTTCTTATATTTCAATATTAAAACCATATTAGTTTTGCGTTAATTGATATTTCAGTATAATTTCAGTATTAGTTCAGTGAAATTGTGATACAAAGATGCTTAAGTACAAACCAAATCTAAAGTAAACTTTTGAATTTTGAAATAACAACTTTCGACCTCAACCTGCTCGAACACCGGTTGGGTATTGTAAAAGCTTTGAATGAAAACGCTGATGAGTGGCGCTGCGATGAAGATCAGCATCATCAGCAACGACGGGGCGACAAAGGACGCGAATGTCTTAAATTTCATGTGTCTCGCCTCCCGTTTGTCTCGGTCTTCTTTTGTGAATGTTGAGTATCGGACTGCGCCGGGGAGGCGCCGCTGGCCCCTCCCCGCACGCTGCTAACTTATTGAATAAGACCGGCTTCCTTAGCGGAGGTCAGATACGCTGCCTCGATATCGGCCAACGCGGTCTGTGCGTCTTTGGCACCGGTCATGAAGTCGGAAACACCATTGCCGACAGCCGTGTGCATCAGGCCCATTGCCGAAGTCGATGGATAGGCCGACGGTGACGGGCTTGCGTTCAGCGTGCTGATGGCCCCGTTCGCAAGCCGGTTCGGCTGATAACCGGGCACCAGCCAAATCGCAGCATCGGCGTTGGCGGCCAGCATGTCGGCATCCAAGCCTTCTATGATCAGCTGAAAGGCTGCTTCGGCTTCTTCGACGGTAATGTTGGCAGCAATGACCAAGCCGTCCCACCAAATGGTAGTGGCAGGCGGGCCACCATCCATCGCGATCGGAGCAGCGGCCGTTTCCACCATGCCGACGACTTGGCTTTCGGCCTCGTCATCCATCGCTGCGGCCCGGCTGGCCCACAGATTGGCCATGGCGATTTTGCCCTGCTGGAACTGCTGCTGAACATAGGTCGAATCGGACTGGAGATATTCAGGGTCCATGTGGGCACATTTGAATAGAAATTGAAAGTTCTAGTGCCCTTTTTTAAGTGATTAACAAGATTAGATGGCACTTAGCCCCCCTCCTATGTCTATGTTTTTCTCCAAACTTGCCCAATCAAAATTTTGAGATAATTAATTCGTTCAGCATATTTGAAAGATATAATAACTCTGCCTTTGGGTGTAACGTGACCCCTGCCCTCATAACCTTTGGGGAAAGGTCTGTAAAGTATGATACTTGCCTATTGTTTATGTACAGTATATAGAGACATTTGTGTTGGTATAGCCTTAGGAAGTATAGGGTGGGGCTGGAAAGTTTTCTTGAGGAGAATAATTTCCAGAACTGAACCTTCCAGGGAAGGTATTGCAGAGAGGGAGAACCCCCTCATATATGGAATAATGTCTTACCTAATAATGTATTACCTTAGTACTTAAAAAGAGCATAAAACAAAGGAATTTGATTGTAGGCTACTAATCTTTTTGTGTTTCTTTAAGAAGAATGGTAGCTCTGCACTGTCATCGGGGGTAAGCAACAGCGACAAGCTTTGGATTACGAAAGAACTTTAAACCTGAATCATGACCCGCTACAAGCTTCAACGCAGTACTAACATTTATTACGCAGTAATATATAATTTATACGTGGTTTTCTACCTGAAAAAATTGGTAGTACTAAGCAGTACTAAAAATTAGCAGTACTAAAAATTAGCAGTACTAAAAATTAGCAGTACGCAGTACTAACATTTCAATGTTAGTACTGCTATGGTTTCATTCTATCAGATAAAGGAAGAGGTAAACTTTTGTTTAATGTGTGATTGTGAGATAGCGTGTCAACTTAATAAACAGCAAGTTTAGCAAAGATTTATTTTGTTGTGTGTTAACTTTTAGCCGAAGGATGTCCCACTATCTGAAAAGTCTTTACCTCTGAACATTACTTTTTTTTTTACCGCACATGACCTGCTTAAATCATGTCTCTTGTTACCACACAAGGCAAGCTCCGCGTCACGCGTTGGCGCATGCCACCTCGTGTATGCAATTTTTGTAACATGGCTATCTCTTACTTTAAAAACTAATAATGCTGATTTAACTCAACCTGCCAGAATATATGAAAAATATCCACGTTAGTGTGTGCCTACTGCACATACTGTTACTACTGCCATTGCTACTACTTCTGTTACTGCTTATGCTACTGCTACTACTACTACTACTACTTCTATTACTACTATTGTTACTACTACTACTACTGCTGACTACCTAACTGTAGCCCCAAGTCACTTGATCAAGCTATCTACTTGATCAATCTTATTGTTACCAAACATCTTCTCTTCACCTTCATTTATTAATAGTCCAAGTGGCTGACTCCTCTTAATATTAACTTTCAAGCTTATTCTTGCACCCTGAACTCTCAAAATCTGCAAAATTCATTCATTTTGCCAGCATTTTCATCTGAGACGTTTGAATTGCCGACATAATCTAACTGTAGGAGAGTTTTACCTTTCCAGTAATGTCATGGTCTCACATTGCTTTTGGAGTGCTCATAAAGACAAGGTCCATCAAAATGATCCATATAGATGGGGTGAAACATAGCGCTGCTTGACGAATCGTAAAAGGAGTTAGAGGGTAAAAGCCCGAAGCAAGCACAATACCTTCGTTTAGCTTAAAAAAGAATTCCTTCCATTCATCCATCCAAACTAAAGCAACTCTTGCAAGGTTACCATATAAAACTGAGGTTACTCCGCCCTCTCTAGGGTAGGTGTATGGAGATTGCTTTCGAAATATATGAGCCACATGGGAACACGGTGCTATTTCAACTTTACCACCACACATCCATAGCTGGAAAAATGGTATATACTAAATAGCATAAAACACATGTGACAAAAATATCTTATCAAAAACACAAAAAAAAACTCTAAAGTATGTAGATTGTTTGCCTTGTCGGGTTTATTGAGGGTGCATTGAGACACCCAAGCTACGGTGGGGAAAACGGTACAAAAAATAGATTAACTTAGAAACTTTCGGAATCCCGCAAGAGTGGTCAAATCTAAACCTTAAAGTTTATATTTCTTAACAAATTTTCTTTTTATTTGTATAATTTTAGTGCTTCAATGTAGGATAAATTTTTTGCTATCATTTGATAATTGAGAATTAGCTTTACCATTCACAGAATTGAATTTTGAAGGTTTGCTAAGTAATTTTTTTAGATGGAAATATATGTTGAACAAATCTCTCAAACGAGTAAAAGAAATATTGTACATAAAACATTGCAAAGGATCGCATGTAAAAATTTTGTAAATAGAAATTTTTTTAACCATGAAAAAACCTTACAGGCCAAATAAAAAAAAATGTCTCTCATAGGTAAGCTTGTGTTAGAGTCCAGTCAAAGCTACTCTGAAAAAAAACTTGATTTTTAATTTAATTTCTAATTTTTTCAAAATCATGCCAGGAAATTCCCTCGCCATCACTGAAAAATTTCCTCCCCGCAAAATATCTTCCTGCTGAAGGTTCCCTCAACTAAAATCCCCCCAGAAGATTCCCTCTGAACACTTTACACCCTACAGAAAATTCTCCCCAGACAATTAACCTGGAACAATTCTTCCACACGTAGAATTGAGCAGCCAAGCAAAAACAAGAAAAAATAAAAAGAATTCCGAGTTCGAATTCCGAAAAATTCTCCCTGCGTAAAACTTCCCCCAGAAACTTTCCTACCCACAAAAAATTCTCCCCTTGGAAAATTCCCGAACAAAAAAAAAATCCAAAGATATCGAATTAACAAATACTGTATGTTTATCAATAGACCAATTGCATAACGTGCAGCTCTTTTCTCAGAGACTATCGGGGTCCTTACAGCCCTATTGGCATAGTTACTGGGTTCTTCAACTATTTTTAATCAACTCTGGCTATCTCAACATATTGATTGGATTTCTTTGGGGGAAGGAAGATGGAAGAAGGGCAAGTTGCCCACTAATCTCTATGGTCACTCAAAAAGGGTACTAAAAATCTCGATTTCCGTACGAATTAGCCCTCTCTCAGTCTCTTAAGATCATTGGTCCGATACGATCACCCCTGGAAGAAAGAAGAAAAAAAATCATACATTCACTATCTTTTTCTGGCAAAAAAATAAACATTACATATTTTTGCTAATAGGAGCTTGAAACCTCTATCTCTTTGATATGCTCAACCTTTATGTTAGTCCTAAGATCCAGACTGGAGCAGCTATTAGATTATTTTATATACTGTCGACCTAAAAAGAATAATAAAAAATAAAGCTCTCGGACTAAAATAAAAGACTAAATATGATATGAAAAAGTGTCTTACTATATTTAGAAAAACCACTGAACAGGGAATCAAAAAGTATATTTTTTTTTAACCAGTGATTGCCTACTTTTTTATTTATTCATGCTAGGTAATTAAAAGCTAAAATTTTAAAATTAACTTACACAGCTGATATAAATAGCACTTTCGGTGAAATTCTACACACCCATTCAAGCAATTCCTTCTATATATTCTAGCTTACAAATGTCCATATCAACTCATTCAGAGCATTCAAACACCAAACGGCCAATTAGTATATTTATACAAAACTACGTTTTCAGTCAATCTCAAGCCATAGATTAAGAAGATTAAGACAAACATTGTTTTTCTTTTTTTTTCACCTAAAACAATCAAAATTTTATGGCAATATATGTTTTGCGAATCAGAACTACGAACTACGTTTGTCACCCTGTTAAATTTCTAAATTTTTTGAGCGAACCACTCTTTTTAAGAATAAAAATAATACTAAAAATTATTCTAAAATGTCGAGTCTGCCCAGATGAATGACTCAGTCTTCGTTTGGTAAATTATATATACAGAAAGCTATGTCAAGTAATGTATAAGTTAGAAATACAGAAATGTGTAGCTAAATGTAAAAGAAAAAAAGGGCCCAAATAATTTACAATATAGAAGAAAATGGTGGCAATCAGGAGTGAGAAATACAGAAATTCATGGCCCATGTGATGATGGAACGCCAGGGCATCACATTTGAGGAAGCGCGCACCGCTATCGCCAACACCATCAATGCCAAACGTTTTGGCGAACCCTCCGAGTTTGGCGACGCCTGCGCCTACCTATGCAGCGCCCAGGCGGGATTTATCTCAGGTCAGAACCTGCAACTGGACGGCGGCTCTTATGCGGGTCTTATCTAGAACAATCTGCCTGACCCTGACCGCAACGAGCTTCCTGCTCCCTGCGGTTGTGGTGTCCGCTGAGGACTCCGCCGCAAACAGAGCGGCGACCGCACCCAACATCGTCCTGATCCTCGCGGATGATCTAGGCTGGAACGATGTGGGTTATCACGGCAGTGAAATCCAGACACCGACGCTGGACGCGCTGGCCGCTGATGGGGTTACGCTCTCACGTTTCTACAGCCAACCGACTTGCACGCCAACCAGGGCAGCGCTCATGACGGGTAAATCTCCCCAACGCCTGGGTATCTATCGCCAGTTCGCAAAAAACAGTACACACGGTCTGCCCACGTCAGAGGCCACCATCGCAGATCACTTGCAGGACCGGGGCTATCAGACTTGGTTGGTCGGCAAGTGGCACCTTGGCCACACCCGCTGGAAATACCACCCCACCCGGCGTGGTTTCGACCACTTTTATGGGCACGTAACGGGCGGCATCGGCTACTGGGACCATGTCCACGGCGGCGGTCTGGACTGGCAGCGCAATGGTGAGACCCTCCGCGAGACAGGTTATGCCACACACCTCTTGTCAGCGGAGGCAATCTGTAAGTTACCAATACTCTTTTGCTAAGGTTATGTAAAGCTGTATGGCTATACCCACACAATAAGGGAGGGAACCCCACAGCTATTTTAAAGGACATTCCTGGAAGGTTGTCAATGTGTATCAATGCTCTGGAATTAAAGGTGCAAATAGCATCCCAAGTGGAGGAGGGGTTACAATGCATTTCTCTGAAAGGTCATTTAAAAAAAATTTTGTTATGCTTGGTATGTCCAGATAAAAGATGGGCACTCATCTCTGATGTGCTGTCTAGAACTAAGAATATAAACTGAGAACATACATTTTCAGTTTCATCTTGTTTGTAAATAAAACCTGAAGTAAGTGGAATGAAACATTTGGTTAAGACAGTTAGCAAAAGATAAATAATATTTTATAGTTAATGGTTGAATATTAAGTATATAAAAAAACTGAACTATGAAGGCTGAGTAAATATGTCTTAAGTTTGTAATTATGAATTGGTTGGAGTTTGTATTATCTTCTGAAAAACATTACTCAGAGTCTAAAACAGTATCATTTTGGTTTCAAACAAAAAATTTTGCTGGTTTATTTGCTTTCCATCTTCTTGTATGCAATTCTGTTACAATTAACCTAATTAAAGCACATTTTAGGGTCAGGGAAGCCATGCTAAACTATATAATTGCATATTAGTAATTGAATAATCTCCTGGAATCATGTTCTTTCTTCTTTTCCTTGCTGCTTAATATTTAGTTGCTCACTTATGCCTGGCTTAAAAAAAAAAATAATGAAAATTAACAAACCAAGCTCTTACTTATAATTAGATGCGAATCTTGGGCGTTGTCCAAGAAGCTAGCAAAGCGAATCCAGGGATTTGAAAATATCTATCTTCGACGAATCCCTGGTATCTACTGGACCGATAAGATCATTATCCTTTATATGTGAAAAAATAAAACAGCTACTCATGACCGGTGGAATCACAAGCAACCGATAGCGTCATTGGGGTTGCATAAGGCGGATTGGCGAGGACCGTCTCCTTCGTGACGTGTGGCATTGGACTCCTCCCGGCGACAAACGGAAACGTTCGGCCTATGTCTTGAGAAGGATGATTCGCTGTTCAGATCGTTGATAAAACACCTTGTTCCAAAGCCCAAGAGAGGTCGTCACGGCGAGGCACCGTTGTCGCTATTTGAGCCAGTCGACTTGGGAAGACCTAAGTATTAACTAAGCTATTTGAAGTTTAGGTAAGATGGATTGAAAGATTTTTAGGATGTTCACCATTCGGGTTCGGGTAAAAGAAAGAAGTAAAAACAGCCGTGGTTTTTATTTTTCAAGTACGTTTGCCCCGGAGTTTACATGACTGAAAAAAGTGACCGAAAAATCGTTCTTTATCAAGTGAACAACACCGCACTGACCACTATAGATTCGCAGACTTACTGGGTTAGCTCCTGTACAGTTAACACATAATGTAGACGTAGAATGTATAAAATATTTTACGTAATACTAATGCTATTGTACCTAGGAAACATTATGCGTGTTTTGGGACAATGCGCATTTTAACAAAACCTGGACATTACAATTGATTAAGACACATTTAATTACTAATTTTAACGCATGTGTGAGCATCAAGACCTTCAACAAGGTGCTCCACTCGGAGGAGATGCCCGCAAGGAAGATCGGTCGCGAGTGGAAGTTCTCCCGCCAGGCGCTGATCGACTGGGTCGGCAGCGGCAACAGCAAGGCCTTCTACAGAGAATCCCACACGGACAACGGTCCGACCCCCAAGCGGCCCGTCCGCACGCGCCGCACCGCCGGCTGGAACATCGAGTACTAGAGCCCTACAAGAACATGAGCGACGCAACCATCGCCGGCGCCGAGGTCAAGCACGGCTTGGACCTCACCGAGGAACAGCAGATGATCCGCGACATGGTGCGCGAGTTCGCCGAAGGCGAAGTCGCGCCCTTGGCCGAGGAGATCGACGCCAACCACCGCTTCAAACTGCGCAAGCGCTGATTCGAATTCTTCCTTAGCGTCTTCCTGAGATTCCATGGCATCTTCGACACGATCGACCAGGATGTCAGGTTTCATCCTGCCAAACTGTTCCTGCACGCCGTAGTAGGCGGTTTCACAACCGCCTACCAGAACGAGCAGACCAACAGTCAGTAAGTGACGTATCGACATCACTACTGGCGCACCTTGTGAGTGCCAGACACGACGGCCGTTACGCGGCGATTACGCTGCTTGCCTTCTTCCGTGTCGTTTGACGCAATGGGCTGAGTCTCGCCGAAGCCTGTCCACTCCAGACGACCCGCGTTGATGTTCGCTTCTCCAACCAGGTAGTCATACACCGCTTTTGCGCGTCGCTCTGACAAACTCTGATTGTAGTTGGCTGAGCCATCACTGTCGGTGCAAGTAAGGAAAAATATATGTCACGGTACCTTCTCAACTCTCACCAACTGTTTCACAAGACATTAATGTAGCACCACTACGCTGGTTTGGTGTGTCTTCAGACTTATTTCATAAATAGCTTTCACCTTAAGTTGAAGATTAGCTACTATTATGATAAAAAAAAATCTTACTGCTATTGAATGTAGAAATGCAGTATAAAATGGATGCCGGTAATATCATTCTTTTCCTTATGATATATCTTTAACACAGATGAATCACACTGGCAGTTTCGATTTCGAGATGGTGGAGATGGGCCTCCACGTTACACTGTTATGAACTTCCAGAAAGATGAATCAGACCGCTATTTCTGGCGAGAAATTGGAACGTATTTTCGTAAGTCATATAGTATTTCTAAGTCAATTTTTTTTTCGCTTGTTTTTTAGGTTTATCCTAAGTTGTCTGAAATTCATCTGACAAGTGGGATCATTCGCATATCTAAAGATCAATACGTTTATTTTTTGGGAATTCTTATGAATGAAAACCTGTCTTTCAAACGTTACATTAATTTGAATAAAATGAAGATATGCAGGAGTCTTAGCATTTTCAGGAAGCTTAAACATTGTTTACCTGGATCAATTTTGAATGTCGTTTTTCACTGTTTGATCCAGTTTTATATTTTCTACTGTCCAACAGTATGGATGTCAACTTTCCCGTCTCTTTTAAAACCCTCTTTAAGGTTAACAATAAAGCTGGAAATCTCACTGTGAAAACTAATTGTTCAGAAGATATCCTTTTATTCGATCCCCAATTACTGGATAACCACCACTCAAATCTACACCAACGCTTGCACCATCATCAACATAGCAGTTTCCTCTATAGGGAATTCGATTATCGGACGGAAGAACACCAGACCTCTGAGCCTCGTAGAAAAGGAGTGAAGCTGACAACGCTTCATCATAATTGTACTGCGCAAGCGCACCTGTGATGCAAAGCACCAGAGCAAATAGTTTCATTGTCACCCCGAGAGACAACTGAGACTAAAAGTGTTGAGTGTAAAATAAATAAGCCCTCTTATCAGTCGTTTGTTCCAAGTCCAGAATGAGGATGGACGTAAACCATATCTGTGAAAAATCAAATATTTAAGCAGCTTCTATTTTAAAACAGAGCAATTATTTTTCCTCTTATCGTTTATTCTATTTGCAAATGGATTGTCACAAAATTTGCTCCAAGGAATATAAAAACTTTACTGAAGAAGACAGTACCAAACTGCAAGCTAGATTTATCCTAACTTAGAATACTATATACCGAATTACTGAGTCCGAATCAGTATTGAAGAATGATATTAATAAAAATTATTTTTTATTTTGATACAAAAGCATAGCTAGATCAATATTTCTCAAAATATATACATAACAAGACCCAATGAACTCCATATTTAGTATGATTACCTATACTTCATTGATTATGTAAAAATAATTAAAATAAATAAATTGGCACTGATGTAGTGTATCTATGTTTGTGCAAAAAACACAATTAAAAACTAGAAATTCAGAAAATTGTACTCGCCCGATTAAAAAGACATATTTGGAAATAAATTGTCATTGATAAACGATGTTTTCATCAATCGCCCAGGCACCGGCCAGATCATTGCCTGTGATGATGATCGAGGACACGCCGTCTCCACCGCGGGCGGGGCGATTGTCCGGATTTTCCGTTTCGAGCGCCGCTTCCACCCACAGCGGGCTGCCGCGATAGCGACCCGGGAAATCGTCGAGGATGTAAAAGGCCTTTGTCAGCACGTGGTCGCGTGGCACCGGTTCCAGTGCCGGGATGTCGAGGTCTGCGAGGATAGTTCGCAAGCGAGCAGTCTCGGGGCTGATGACGCCGGATTCGCTCAATCCCGCCAAAGCGTCGCGGGTGTCGAACAACACCGTGCCGCCATTTTTCATGAACGCGTCGACGCGGCTGATTGCAGCCGGTGAAGGCGGTTCCGCGTCTACCGATATTGGCCAGTAAAGCATGGGATAGAGTGCCAATGGGTCGGATTCGAGATCGATCCCGACCGGATCTCCCGGTTCCAGCGAAGTGCGGAAGGTGAGGAAACGGGTCAGGCCGCGCATCCCCTGAAGGCTGGCCTCATCGGTTCGCCTGTCACCCGTGACCACGTAGGCCAGATGGGTTCGGTCCAGCGAGCTGAGAATATCGGCGTCGCCGGGGCGTGAGTCGTCAGCGAGAACATGACCGGCATTTGTCACAACGAGCGCCGTTGCAATGGCCAGTGCTATCGTTGCGGTGGCCGCACTCGAGCGCCGGGGCGTAAGGCGTGTCATGGCGCCTGCCATGAACAAGACGATCAGCGAGTCGGCGATCAGCAGCAGAACCGCTGACGTAAGAAGCGCCCATGTCGCGCGAGCGGTCGGCCTTCTCCGCCATGCCGATGCCGCTGATCAGGTCGATCAGTTCGCCGAGCATGACTTTGTTGAGCGCAGGCCGGGCGTAGTCCTTCGGCAGCACGCCCTTCAGCGAGGCGTTGCTGGCCTCGATTGCCAGCATGGCGTCATCGACGGTCTTGCCGATCGTGGCCTGCCGGGCTCCGGCCTGCAGGTGCGACCAGCGCGCTTCCTTCGGCACCCAGAACACATTCTCGGCGAGATACTCCTCCGGATCCTCCGGGTCGGCCAAGTCCTCGTTGAGGAGATCCGCCCGCTTCGCCTCGAAGGCATCGGAGATGTACTTCAGGAAGATTAGGCCGAGGACGACGTGCTTGTAGTCCGACGGCTCCATGTTTCCGCGCAGTTTGTCCGCCGCTGCCCAGAGCCGGTCCTCCAGTCGCGGGGCGGCCCCGTTGCCGTTCGCCTTGGCCTTGCGGCGACCATTGCGTTCTCGGGTCTGTGGCACAGAGTCCGGCACTTCCGAAACCGGCTCGGCAGTCGCTTCCAACCTGGTGCTCACTCGCTGATCGCCTGGCAGCCTGACCGATCCACCGCGACCGCGCCCCGAAAGCACCTCGCCCCCGGTTACAAGCGAAGTCCGAACCGCAGTGTACTGCTCTTCGCTCCACTCCAGCAGCTCTCGCAAGCGTTGGTTGCCAGCCTGTCCTCCGAGAGAACGCAACGCCGCTACAAATTGATCCTCCAGCAACTCAAGCACCGAGTCGTTACTGTTCGTCATTGATTGCGCCTGTCTCGTGGACGTCCCTCCCTTCCGTCTCCCAAATCTGTCTTTCAAGAAGGACTTGAACCTTTCCCACATATGAGTGTAATATCTTAATTGGATCCGAATGGGTACTATCAGCTGTAAGAGTGTTGAAGGGGTCTCCAGACTCAGCACTAAAAACACAAACATTGCACGAGACAGAATCACAAAGATAAAAATCTGGCAATTCAGGGGTGAACCAGCTCCACTTTGTCCTACTCCACCTGGCCCCCTCCTCACGGTCACTGTGAGTGCTGTGGGGGTTGGTCGCTCTCGGGTCTGCTTGCACTTTCTTAAGCTTATTGGGTGTTAGCTCATAATCTACCCATTCATAGTCTTTGTCAAGTCCAAAATCCCTCAAAAAAATGTCTAGTGATAATGGGAGGAGCTACAATATTTGTGTTCATCCCCACGCTCATAAATTTACTTCCTCCCACTCACTTTTCTCCGAGGCCTGTTCTCTCTCCATTAGGGATTCAATATCGTCCTAGAGATTGTAAACCCCTTGAACTGGTAATAATATTCTTAAAAGAACCTAAATAATAATAACAATTTATTTCCCCTTAGAAAAGGTTTGGTTTTAACCTGTAAAAAAGAATACATTGACCTGAAAAAGAATATATTGTTAGCTTGTAAAAGAATATATTATTAGCCTGAAAGCAAAATCTCATTTTTTAGGGCCAAAACCCCTCCGAGAACTGTCCACTTATTAGGCTGAAAAAAGAAACCCATACCTCTATTTATGAGGATCAAACCCCCTCCCAACATCGTCAAATTGTCTCAGCTATTATGTTATAAAAATGAAGGCAGAACAAACATCGTTCAATCGTTTGCAGCTATTTTAGAATCTGAATTTCAGCATGTTAATTCTTTAATTTTTTTTTCTACAGTGTGCCTGATTGATTGATTCAATGTTTTGAAAGAAGAGAATTATACGTTGACAGGTTAAGATTAAAATACATTAAATGATGCTTCAGGGGTATATTATTATCACAGCCGCTGTCTGAAAGAAGCCATTTTTTATGGTAGTTAACAATAGAATACCATAGGTTGTTAAATCAACGAGTATCTTCAAGCTTAAAAAAAGAAGAAAAAAGGACAAAATAAGGAAATAACGATCTGGCAAAGTCAAGGTCCGGTACAAGGAAAAACATTGACACCGTGATCTAGTTAAGTAATGAATGAATTAAGAATGCTGTAAGAGCGTCGAAGCGTAATTTTACGATGATGATGATAACAATGCAGCTGTCTATCACCAGAAAACGTTGAAGTCTTTATTTATGGTTAAAATTAATAGCACTTAATATTGTCAACGGTGTAGACACGATTACCAGGCTTACTTAGATTATACTAGTCAAAAAAGCAAAAACGCAAATGAACTAATGTGGATGAATTCTGGCAATTTTTTTTTTATTGATTTGCTAATTTTCTTTTTATTGATTACCTGCTTGTTTGTTATCCAATTGAGCTCATTTCTGAGAATTTCATGGACAAAATCTTACATTTCCAGCCAAATTGTTGTGATTTAGCCCAACGTGGTAATGCTGGGTGAAGACAGAACAAAGTGATTTACACGAACATTAGGACTTGTCGGGCTTGAAAGCCCGACAAGTCCCCCCCCCATCCCCCACTGAGCATTACTGGCCTTATAAGCCATAATCTGATCACAAAACAAAGTTTGTCGCGTGAACAGAGACAGATTTTGAAAAAACACATCTAAAAACTAACTTATTGAAGAAATCAAAAGACAAAAATAAAATCTGGTTTGGTCGTATAATTTAAATGACCAGGCTGTTTCAAGCTATGTGCCATTCATATCTTCATTTATCTATATCATTTTAAAATAGTAATTTTCAGAAATTAGATTTGGGTGTTGCAGTTTATTTTTTATTTAATTACCAATGGTGTTTTTGGGAAAAGAAATTCGTTCACATTCTTGGCCATGTTCAGGCGTATAAACACGGACTTATTATTAAACAATATTAATCCCTGATAAATATATTGAACATTGTTTAAGATAAGAAAATAGCATTAGATTAAAACCAAGAAGATTTTTATATCGGCGCATAGATTTTATAGTTTGCATTTGTTAATAATTAATCCAAGTCAAGCTTGCTGTCAATGACTAGATGAGAAACTAACAAAAAATAAAAAGAATAGTCAAACATAACTTAATACTAAGAGAAACTTCCACAAACAGGCATAGGGCTAATAACTGCAAAACCTTCTAAAGGCCAAAACTTCATTTGCATTTTATTGAAAGTAGCTTTTATCTTGAGTAGTCTGTTGTATCATAACATGAATAAAAAAAGAAAAACAATCATAGTATTGAACAGGATTCTTGAAAAAAAAAATCACAGACTGTTTATATATAATGTACCGCTACAGGCTGCACCGCCGGGATCTGCCGGGCACCCCAGATCTTGTGTTTCCCGGCAGGCGCAAGGTACTATATGTTCATGGGTGTTTCTGGCATCGGCACCCGGACCCAGCCTGCAAGCTAGCGCGTCTGCCCAAGTCTCGCCTTGAGTTCTGGTTACCGAAGCTCGAAGGTAATGTCGCACGGGATCTTAGAAACCAAGAAGAGATCAAGGAACTGGGTTGGCGATTTCTTGTAATTTGGGAGTGTGATCTAAAGAATGACGCTTTTCTCAAGAAAAAAATTCGGGCATTCTTAGATGATGAAATCCATTGAACTATTCGTTGGTGCGGGAGGACTTGGAATTGGCTTGCATGAGGCCGGATTCAGACCCGTAAGTGTCATCGAGCGCGATGCCTATTGTTGCGACACCATCCGTGAGAACAAGGCCCGCGGGATTCGGGCTGTGAAGGGCTGGAACGTCATCCAAGGCGATGTTCGCCAGGTCGATTTCATCGAACATGAGGGCAAGGTCCGGCTCATCTCCGGCGGCCCCCCATGTCAGCCTTTCTCGCTAGGCGGCAGACATCGCGCGCATGACGATTCCCGCGACATGTTTCCTGAGGCGATTCGGGCCGTCCGTGAAGCCAAACCCGAGGCCTTCGTTTTCGAGAACGTGAAAGGTCTCACGCGAGCGAGCTTCAGGAACTATTTCGAGTATATTCCCCTGCAGCTCACCCATCCCGAAATCAAGCCCAGGAACGAGGAGAACTGGAGCGATCACCTCGCCCGCCTGGAGGATCACCATACAACCTACCTGAACCTCGACGCCGGCATCCAGGACATGTGGCTGAAAGATACCAGTGGCCGCATCACTGCAGCCGACAGCAAGTGGCAGAAAATCAAAAACAAGAACCCCGCTTCACTGTAAGCAACGAGTTCCCAATTGGCGTGACGGCCTCCCCTAACGTGCTTCAGCCGTCACGCCTTTTTTTCTGCACCAACTCCAGACAGCTTTAAACAACCTTCCAAGTAGACTGATATGAACAGCATCGAATTACCTGAGCACCAGCCTCTCCTGAGAAGATCCCGGCAACGGGTAACTCAGGATGACTGTCTCAGCCGCTCTGAGAGCTGGCTGATCACCACAGCGTTAACTTGTCTGCTGGGCACAATTCTGCTGACCACAACACCCGCGCTGGCAGCGGATTACGAGCCAACAGCAGCAACACCCCTGCAGTGGTCGGTGGTCCTGGACAATGATCTGTATGCTGCCGGCCCAGACCGCGACTACACCGCCGGCCTGCGCATAACAACGTGGCGCACAGAGGACAGGTCAACACAGTTTGGCTTGCTCATGTACACGCCAGACAACCTCAGCAACACTACCGCACAGGCACAGGACCGCCCCTATGCGAATCTATTGTATGCCGGCCGTTCCAGATGGCAGACCCGCGACGACGGTTCAGCACTGACCCGCCGCACCTTGACCGTGGGCCTGTTGGGCTCGCCGCTGGGCGCCGGGGTCCAGCGTTTTGTGCACAAAAGTTTCGGCAGCGAGCGGCCGCGTGGCGTGCGCCGCCAGATATCCGATGGCGGAGAGCCGTGCATGGGGCCAGCGTCACACACGTGCCGGCGTGGGAGCTGTCGCGGGCGCATGATTTTATCGATGTGAATGCGGGCGGCACCATGAACGTGTTCGAGGCCGCTCGCGCCGTGGGTACGCTGCGCCGCGCCGTGCAAATCAGCAGTTGCGCCGTCTATGGGGGCGGCACGCCAGATCAGGCCGACCACGCCATTCGGGAAAGCGACCCGGCGGTGCCCGACACTTACTACGGCATCGGCAAGCTGGGGGGCGAGATGATCGCCCGCCGCTTCGGCGCATTAAGTGGTGTGCCGGTTGCCGTGATCCGGCCAACTCGAGTCTTTGGCCCGATGGAGCGACCGACTTCCGACCGGAAATTGATGAACCTGCCTTTTATGCTGGTTCAGGCCCTCCAAACCGGACAACCGGTTCGGATCAGTTGCCGTAGTCGCGGGGTCGCTGGTGACTGGATTAGCGCTGAGGATCTTGCCGAAGCGCTTTTGCGGCTTCTGGATACACCGGCTGCCACGGGCGTCTACAATATTGCCACGGGACAGCCGGCTGTGGTCGAGGATCTACTAGACGCGATCCCTGCTCCGGTGGTCTGGGTCAAGAATCCTGAAGAGGCTGATTTTGATCAGCCGGTAAGCACGGGCTCGCTGGGGGTCTACAACACTTACGCGTTGCGCAGAGCTACAGGCTGGTCTCCCCGGCCATTGGCCAAACAGCTTGCTAGCTATCTCGCATGGGCCGCTGCCGCTCCCGAACTGTTCCAGACGGCGGACGACCAGTCGCCATCCGTCTAACCTCCCGGTCATTGTTTTGTTCCGACTTTTGGTGGAATCGACCCAATCCAGTTTCCTGCCAAATGGTGATCCGGAGTTTTATGAAGGTCTGGCCGCCGGAACTCGATTTTTGATCGTCACAAGTGGTGGTGTGGTGTTGGGCCTGTTTTTTCTCGTCCTCGTCAGAACGCCCATGCGGGTCGGCATCATTCACGTCATGGAAAGGCTGGCCTACCACGAAGGCCATATGCCGTTAAAAAATGCGGTGGTACAGTTTTTCGGTGCGGCCATTGCTATTATTACTGGCCAATCAGTGGGTCGTGAAGGTCCCAGCGTCCACATGGGAGCGGCCAGTTCCAGTCTTCTAGGTCAGTGGCTACGCCTGCCCAACAACAGTATCCGTACCCTAGTGGCTTGCGGCACGGCAGCAGCGGTGGCGAGTTCCTTCAATACTCCTTTGGCCGGCGTTATTTTTGCCATGGAAGTGGTTATGATGGAATACACCATCGCCGGTTTTACGCCCGTCATCTTGGCGGCGGTCAGTGCAACGGTGATCAGTCGCATTGTTTTTGATACCCAACCTGAGTTTCAAGTACCGGCCCTGGAATTAGTCTCGAACTGGGAATTATTGGTCATCCTAGCGATGGGAGTCTTGATCGGTGCCAGCGCAGCCTTGTTTATCAAGTTACTGGAATGGATCACCGAGTGGGGACTACGTTATCCCATATGGCTGAGGATGAGTCTGGCCGGGGTAGGAGTGGGCATCTGTGCCTTTTTTGTGCCAGAGGTCATGGGTGTGGGTTACGACACGGTCAACGATGATACTTGGAGAAGGTACAGGGATGACGAAGCAAACTGCCATCCCTTCACTTAAGGCGAAAAATGGGAAAATACTCACAAGCAGTGAGGAACGCATCGAATGATGGCGAGTACATTTCCAAGAGCTACTGAGACTAGGAGGTACTAATAATCAGAATCCACATAAAAAGCCCAGGAACAGATGGGATTTCTGCCGAGCTTGTGAAAGCTCTCCCCGAGCCAGCGGTGGATGAGCTCCTTGTTTGATCACCGAAGTGGAAGACCTCGATAATCGTCCCCATCTTCAGAAAAGTAGACCGTATAGATTGTAAAAATTACCAAGCGATATCCCTTAGCCCTATTGCCGCCTAGCTGTTCGTGAAACTAATTTTAAAGACATTTAGAGACGCCAGGAACGTTCGAACGCGACCTACCCAAGCAGGATTCAGACCGGGCATAGGCTGCTGTGACCAGATCTTTAGACCGATACCGATCCTTGAGAACCGGTTTTAACACCAGCAGGATACATTCCAAATTCTTATAAACTTCATCACAGTCTTTGATTCGGTACACCAATATGGGGAGCAATGAGAGATGATGGTGTACCTGAGAAAATTATTGGTCTGCTCAGGGCATAGTATGTTGGAACAAAGGCTCGAGTTAGCGTAGATGGCGAGCTTCCAGATCTGGTCCTGGTCAACGAGGGTGTATGTCAAGGCTGTATCCGCTCACCAACTTTGTTCAACTTCGTCATCGATTGGATTTTTCAAGGTCCTGGACAAGTACAAAAATGTTGCTGTAAGCCCGTCCTTCTCCTAACAACTCACCGCAGCACCGTTCCGCCTGAGGCCAACACAGCTAAGCTCCTCCTCCACCCCAATCTATTCAAAGTCTCCCTCTTTACACCCTCCCAGAAACTTTCTATTTACCTTCAGTCTTTCTTTACTACTTCCTCCCGACCCGACCGGAGACGACCTGCATTCTGTTTAGCCTTAGATGGCAGGCCAAAATGGACAATATTTGGCAATCAGTCATTCTTCATCAACAGAACTTGCCCTAGTCTTCCTCCGTTTTTCAAAAAACCCATACTTTAGAACCAAATACAACGAATGCATAGTAATAATGCACACAAAGTATCCGTCCCTATCCATTCAAAGTGTCCCACTTTACACCCTCCCAGAAAGTTCTCATTTTCCTTCAGTCTTCCTTTATTACTTCCTCCCACCCCAACCAAGAACGACCTCCTTTCTGTTTAGCCATAGACGGTTGGTGGAAAAGGACAGTCTTCGGCAATATGTTATCCTTTTCCCACAAAACGTAACCTAGCCATTTCAACCTTTCTCTCATTATAGCCCTAGAAAGCGGGATTGGTCCATACTTTTCGTACAGCCTACTGTTTGAAGTACGGTCAGTCAGTCGGGTACCCAGAACAATCCGTAGGCGATTTCTCTCTAGCAAATCTTCATCCACTCCTCGGAGCGCCCGTGCTTCAGAAAAATATTTGACCACTGTCTTTACTGTAGCTTCCAATATTTTAATCTTGGTCCATGGATTTATCTTCCTATTCTTCCAGACATTTTTTAACTGTGAAAATAAAACGCCCTTATTCCACACCGTCGGGCAAAGGCAGGGGAACGGCGTTGGGGATCGACAGCTGCTGGTCGCTGATCACGATCGCGCCGGGCAGCAATAGCGGCGCGAGAAGCGGGCTGATCACGTCCGACAACGCCGCGTTACGATCGGGATCCCCGGTCCCGATATCGCTGTGCAACAGAATTGCCTGACGACCCAGAATCTCGGCGGCGCGCGGCAAAGTCTCGGTGATGTCGCCCAGGAACAAATCCTCTTCCGGTGGGATACAGGCCGGATGGGCGGCGACCAGTCGCTCAAAAACAACGATTCGTCGATCGGGAAGGTTGTCTCGCAAGTGGTCATATGTCCGGCCATTGCCCAGGCCGAGCTCCAGGACCAACCCCGGCCGTCCGGCAATTTGTTCTGCGGCCGCGTTCAAACAAGCCCGCTGCGCCTGAAGGCGCCGAATGGCCGAATCCAGTCTGGACATAACTCCCCCCTGACAGTCGCCCGCCTTTCTAGCGGGCCTCGCGGGCGAAATCACGAACGAAGTGTTGCCGATGGGAGACGCGGGTCGACGCACGGCGGCATGGCGCCGCAAGCTTGTTTTACGGCTCAAATAATTATGCCATAGTTGCGCCAAACGCGCGGGCGGATGTCTACAATGGGGGACATTCGGGGTTTCGGCCAAACCGCACGACGGGAGCCGACAGGGGGCAGAGGTGACATCTGACGTCAAGCGCAAAGCGCGGCGCAAGCAGTTCCGCGTTCTCCTCTACAGTCATGATACCTTCGGCCTTGGCCATCTGCGACGCTGCCGGGCGATCGCTGCAGCGGTAGCTGCAACCTAGTAAAGAGCGAACCACAGCCCATAGTAACCAAAAGTTACAAAACCTGTTTAGAAATAAGAAGCCAAGTGAAAAACAATTGCCATCTAACACGGACTCAGGAACAGTAACTATTCTGTCGATTCGTCTTAAAAGTAAAAGTCTATAGCGAAAAGAGATTTATGGTGATTTCGAAAAAAACCTGGAACCCCCCGAAAATGGTGTCAGATCAAAATAAAAAGAGTGCCATTGGAATCAGAATAGTCGAAAACCTTCTACATGGAAATTACAGTCCCCCTCCTTGAACAACAAGGAAAATCACTTTTTTGCATCGGCAGCACTGATTTTTCTCCCGTTTTTTGTTTGTTTTTTTTTTTTTCTTTCTTTCTTTTTTCAGCAGGCCTAGCGGGCTACCAGAATATTATATAGAGATGCTTAATGGATCATTCAAAAGTAATTTCTCATATCTACGTGCGTTTTATAAATTGAATAAATCAACTGAAAGTAAGGAGCGACATTAAAACTCAACGCCTCGCTCTTTACGCTAAAGTTTGACTCTTATTCTCAACCCCATTTTTTTGAAACAGTAAAAAAGGTGATAACGAGCAAACTATTGACTTGGGAAAAATATTAGCGTGGTAGGGGGCCTAGGTGCCCTCCAATTTTTCGGGTCACTTAAAAAGGGCACTAGAGCTTCTAATTTCCGTTAGAATGAGCCCTCTCGCGACATCCTAGGACTACTCAGTCGATACGATCACCCCTGGAAAAAACAAACAAAAAAAACAACAAAAAAACCTGAAACAATAGGAATTGCATTTTCAGAAACGAAAGTCGACAAAAAGAGACTGAAAACCCAAACAGCTTTTGTCAAAATTTCGGTAAATAGGCTATACGCCAATCATTTATGCAATCTTCTAAACCCGAAGAATAAAGGAAGGACTGAATTAGTGGCTTGATATCAACTTCCGGGGGTATATTTTAGGCCAGGGATTCATTCCTGCAAATTTCATTCACCTAAATTAGCTATTTCTCAAGTTAGAAAGAATTTAGAATTTTACTGAGCACTTCATCAAAATAAACAAATTTCGAAACAAATGCTTATAATATCCAAGATTCTCAGTACTTACGCTGAGGTATCTTCCCAGCCACATAATATAATAATGTTCACCCCAATCTAACTGTTTATCATGGTTCAACCCTACGATCTTTATTATATTGCGCACACCCGAATTTCATCCCTTAAATCTGTCAATGTTTCAATATGAAAGACATTTTCATTTATACATCCAAACATTGGGCATAAGTATGGACCCTCATTTTTCCTAACCTTACCAAAGCGCCTCAAAAAACTTACATCATAGATTCATTCATAAAAAGGCTTTGGGGGTTATCCCTTCCTTGCAAGACTTGACTGATTTAATGGAGTTGGTCCTAGACATAGGCATGGGCCTGATTTGACAGCTATGTAGCTAGCTATGTCTACTGGCTTTACGGGTCTATTGTTCTTACCGATATTTTACTTTTAGCTTTATTCTCATCAATCATTGCGGTGACAGCAGAAAAAAATTAAAATATAGGTTAGGTTCACATTGGTGGGGAATAAAATTTTTGCATACGATAGTGAATTGTGTAAAGTGATAGAAATTGATCGAGAACAACGAAAGGTTATAGCAGTAAGGGAAATGAGAACCCATGATCATCAGAGTATTGACTTAAATCGTAATATGCAGAGGGGCAATGAAGTAATAGACAATGCTAAGAAGAATCAAGATCAGTTAAACATGGGACAGTTATTGAAGTTAAGGCAGGAAAACGTACGCTTGATGAGATAGCTAGCCCCCACAATGATTTTAATGAACCCGGCACATCTTAAACTCGTGCAAATCAGAGTAATCAGATTGTTTCTCGTGAGAGAAGTGGATCGGTAAATTCTGCTGCTAGGGTTCAGAGTTTTGAAAGCGCTGCTTTTGTATTTAGTGTAGAAGAGGGGTTCCAGGCTGCTATTCTTGGTGGGCATATCATACCCCCTATAGCCAAGAACCTGCGGTGGATTTAATTCACCGCATATCCATTCATATACTAATAAAGAGGATGAGTTGCATGTTGGTTAACCCCTTATAAATGATGGAGATGGATAATAGATGGAAGATATAAGTGGATGGAGAAGGAGTTTAGTAAATTTTTGTAAAAAGGAAGGATTACTAATTATGGACGGAAGGTTGGGAGGAGATTTTTGTATGGGTGATTTTGCGTGTTATAGTGGGTTTAGCCCGAGTTTAATTGATTATATTTTATGTAGTTTATCTCTCTGGCCCTGGGCGGTGGACCTCAGGGCCCTAGATTTGGATGGATCTGACCATTTCCCAGTGAGTATTAAGGTGCACCGAGATTAAGCTAATTATCTCCGAATGCAGAGAGTGACCGGTTTAAACATATCAAATTTCTTGAGTGTGGTCGGGATAACTGACAAGTACCCAAACTTTTGTGATGGCAGAATCCATCCATTGCGAAAAAAGGCTTCAAGAAAGTGTTACCTAGCCGGAATTTTCTCTATATTTAAAAAACGCTTAGCTCCGATTTATCCGACACAGGAAAGGTACGGAAATGATTTACTGCTAATTATATGTTCTTTTTTCAAAAAACGGGAGCGCGGAATGGGGAAGGTTTAATTACAACAGGTGCTTAATTATAAGTGAAGAAAGGTAAAATGTGATGTAATCACAGTCGTACGATTCTTTTAGTTTCGTAACGGACCTGGGTTCTATTAGGATTCAGGTTGTCATAAATGCCGCTTTTGAGAACACTCGTCTATAGCTATCTCGCGATTATTGGGTTCCTGGGTAGCATTTCCACCCCCTATTAATACCCTATTTTTTAGTTCTTTTTACCTGGTTGTCGAAACTTAGTAGTGGTTGTGATTTTTTTGCGAAGAAATCAGTTAACTATGTTTCCGTTTTTAGTGTTTTTTCTCCAGTCAATTTTCGGGTGATTTTTTTGAAGAATCTTTTTTCACGACAGTGGTAACCCGGATTCTAGATAGAAGTTTGTAGATTGCCATCTGGTAATTACTTGAATCATTTAAGATTGAGCTACCAAAGCGTGACAACACAAGGAAAAGCAATCACGAAAAATTATGCCAATCGAATTCAAATAAGAAAATAGAAATTTTGTGCCGGCTTCTTCTGCCTTGACTTTGCTCCCTTGAAATTTAATACAAATTTACTGCTTTTATTCAATTTTAATTCGAGCATCAAAGTTAAATTGTTAAATTTAAACTGAACATTTGAACTAAAATCAACTTCGTGGAATTGATAAAAAAAAAACTTTAGAGCAATGGCTAATTGGAGTAGAGATATGAGATATAGTCTCAGTGCGAGGCTAAGCTGGCATAACACTTTTCAGAGTTGCGTAAAAATGATTATTTTCACTTGTTGATAGATAGTCTATCATCCATCCTAGGGCAGAAATAAGGTAGGTAGACATGGGGGAAGGAGCATAGGCAGTGCATAATTAAAGCATTAAATCATTTTCTGATCTTCCTGTTAAGATCTAATCGACAGGAGTTTGTTTAGTTTCTGGGAAATCTTTTGCTGTCTGTCACTCCTGATTAATTACTTTGGGCAATGCTAACCAGAGAAAAAATGTTAGCTTGCAAAAAATAAGATGGACTTAGCACCTTAGCACCTAACATAAATTATTCCATAGACTGAACTCCTTTGAAATTTACATTAACCGTTAAGAAGAAGCATAGCTTGCTTTGATCTAATGTTTAAAAATAATACGAAGTTGCCTGCAATTCAATAATTTGACCGCTGTTCTTAAAAAAACACTATTTTTTTCAATAACATTCAATTTGTTAAAATCTAATATCAGCTGGAATTCCCAAGCATCTCCCAGCTCAATTAAAAAATCACAGGGATTCAGGCGTCTTTTTGATGAATAAATCGAGCAGTTTGTCTCTGTCTGACAATTTTTTCGGGTCAAAATGTTTCCTACCTGGATAATATATTAAGATGGTATTTTGATAGGTTAGCTTAGGTTAGATATTCAGTGGTGGCCCCATTCTACGATTCTTTGCTGTAGTTTCTATAATTTTGTTACTAAAATATTTCATTTTTCATTATATTTTCGTATATTTCATTATAATTAATCTAACTTCTATTCTCGAGTGCGTACTGGCTAACAAGGAGGTACCGAATATTCATATTAATGCCAGTAGTTGTGGGTGCAATACTACAGACTCTACGCCTGAGGCTCCAAAGAATATACCCTAACATCATTAGAATAACCATATTAGAGCATAATTTACATTGCCAGTTACTATTTCTGTAACAGGGCCGGCGATAACGTAATTTGCATGCTTACATGAGCATATATTCTGCTTGTGCTACTTAAAGGACAGTTGGAGAGAACTTGAAATACTTGTTTAATGGATGTAACTTTCATTCGTGTTGAATGAATCTGTTTTTATGACACGCAGCGCTTGGAAAAAGTAAATCGGACGCATTTTATTATACAAACCGAATTTTAATAAATCAAAAAGCGGCAAATCAACTGTACCTTTTTTCTTATGACATGCCCTTGGGTAAAGTCAACCAGCAAACATATGTCACCAATGAATCAATTACTATGGAATTTTAGAGGGAACTTGTGGTAATACATATCCCAACCTCTAAGGTGTCCCCAATACCCTTCCCCCAACATTTCCCCATCCCACTTTTTTGGACTTTAAATTTGTTTTTGACTCAACGAAGATGGTTTAGCATCTGCTGAACTTTGACTTAACAACCAAATGTTCACAATACCCCGAATAACAATTTCACTTGTGTCTTGAAGAATGCCATGAGAAATTGGTATGACTCTTGGAAGCCCTAATCATTTTAAGCTGCTACTAAGATGATTGCTTTTACATTCGGGGTTCCTCACTTAAATAGCGCCTTAAAAAATGCCCCTCGGGAAGGCTTGCTAGTATTTGTCAGGCCCTCAGTCATCATTGTTTAAATTTATTGAAGTACACGATAGGATATGCTAAATTATAACGTAACAACTACCTGTGCGCAATAGACCAAATAAATAATAGCACCCATGTCTTAGAGAAGGCCCTTAGGGATTGTCTTGATTATTAGTGCACTTGCGAGAGTTCCCCACTTGACTAGCGTCTTGGAAACGTATTGAGTGTTTTTCTTACCTTGCTTGTAGGTTTTTAGATATTTAAATTTACAAAAACGCATATCATCTACATTTAAATTTGCATAAATGAGCAATAAACTATACTAAAGCTTAGAGTAACAACCTAATGTACGTAAAATGTAAACAATAGCAACTGCGTCTTGGAGAATGCCCTTAACAAACAAATATTGAAGAGAAAATGTTTTGAAACATGTTTAAAAACACCTTGAAGAAAAAGGGTTAAAAAACCTCTTGAAACATATTTAAGATCATCTTAAAGAAAAATGTACTTTATCTTGAAAAGACCTACACAATCTATACTTAAATTTGCATAAGTAAACAATAACATCTGCTAAACCACAAGGTAACAACCACCTGTAAATGGTATAAATTCTTGAAAGGTAGTTTAATGTCAGTCATTGTGAATTTATTTAACTTAGTGTTGGTTAATATGGTTTGGCCTGAGCTATGGAAGGAATTTCTAATAATACCACTATAAAAAAGGAACCAAATTATACGTAATAGCTACAGGCCTATTAGCCTTCAAAGGAGTTTAAGCAAGATATTTGAAAACTTTATCAATAAGAGATGGAGTTTTGGTGGATAAGAAAACAATACTGGGAGAAGACCAGGGAGGCTTTAGGTCCGGCTATTCGACAGTAGATCGAATTCTTGTTTTAAATAGTTTAATACTAAGTATAGTAAGGGCAAAAATAATCTGTATGTAGGATTTCTAGTTCTGAGCAAAGCATTTGATAGTGTCGATATATCCCTAATGCTCAGAGTTTGAGTTAAGTTAGGATTACCTCCTAAAATGGTTAGGCTTTTCCAGTCCATGTCTGAGGGACAAAAAATAGGGTAACGGGTTTTCGAAATGGTATTTCCACCAAGACTATCTGTAACAATGTAGGTCTGAGACAAGGTACCTATCAATCACCTAGGTTATTTTCTCTGTTCATTAATGATATGGGAGGTTTTTTCCTGAGTAGGTGGGCTACAACAGTGAATTTAAGGAATATGGTCTTTTCAATGCTTTTGTTTGAAGGGGACATCACATTGGAGGCAAAATCTCAAGGTGGCATGCAGAACTTTTAAATCTTGCCTCGGATTACTCAGATCTCAAAAGTTTCAATTAAATGTTTGGTAAAACGAAATTTACGGTTTTTTTTTTGCTAAAGAGAAGGAAATCACCTATTAAAAACTATAGTTTCCCTTGTATGAGACGAAGAGCTACTGTTGTCTGCTCATGCTTATCCTGAGGAGTGTAGCAGCCATGATCTAACTAAGTCATTACCAAAGGCTGTTATTATTAGGAAAGCTATTTATAATGAATTCTTATTAATAATGATGGGCTACGCATGGAAGTCTACCCGGTACTTCTACTTTCCATTCATTTGATTAATAGAGGGGTTGGGTTTAAAATAACTGATAATATGTCATAGTCATCAAGGGAGAGGATAAGGTACATTTGCTTTTAATAGGGACAGTCAGAGGTAGGGCTTGATTTAAGGACTTTCTATCAGTCTATACACCACTGGCTCACCACCGTAATGTAAACTGAACTTCCAAACCTCCTTTGTTCAAAAGTTTGGACGCTCAGTCTCCAACCCTCTTTCGTCAAAAGCACAATGATTCTGAAGGTTTTTATCCTTTTTAGGTGAAAATCGCAGTATATCTCTCCAAAATGAAAATAGCAAGGGGATAATTACAATTGGTGTTTCATTCTGATCCGAGTTGATATTCAAGGGTTTCTGAGTTTTTGATTACAAAGTGTGAGGGCACAATTGCAGCAAATCAGAACAAAATCAAAATACAATTAGTAAAAATCTAACCACTATCCATTTGATTTTCACTAAATCCGATATATTAGAATTTCGTACGCTGCTGATTAAAAATATGATGCTAGTATCACAATCATAACAGTAATATTGACTTAGTAACGAATTCTATGTGTTTCTATGTATTCTATTCACCATAGCGGACGACCACATCCTCAACCCCTTGGCGCAGCAGTTCAGCCTTGGTCATCACGTCCTCCTGGCTCAGGCCAGGCAGAATCAGGGTGAACTCCTCGCCGCCGGGACGGCAGGCGATCTCGTCGCCGTCGCAGGCCTGTTCCAGCACCGAGCCGACCGCACGCAGCACCATATCGCCCGCATCATGGCCATGGTTGTCGTTGAATTTCTTGAAGTGGTCGACTTCGATCGACACCACGCTGAGCCGCCGTCCGCTGTTCTGGCTGGTGCCGATGAGCTTGCGCAGGCTTTCCGTCATGTGACGGCGGTTGAACAGTCCGGTCAGCGGATCGCGCACCGACTGGTCGTGCAGCTGGTCGCGCATCCGCACGTTTGCGATTGCCATTGAAATCTGCTCCGCGCACATCTGCGCCAGTTTCTTGGTGCCGACAAACTCCGGGCATTCGTCCTTGATCGCCCGCAGATGCATCAGGCCAACGGTTTCACCATGCGCCAGGATCGGAAAGCAGTAATAGCTCCGGCCGTCATGCGGCTCCGCGTGCTCGCAGACGAAATCAATCTCAGAGGTGCCGAACTCATAGGTGCGGCCCCGGCGCAGGCCCCAGCATTCCTCAGGGTGGATGTGATCCTTGTGGCTGCCGCCGTTCCAGCTGGCACAGCCGTCCAGCACATCGCGGGAGTTGGAGTAAACATAGATGCTGCCCTCGGCGGTCGGCAGGATGTGGGTCATGAAACGGGCAACCATGTCGAACAGCTCATCCAGGGAGCGGCTTGACTGAAGCCATTCAAGTTACTGAACCATTCAGGATAGTTAACACTGAGTAAAGATGGATAGATTTTCTTTATCATATGGAAAGCTACAGAAAAACGGGGAGAAAGTACTAAACAGGAATACAAGGCTGTCGCACCTTCATTTGATGTAGTTGATGTAAATTTAATGATTACTATTATTAACAAATTAAAAATAAGATTAAGAATCACTTGACAAGAAAGGGCACACCTGTTAATTAATCTCAACTAATAATTGTCATTCTTACGTTGTATCTATTAAGAACATTTGCTCATTTTGAATCCACCGTCAACATTTAGTTTCCATCGTCGTCCACCAATTTTACGGTCATCTGTAAAAATCAGATGCAAAAGCTAAATTTCTGCCCAACAACAAATTGTTTTCTTTGTTTCAATTTGAGAAACAAAGGTTTTTCAAAGCCTTGAGGTATTTATAAGCGCGAGTCCCTTTGAAATGTCTAACATGCAGGAAGACATAGTATTTACAGCCAAAACAAAATTAAGATGCAATTTTCAAATAATTAAAATATGCCTTTGGTGATTCATCAGCAGAACCCTGTTGTTTAATCAGCTTTCCTAAATCCGTGTAATTTCCTAGTTTATATTGCTTCCCTTTACTCTCATTCTCTAAATGTTTCACATTCTCTGCAGAATTTAATACTGAATTAAAATAGCTAGCTTCCAAAACCACTTGATTTGATGGCTAATAGGACGCATGATTCACTGAAATGTGCAAGAAAAAGAAATATGTAAAAAGTCCGACACCATCAATGCCAGAACCAAAGAGCGTAAAATGAGCCGAAAATTGACACTACTTCTCTGAAGAAGTCTATGTAGTTTTATTTTTGATTCGCTAAATTAATTTGTTTTATTTGAAATATATTTGCAAGCTATGTTTCTAATTTAGCATGAAATGCAAAGTAAAAAATGTTACATTTCTTTTACTTTTTAGGATGGATCCCCCCAGATGAGGGGGTGTAAACATTCTTATTAAGATACTGCCCCACCTGTTTACTGAGTTGCGCGCCTATTTAAAAGACTAAATTTTTCAGTTTTGCTTATTAAGTTTCACGAGCGCACTGGGTAAACATGCCATAAGAGAGGAGGTTGAACAAATAAACCAGGAAACAGTTTCAGCCAGTGAAAGCCAGAAAATTATGCAAATATTTTGGCCCAGCCCTCTTTTCTTCTCACTGGGCTAAATAACGAACATTTAAAAAAGAATCGAAGACGTAAATAAAATAAAAAGACAAGCTACAAAAAAACTTAAATAAAACAGCTCTCCCATAAACTGAAAAATTGTGACATTCTAATTTTCTAGTTCTAAACATTCTAGTTTCTGTTTTTGCTTCCTGTGACATTCCTTTTGGCCATTCCTGTGACAATTGTAATTCATTTAATTGCCTCAAAATCAAAGAGTATATAATATACTTAAATGAAATTACAAAAAAAAACTTCAACAAATGAAACAAAATATGATTTACAATAGCCTTAATAGCATAATTGAGTAAAATACGTAAAAAACAACAACGAAATATCAAATATTGTTTAAATTCTGGAAAAAGGGGAAAAGCTTGGGCACATGGTTCAAAATGGCAACAGGGACGTATATTGGGTAAAAAACCTAACAATTTAGAAACAAACAAAAGAAACCTTATGGAATCGCAGTTTTTAGGAAAGAATTATTTTATTATGGTGTTATTGGCAGTTTTAGAGTTAGCCTATCATGAAAAAAAATTATCCTTTGGGCCTCGCTATTATTATCTCTATGGACGGATTCAGAACACTGAGTTGATGCTCAGGTCACAAAGACCCATTACCTCCAACCCTCCCGTCAAATAATATAACGTCAGTGGCAGATAGGCTCTTGGTGTCCGTTCATGCGCGTTATTTTGAAATAGGACTTACCTGTCATTTTTCTCTTTGTAGAACAATATTCCTTGGTTGTGACAACGTATCTACAATTTTCTTCCCCATCCCAAGAGCCGCAAACACTAGCATCAGACCGGCCAGTACTTCCCAGTGAACGTCTTTCTCCCACCTCAGATTTCTCTGAAGCACCGTCAACACGGTCGGCGCTTCTGATCTCCTTGGGGATGATTTTACCAGCCGTCAAATGGTTCAGTTGATCTATCCTTGACAATGTACTCCACAGAATACCCTGCTCATGGTCAGACAATAGCTAGGACGACCACTGGCTGGACGGTCATGAAATTAGTAGCAGTAGGCCTCAATTTAGGCCTACTGCTCTCAGGAGTAGCAAAACCTGGTTGTCACCACTATTATTCATCAAAACCACGAAGGAGTAGAGAAAATCTAAGATTTTCAAGATGGTTTTTCACAACTAAGATTTACGAAGAGAAACAAAGACTAAATTACCAAAGGCCGTAAATGTCGTAGAGACATAGAAAGGAATGAAAACATCCAGTTCCCTTTTCCAGACACTAATAAATCATGCCACAGCAAAGTGCCCTTTTTGGCTTTTTTTTTTTTGCCACAAAATATCAATTCTGGGCAAAATATCGCCCAGGGTTCTGATTGAAGAGGCTGCAAACTCTGAACTAATCGATTTGTCAGGACAGAAAATTTATAAATGGAGTTTTGTCGTCCCTCATCTTGAGAGCCAAGGAAAATCAGATTTTATTTTAGAAAAGCCGTGGTATCAATTGGGAGGACGTGGGAGGGATGTCAGCGGGCTTAGTCTCCTTACATTTTCTTCTCCTCCCCCTCCCCCTTAATAATAAAAAATAACTTTTTGGCCGTATTTCTATTGAAATATTGAAAAAACTATATATTTACCTCTCCCCACAAATATAAAAAGAAAAATTGCCATCTGTCCCTAAATTTTGAGAATTGAAGCCAGCCTAGGGTAGCACGATTGTTGTATCTCCGTCTCCATTCTTTTTCTTTGAGTGGATCTTATCAAACCACAGGTCACAGATTTATTATGAGGGCTCATTTGAACAGATCTTTAAATTTTTTGCACTTCAAGCACATATGAAAGACAAAATTCAGTTTTATAATGCAGTTTTATAAATCGTTACTTACGGTCCCACGTTATAAATCATAAGCTATCAAAAAGTACATTGCTGTGTTTCCTTTAAGGATTATTTCATGAGTAAAAACGGTTTGAAAGCTGCTTAGTTTTGTTTTTTTTCACGGGGTTCACGACCGCCGCTTCACACTCATCCAACGTCTGTACTAATCCCCGGCGCACGGCATATTCATCCGTATTGGAGTGATCCACCGTCCCTTCCCGCGCCTGCAGGAAGGACCTCCGGAGGGTGCCGTAGCCGCGAATCAAATCCCATGCCCGGTTCTTCACCGCTTCAAAGCGAGCGGTATCGCCTTCCAACTCCGAAAGAAACGCCTTGGCGGTTTTCTCCGAGGACTGCACGGCTGCATCCCGGTCACGGTTAGCTGTCAGGAGTTCCTTTTGGCTCTCATACTTCTGCTGGCTCCGCATGGTTTCCACATCCGCCTCAAGCTGCCCGCTCGCATTCGCGAAGGCCTGGCGAATGCGTGATTCCCGCGCCGCATACCATCCTTTCCGCCGCTCGAGCTCCGTTTCACGGGCGGCTTCCGCATGCGCTGCAGCGGACTCGACCTGCTCGCGCCCACGGGCTTTCAACAGACCATACTTGCGCTGCACGGCCTCCAACTCACGACCGCGGTCCGCTCGGAGCGTGGCTTCCCGCTCGCCGCTCTGCGCCAGCGCTCCGCGCAAGCGCGCGAGCACCGCCCGTGTTTCGCCAATTGTTAGTACCTTATTCACAATCCTTCCGGACTTTCGTCACCAAGCGATCCAATCGATCAATCACATGTAAGGAGCGATTCACACTCGACTCCAAATCCCGCAAATACTCCCGCTCAAATTCATCCGCTTTCTCATCTCGCCAATCCTCGCGGGTCCGTTCCCACTCCCGCAGCAAGTCCTTCGTCAGGGTCATCAGCTGACTCCGTGCTCAAATTTCTAGCAATTCCCCCCAAAAAATTCATATGGATTCCTTCAATTTTTACATAATATACCTGTCATTGATTTATTTTAAATTAGTAGATTTATTATCAAATGGTTTTCGTTAAATCAAAGCAGCATTTGCAGCTTTTATAGTTTTTTTTTCTTTTTGTTCTTTTTATTAATAGAGATGTCAAAGAATAAATACAAAGAAAGCACTATAAACCGTTCAAAATATTTAAATTACATAGAACCTAACAAATTGTCTTTATGCAGCAAAATTTCCCTAAAACTCCAAAGGTAAGAGATGCGAAATCAATTTTTGCTCTGGGAGTTTTAGTAAGCTCATAAATTTTCAAAGTAATTGTAAAGAATTACAATTAAATCCTTGCCAACACTATGGCAAAACTATGCAAAAGTAACA
>JAAAKM020073195.1:225548076-225564076 GCA_010016025.2 Alatinidae sp. Z8VKAUB7J3 | reverse complement strand
CAAAGGAAAGCCAATGGAAGAACACAGAATCATGTGGGAAAGAAAAACTTTCCTTGATTTAGATCATGCTGATGATTTAAGCATCCTTGATGAAAGCGTGGGCAAAATGAAAGAGTTTTTAGAGGTTATGCGAGTTCTGGGTGCTAAGGCTAGAAATAAGTTAAGATGAAAAGGTGACGTTGGGTCGGAGAAAAATCGATTAAGGGGACAGCTTTACTTACCTAGGTAGTATCATAGGCAGCGTAATAGCGCTGCCTAAGTAAAGAGCGATGTGGGAACAATGTATTATTCATGTATTTATTATTATTATTATTTTTTTTTTAGACCAGGGCACTTCGTTCAGAAGGAGTTGCCGTAGAAATTAAAAAAGAAGCTCATTTGAACGGAAATTGGAGGACTACTGCCGATATTAATAGTCAAAAGTGATCGTCGTGTAGCCAACAACGCTCTCACGCGGGGGTCGAGGCTGGTAGTCTCTTCACGGTGAAAAACTTTGGTCGCTATTTTGTAGGTGTCCTGGAAATATTTGTCAAGGAAGTGTTCGTCACTTGCTTGGATCGGAATCCCAAATCCGACAATGTTGAGTTTGCGTCTTCATCTGTCTTGCTCGCTTCTGACTGTGCGGCGTATGTGTTATTTTAGTGCATCTGGTGCGAGTTCTGTCACTTGTGCAGTGATTGCCTAGTTAACAATCGCTTTTACCTTGCTAACATAGCATTTCTTGGCAAGTTCCTCGTGGATCTCTTTGAGGCCCTTGTTGACAGTTTACGTTGTGCTAGCAATATTCTCACGTACTTCTGTTTTGAAAGATTCAATAGCCTTGGTTCGGATGTCTGCTTCGCGAACAGGTTTGTTTAAGATGCACCGGGGTTAGCTCCATTCACAGCTCATAGTAAGATTCATTTTCCTTAGCAGGACGTACTGTTCATTGCTTAATCCTTGGCACTCGATACATAATCAATTGGGGTTATTATCACAATTTACGGCTTTTGAGTTCTTGTCCAGGCTTTTTTCACATTCTGGGCACTTATCCTGCTCTTTTCTCGTGCTCTCTCGCTGTCTCTTTTTTGGTGCCATTTTGACTGGTGGGCTTCTCTTACATGTGGTAACACTGGCACTTAAGGGAATTTCACTTTCAACTTAGCAGCGCCTTCTTCACCATATTAAACATCTAACAACAACAAACAAGAGAAATATGTCAAAAGGTTGGTTGGATGCTAAGTTTGAATTTCTGATACAAATCTTGCTATGGGCGTACCAGATGCGGGGCAACGATGCCGATAAAACCGATGGCGCCGGCCACGGCTACCACGGCGCCGGTGGTTAAGCCTGCACCCAGTACTACCAGCAGACGCTGGCGTCGCAGGTTCAACCCTATTCCCTGGGCCGCTTCTTCGCCGAGGGTCAGCGCCATCAGGCCGCGCCTGGTCAGCCACAAAATGCCGACGCCAACAGCCAGAAACGGTGTCACCAGGCCCAGGTCGGCGAAGCTGCGATTAGCAACCGAGCCCAACGACCAATTGATCATGTCTGACAGGGAAAAAGGGTGTGGGGCAAAGTTCACCAGCAGCGACATGGCTGCTCCGGCAAAGCTGGACAAACCCACCCCAATCAATATCAGCGTTACCACGGACGTTGTGCGGGTGGTGGCAAAAGCAACAATAGTGGTTGCCGCAAGCGCACCGAGAATGGCTGCAACCGGCAATGCATACACCCAGGTTGCAGCGATCCCGTAGTACAGTGCAAAAGTCGCGCCCAGCGCTGCGCTGGCAGAAACTCCCAACACGCCAGGTTCAGCCAGTGGATTGCGTAACAGACCTTGCAGGGCCGCGCCGCTGATGCCCAATGCAGCGCCGACAACAAAAGCGGCCACGGCCCTGGGTAAGCGAATTTGCCAGACCACCAATGTATCGCCAGGTGCACCGTTACCCACCAGAGCTGACAACACAGCTTGAATCGACAACGGGGTTGAACCCAGCAGGCACGCGGCGAACAGTGCAACAAGGCTGGCCACAATGAGAGCCGGGTTTAAGTAGGCCGCGACATCGCTGAATATGTGTTGGATATTATAAAGATCTGAATAAAAAAGTTTATGCAAGAAGATCTTAACCATCTATCAACTGACATACATACGACTAAATTTAACTTATAAAATACTTTAGTGATTTCTCAGTTGAAAGGTCTTGGTCTATTTACTGTAATGCATTCGAGTAAATTTACCATATGACTTATTTTTGTGATTTCTCATCTGAGAACCGTATACAATAAAAACTGTAGTGAAACAGATGTCACTACAATCCATCAATCCAAAATGGATTGATGGCTTTTAGTAATACGAGTCCCAGGATTCAATTCCCACTGCCGCAAGGTTGGGCGACAGGTCTGCTTCCTGTCGCTGAAAAAAGACCCAGCAACTGAAACCTCGGTACATTATGTACCATCAATGTCTAGAGAATTATTAGCCTTATCAAATCCTTTTCTAGCATGCTTCATCATTTAATTCCCCACCAAGATACCGATGTCTCTCCTTATTTCCCCATAATTGCAAGGCGCATTACATTCTCAACTCCCGTTACCAAGGACAGATTTTGTGTATAACTCTTAAAAATGACAAAAGAATGGGGGGGGGGGGCGAAACTTTATTTTGGTTACTTACCGAGAAGCACCTGCTTTTATTCAAAAAGATTTGAAGCAATGGATATCGAAGAATAAGCTATACAGTAAAGAATAACCAAATTTATCCAAGAAAAGTACCTACCCCGTATAAGATTATAAGTGAATAGTGGTTAAATAATGAACTATAAACTAGAGTATGGGTAACTTATAAAGGTAGAGGTGCTACAAATTTAAGAGTAAAAAGATATAAACCATAATTCACATTATCATACCAAAATTCAGGAAACATTGAGATCTTATTCCGCCTCTCAATTTGGACCAATGAATACACATAAGAACAGATATTATTGCAAACTTACCCTTGAGAAAATGTTTCTGGAGTTAAGGCTCGGAGTCTAGTTGACAGCTCATGCTTTGGAGTCCGTGGTCTTAAGCTATGGTGAGATTCTGAAAGACGTGTGTCGTCAAGGGCCTAGAAAAAAGTGTACCTTAGCAAAGGGCAAAAATTAATTGAATTGCTGATAATTTGTCATCAAATGATGTATCATAAATTAAAATTCTCGGTTGAATAAAATAACCAGATTTCCAGAGATCATATTATGTTTTATTTGTCCTTCATTTCGAGCAATACTAGGTGAGACCAAGATGTTACCTGGTAAATCAATCCATTATCTTTGTGTGCTGTTTATTTTTATGCCCAAGTTTTTCAGGTAATTTTAATTGTATACTAAACGTTACTGATATTACAGATTTTGTAGACTTTGAAAAGCGTTATAGATTAGCTTGTTGTTGTGAGGCTTCGTAATCAATTTTGACAACTAGATTAATATTCTTGTTTTTATTTTATACTTGGTTTTCTATAATCTTAGTTTTCTATAATCCTACAAATATGGGGAGAAATCACCAGTTGCTTTATTTTAGCCTGTGAAGTTATGATTTTTGTTCATTTTAAGTTTCAATTTTGCTCTTTACTTGGCTCGGAAAAACTTGGTATTAAATTAATTAATTTAGATTAAGGTCCGTTCATAGTTTGTATTTGACGAAGTTTAATTCTTTAGTTCGTTTCAATATTGTTTGTGTTGCATTATTTATTCATGTAAATACTTATCAACTAGGACTAAAACATAGTTTCTAGTCTACGGAGTCAAATTTTGTTTTGTTGCATTATTCTTTGTCTTTATTCTTTTTTTCCTATAAGATTTAAACAACTCTTAAGGATGAACGCCAGATTCTGTCGTTATTATTCTATTTAATAAATAAAAAAAATGGATTAAATAAAATGTTTTGAGAAAAAGACAAAGATCTATAAAAACAACAGAAAATAAGCCGTCTAGATTGACACAGATTTAATTGATAAAGTTTGTATCTCTGATGTAGTTTCGCTACCTTATCCATTTTTTTCTACTAATCTCAGCTATCTAACAATCAGCTCTCAGTTGTAGCACCGAAAACAGAACTGAAATTAGATAAAAAAATAAGCATAAGCGTAAATACTTCAAAACACTTTTTATCACTTTCGAATATTTTTTTTTACATACTTTTTAATAAATTCCCCTTTAGATATCTTCATAATAAGCTATTATATTCACGCGAGTGAGTTTAATAGCTTACCAGGTCTCTGAGATTGGTCTGAAAAAAAAAATACGGCCAAAAAATTCACTCTTTCTGTTTCATACCCTTCCCTTAGGAAAATCTGAGGTGACTGAAACACCCTGTGAAAATTATTTTCTGTTGCAAAACTTAGATCTACGGCCCGATCCCTCAAGCTATAAAATCTATTGACTCTTTCAGTCCGTTTTTGTTTAAATTAAATTTACAATGGGAATGAATGTCATATTTGGAGTGATGATGAAATTTAGTGTTTGTTACTTGGCTATCTTAATATTCTGTTAATATACACTTTTACTAACTTTATTGCAGCCTGATCATTTACCACAGGCTAGTCTATAGGCTACAAATATTATTAAATTAGCCTAGTAAACTCTTAAGTCTTCTCAAAGTTGCCAATAATTTCTTATCACAATATTCAGAATACAGCTGGAGTTCTCATTATACAAATAATGTTACTGGGCTGATTATAAGCATATATTTAAATTTTCTGATGGGCTGGTTAAACATTAAATTCTCTCCACTGGAACCCAATTAGTCACAAAGGCTCTAAGTTTTATGAACTGCAAGAATAAGAAAGCAAAAGGAATTTTTTAAGCACTAGGATGTAAATTTTACCCCGCCGATCCACAAACTGCCAGCTTTATCAGGAGGAAGACTGAAAGCCATTTTTGCAACAAAGTCAGCGTTTTCTTTTTTTAAATATATACTAATCAGACTCTGCTTGATTGTCAAATATAAGCTTGGAGACTATCATTAACAAATCGAACATTTGCTGGAGAAAAAGAATTCTATGAAAAAATTTTCGCAGCGAAATATTTCTGTTAGCTAACCATTCTGTCTCCGACGTCCAAAGAAATACACACTAGTAAATACTTGGATGGTGGAAAAACTCGATGCATTTATTCATAGAGCGCCCGAATATTTCTAGACAGCTTCGGCATTCCTGGCAGATTGTATAGATTTAAATGCCATATTTAACTTCAATCCTGGCACATTTGATCTTACAGGACCAGTTAAATCAACAGGAAGTAGATGAATGTAACAGGAAGCTAATATAGGCTCCAGGAACGTAGCTAATGTACTAAATAAGCAGTTCATCTCAGTATTTGCACCTGCAGATAATACTCCACTTTCAGAGTCCCCACGGTATTAAATTTTAAAAGTATACCACCTATTAATGTTACAGAGTAGATGTAGAAACTTGACTAAAGAAGAAAAACCCTAATAAATCAGCAGGACCTGATGGAGTACTCCCTGGCTTTTAAAGGAGGTTATTACAGCATTATCTATTCTCTTTCTTTATTATCCCAAAAAGCCCTAAATACAAAATCTACAAGGTTGAAAGGATGTTTACATTACATTGTGTAAATGCTCATTAAGGAAGCAAGAGAGATGATGCATGTAACTATCTACCAATCAGTTACATTTCAGGAGTGAGGAAACTCCATGAAGGCATAGTAAACTCAACCATTGAAGAACATCCAAGTGTGAACAAGCTAATATCACCTAGCCAATGGTTTCTGTCCAAGTTTCTCAACTGACATAAACCTCTTTGATACTGATGAGCACGTCATAAAACCTATTGATATGGGATCTCCCATTGAGATTATATTTACGTTTAGTAAAAGCATTTGATAAAATATGCCACATGAGACTATTGTAAAGTCCATGCATTTGACCTCCAGAATTAGCGTTATACATTGGTTGATGCAATTTTTTACTAACTGGAAGCAAGTGATAAAAGTATTAGGGGATGGTGGATTGATTTTTCTCTCTGAGCCTAGTAGAGCCATCAATTTCTTTAAACTTAAAATGATAATAACTTCGCTTCGGAGCTCTTGAGACACAGTTGTAAAAATTTATAAATGTTTAAACTAAAGTAAATTCTCAACTTTTTCAGTGTGCATACGCTTAAATAAAAAGTTTCAATGACTAATGCTAAAAACTAAATTCTAATTTACCTAAGGCTTTCTTGGAGCATCTTTACGACTCAATGACGTCAACTTACCAGTACAAAACTCCTAAAAAAGCATTTTTAACTGCAAATATCAGAGCCATTTTTTAATTGGGATCCTTTACTACTCTTAATAATAATAAATCAATCAAACTAAAATTTGTGACTTCAATGTAGAAAGCGTTTCTTTATTTACAATAATTAAGGGCTCATTTTGTTTCCATGCCACCGCTTGTTGTACTTCGGATACTCAGAGAATACGATCCAAAATTTAATGACCAAGCTATTGAGACGATATAGCTCATCAACAATATTTATTAACGATTAAAGAGTTAGTAAAGATTTAAGGGTTAATAGAGAAATGGTATTTGAGAATTTGGTCTTAGAAGTTAGCAAGGAAACTAAGGTGTTTTATTTGGCTGTTGTTTATAGACCTCCTTCGAGTAATATTAATGAATTTTCATATTACTAGAAGAGCAGTTGGACGTAATTGGGAGTAAAAACTTACCTATATTTGTGTGCGGTGCTTTAAATGAATTTGTTTATTAACCCAGAGGCTAGCCAGTTTTTAAATATTATATTGAGATATGGATTGAAACATATGATTACAGTCCCAACATGTACACTTAGTATACAAAAAAATACAGCACTGGACTTTACAGTCCCCACAAGCGATGGTGATGTCTATTTCATGGCTATCCAGCCAGGAAGTGTCATGGGGGTTAGGCAGCCAGCCATCCTGTGCTTTCATACACCCTTCCTGTTTACCTTCCCTGAATTTCTCCAGGTACCCATTTAGAGCTAGGTTGACTTTGGCTGAGCTTACAGGATCACAACAACGACCCCCATTCCAATTATTTTAGTTTAACAATATTGAGAATTACTTCCCTACAACAGATGGAATTGAAGCACTTAGTATACTTAGATTATTATTGTTTTGAGAGTATCCTTGGGACAGGTACTTACTACTACTAACAACTCACCACAGCACCAAACCACCTGAGGCCATACAGCTACATGTGCTCCTCTTCCATACCAATTTATTTAAAGCCTCCCTATTTACACCCTCCCATGAAGTTCCCATTCCCCTTAAATCTTTCATTACAACTTCCCCCCACCCCAACCAAGGACAACCTGCTTTCTGTTTAGCCCTGGATGGTAGGCCAAAAAGGAAAATCTTTGACAATATGTCATCATTCATCTGCAAAGCATACCGTAGCCACCTCATCCTTTCTCTAATTATAGCCATAGAAAGTAGGATTGAAGCACATTTTTTGTACAGCCTACTGTTTGAAATACAGTCAGTCAGTTGGGTGACCAAAACAATCCATTGGCAATTTCACTGGAAACATCTAGCAAATCTTCCTCCAGTTTCTGGAGCACCCATGCTTCAGAGCCATATTTGACTACTTTAAAAGGGGTACTAGAACTTTATTTCCAATCGAATGAGCTCTTTTCGAAGTTTCTATGACAAGTCTTTCTATACTAAGTGCCTTGGTCAGAAGAAAAGCCGAACAAAAAATGAATACATTGTGCCCATGTCGCTCTTTACTTAGGCAATGCTAGGGTTGATGAAACCGGCCAGTATCTTATGCGACACGCTAGCAAAAACTTCGGTTTTTGCGTAAGCGCAGTGTTTTTATTGTGTGAAATTGCTTTACTTTTCGTGGATAAAGACATCTAAATGTCTAGTGATAGCTTTTTTATCGTATTTTTTTCAGAAGGAATTTCTGCCCCTTGTCATAAATGTTTTATTTACCTGCTTTAGCTTGTGTGTTTCCATCATAGCATAATTGTATACAGTTTATTGACTGAAGAGCGGGCCAGGCGATCATTAACAAAAGGTTTTCTAGCCCAAACCTCTGGTGTGTATGAAGGGTGTATCCAGGATTTTTTTTTTCGTGGGAGGATGGAAGGATTTATAATAAAAACTTTAAAAAACCATCAAAACTATGTTTCTATGTTACGTTTTAACGAGTCAGATAAAGATTTTCGGGGGGGGGGGGCTGTAAAATTCCTCCCACTAGATACGACCTTAGTGACAATGCTCAATCGATTAGTAACATTGTTGAAATAACTAAATGTCAGTTCGTTGTTATTCTTGCTAGTATCTGAACATTTGTTATAATTGTCGATGCAATCTAGTTATTTCAAACTACAATTGTACGAAATTTTTCTCTTGCAGGTAATGTGTTTTGATATTGTTTTTAAGCCAAAAATAATGAAAAAGTTCCAATACAGGTATCAAAAATAATTCCACAGCCATTTAGGTATAACTTTGTGATAATAAATAAAGGCATGAAAATAGGGTTCCAAGACGCTGGAAACTCTACTTTTCTAAGAAAATTCCTGTCTCAAATGGTCTATTATGGTCTTTCTTGAAGTAGTACCCAAGACCTATCATAATCAGCCCAGTAGCGATGCGTGAGTAAAGGGTGATGCAGCTTCCTCATATTTTTCTTCTGTAGCTCATTTTGTATAAAAGGGGTGGTCGTAAAACTTAGAATGGGGCTTAACTGATTTGAAACTGAAAGTTTTAGTGCCCTTTTTCAAAGTCACAAGCGACAGGACACGCGACCCCACAAGTGACCCCAATTTCGCATCCTTTTTGCTACCCAGTCCCCACTTAACCCTTAAAGAAATTCGAAAAAAATTTATATAGTCATTTTCTTGGAAAAAGTCGAAGAGTCCAAATAAAATATCTTCTTGGAAGACGCTGTCCTATAGCCCCTCGGTCAAAGGGAATAAAATATTCAAGTTGCCCATTTGCTACACATAAATTTTTTAATTGTGAGAAGAAAATAGAGGTTCGTTCAATACTGAATGAACAATTGGCGAGTTTTTCTGGGATCATTCTCTGCCTCAAAGGCCCAAACGCTTTTGGGGGAGGGGGAAGGCTGAGAAATAGGTAAAGAACTTGTTGTTTCTGATTAGATGTATTTCAACCAGGCCTTTATGGTACCAATAGTTATATCGAAATTCCCAATGTTTACCAAGGTAGAGTTTTTTTCAATTATTTTAGCTATATGGAAATTGGAATGGCACAATTCTATAATTCCTAGGGTTTTTTTCCTTTGATAAGCAAAAAAAAAAATTTTTTAATTAAATGGATAAGCGAAGTAATTATTGAGATATTCTAATTTGATTGAAACTTTTAATTTACAATCGAATTAACCCCCATTTAAAATTTCAATGATATTGTTAATTATGATAGAGCAGCGCTGTCTATGATATTGTTTATTTGCTCGTTTTAAACCTGCATGCATATAGTTTTTTTTGTTTAATTTAAACTCCCCCTAAACGTTTGCTAAAAGTTTGACTTAAATGCCCTTGGCATCATTAGTTAGAGTAACTGTAGTGGTCTTGTTACTAGTATACACATAGTGCCTTTTGGCTAGTTCAATATCTGCTATAACTTACCCTAAAAGGTCTAACTTTATAATTTAAGCCGTTCTTCCGATGTTACTTGTTATGTTACCGATGTTACCGATGATACATTGCTCGTTTTGATTCAGTTCAACATCTTCCTAAATATTCCCTGAAACCTTCCCCTTAGTACCCTTAGCTTGCGTAGTAGCATTAGTTATATTAGCAGTAGTGGCATTATTAGCAGTACGCGTTTAGCACATTTGGTTTTCTTCAACATTTCCTTCAACAAATGCTGAAAGTTTCAACTTAGTACCATCAACCGTTTCAGAAGCATTGCTGATACATTATCTTGACTACCTGTGTCGGCATAGTATGTTTCGATTTAGTTCAATAGAGATTCAATATTTTGCAAGTTTTCTGCTACCTCGCCGCTTCTCTTGTTGCTCAAATCACAATTCCGAAATTTTTAATTTTAGCTACTTTTCATCCAAACATGGTATTTTTTCCGGTTTTTTTTTTTTTTTTTTTTTTTTTTTTTTTTTTTTTTTTTTTTTTTTTTTTTTTTTTTTTTTTTAGAGATGATAATCTCTTTTCTGTTTTTCTGCTTTCTATTTCTTTTCATCTTCGTTAACTTTCTTTCCTATTTAGCAACTGCAAAAGCTGAAAGGCGAGAATGAGAAACTCAAAGCTGAAAACAGGGCTCTTACTCGGGTTGTCACAAAATTGACTGCGAACGGTGGACAGCCGGTTCAATAGGTATTTTATGCATGAATATAGACCCCCGTCACCAAATCAAAACCCTGTCTTACGCTAACATTTACTTATAAAGTATGTTTTTAGTTTAAGAAGACAGTCAGGGATAATAAGATTTTAATATACTAGTGTATGTTCGGTTTGGCTGTCCTGGCTGTGGCGAACTGCCAAAAAGCTTCTTTTAAGCTCTGGCAGAAGCTAGTTCAAGTTCTTTATTAATCAATAAAAAATGTTTTCACAAAACTATCAAATTAATGACCCACGGTGAAAATAACAAAACGAAAACTCAAGAACAATTATAATTAAGCTGACAATTCTTCCTGGAGGCGGAGGAGGGGGATAAAATTATACTGGGATCGTGAAAATGTTACAATACTCTGTTAAGACTACAACAGTCTCTTTAGGGTTTCAACTAGTCTCTTAAGACTTTCAAGTCGGTCAGGGTCGAATCCAGGGGGAGGACCTATCCTATCCCAAGAGCAGCCTGTACAAAAGGAGGAATGACGCCCCCAATTGCCCCAGTCATTTGTTAAAAAAAGGCTGATAAAAACATATGACGTGAAATCACTGACAATGAATAAGTCTCAGTTTGTAAAAAATAGAAAATAAAATACTTTTAAAAGAAATACCACCCAAATTAGTCAGTAGAAGTTAATATCCAGTCGATTAAATCCATTGGTCTTCTCTCCCAAACATTTTGGCTAGTGACACCTCTACCCCAGACATCATGCCCACTGGCTCTCGTTATTAGAACTTGATAGAACTTGGGCGAAATTAATTAATAATCTGACCTTTCTGTTATAGATATTTGCCCTCCCCCCTTAATTTGTGAAAACATATTTTTAAGTGTTTTCATTAAACTGAGGCCTTTTTTATACATTCCTTTAACAAATCGGCTAAACAGCAAAACTATCCCCTAGATTTTGGAATATGTCCCCCTCTACGCGTTTATGAATGACGCCACTGAAAAAATTAAATATAATAAAGATTCAGATCAACGAAGACGTATTCTTTTACACTCGCCTTCGCATAAAAAGCTTGCATTCATATATAGAAAAGTAATTCATAATGACTGAAATGGTACAAGTCTTACCATATCACTTAGCACCCTTCCATCAACTTTTTCTGGCGGCATAAGGCTTCGGGATAGAAGTTTCAAACTTACGCTGAATTTGAACCTAAAAGATAGCGGCCAATTCACTTTTACCTTGAGCCAAGTTGAACAGCTATTCGACTCTTTTATGATTATTTTCCTTCAATTACTACATTCTCCATGGGTTTTAGTAAGACAAATACACATGCTTAAATTTAAATTGGGGATTTTTCTTGTCTTTAGCATCTCCGGATGCTCAACTGAAAACGAAGACTTCTGGAGCTGATCTTAGTGGTATAAAAGTATCTATGTAAAAAAGTATTCTGCAAATGAGCGGAATATTAACGTGATTATTCAACATCCGTTAATCAAAATGGGATTTGAGGCGGTCACGGAACCAAGTGAACCGAAACTTCCAAATGTAGATGTCATGATCACATATACGAAAACTGGGGGTGGAATATCACAGTTTCAGGGACAAAGCGGAATATTGCATAAAAGTTCATAAAATAGACTTACACCGCCATCATGGATGATACGGTTGTGGCCGCTAGAAGGCTCCGTTTAGTATTGCCAGAGAAAACATTAAGACCTTGTTTAATGTTTTCTCTGGTTTGACTCTTTAATAGTTATTTAGGATGTTCTGGATTTTTATGATCAGAGAAGCCTTTTGCAATTCTTAAATATGCCTCGCTGGCCAAGGTAATTCCAGAAATAGAAAAGTCCAATCTCTTTTAATGCAGCCTTACTCTTGTAAGTGCATTAAGCTCCCTTTCAGAAATGATCGTACAGGAAATCTTACGATTAACTTCGAATAATGTTGTAGAAGAGCGATCTCCACGTTTTTTGCTTCAGCTAGCTTCCGCAAGAGGACCGATAGTTATTTCCTTTTAGGCCTAGATACTTCGCCGAGTCATTTGACTAAAAAGTTCGTCAATGAGCAACCGTAATTTTACAGGTGGTGTATCACGAGCAGGAAAGCAATTTACTGGTACTAGGCAACTTGGTTTACGTGGCAGGGCTTTAGTTTTGGCCCTAGTTGAAGTTAGTACTGGTATCTTCATCCCCTTTTTGAGTCTACCTCCACGTTCCCTGGGATGAGAGCGTTTGATAGATGTTTTGGCTATAGTAGTGCCATCTGGTGGCGCCTTTGGAAGTCCAAATTGCAGTTAGCTACAAAATGTAGATGGCGCTATCACCAAACGAGGTGAATAAAGTTCAAATAGGGTGGTCTTCTTTTATTTAATTTGAATGACAATATCACTAAGCAAAGTCAGGAAAAACCAGCCGTTTTTCCGAGCAAACTCGGAAAAACCAGCACAAAACAAGCTAAACCGAGATGATGAGGGTAACAGAATTAAATAACAAAAATAAGCAAGAGAATCTGGAGGTGGCTATAGATTAGCCATCAAAAACTAGGTGAAAATCTTGGTATTTTGAAGATATATGAAAAAAATATGCTTTTCTTTATTTTTTATACTATACTTTATATTTTGAAAAAGATCAAATAAATTAGTATATTTTTTCTGACGTTATTGGAACAGATAAAAATAAGTTAAGAATTATATACTATGAGCATACATAGAACCCTTTTCTTGATCAAACAACGAAATCACAATAGAAATGATAAAGTACAAGGATGCAACCTCTAACCTTTCTGAGATACTCTGATTTTTTTTTATTTTTTTTTTGTACTGCTTCGTCTGAATGGGCCTTTAATACTTCTCCAGCAATAACAAAAATTAAAAATTGATCCATTAAAAGCTGTACTTTATCCTGAAAGGGGGGGGGGGGATAAACGCCCAAATATCAAGGATAATTCTATTTTGCTGTGGAAAGCTAACTCTCTTTACAAAAAAAAAAAAAAAAAACATTACAATTGCCAATTATTTCAAAGAGGGTAAAAAGTCAGACAGAAAATGGGTTAATAATTGGGCAGTGACTTGACCGGATAATTGCATGCTGAAAAATCCCACAAAAAAGGCTTCACACATATATCTAGATTTTTAATAAATGTCCTACTTTTGCCAAAAATCCCGAGAAATCATGGGGAAACTAAACATTTCACAAAATTTCGGGGGGGGGCCGGGCCCATAGCCCCCATGCGTACGTTCCAGGGCTAAATACTTTTTCACACTCAAGTATATACTCACATAAATAACACAGCTACAAAGCCTGGCGCATGTTAGTGGAAATAAAAAGAATACCTTAAAAAGTGGTTCAAAGGGAATATCTTTGATAAGTATGGTAGAAAACTATTGAAACTTTTGCGCAAAGTCGGCCACTCGCCAATACTTGGTCCTTATTTATACCAAAATCTTTTGTGCAAAACTGGATTTTATAATGTCAGTGTTCAAAACAACCAAAAGCTCCCCTATTGGTAAAGAATTACTTATGTTTATGGGTCTCAACAAGACAAAACAATGTATTTTAAACTTATTAATTTTATTAAATTGAACTGGAATGAACCTGTTATATGGGAATTGCCCTGTATTAAAAACTCTTCATTTAAAAAAAAAAAAAAAAAACAAACTTGGAATCGGGGTAGTTCCTCGTGATATCAAGGACACTTTTCGTTTGAGAGCTATCCGTGGGAAGCCTTCCGTTTTCATGTAAAGGCCTCCGTGACTTCATTTTAAAACCGTCAAGCTTTTTGCGACCAGACAGAGTAAATGTAGGGCCAGATTATACAGAAGAGAAACTGTTTATAAGAACCCAGATGAAGCCACATCTTGAAAAGCACGAACGGAAACAAAATGCTAAACTACGTGGAATAAAACTGATTGTTGAAAGTGATGTATTTGAGTTTAGCATTGTAACTCAAATAATAGTGCTTTAGTATCTGCAGCAGGTGTATATCAGAACCGATATATCTCTCCAATCCTGCTTAGCAATATTCAGAGTAATTAGAGTAATTCACATGAGAGATGTGGATTCGACAATTCTGCTGCCAGGAGTCTGAGTTTTGGAAACAATACTTCTGCATTTAGTGTAGAAAAGGCGGGCCAAGCTATTTCTGAAAGTGGTCAGTATTATACCCCTAGCCAAGAAGGTGCAGTGGATTTAGCTCAGCAAAGTGTCAGACAAGTACAAGAAATTAGAAAAAAGTAGTCCTTTAGAACAGAACAAAGGCGTGAATTAAAGAGTTCGATTAAGGGAGGCGATTCAGAAAAATAAAACTTACTTGTAAGGAAATTTATGTTGTAGACCAGAAAGTAATCCCAATAATTTGTTAAGGGTGTTTTTGGCAGTTAAAAATATTCAACTTGTTGTTTGTGGTGTATGTTTTCGTCCGAATAATAGTTTGTACTGTCATTAAAAAACGTAAGAATTAAAAAATGTTAATTAAATTTTTCCTCGATCATCACTAAAGAGTATACCCCACAGGGACTTCCAATTAGCGAGATGGTGGTACTTTCTGTCTCCTTTAGAAGGGAAAATTAATAAAACGTATTCTCTCTCAGGAGATGACAATGCGCAAAAAAATAGATTGGAAGAAATGGGTTAAAACTGCGGCATAATTTGTCCTCTGTGTATGTTCCTTGCGTTTCCATTAGCATTTTGAGGAATTTCACTTATCTTTGGCAACTATTCTGTTTTAGTCCATCAATCATCTACCATACGAGATGAGATTGTGACATGTTTTTTGTTTAAATCGATTTATTGTAGTTATAATAACAGCGATTAAGGAATGTCTTTGTTCAGGATTTTCAATAGTTATTATAACTTAAGAAACGAATTCTTTGTTCCTAAGGGAGACGTTATGCCATAGCCTAAGTTGTACTTTCGAAGGCAAATTGCACCAAAAGACTGAACGCACCAGCGAAGGAAAGGAGGTGACAAAGGCCGGTGAAACCGTGTTTTTTTTTGCAAATCGAAAGGCCGGAAGATAAAATACCTTTAGTCAGATTGGGACTTAGATTAACCTTTTTTATCCGTTGATAAGTGGATTTTTTAATCTGTACTGTTTTGTAAATCCAGTGCACTTTTTACTATTTTTCTGTTAATGAATTTGAAAGATTCATTAACCTTTCTTTTGTATGTGCTCTAGCATAGGTGTTTCAGAGGAGAACAACTAGGATTAAGGCAAAAAAATTTCGTAACCCTAGGTAGGAAATTGGTTAACCGCTACTGCACTGTCTTGTAAATCCATATAAATTGCGATCTGATTATCAGTTTGATATGTTTTTTGTTTAGTACTCGCATGAAGTTGGATATGTAAACAAAACATGACTTCGTTCATTCAAAAATCTAATCTGGCCCTTAAATTAGTACCTAAAATTATTTTCGAAGGGGCTATGCAGTCAATTTTTTTTTTCTTTTAACAGTTTTAGCTCCATCTGACAGTGATACTGAGAAATATTTATGTTTGATAGTGTACGTTTTATCCGACCTCAAATTATCCCTATTTCAATTCGATCCTTTGCGACGACCTAGTTGAACGCCTATGCTAATCTTTGGAAGGAAACTCCTGCGAATTTCTTCATTTGACTCACTTATGGTGTCATAAAGTGAATACTGTATGCTCATGCTTTTCCCTTTTGTTTTGCCCCTAGGTTGGCGTCAAAATCAATTTACAATACCATGCAAGTCATATACAGTCG
>JAAAKM020073195.1:225490284-225548066 GCA_010016025.2 Alatinidae sp. Z8VKAUB7J3 | reverse complement strand
AAACATACTGATGGGCTGACTCCGATCAGCAGAGAAGTTGACAGCCTTGTCTGCTGAGCTGGGGCTAGGGATATTCCCAAGTATACTGGCACCTATCACTTTCGAGGTTTACTTTTACTGATGTGGTAATGTATTGAACTTCATTACCTTTCACACTAATTTTAAGTGTGAAGGACTCTTGTCTGATCTGAAGGCCATTTACTTGATAATTATTCAGAAGCAATGTTGATAGAAATAACTACTTAAAGTGGGTGCCAGAAGACCTGTGAACCTCCTTCCCCCGCAGAAATCAGAATTGTTTTCTAGTGTTCGTAAAAATATAAAAAGTTCTAGTTGCCTTTCTAAGTAACCAGAAATTGGAGGGCAACTAGGCCTCTTCCCTACCCCTTTTTTTAACCTAAATCGTCCGACCAAAACTATGAGAAAGCCATTTAGTGGGAAAAATATTAGTATGCAAATTTCGTTTTAATTATTCATGTGCGGTGAGCCAAAATCAAAACATCCATTAATTTAAAAACGTTCAGAAATTAAATAAAAAAAAACAAGTTTTCTTTTAACTGCAAGTAAGGAACGACATTAAAACTCAAAACGAACAGAAATTGTTCCGTCTATTAAAGGGGTTGTCCCCTCCTCTACACCTCGCTCTTTGCGATAAAGCTTTTTTATTGTTTGAAAAAGTAGAGTTGTAACAAAGAGTCAAACTTTAGGGTAAAGAGTGGGGTGTGGAGGAGGGGACAACCCCTTTAATATACGGAATAGTATCTGTTCATTTTGAGTTTTAATGTCGTTCTTTACTCGCAGTTAAAGAAACTTGTTTTTTTATTTAATTCCAAAATAAAACTACACGTGTCTGGAAACAGTCTTGGTAGGAACTTGTAAAACTGGATTTAACTTTCGATATATAATCATATTAATTGCTGAAACCTCATCAGCTCAGGGTTTTATTTCGCTGCAATTTGAATTTTAATTTCAATGTTGTAACAAGTACAAAAGAAAGTATTTGTAATATAATTCGTTTTAGTAAAGCGTCAACTATGCAGTAAACGTTATGCTTATACCATTGGGTAAACGGACAGTACCCAAATTCTTGTTTGTAGTGTATAGCCGGTAGCGTTAATCTGGATAAAGGACTTTTCCTGAACGCGTCTTATGCGAATCTCAAGATTGATGACTTCGACGACCTTGATGGTTATGCCGCCGGTTATTGCTATGCCTTTTCGCTGAGCGAGTCAGAAGACTTGGTCCTGACCGGTGCTTACAGTGAATTTGATACAATGGTGGGTGGTAGAAATTTTTTCTACAATAGTACGGTGGAAGGTCATTCAACATCTGTGGGCTATCGGTCCCGGTACTCGGATCACTTTCAATTTGGTCTTTTCGCGAACTACGCGGACCACAAAGTAGTTGGTGGCAACTTTGGTGTTTCTTTAGAGGGCGAATTTTTCGTTAGCCGCTACTTTAGTATTGCCGTGGGGGTCGCAGACTCCGACAAAGGTTACATGTTTGGCAGTTTGTCGTTTCGATTGACCAGGCCGAACTAGGACTGGTCACTGACGATAGGATGTGACTAGCCTTCATCCAAGTTCACGCGGTGACTGATTGTGACAATACGCATTGTCGACATAATCTGGAAATTGAACAGATACCTTGCGGCTGCATTCTCTTCTGCGTCCCTTACCTGACACATCGCGGCGTGTGGCCGCGGTGTACTACATTTTTGCTTATCCCCTTGTATACCAAAGTGTCGCTTCAGGTCGGTAATTGCGGTGTTGGCATCTATTGGGCTGCCAGGTGCGTTGAACGTCTCCGACATGCCGATGAGGCGCTCGCCTCGTCGGCTTAGCGTCAGGCTGGTGTAACCGTCGGGGCTGCCGTACACCCCGCGAACAAAGTCCCTCCCCATATTTCCCATATAATGGCCAATTTTTCACCCAAATCATGAGTTTACCCATGGGTACGAGCCTTTCACCATTTCTGGCAACTTTTTATATGGAATATATTGAAAAATTCGAGGATGATGTTATTTCTGTGTGGGATCATAAAGAGGAGTCCTCCATATAATTTGATTTGATTAAATTTTTTAGCACATGGGAATTCACATGGGTGAAAAACCCCATAAATGTGATGTATGTTACAAGTCCTTTTCTCAGACACAAAATTTGAACAAGCACCAAAGAATGCATAATGGTGAGAAACAGTTTAAATGCGATGTATGTTAAAAGTGCTTTTTTGAACTGGGCAAATTGAATAGGCACCAAAGAGTACATACGGGTGAGAAGCCATTAAAATGTGGTGTATGTTACAAGATGTTTTTTTACGCTACACATTTGAAGAAACATTAAAGAATTCATATGGGTTGGAAATCGTTTAAGTGTGATGTTTGTGACCAAAGCTTTTCTCAAACACGAAGTTTGAACATTATTGGTATTGATGAATAATGTTTTGTGTGCTAATAGTGTTTTTTTCTAAGCTTTTAGTTTAAATGCAAATCAAAGACTGCATACATTTGAGAAACCTTTCAAATGTGTTTGGTGTGGGAAAACTACTAATTTTAGCAAATTTTACAGGCATCAAAAAGTAATGTGTTAATGTAAACAGGAGTTTAGAGAGACTGCTATAACACATACTCATTCGGAATTCCTTAAATAGTTTTGATAAGACTTAATAGCTTTAATCAAGTTTACGTCGCTCCTTACTTTCAGTTAAAAAAACTCGTTTTTTTTTATTTAATATTAGCAAAGGAACAATATTCAAACGAAAAAAACATGATTTTTGGAATCACTCTTTGCGAATAAAATCAGTTTTATCAACATAATTTGGCTTTAGTGAAACTTTGAGTTGAGCAGTTTTAGAATAGAAAAATGCAATCGAGCACGGGATAATCTTAGCAAAATTAAAAGAAAAAGTAAAGCTAAGTTTTAAGACAAATATAAAAAATTGAAGCATTTTGAAGTAGGAATTGTGAGAAAAGGCTTTATAAATGTAGGTAATGAAACGGTATAGCAAGTCTATAGTTACCAATAGAGGCTGTAAAGAAAACACAGAAATTAGAATGACAAAAGAAGCAAAACATATTCAGACAGACTTTCATAGACATATTTTAAGGATGATTTTCGGCATAAGGCATACTTTTCCGATAACAAACATCACTGCTGAAGATTTTGGATTTTTACTGCAAAATTAATTATTAATTACTGCAAAATTATTAATTCACCTTTACTGCAAAAGATGAATCCTAAACCTGAAATGAGACTGGGACGCGATTTTAAGATAATTACTTGAAATTTTGTTGGCTTAAAATATTCATAAGCGTAAAAGCCCCAGTGTTACCATTATGATGAGTTCACAGCAGGAGAGGTAGCACGTTCGTTGCGTTGGAATATTGATTTCTAACGAATTTTCAAAAGGCAAAATAGATGGGCTCCTAATATCGGGGTTGATCTCACAGGCACATACATTTTACTTCGATCATCGACTATTACCCTATCTATTTCTGTTAAGGTAAGAGAAATGAATGTTCCAATCGCACAAATTAGCTCCATAAACGCAAGTTTATAAAAATTTACGAAACTCGTTACCAAAAAAAATTGCGCATACAGTGTTAAGTATTAAAGCGGACTATATCCAGGTTTCACCTATCTAAAATACCCAGCCGATGCTCCGCCAGAGAAGGAGGGGGTTGCATCCATCACCTAATTTTTCACTCAAGGGGAAGTAATGCTTTCCCTGTGTTAAATAACTGCACAACTCTTCTAATTAGGAAAACTCTTGTCATGAGGAAGGGAGTTTTTACTACGTATTATTTATGCATCAATAATTCATCAATTAAATAAGTAAATGAGATAGACAAGACAAAAAAAGAAATATTAAAAAAGAAAATCCCATGTTACAATGAAAATGGAGACTGAAACAGAAGATGTGACAAAATAAATAGAAAAATATGATATTATTCTGGGAATACAAACTATAATTTCACAAATAAAACAGGTTAAAGTGAAACGAAAATAAAAGCTACACGACCAGTCGTGTGAGACTACTAAGTTTATCTCCTACTCTTGTTTAGAGGAATAGTACTGAGTCTTCCAGTTCACTGAGCTGATCTCGTAAATTGACTGCCTCATTTCTAACTAAAAAAGGTAATCGATTCTGCAATTCCTCTTCTGGTATTCCAGTAGAGTTTATTGCTTTGTAGTGTGTTCATAAGCCAAGTCCTGATTCAGGCAGTGACCGAGAGTTCCTGGGCTTTTGTAAAAACAATTTTCTTGCCACAGTACCGACACCACCATTGTGTCAAATATATGAATGTTTCTAAGGTGACTAGATGCTCTTTCTAATAGGTGTCCTCAGAAGAAGAAAAGTGGCCAAAGTAGAAAAAATATGAGCTTGTCTGCACTGCCTTGGTTTGGTGAAGCTTGATGGAACATAGCTTGGCTGCACTCCCATACATCCTACCTGTTTCATCCTCGTGTATTATATATCCACTCTCTATATTGTAAAAGTAAATTGGTAAAAATTCCATCTGGATTACAGTTAAAGCCAAGCGAAACAGAAAAGTATACAAACGCGAAATAAAAAATAGGCGAGTCACTTATTTACGACGATAATTTCTAAGAAGAACTGATGAAACGACAAGATATCGCGATTAAAGCAAACATTACCATTAATAGTTACATCATCTATTTCTTCAACGGATTCAACAGCTCCTTCAACAGGGATATATCCGTCTTCAGGCACTGGAGTTGCAGCAAGCTCACAGTTGTCGCTTAAGGTAATACTATCTGACTCAGCTGATATTCCATCAGGTTGGTCTGTAAGAAACAAAAGCAATAAGTGGCTAAAATACAAAAATCCAACAAACAGAAAAAAATTACCTGTGTTGGGAGCAGCAAAGAAATAAAAATTTGCGTAGTAATACAATTCTTTCATTTAAAAAGAAAAGGAAAAGATCCTCCTGAACCATTGCTGGCGCAAAGGGCGTCGAGTCGACGGTTCGGTTGCTGAGTGTTTTTTACAGGAACAAGTAGCAAGCTTGTCGCCCAAGCTTGTCTTTCATTTTAGCAATCGAAATGAAATTGTTTATGTTTATATATTGAAATGAAATGAAAATGAATATATTTAGATGATTAATAGCACATCATCTTGCCCCGCAAAATAGTTTTGGTGGGAAATAGCCTTGGTAATTATGATTTGTCCCTGCCATACCAGAACCGTTACTTAAACAAACGGATTCAATCTAATGTTTTCAGCAAAGTTCATTAAATGTTATGTTATAGTAACTTTTATGTAAACCGGACTCCATTGGTTTTGGAAAAAAAATTTAAGTTGTCACATTCTTTCCCACATTCCATGTGGGAACGATTATTCCCATGTGGCTCATCATTTTTCTTAACAACGATTAGCACTTCGATTAGTCCGATAGTTATCGATTCGACCGACGAAACTAAAGCAGAAATTCTTTAAATTTATAAATCGTCCAATTTTTGTCGCAAATAAGGATTCGACCATAATTAAATAAAAACAGCAGAAATTTGGCATAGCTACCATCAACAACTGTATAACAGCACGAGACAGTCTTTTTTTATCATAAATTGAGTCAAACACCTTTTTTTGTGAAAGACATATTGAAAATCAATTGAAAAACGTCAAATTTGAAACAAATATAAAAATATAGTATAATATATTATAAATATATAATAATAAAATATAATATATAATATAAAAATATAAACAAACAAAATAAACATAGTTTTAACAGCGTTACCATTTCGAAATTAAATTAAGTTCAATCAACAGGTAGATAAGAAGCTGGGCAATACCACAGCCTAATTGCCACAAATATTTATTTGTGCTTTTCCCGGGGGTGGGGGAGGGGGTAAGCACCAGCCACCCTAAGAAACCCAAGTAATTATCAAGACCTTAATTACAAAAAAATGCGAAATTTCATGTTTTCTTTATCATAGGTGCGTTGTTTCTTTTCTTTTTTCATCAATGGCGATCGTATCAAGCCAGTAGTCACAGAATTTTGATCTGAGGGAAATCGCAAGTTCTAACGAGCTTTTTAAGAACTAAAAGCTATTTGAGGGAAACTAGCCCCCTGGCTGCCCCATTTCACGGTAAAAGGGCGTCATGTCAAAACTTTGAGCTAGAAATTGAAAAAAGTGAAGGTTGAAACAAATTTCAATTGCAGCGTGATCTTTTTAGCCCCTAGGGCAGGGCCTCAAGGTAGTGAAGAGTTGCTCATTGTAGAAGTCTTCAATAAATTGAATTATAAAAATGATAATGGTATAACTTTGAGAAATTCAATCTCACATAACACTTTCATTTTTATTAAGCAGAAAAGTAAATTATATAAATGGCATATTGCAGGCTCAAGGCCTAATTGATAAAGTTTAGGAGAAAAGTGGTCGTAACAGTTTGAATTTGACAATGAGAGCATACGTAGTCTTGCGTGAATGACTGATTTTATGTCTATCTCTTACCTATGTCCCCTGAACTGTGATCACAACAACTGCTCCAATAGGACTAATGATGTGAACAGAAATGGCGGAAAAGGGAAGTTGTTAAATTGCTCGTTTTAGGAGTCGGAAGCGATTGAGGGGGAGGGGAAGAGAGCTCTTCCATGCATTTTTGACCCGGAGCCCCATCTAAGCTTGTCCCATTCCCCCACCCATATTTTTCGCAAATTGATGAAGCTATCAAAGATATCTCCAATGGATTTAATAGCCGTTCGTGGTTCATCGAGCTAAAGTCTGATTTTATGTACGGAATGTGTTGTGATTCTGGATGGACAATCTATCCAAATTGAAGAATGAGTTAAATTGCCCCATATCCCTCAGTCCGTAAAACAGCACAAGTAAAGAAAAGAAAGCTTACTGTTAATGGCGGCAACTTTGAGATCAGGCGATGCTAAATAATATCTTTCGCAGAGAAAACGGGCATTTTCATAGGCATCTTTAACTACATCAACAACGTCGCAATACGGATCGATGCATCCAATGTGACGCTTGTTTTGATTTAATGTTTCTCCAAATAGTAGAGCTGAAAACAAAGATAACCAAATTAACCTCTAACTTCTCTAAGCCTTTATTTAAACACTATTTGTTTAAGTAGCATTCACCTGAAAGTTCTGCAACACTTCCATGCCTAGATAAGCATGTCTGGCCATGTACTTGCTTAAGCAAGTAAGGTCGGCCAATCACACATGTGAACAGCACCTTTAGGTATATATGATAAATATAGTGCAAAGGAGGCTTCTCTATTGTTTGAATTTAAAATTTTAGGCATAGGCTTAGTTCTAGACTCTAGAGCTAGATACTTAGCTGCAGCTGGGTGCATCCAAGGACCGAATCTTACATGTAAACGAGAACTGCCTGGATTTTAGTTTCTATTCAGACCTCAACATAAATTATTCGAAACTTCACTTGTGGTCCCCATCTCCAAAGGAGGTTACACAGAAATAAAGAGAAAAACAAAAGATATTAAAGAGAACGAGAAAATAAAGAATGAGTCAACAGAGCATCTTCTGCTCCGCAAAACAATTATTTTTTGTTATTCACCGCAGTGTGTGTTGCTCTTCAAAAAGTTTCATCGGTCATATACAGCCCGAGAACCGTATGTTGCACAACAAAAAACAAAGAAGAGTAAAAAACAAAGAAGAACAAAAGGAGAAAATACTAAGGAGAAAAATTAAACAAAACTAAACTAATATTGAAGTATGGCACGTTCTCAACTGAAAAAGAAAAAGTTAACGAGAAGCAGATAAACAAAATGACCTGAAAAACGAAATGTAGAAAAAGAAGTTACACAGAAATAAAGAGAAAAACAAAAGATATTATGGAGGACGAGAAAAAAATTATCCGTGACACAATTTAAACAATAAACAATTATTGTTAAGTAATAAAACAATTATTTTTTGTTATTTACCACAGGGTGTGCTGCTTTTCAAAAGATTTCATCGGTCACGTACAGCCCAAGAACCGTATATTGCACAGGAAAAAAGAAGAACAAAAAACAAAATAATAAGGAGGAAAACTAAACAAAACGTGGATAATTTTTCGCCAGTTAGAAGAATAAAACGAAGATATTTCGATAAAAGCTTCCGCTGAGCCGTTCTCAGCGCAAAAGAAAGAAATATAGTCATGTACAGCCATTGTTGCCTCCGACCGTATATTGGGCAAGCCAAAAGTCATTGGGCAGTATAAAAGTCATTTCCTCATTGAGAAAATATTGCTTCATCGATAAGCTCCATCAGGTTGCCACGTTGGGGATGACGGCAGCAGCCATGGGTAAAGACGTGACGGTCGTGTTGCTTTTTTGGACGATTAAAAAGTTAGCAGAAGGGCGTCTCAATGAATTGGATTTTCCACCTGAATATGGATCACAGGCACCGGAAGTGGCGAAGTTGATCAAGGAACGCAATGTCCCCTTGATTACGGAAATGTTAGATGAGGCCAGAAAGGTTGGGCAGTTCCGATTAGTTGCTTGCAGTGCTGGCTTAGAGTATATGGGTGTCGATTCAGATGCGGTTGCCAAAAACGTTGATGAAGTGATGGGCCTACCCGCGATTCTGGCACTTTCTGCTGGGGCAGAAACGACCTTATTTATCTAAAGGGACCTTGTAACGGTCTAGTTAGGAACCGAAAATTCAGTCTTCTGGTCCAGCTTTCTGACCAAAAAATCGACTTGGGCTATGAATTCTTGAAAATCTTTTGGATTCAAAGCCGCTATGTAATCGCTATTGGCAACACATTCTTTCAATTCCCCAGACTTAGTCCCATAGTACAAATCTTCATGCCGTACTGAAGCCACTGGTTGCCCTTCACGTGGTTCTGACCAAATCAATCCACGGTATTCGAACCAAGGTCCGGGTGTGACCTTTCGCAATAACCGTTGATAGGTCGATATTTGCTCCTTCAGAAATTGAACGTCCACATGACTTTTGTCATTTTTCGAGCGATGATCCATTTTTACTCCTCTCTTTATAAAACAAGAGATAGACCATGATGATCCCGGAAGTCGGATGAATGCAGCTTGTTGCCCTCCAATCTTTTCTGACAAATAAAAAAGCACTAGCCCTTTCAATTTCCATTCAAATGAACCTTTTTTGAAGTTTCTACTACAACAAATGGCCATTTAAAAATTTTGGGAAAATACGAGGATGTGGGGGAGGAGGGTTTCTACCCTTCGATCACTATCAGTCTTAAAAAGGATGCCAGAACTTCCGATTACAAATCGAATGAGCTCCCGTCCGAAGTTTTTAAGAACACATTTTTATATAAACCTTATGTGCCCTTACAGCCCTTGCTTTGAAGGCTGTTTGGGGGGAGGATGGTTGTCATCCACAAAGACATAATTTATGGACCTTTCAATTACTACGAAGAAAATGACTATCTCAAAATTTGCATTCGATGTGTTTGGGGAAATGGTAGGCGTGGGAGTGGGTTAGGTTAGTTGCCCTCCAAACACTTTCGAATATTAAAAAGGGCAATAACCCTTTCAGTTTTCAGTCGAACAAGCTCTTTTTGAAGTTGTTGCGGCAACAAATGGTCATCTCAGAATTTCTATCAGTTACATTTCAGGAAAGTACAAGGTGTGGAGGGGGATCTACCTTCTCACCAATCCAATGCACCTCCTCCGAAGTTTATACGATTACTCTTTCTATACCTTATATGCCCTCAGGGCATAACTTACAATTCTTGCCCTGAGGGCTTTTGGGGGAGGAGGGGTTGCCATCCTTAAAGACAATCTCCAGACCTTCAAATTACGCTGAAAAAATGGCTAACTCAAACTTTCTATTGAATGTGTTTGGGGAAATGCTGGACAAGTCCAAAACTGGATATATCTGTAGTAGAGATCCATAAGCCTTCAATGTATTATTCATTTAGTTTTATCTAGTTTTTTTTCTCTCGGAGCCACTTCAATAAGAGCCGGTCCTTAAAAGCTGAAAGGCTCTGAAACTTTAGAGCATTTATCTAATTGAAATTGAAATCTGTAGTCCGCTTTTCACGACTCAAAGTAACTAAAGGGCAACCAGGCCGCGCTGCTTGCTCCTTTTTGTTACCCTTCTCAAGTTGAGAGGTAGGGAGAACTAAATCACTACGTGTATTTATAGTACCTTCATATTAAAGGGGTCGTCATGAAACTTCTGGAGGGGACTCAATCGTATTCCGAAATTTAAAGTTATAGTGCATTTATTACGAGTCTAAAATAATCCAACAGTAACTAGAGTAGCTGTATTTAATTCCGACCCCATGCCCTCCAAAGACACTAATTGGAAATTGTGAGATAGCTATTTTGTTCAAAATAGTTGAAAGCTCCAATAAATATGTCTCCAGTGGTAAAAAAAACAACAACAACAGAAACTGGGGAAATGATTACAAATAGCTTAAATTTGTAAAAGTTTAAACAAGTTTCATACTGAAAAGGGAGGGACGTCATTTTTCTATACATCCTTGCAGTACAGCAATGATGTTGTCACACTTATGTGGAAAAATTTAAGATTTTCATGCATGGAAAAGTTAAAAATAAAACTGCTTAAACAGCAAGAAACTGGTAATTGCAAAAATATGTGTATTTATTTTTTATTTTGACAAGGGATTAGAACAATTCAAAAACCCAACCCATATGAAAGTTCCGGTCCTAGAAACCTCGAAGGGAATCAATTTATAGGGAATTAAAAGCTCTAGTGACCTTTTAAGGGCAACACAGCTATTAAGGCACTTTCCTACCTTCCAAAGATATTTGATCAAGATTTTGAGATTGCTATTTTGTTCAAATTACTCAAAATTTCATGCCTCCATTGGTAACATGACCCTCACATGCCCATGGGCTATAGCTGTAAGCAATGTAAATAGGCAACTGTTTAAGAATATATTTTAAATGGAAGGCAGAGGTGTGTGCAACATTTCAGGAACGGCTGTGGGTATTCAGTTAAAACTTTCGGGAAAAGTTCTAGAGGGCTGAGCTGAATCAGGGCACAATGTGCATCTATGGTGTCTGCACATGGAGATGTGGATTATTTACACTTCAGAGGGGGGCTTATTTGTTTGATACTTGAAAGTTTTAATGCCTTTTTAAATTTCAAATAGGATCAGAGGGTGCCCAGCCCGCCTCCTCTGCCCTTCTTTTCTAACTGAAACCCCATACGCTTCAAAGACTTTGTTTAATTGTGTGAAAAGATTCTGTATATAATTAGTTTTGAAAACATTTCCACAAAACAAGTTTTTCCAAAAAAAGTAAAGAGCTACATTAAACCAAAGATGAGCAAAAATAAAAGTCAAATAACTTTCCAAGCAAACAACTACCTTAAATCACTATCAATAAATAAATGAAACACAACAAAAAAACACACAGAAAAAACAAGAAATAACCGAGTCAAACGCAATAAGAGGAGTAGTGCTGGTGCTGGAAATTAAATAGTAGGATATCAAAACGGTACAACAACAGTTTTTCTTCTGGTTTAAAAAATAATCATTGCTGCCAGGAGTTGCCAGAAGGGCCCAATCCGTTTTTCTGCAAAAAAAGAGGCAGAGAGGGTAAAATATTTACCTAATTATATCAAAGAAGGTATTTTCAGTTTTCAAGAGAGAGTGGGGCTCGTCATATTATGCTTAGCCTGATTCCCATATGCTAAGATTGAATATTTAAGGACCATTTAGAACATTGTCAAGAAAAAACTAAATTTCAAGGCATATTATTGTTATAGAAAGCAACTATATAAACTGGATTATAAAAATTTAAACTATAGCTAAATTAAATAAATTAAGATTAAACTAAATTAAAAAGTGAAATATGAAATAAATATTAACGTACATTTTGAATATTAGCCTAATATTTTATGAGGGCCTCTGATTAATCTTGTTTTGACAGGTTCCCCAAAAAAAAGTCAAATTACTCACAGCAATGCATAGCTGGTTATAGGCACATACGTACGGTAGCGTCTTCGAGCCTATGCCCTATCTGGAATCTCAAGATTTTAACGATGTTTCCTATTGAACCATAGATTTTCTATATAATCCATGTTTTTTTTCTATTTTTTTTTCCTCTTTGCCGACATGCAAGTCCCGTACAAAATAATTTTCAGCGTCTGTTCCCGGAGGGATTGTAAGAAGATAGTACAAATTTTTTAAGCATTCAAAAATTATTTCCAATTCTTTTTTTTTACATGGTCTTTTCAATGATGTTAAATGGTGACTTGAGAGTAAGGCAAAATAAAATTAAGGTTGTTTTGCGAAAGAGATTCGAAAAAAAACTGTCTTTCTTTTCATCGAGCGAAGCTAGGTCGAAGCTAGCGAAGCTGGTGCTTATAACCCAGTAAGGCAAAAGGTAAGCAAGAAAACCGAATTCAGCGTACCAGAATAGGATTGAAACCAGCTTCTTCGGTTCCCTCAATTTGATGGTGGTTAAGAATTCGAAGCAAGGAATCTCCTAGCTGAATCAGCATAGACAAGTGAGACCTAGATCCAATACTTTTTTCCGGAATTACTGAATATATTCCTCCGGTTTCTGATGCAATATAACCAAGCCCTTCTGGGTTTCCAGCATATGATATGATACTGATTTTAACCCTTTTGGATTTGGCTAAGACGAGCGCTGATGATATGTCACTGTCGTTGATTCCGGTTGTAATGACAATGATAGTGTTGCCCAGAGCTGTCCCAGAAGATTCGAAGATCTGAAAAATTAAAGTTGAGATAAAAACTTAAAGTTTGACACTGAGAACAAGAGAACAGAGAAAAGGATACAGTAACATAGAGAATAGATATTTTACTACAAAAAATGTTGTTATTACTTTACAAGACTTTGATAATACCAAAAAGGATTTTCAAAGGATTTGAAAATATTTTGATAATATCACACAAGATTTTAGTAAGACTTGGCACAGTTTTTATGATACCGGACACAATTTTGATAGTACCATGCTTAATTTCGATAATATCAAACAACTTTTGGGAGTTTCAGAAAATATTTTGCTAATATCGAGTAAGATTTTGAGTATTACCAGAGACAATTTGTATTTAGAAACAAGGAGAAATCGTGCTTTCACTGGTTGCTGTTACTCTGTAAACGAACAATAAAAACAGGGCTTAGTGACTTGTAGCACGGGTCATTCTATCTAATAAGGTCATTGGTTTTGCCAGTTTTGTGTTAGAGAAAAGTTCGAATTCTATTTTTGTTGTCTGAAAAAAGTTTTGTATTTCTCCTTGCTAACTGGTATCACTCGAGTCCAGCACAACAATGCAGATTAAAATCAACTATCAAACTTCTGTTTTGATACCAAAGGTGAAAAGAACTATAGAAAATCAGGTTGCCTCTATTGTTTGCCATAAAACACCAAACTCTCTGAATTTACGGAAGAATAAAAAATTGACGTCTTGTTAAACACACGCGTGAACGAGGGCTTAGTGAAGATTCGCTTGAGATATGTGTGAAATAGCTAGAAAACGCCGCTTTCAGTATTTTTAGGTTTGTGCCGTATTTATGGTAACTTAAAAGGTTCTTTGGCCGAAATGCTGGTTGTAAATCACGAGTTTGGAATGCTTTATTTCAAACAACTACTTGCAAGCTCAAATTGCTCAATTTACAAATTGCTCAATTTATCTTGTCAAATAAGTTAAAAAGGAATTATATGAGACGGTCAATGACTACTCAATTGCTGTCAAACTGTACACTTGTCAGTCCTATATTCAGGCAAAATAATAAAAACTGCGTGTAATTCATGTCTTTCAACACGGTGTCTTTTGAATTAACGCGGTCCAGTGTAAGCTACTGCAGATTTAGCAAATGAGTACAATATTTTACTATTATCCAATCTATTTGTATCTTTTTGATCCTCGGATATTTTATCCATGGTCTCCACACTCATCTCCTTAGTTTTGATTAATCCTAATAATAAATTTTATTACGAATATGACATTTATAGGAATTGAATAAAGAGCCTTAAACCCCTAAAAATGCTTTTATTCTGAGCGTTCACGATTTTTTTTCTAATTTGTAAATGCCTTGGGTATATAATTCTTTGGGTTAATCTCGAAACCACTTTTGTCCCTAGCATCCAATTTCTTCATTAGATCGAAAATGTTTCCTGCTTAGAACCTCTATAAGGGGGTCAAATAAAGAAAATTCCAATGAGACGAGGTCAGGGCTGTAAGAGGATATGGATGGGTTTCCAACACTATTTTTCGAAGTGTTAAAATGGATTAGCAGTGCAGCAACTATACGAATAGTATTGAAGTAAGACTGATTTTTTTTTAGCATAGTATTGCGATACTGACTGTATTGTTGATCTTCAGTTTATTGTCATTGATCTTTGTCTTCAGTTGATCTTCGTCAGTCAATTCGTCGATCTTCAGAAGTACTGGGCGGCTTGAAAGCTGAAATTATAATGTTCATTAAAGAACTAGGTTTGGGGCTACAGCTGTTTGTTTCGTTGCTTTTTGAATGGCCCTTGTAGTTGCCAAGCCTGCAAAGATCAAAGTAAAGAGCAAAGTAAAATGTATGTTGAATGCCCTATCTAATCAAAAATTATATTAGTTCTTTAATTTCATCACCTTGACACAAGAATCTTTTGTAAGGTTTAGAGAGTCCCTAAATAGGCTCACTGAAGCATACTCACTTACTTGTAACCGCCTTTTTATATATACCGTTAATTTGTAAAGAAATCGTTCTTTCTTAAGGGTTATATCAATCATCCTAACAGTTATCTAAAACTATTATTTGCAATAACAAATTTATCCAGAAAATATTGCCCCACCATGGCACACTTTGTGCCTTAACGCATGTGCGGTATATGCAAAGTACACAGTTTAAGTTTAGGATACTTTTAAGATAAGTATGTTCCCTATTTGAAGATATTTTGAAACAAAAAAACTAACTACTGGAAAAAAGAAACGAGTTGGAAGTGACTGCTTCGGCCCAAAGTTGGACAAAGTAATTACTAAATATTAGATTTGTTTCTTTTTTTTCTTTTTTGTTGTTTGGGCGACACTCTTCTCTATGTCAAACAGTTCTAATCTCTGTGTTGTATATAAGAAAAATTATATTCTTAGTATAGTTTTGTCATGTTGTAATATACATAAATTTTGTCACTTTGTCAATTAAAATTTGTCAAATATTCTATGGTTTAGCAGCTTTTTCCTCCATCTTATTTGATAGGGAAAAATTCAATCCGATGACACAGATGATGTTTTTTTTTTCTTTAGAATTTAATTAATCGAAGCGAAAACTATACTCAAATCATGGGTGAGGTGATTTAGCAGTCGCTAATAAGATCATTGGTACTTTGTATAGGCTATAGCGATTTGAGCTTACCAAAAAGTTCGATTGACGCTGGCAGAAAGGAGCTCAGGTTTTAACTACAATCGTAGATCCAGACGAGCGACTTCTGATAAAAATAGGAAAATTGGGGTAGAAAAGAATTCACCACGTGTCTTTAACATGCCCCCGGAAAAATAGTAAAAAAAAAGAAAAGAAAAAAGACACCTTTTGTAGCAGCTTGTATCCTTTGGACTGGTCCCTGCTTATCATTCTTCATCGGTGCCACTTCAAAAGTATAGCTTGTCCCCGGACTGAGAAGATTTATATCAATTTCATTCAATTTAGTTGAAATTGGCTCTATTGCTTCATACAAATTTGAGGACTTAATCTTAACAGAATACTCTGTGGCAAAATCATTAGCCTCCCAGGCTAAAGTCACTGATGTGTTATCAATAATTCCTAGTCTCACATTCAAAACCGGAGTCATCACCGTGTCTGCACCATACGTGAGAGAAACGCGCTCTGAAGAGTTGCTAACGTACAGTTGGTTTTCCGCAGTGACCTGTAATGGAAAAAAGAAGATTGTTTGATTTTTTTTTTTTAATATTCAAGCATCTAAAACTTGGCCATGTTTGGCTTCTTGTTCAGATTCCATTTGTAACAGGTAAAATAAAACTAACATGACAACGTTAATTTTTATGACAACAGGAATAATTAAAATATAGACTATAACTAAGTTAATTCTTTTGAAATTGTGGTAGTCCTATTCTAGAGACGGCTCAAATTTACATTTTGCCACTTGTTTTTTTTTTTTTTTAATATTTCTAGCGATAAATTAGAAAAAGAAAATTTTTTAGAAAAAGGAAAAAGAAAAAACGAAAAAGAAAAAAGAAGAAAGAAAGAAGGAAACTTGCATAGCAAAATACAGTACTTAGCAATTTAAGAATGTAAGCTATTTTTTTGTTTGGCTGATTGAACAACCGGTATAATGCAGTATCCCTATCAGACCCATAAATTCATAAATATTAATTCTATCTTCACCACAAGAAATTAAAATATCGTCCAGAATTAAAATTAATTTTATTCACAAGATAAAACAAATCTTGGACTTAATGCTTCAAGATACCGAGACACGCCAAAGAAATTTAGATCGTAACACATTTCACTTCTTCTGCAAATGCATTCCGGCGATCCAAAATACAATAGAACAAAAAACCATTTAAGCTACACAAACCTGAAAACATAATTTACGACCCCATTAAAATCCAACCCGATTCACGACAACTTTGCCGAATGGATATTAATTCAGATAGAAAACAGATGGACGGGAAAAAACCCTATCGGGGTTGGCTTGTCAAAGGATGCCGCTATTGTCGGGGTATGGGTGGTGAAGAGGGGTATTTTTCGAAACTCGCCTGCCGGGTGGAATCTAGACATGTGTGCATTAAATACCATCAATATACAGTGCGCACACGATTAAAGAATTTGTGGGAATCGGTCGGTTTGATAAGCGCACAGAATGTTACAATTTGACTGGCGAAATTGATCAGTTTACCTATTTCAATCAGAATTCGACGCCAAGATTTTAGATGAAAATAAGATACGTGAGGATACGCCCAGAAAGATAGAATCTAAACTAGTGGCACCTGTAAAATTTTTCCCCAGGGGGAAGGGGAAATCAAGTAATGTTTCCAAGGCGTTACAGTACCTGACCGGCAACGGCACTGTGACCGGCGGCTGCGTGATCGACAGCGGCAAGTTCGACTGGTCGGGCAACGACAAGTTCCCCTCCCTGTCGGAGCCGGAACCCGCCTATCACGGCCTCAAATTCCACGAGACCTTCGGTCCGCTGGCCTATACCTTCCACGGTATCGCCATCGGCCTGCGCGATCTGGGGATGACGATGAACCCGCAGGCGGCGCATTACACGCTGATGGGAGTCGAGACCCTGTCGCTGCGGATGCAGCGCCATTGCGAGAACGCCCGTAAGGTGGCCGAATGGCTCGAGAACGATGACCGGATCGACTATGTGACCTATGCCGGCCTGCCGCCCTCGCCCTACTATGAACGCGCCCACCAGCACTACCCGAAGGGCACCGGCGGGCTGTTCACCTTCGCGGTGAAGGGCGGCTACGAATCCTGCATCAAGCTGGTGGATTCGCTGGAGATCTTCAGCCACGTCGCCAACCTCGGCGACACCCGTTCGCTGATCATCCACTCGGCCTCCACCACCCACCGGCAGCTGACGCCGGAGCAGCAGGAAGCCGCGGGCGCCAGCCCCAACGTGGTGCGCGTCTCCATCGGCATCGAGGATGCGGACGACCTGATCCGCGATCTGGACCAGGCGCTGGCCAAAGCCTGCGGCTGAGGTTCGGTTTATCCGAAAGAGAAAGGCCGGGCGCCCTGCCCGGCCTTTTTTGTTATTCGCTGCCCTCGCCGCCCGGAACCGCCATGTCGAACTCCACCGAGACGTTGTACGTGAACGTCAGCTCCCCGAGATTTAATGATGTTGCTAAGATTTGAAAAACAGGTTTTATTAGAAAATCTGTAGATAAATATTTCCAATGTAATCGTGTTTTATTAGACAACTTTGTTCCTTGCTTTGAAACGAGCAAAAACTAAAAGATTCAATTTTTCCCGCCTCTTTCTGGAGGTCCAAAGCCTGGTTCAAAAGACTCCCCTGGGGACGCCTGGTGTTAACTAAATCATGTTAGAATACGCAAATGAAGAATATTGGGTTGGAAGAATAGTTCCATTTGTTAGTGTTTTCTATGATAAGATCTTACAAAAGGCCAGTACAAAACACTATCTAGTCGGTAAAATGATGTAAATAAAAGTATAAAAGCGAAATGGAGGCTCCCGGGCTCTATTATAGCATAACTTTTTTGGTATACAAATGAAACATTTTTCGTAATATTTCTTTACCTTTCTTTTGTTGGTTTGTAAAAATAAGAAAAATACGCTTGGCTTATTAATGGAAAATCAGTGACATAAAAAGGAAAAGAAGACATTTAGGGGGAACTCTGTAATACTAAGATATGAGAAATGGTTCCTCCCAATATATTATACATTCCTTACCTGTCTTTCAGAATTACTTACCACTCCTAAATACCCATCCCCTCCAAGAGATGGTTCATGCGAAGGTGTTTCATCCGTTCATGCCGGGTGGTGATTTTGGCAATTTTACTCATAAAAAATAAAGAATTCCAAAGCGAGATTAAGATACTTTAGAAAAATAAACTCGACAAAAAAGAAACTCGACTCAACATTGCTGCAAAACTGGATACGGCATTTCAGCCTTGGGGTTATTTGGCCTGGCGTCTTTTACCGCCGAGCAACGCACAAAAGAAATTGGCGTCCGAAAAATACTGGGGGCTTCCGTTACCCAATTATTTGCTTTACTATCGCGGGAGTTTCTGCTGCTGGTTATGTTGGGCTTTCTTTTGGCTACGCCCCTAGGCTGGTACCTCTCTCGACAATGGCTAATGGATTTTGCCTATCGGATTGGCGTAAACTGGCAAATTTTCTTCCTGGTAATGGGAATAACTTTATTTATCGCCCTGCTAACCATCAGTTATCAGACGATCAAAACGGCCCTGGCTAATCCGGTAAAGGCGTTGAGGTATGAGTAGAAGCGAGCTTAAAGGAAAATGGATGCGGGTTTGCGCGGAACTTGTGCCGAACTTGCTTCGGTATTAAGCTGGAGACGTCGAGGTGGATTATTACTTTTTTAAAATGGGCGGATTTTCACCCATTTTACTTAGCGAATCCGCAGATATCCGCCCATTTTTACCTTGAAAATCCGCGCTTATCCGCAAAATCTGCGTCCGTCGGCGTTCTATCCTGTGCCTTTTGTCTATTATGCCCTTCCCTCATTTCAATAATTGGATTCCTTAACTCACCTATCGTTATTTCGCAACAATTTCAATTGGAATTCCGCAACTAATCGTCTATGCTCCGGCCCATTGAGTAATACCAATTTATAGGCCAAAGCAGATAGTTTACAATCCTTCACCGTACTGCCTTTATACTGTGTGTAAACCGGATAGAAGTGGCGGCGGCTTTCAAGACCGGCCGCTTGGGTATAGAATTTAATTTTTTCTTATTTTTTTAAGGCGCTACTTTGACTTATTTGATTGTCATTTCACTATTTCCATTTGAAAAATATTATATTTCCAATTCAAATTTTTGTGCTACACAGAAGAAGAGACTCTTCTAACAAATGTTTCGTAAATTATAATAATTATATTAGATAAACTATTATGTTATATATAATACTATAAATAGTTTTATATTAAATCGTTTTTGTCTAACGGTAATTGATATCCCATGGGCTAAAAGCATAATCTACACAAATTTGATATGTCCCATCGAATGAACAAATGGAACTAGGTAAAAATAAAAGGAAACTTAATAAAGTCACATAAGGATTGTATGCTAGGAACTGTGGGACTAGACGTAATAAATAAAGCCCAGGGACGCTGAACCTCCTCTAGTTTTTAGCAAACTATTAGGGAGAGATAATCTCAACGGAAAGTTAGCAATTACTATAGCAAAAATAGTCTTTAAAAAGTAAATGTATTACTAATATGATACTTATTTAGTACTATCTAAAGATTCTGCTCAACAAACAAAAAATGCTCTAAGCAAATTATGTTTATGCAGTATTGTGGGAAAGCATGGAAAAGTTGATCATCAGCGCCGTATCTAGGGCATCCTTCTCTGAATTACCAAATTTTCTGCATTTATCATAATTTCAAAAAAATTTGTTCAATTCAAACGTCTGTTTATTATACTCCACGATTTTATCGAAATTTTATATAACTAGAATGCTTAGGGTTTACTAATAATTTATTATATTTATCCTTCTGATTCGGTAGGGGTAAAGTATTGGACAGTGCTAAGGTAGAAAATAATTCTTACTATATAAAATGTAGAATAATTGTAACTAATACATTAGACAAGCAGACCAACAATAGTTTACTCTCCCCCTAATGTGCAAATATATAGCCCAAATTCGTTTCAAAAATATTATATCTATATCACAGCTAGGTATATTTCATTATCATTGAGCGCTGGAAAAATATATTAGAAGAATATTAGGTGGGGCGTAGATAATACAAGTACCAAAACTGTCAGAGCATGAAAGTAGCAGAGCCATAATAGACACAGAGCTTACACCCTTATTTCAGCAATAAGATTGTCTATATTTGGGTCATTGACGTACTTAGATTACCGTACTAAAATAGAGATACATCATTAGCGTAAATTAGCCGGCATCTCATTTTCAAATGCCTGTCTGGACTTGAGTAACAAAAGAAAGTTAACCGCTTCATTTGATTTCAAATTGGACTAAGAAAATTTATGATATAGTATTGAACTTTAAATAACAGCATCTATAGCATAGACATGATGTAGCCGCTTGTATCATCACATTCATGGGAATGAGTGCTTATATCAACACTTCTTTTAGAAGGAACTTATGGTCATCCATGCCCCACCTCCAAGGAGCCGCAATGGCCCTCCCTCAAATTTTGACTATCCACCCATTCCCCTAAAAAAAATGAGACTAAGAATTTTGGAACTTCTATTTTTTTTTTGCTTTTAGAATTTTTTTGGACTAGTGAATATTTGTCTTCTGGATTTTTTATGCGGCTGTCTCCGTGGTAAACAATTAAAAGCTTTAGCGTAAAGAGCGAGGGATTGCGGAGGGGACAACCCATTACGCATACGGAGTAATTTATGTTCGTTTTAAATTCTAATGTCGCTCCTTACTTTCAGTTAAAAAACTAGTTTTTTTTATTTAATACATTCATAGCCCGTAATCGTAATATGGTTATAGAAGATGTTCTAAAAAACAGTGCAATTTATGGTATGAAGAGTTTAGACGGATAATTGAAAAGCATCTGAATTACCACATTTCTTTTAGTGTGACTTCTCAATAGGCATTTGACTAAGTAGGACAATTTTAATAAGGATCATATCCTTATTTGCTACACCCGGAAAGTTCCTTAAAGGCATTAATACTATATCTATACGAAACTACAGCGACAAAAGTAACACGTCTTATTTTACTAACTAACGTCTAACTAACATAACAAACTAACTAACATTACGTGAATCATCAAAGCCTAATCAAAACTTGCGCCTATCTCGTTCTTGCGCCAAATCAGGACCTTTCCTTAATCAGGCTCCTTCAGAGACAACGCTATAACGTTGCCTATAGTAAAGACCATGCGGCTCCAATGTTTAGTTATTTATTATTATTTTTTTCCCAGAGGCACTTAATATAAAAGGATTCGTCGTATAAACTTCAGAGGGGGCTCATTTGATTAGAAATTGGAAGTTCTAGTGTCCTTTTTAGAGTCAAAAGTAATCGGAGGGCAGGTAGCCCCTGCCTCCGTGCCCTTTTTTACCAAATATCTCCGATAAAAATTTGAGATAGCCATTTTCTTAAAGATCTCCTGCTAAACACAAAAAAAAAACGCTACCAAACTTCCTCAGCTGCAACCACCAAACTAATCCAAAACGAATCAATCTTACTTCCATTGGCCCAGAAAGGCAAAACCAGGATATTAGATCTGGATCCCCAGAAAGAATCGTTAAGATCTGACCATCACTTCTAGAAACTATCCCAATTATATCTAAAAACACCCTTCCTGATCCATTTGCCCACCTCTTACATCACATGACTAGAGTACATCCGAAAAAACTTCCAAAGTAACATTGTACCACTAGAGAAAGAAGCCACTTCTTCAGCCAGAGCTGCCAACCTATAGAACAAGCTTACGGAGGACTCAGTACCTGCTGAGTCAATTCACACACTCAAGTGTAAAACTAACAAAAGTGGCTATGTTAAGATTTCCTGTTCAACTGGGAGGTAGCTGAATCCTTAATAACGAAATAATAAACAACCAGATAAGAGCATTGGTCCTACAGAAGCCATCCTGGAGCATAACAAATATTAAAATCCTTAACTTGCTCCAAGCTGAGATTTAAGATAATGACATGAATTTAGCTGTCCATCACCTACAAAAGTGGAATGACTCCCAAAGTTGTAACTAGGAGACTAACTTTTGTACCTGACAAAGCACTATTATATCCTTGTTGCAATTCAAGTCCTAAATAATCTTTGTAGTTGTCATGCTGATACAAATTTATGCCCTTCTCACACCATTCAAATTGGGCACATGATACAAAGCAACACAACTAAAATAGTTACTATTGCTTCTGATTAAGTCTGAACACTAGTTCGATATAGAATTTATTTTTTCGAGTAGAGAGGATGCATTGTATATTTGTAGGTAAGGAGTTGGGCTCTTGTTGGGAGTTGGGCTCTTATTGGGAGTTGGGAAGTTACTTCTATCTCCTTTTAAATACATTTGCAGGAGTAAATACGAGTAGACAGGATCCAAGATAGAAATACGGTTTATTTATTAGAGAATACAATGCCCCGGTTGGTAGGAATAGGGGTAACTGGTATCCTAGTCTAAGGAGATCTATTGTTGGAAACGAGATTGGCAACGGTTGTAAACATTAAAATTTCCAAGGAATAGCAATCTAGTTATCACCAATACGGTATTTGGCTATAAAATCACCCGTAAGTTAACATGATACTCGCTTGTTGGCAAGATAGCAACCTTAATGATTACGTTGTTCTGAAGACTGGTAGAATGAATATAAGACACTAGAGTATAAAAAGAGTGCCGTTATACACGTTAAAATAAAGATTACTATATGGTAGCGATCTTTAGTGACCAAAAGATCACTCTACAATTAGTTTAAAGCTGAAATTTGGAAGGACAACTGCCTTCTAAGTAGTTCTAATCAGGGGCATAATTTGCTTTGGGACGGGGGGGGGGGTGACTACCCCTTCCATCTCCAGTTTGCCCCCTTCTTCATCTTCAATTTTGTTTCTCCAAAAATATTGCCAAAACTAGGATAAGTCGGCGAAATTCAAGCAACCACAGAAACGGGTCAGTTTTCATTTACATTTCTTTGCATTTATTGTTACTATATGGCTCATTTCTCAGTTTCCACTATCTTTGCTATTGAATGATTTTGAGCTGGTAAAAACCCATTATAATTCAACTGTTTCCCCTGCTTTTCAAGGACTTTCAGTGAAAATTGGTAATTTATTCTTACTATGCTAACTGTTGATACTAATTGTGTGCCCTCACTGCCTTCTGTGCTTTTATTGTGCTGTGTTTTTCTTTTGCTTTATTGAGCAGAGTTTTGTTCTGCAGTCTTTTTAGCAATCCCGAGTCGGAAGTATAAAAAAAACTTTTATAAAAATAATCAAAATTCAAAATTATTTCATCACAACTTTAATCATAATTTAGTAAAAAAAATTGCGAAATTGCAATTGATTCTTCAAAATGGTAAAAACGATTTTGACTATATAGATGATCCTGGAGTAGTTGAAAACTAGAGGCACTGCTGCCCAAAGCTTCCGGGATAAAATTATTCATGTTCCCCAACCAACAATAATGGAATTGATCGATCATAACAAAGGTCCAGGGTGTTGGAAGGAATTAAATACTTCCAAAATTCGTTTGGCCCCTCTCCTTTTAGGTTGTATGCCTTACTGCAAATTACATTAAAATTTTTGAAAGTACAGTTTTTTTATTTTTTTTTAAGTATTCAGCTTAAATAAACCCTGAAAAAACGCTTAAATAAAAATGCTGCGGTTATAAATAAAGCCGTTCAGCTAGCCATCTGCAACTTCCAACCTTTCCGTCTACGACAGCCATATGCAACTCCACTAGAACCTTTCACAAGTCACTAATGATTTTTACAGTAAGTTAGCTCGCTCAGATACACATCCATCCGACCCAAACCAAACACTTTATAATTTCTATAGTTATCAATTGTATCTCACCCTCTCCCTTTATTGCAATGTCGATGTATATAGCTCTAGGCTATAGAAGTTTATTGATTTTTGTTTTGTTTTATTTTTTTGGGGGGGGGGGCTGACACTATTTGGCCTTAAGAACCAGCTTTTGAAGATAAATAAATACAAAAACTAATGCAAATCAACAAAATCAAGACTCTTTTCCGCATAGCCAGGGGCTACACCCAGGCACTGATGGAAGTAGGGGGTATGGATGTAATTAGGTAGGGGGCATAATGGCAGCGATTCGTATTTGGAAACAGTACTGAATGATAAACTGAATGGTAAACTTGGTATTTTGCCATCTGTTAAACCAAAATACTACCCCTTAGCCCAGGGTCTCCTGAACTTATTGACTGAAGACCCTTTTTACTTTTCAATTTATTTTTCAGACTAATAATCACTGACTACGGTGCAACAGCTCGACATACCGAGTTGTACATTTAAATTCAATTGTATGAATCGAGGAGCAGAATGACTTTTTGTTCAATGTTTGCTTCTTTATTTTGGTGGAATTATTAAAGCTTTGGTGTTGACCTATCAATCTTTATATTTACCCATAACTTCAGACATTTCAAAAATATTGACAACAATCGCCTCTCAATACCACTTCTCAAACATCATTCATCAACTAAGTAATTTTAGTAAACAAACCAGAAAAAGAGCATAAAACAACAACAACATAATTTAACTCACATTCAACCATCAAAGAATAGAAGACAAAAGAAGTGTCGTGTAAACTGGACAAAGGTGGTAAGCGCATCTCATTAACATTTTATGACCAAGAAGGACAAGCGAGTGAAAGCCAATGGAATATTAATCGTTATCAATGGCGCACTACCAACGAGGGCTTTGTACGGGAAAAACGTTTCAACTTAAACAATGAACAGCAACCCTTTAGGCCCAACCTCGAGTTTTATGAAGTTCAGTTAGAATACGATAATGAAGGCAAGCTCGAATTTATGCGGAACTTAGGTCTAGAGGGAGTTATCACTAATCACACTTCAGGCGCTGCGGTGGATCGTGTTACCTACGATTTGGACGGAAACTTCATTCGCTGGCAAGTCTACGACAAAGATAACAACGCGGTAGAAGGCAACTATCCCATGGTTCATTTAGGGGAGCATCTCTATGACGATATAGGGAATAAGATTGGGTTTCGAGGATTTGACAGCAAAGGCAACCAAACCGCCTTTAGTTGGGGCACCTATGAAGAAAAGCGCAGTTATGATGAATTTGGTAATACGGTAGAACACTTTGGCTATGGACCTGACGGAACCCAAGCATTTCACATCACTTTAGATTACTCTAATACGGGCAAGCGATTGCAAAATTTTAAATCTTTCGATACCGAAGGAAAACTCACACCCACCCCAATGTTGGGAGGTGCGGCTATGGTTAGCTATGACTACGCTCCAGACGGTAGCCGAAAAGTTAATATGCTAAATCCAGATTTGACGCCTTACAGTCCGCCACCACCGCAACAAGACTCCGAGTAATCTAACTTGAGAGTGTGTGTATCAATGAACATCTTCGCTCCTTACTTTCAGTTAAAAAAACTAGTTTTTTTTATGTAATCACAAAAAAGGAAAGACCTTGTTTACAAGACAACACAACTCCACATAATTATAAGCTTCTTCCATTGAGTAGCAGGAAATCGTACACTGAAGACAAAATAAATGTCGAAGACATCTCTTTTTTTTGTCACTCCTTTCAGGTTAAAACAATAATCAATGGATAAAAAGTCTAAGAAGTGCAACGACCCAAAGATTACTTTTGAGATTAAGCTACAGGTCCCATTGAACGATCATCGCCTTTTAAGAGTCAAAGCACGATTCCATTGCTCTCAATTCTGGTAACATATTTGGGCTCAAAATTAAGCATTTTTCCCTTCAATAATGTTGATTAATATGGACAGCCTTTAGCAAGAATTTCTTCATTGACCTAGCTATACTTGTGAACCAAGAGGTATAACAAACAATTGTTTCGCGTAGCAACACTACTACTTTCGTCTCCCCCCTTCATGATTAGCAGTCGGTAGCTCGGAAATTGTAAGAGAAAACAAATCGAAACTTTTTACCAATATTGAGATCTTTAACAGATTACTTGTTCTAATTGTATTTCGTGTCACAGACTTAGGTTTATTTAAAGAAATCAACATTTCATTATCGTGATAAACCTAAAGTGTGAGTCTCGCGTAAAGTGGTGAATATTCCATTACATTTTGGAAAGGTACGTATCATTCTTGCTGGGGCCAAAAAAGGTCATTTTCTCTTGTTACTAAACCAGCGTTTACGACACACAGCTCAAGTTGGAGTTTTATAATATTAAACTAAAGACCGTTTCACGACGAGAGTTGAAAGTAGTCGGGTTTAATCCATACTGCCACCTAGTAAAGCACAGAGGTTATATTTAATTAATATTTCGTCTGCAAACGTGCAAGCTGAGCCTGAAATCATAGTTACAATCATTCAAGGCATATCAGCTTTTCAAAAATTGTATTATCTCGAAGTCTGTTCTATTTCTTCAGTTTCACAGTGTTTCACGGGGAATTTCTAATGAGATTAGGATAAAATATTTCAAAATACAAATTGTGTTCCATAAGTATTAAAGCTATCAAATAGTTTAAATATGATTTTTTTTCATAGAATGATTTTGAATAAAATATTTTGTTACATATACATTTAGAATTATTGGCACATGAAGGGAATTATAGTAAGTAAAACGTACATAATCAATATAAAAAAGCAGATAAATACCATAAAATATTAATTTCTTTGATGTTTATATTGTCACTAAAAACTCTCCAATTTGAGCAAAGCTTGTAATTAGTTGGAGTAACTTCTTCTGTAAACTGGTTATAGCGAACTGTTTGATTCTAGAATTTGCGTGTTGTTCGTCTTCTATAATATAGCGATTTGTCGTCTATAACCTCAGACAATATTAGAGTCCAAAAATCTTTACTTTTTGTTTTAAGCTTTATTTGCATTTTTAATTTAAGTTTTAATCAGTTTTAGATTAATTTTGTTTAAGATTTATTATTAATTTATATGGTATATAATGTATGTTCGTTTGCTATGATTTTTTGTTTAATTTTTTTTTCGTTTTGGGTTTCATTTAATTTTGAGGAGAAAGTTGAATAAAAATAAAATCATCCTATATACTTTCAGTTTGTCAAAAGGGCGTATCAGCAATATCATAGGAACAGCTTACCGTATCAAAATGAAACCTCTACAGTATCATGAGTCGGATGTTAAACTGACCAAACATGAATACGCGCATACTGCTATTGCTATTAACACTACTGCTACTACTCCAATAGTGGTACCTATAGTCCAACTACTTCTACAGCTACAACTACAACTAATACTTTTACCACTCAGACATTACGACTACTACTGCTATTACTGTTAAAGCAAAATCTTTAGGAAATGTTAAGGGGGAGCTGTTAAAGCAAAATCTTTAGGAAATATTCAAGGGGGAGTCAAACTAACCTGAAATCAAAACAGATATTACAGGTATTAGAAAGGCATATTGGAAACTTTTTAGTAACATCTTCTTGCATTAAGCTGAAACTTCCAGTCCTTGATGAAGAGGGAAGTTCAAGTGATCAAAAAGCAAATATGCACAGCCTACTTCTGCAACTACCACCAGTGCTACTGATGTTAGTACAACTACTAATCCGAAGGTAAATTATGAAATTCACTGGTTGTTTTACCTATAATATTTGTCATTACGAAAGAGGATATGTTTGAACTTTGGAGTTCAGGAAGGCCAGGGGCATTGAGGTGATTCTTCCAAAGAATGTTGCGGGGAGCGTTGAATTAAATTAAAACACTTGATGTACATACAGGATGTAAAAGGGCGTATCTCGGGGACCCAGGGTATGAAGGTGGAACTTCCAGGTAATGACCATCGCCGTTCGATCGAGCTCGCTCGATTTCATCTACCATTATCTCGTCAACACCGACGCGCTGAGCTTTGTCGCAGGCATGTCCGATGCACGTCTGGACCAACGGATGCTGGTCCCGCTCGATGTCGAATTGCAATGGCCGGAACTGAAGACCGGCGTCATCCGTCGCAAAAACGACTGGATATCGTCCGTCGCGGAAGAGGTAATTTCAGAGATCCAACGCGTCTATGGCAGCCATGCGGGAACCATTGAATCCGTGCGCTAAAGGGTCCGATTTCCGAGAAGGAATGCGCGCTGCGAAACAAACCTGATCTCGCCCCTGAACAAAGGAAGTCACGAATCCTGGCCTTGAATTTCTGATTATTACCAGATATTGTCCGAGACCGTTCCAGCCCTTCCGTATCGGAGACGGCATGCAATTTTGGGGCTGGTCACCGATCCGGAGTGCCTGAAGTGAACGTCATCCTCATTCTCGTTGACAGCCTGAACAAGGACTGCCTGTCGATCTACAATCCCAAGACCGAGTGCCGGACCCCGGCCCTGCAGGCTTTTGCCGACAAGTCCTTTGTGTTTGACAACCATTTCATTGCCAGCCTGCCTTGCATGCCGGCGCGCCGCGAGATTTTCGCCGGCCGCAAAGAGTTCATGTGGCGGCCGTGGGGTCCGTTGGAAGTTTTCGATCCCCGCCTGCCGCGCATCGTCCAGGATGCTGGACACAATACGGCGATCGTCACCGACCACTATCACTACTGGGAAGAGACAGCGAACGGCTACATCCAGGGCTTCATGTCGTTCACTCTTAAAGTGGCCCATACTCTTTGTTAGTGTTTTTAATTTTGACCTGCGGTGCTATAAATTTGCTTTTTGACGATTTTAGTGTAACAAGTCTAGTAATGGTATTTTGTGTTGTTATGCTTTATTTAATGTTTAAACATATCAATTAAAATGCTTGACAATGGTTTTTTGTCTATTTGTCTCTAGTTTTTTTTTTTACCAGGAATATTCTGGTTCTGTATTTTTCAAACTTCGAATACGGCGTTTGCCATTCATCCAAACTGCACTGGCGACAGTTATGCACAAAAACTAAGTGCACACGACTGCAGCGACAATAATGTATTGCATGCGTAATTTGGTGATAAGGTCTGTCACTTGTTCACTGCACCGCAGTGTGTTTTCCGCATCGCATCGCCATAATGGTGAAACTGCGTACTCGGCTCATATCAAAAGTTATGTTTCTTAGCTATCTCATCATGGTCCAAATTACCAAATTTACCATTCTCCAAATTACCAAATTTACCATTCTCCAAATTACGAAATTTACCATTCTCCATATTACCAAATTTACCATTCTCCAAATTACCAAATTTACCATTCTCCAAATTACCAAATTTGCCATTCTCCAAATTTACCATTCTCCAAATTACCAAATTTACCAGGATCTTTGCAGCAGCTCACTTTTTCTGCATCTGAGTCACTAAATTCACTTTTTTTTAAACAAGTTTTGGTAAATTTGTAGTTAATTGACTTCTTGCTATCTCGGAAAGGGTTTAGGTTAGGAAAATGAAACTTTCAGGGATTAGAATAACTAAAAACTAGGAGGGGGTGATGGGGGGAGTGGATCAGATCATGACATTTGGATTTGTTTTTCTTTTATATGTATTAAAGCACGTCAGTGAAAACAATTTGTCTCCTTTTGAGTTTGTTTTAAACAGTATATCCTCAAACAAAGAAAAACACACTTTAATAACCGTCCATTGACAATAGAAGGCCTAAAATTTCCTCTAATTCCCGGCCACCCAACAATGCCAAAATTAGTTTCCGGTGTCCTCAATGTAATCCCAGCAAGGAATAAGATTCACACAATAGACCTATTGTACAGGCGTTACCATGTGGAAAAAGGGGACATTGTCTGAAATAAAGCATAGTAACGCATTGTGGTCAAAGCTAAGCAACTGATATAGAAGAGAGATCCCTAATTAATTCTTCTGTGGTATTTTTCTAAAGAACTAAATAAAGGATATTTGATAAAAGGAGAATTTCATAATTATAAAATATTTGATGCTATGAACAATAAAGGAAAATTTATGTTAGTATCAGAATATTTAAAAGCATGCAACTTAAATACCAAATAAAGTCATGTTTGGAGCGGTAACTGAAACCTAATTGCCATTTGTAGATGACCCAGGAATAGTAACTGTTATTTTGATTTATTTTGGCAGTATAAGTTTATTTGACAAACAAACTTTCAAAAATAAAAAACAAACAAAGCTTTCATAGACATTTCAAAAATATCCTGAAACCCTTATAAAGGTGATGGATCAAAATGAAGATTTCACCGTTGGAACTGCCATTTCCAAAATCCTATAGGGGAATACGGGCTAGGCAATATATGTAAAAATTTGCTGATTTTGATGGGTTGCATTATTTCTCAATAGTAGTTGGCACACAGTGTCATATTATGCCTTTTAACGATACAAAAAACAAGATCTAAGAGCTCATATGGCACTTGTGACAAGACAAGAAGAGCTAAGAGCCAAGGGCTCATATGGTATGAGCACTAACAAAATTCTAAGAATTAATAGATTGATTTAAAAGGAAAATCAGAGGCTTAATGCCGGTCAGGATTTAAGATAAGAGCTCTGAGTCACAATGTCCTTCTAAATATTAAAATTCATTAAGATCTGATCACCCAATTGTAAGTTATAAATACCTCATTTTTTCTAATTTTTCCTCTCCCTTTAGCCCCCCAGATGGTCGAATCTGAGAAATGACTTTATCAGGTCAATTTGTGCAGCTCCCTGACACACCTACCACTTTTCATCATCCTAGCACATCCAGAAGCACCAAACTCACCAAATCAATGAACCCCTCCCCCTAACTCCCCCAAAGAGAGCAAATCCAGTACGGTTACATCAATCACGTATCAAGTACATTTGCTTATTCTATCCACCAAGCTTCATCCCCATTCCTCCACTCAAAGTGTTTTCCAAGATTTCCCCCTCCAACTCCTTCCATTGTCAAAAGATCTAGTTGGGATTTGAAATAAGAGCTCTGAGACATGAATTCCTTCTGAATATCAAATTTCATTAAGATCTGATCACCTGTTCATAAGATAAAGTACCCCAATTTTCATGTTTTCCAAGAATTCTGGTTTCCCCCTCCAACTCCCCCTCGAATATTCCCTGTGTCCCCGTCGCCGTTTATATATCCTTTTTGACAGCCTGAATGGACTAAATGTCTTTTGGTTTAGTTCAGCCTCCACCTTCACATACCCAGAATTTTCAACTTTAATACGCTTAGTCGTTCCCACGATAGTATAGATACGTTCTTTTGGCGACCTTGATACACGTAAGGTGATTTGGTGCAGTCTAATTATCCTCAAAATTACCAGAGGGTTTCAGGAAATGTTTCTCTGCATACTATAGTATCAATAGTGTCTCACTAAGTCTCTCTGCATAGGGTATACATAGTGTCTTTTGTTTAGTTGTAACTCAACATCCTTGATAACATCATTTGAAAGCTTCAACTTGATAACAAAAAATAGAACCTTTACCTAATTTTTTTTTTGTTTAAACATTTTTGCAGACCACGATTGTTAACAAAACGAAGTGCTAAAGAAAAATGCAATCTTATCATATTTTTAGATCAACTGACACAGGCTTCGCCCATTTTAGGAGCTAAAATAAAAATTGTCCATAAAAAGAGTTTGATAATCAAATCTAAAAGGCTTTTTATTGTGCTAAAATGAGTAGAACTAATCAAGAGACAAAAGACGAGCACGGCTTGAACTAAAAATACCCATTTTGCATATCCTATTAAAATACACGTTTTCTTCATAAATTAAATCACTTCTAAATGGCATAAAATGTTGTGGGTGTAAAACGCATGATAAATTGTGATCTTGACATTTTGGTTTCCAGTTGAAAAGAGGTGGTGTAAACAGAATTTAATTATTCTTTACCATGGGGATGTCCCATCCTAAACGCCCCGCACTTGACGCTTTTTTATTGTTTTAAAAAGTAGAGTTGTGAGAAAGAGTCAAACTTTAGCGTAAAGAGCGGCACTTTGAGGAGGGGACAGCCTCATATACGGAATAATATCTGTTCGTTTTAAGTTTTAATGTCGTTCCTTACTTCCAGCTAAAAAAAACTTTTTTTTTGTATTCAATTTCTGAACGTCTTGGAATTAATGGCGGTTTTTATTTTGGCTCACCGTGCATGAATAATCAAAACGAAATTTGCATATTAATTTTACTTTTTTTGGCTAAATGGCTTTCTTAAAACTTTGATCGGATGATTTTCAAAAAAGGGGTGAGGGAGGGGCCTAGTTGCCCTCCAATGTTTTTGATTACTTAAAAAGGTCAGCAGAACTTATAATTTTATTTACGAACGTTTTTATTAGAAACAAATGCACGTAACTTACGAATTAATTTACGTAACTAACTTCTATATTCGTATATCTTATTACGTATATGAGGAGGTTTGCCCCCTCGTCAATACCTCGCTCATCACGCTAAAGTTTGAATTTTGTTCCAATTCTTTAAGAATGACACCTGAATCACAAAGGCCGTTTAATTAGAATAAATAGCTCTTTTGAGATTACTAAAAATGCTTTAGCGTAAAGAACGAGGTATTGAGGAGGGGACGAACCCTCTCATATGCACAATAATTTCTGTTTGTTTTAAGTTTTAATGTTGCGCCTTACTTTCAGTTATAAAACTTGTTTTTTTATTCTATTTCTCATTGTTTTTTTTAAATGGGTCTCTCATAGAAAACTAATCGCCTTCTTCTTCTCCAAGAAATACCACTAGTTACATTCATGTATGCCCTCCCCTCCTTTTGAGGCACCTACAACAGCATATAATTTGCATATATTAAAATCGATTTACTTACTTTGAAGGAACGACTACACCAACTTCCATAATAGAGGGTGCCATAAACCTCACATCAGTTTCAACTCGGTCACGGAATCCTGGGATAACACAGTTACCACCAGTTAATACAATATTTTTAAATAAATGGGAGTGCAATTCAGGAGGGCAACTTTCAATGGTATGAACAATGGCTTCTGATATGCCCATCTGAGGAATTCCTAGATCTGAAGGGTGGAATAATACTTCTGGCACGGTGAATCGTTCATTTGTCAAACGCAGGGTCTAGAAAAATCTACAATTCATTAAGCCATAAGACTCAAAACCGTAACCAGGTCAAGGGCGGTAGGATGTAGGCCCTTTCACAATCAAAATATGAAAAAATTACATAAGAAAAAGCACTTTTGGTTATTTAAGGACTGAAAAGGATCCGTTTCAAGGTCTACTCACCTCAAAACCAGTTCGAAGTCAAAATATTCAATTTCTACACATGAGATTCTATAGAAATATTTTTCATTTATCTTCATGAACCAAGGCTTCTTTCAATCAATCGATTCAATAAATATTAAGCGGCAAGTTCACTTTTAACTGTTTAAAATAGCAACTGAAAAATGTTTAAAAATATTCATATAGAATTATCAGTCAACCTCACTGTCAGAATATTTAAGGTTTTGAAATTCATACCCTGGGCATTGATCCCATGGTCCAGCGGGATCAGCAGGATGAAGCCATCGGCGTCATTCGGCGCTTGTTGGCAGGTGAAGATCGCTTTAGTTATGAAAGCGATTGGTTCACCCTGAAAGACGCGCGCTTGCAGCTGCTACCTCTACAAGAAGATATGCCATTTGCAGTAGCGTCCATGGTCAGCCCATCAGGAATGACGTTAGCGGGGAAACATGCCACCGGTGTGTTGTCGATAGGCTCCATGTCATCTGCGGGTCTTCAAGCCCTGCCAACCCAGTGGAGCTTCGCGGAAGAATCCGCTGCCAAACATGGTAATTCCGTCAATCGAGATAATTGGCGTGTAGTCATGTCTTGGCATATCGCAGAAACCAAGGAACAAGCGCAACAAGAAGCCAAACAAGGGCTTTATCGTTGGCACAACGAGTACACCGTGGGCACGCTAATGCGACCCGGTGCAGAACCCTACGACAGTCCAGAAGCAGCAGTTGAAGAGGCCGGAGTTGAAGGCGGTGGTGCAATTATTGGCACACCGGACGATCTCATCAAAGCCATTCGCGACATGCAGGCACTCACCGGTGGCTTTGGTACGGTGATCGGTTTTGCTCACGATTGGGCCAATCGAGAAGACACCATGCGCAGTTGGGACATGGTGGCCCGTTATGTCATCCCGGAAGTTAATGGGATGCTAGACGGTTACCGCGAATCTCAGCGTCATGTCATAGAGAACCGCGACAGTTTTGATCGGGCGGGCGAGGCCATTATGGCGAAAATCATGGAAAACGAGAAAGCATAAAATCTCCCTGAGGAAAAAGTCTTGAAAGAAAAAAAAATCTCCTAAAGTATTACGTAACACTCACATGTGCATTGTCATTACGTAACACCCCACATATGTGTCTTCCACTATTACAAGTGGGGATTTCCTCACGGGGCCTGAAGAAACAAATCACGTTAGAATGTGTCAACCTTAGCATATTAAACATTCTCCTATTACATAACAATCAGAGAAATGTTGAAGCATCTTTAAAAACGTCTTGTCAGCGAAATTGGTTGCTAGAGGCCCCCGATGGAATCAATGCTAGAGAATTCGTTCGAAATGAATGCTAGGACTCCCAGGGCACCCAGTTGAAGTGGTTTCTATGGCCTAGTGGTTAGGTTAGGGACACTGGTGAGATTGGATGTCGGGGCCACAACAGAATTGAATGTTAGGGCTCCGATGGAAATGGATGCTAGGACCCCCTTTGGTTATGTTAGGGGCCCTATGGATTTGGTCAATAGGGCCCTTGATGGAATTAACTACTAGGGCCCCCAGGGATCCAGGTTGAAATGGCTGCTAGGGCTCCGTTTGTAAGGCTAGAGATCTCTGATGAAATTTGATGCTTTCCTCCCCTCAGTGAAATTGGATACTAGGGCACCCAGTGGTTGGTTTAATGGCCCCGGTCAAATTGGATGCTGGGGTGTCAATGGCATTTACTGCTAGGGCCCAGATGGGATTGGATTCATTAAATTGAGATCATGATTTTCAGATTCGATGAATGGCAATAATCAAAACCGGTGTGGATGTAAATTCGACAAAATTCAGGCTCTGTGCGTTTTAAGTTTTGATGTCACTCCTTACTTTCAGTTGAAAAAACTTGTTTTTTTTATTTAATCTACTACTGAGGTAAAGAAAAGTTACATAACTGGCACGGTAGTGTCTAATAGGCCGTAACATCATAATGGTTTTTACTAAAAAACGAGCAAAGTAGACACAGGTAAGCGCGAGAAACTTGACAACAGACAAGCTGATTTAAGCTGGTACTGGTGAAAAAATTCCTATACATTTTAAAGCTCAGGAAAACCTACACGCCTTTAGAGGTTAAAAGTAGACTGGCTAATTATTTAGAATACCTAATATGTCTAGAAATCTTGATCTAATGTATACTCCAGAACCCTTTTAGGAAGGTGTTTTTAAGCTGAAAAAAGTTATGGCCTTCACTAACCACCAAATTTCAGAAGGCGCTGGTGTTTCTCGACCAGAGCCCCTGTTTCCATGGTTACCGATTTCCCATACTCTTCATAATTTTATAAGAGCCTACTCAAGGAAAGGGCTGGAATTTTCATAATCTACGACTGAAAACAATTCTTACTGTGCTGTTCATACAAAATATCTCCTGAAAAAGGATTAAAAATATTAAGCAAACAAATTACCCTAATCGCAAATCTCCGTCAGTGCCTCTGGGCGAATACATTTTGACGGTCGATTCTTCATCTTCTAGCGTAAAACCTGGATTGACGCCTGCAGCTGAAGTTCCCGATCGAGTTCTTCTGTGTAGAGGAGTCCCAGAAGTCCGATGAATTATGGCAAGATTGTCATAAAGACGATTGTCTATCTCTTGGACAAAACTGCAAGAGATAATGCCTTGAAAATACAAAAATCGATGGATGACCATTGCACAAAGGCATATTTGAATTTTCTACTGTTTACTCTTGAAAAATTGAATACTACAAAAGGGTAGGAGAGACTGATTTCTCAATCACCCATCGAACCCTTTTAAAGAACTCAAGCTTGCCTCGGAAAACCATCAGTCTGACTCAACTTTCCCGTTTGCCCGGCGTAAGTACCCTAAAACTTTGAACCCTGAAAACATAAAAAAAAATATTTCAGTCTTTTTGCTGAAAAGTTGACGGTGGGAAGAAGATGATGTTAAAGGGACCACATGTCCTCTTTGTGCCTCCAATCATTAACTGAACCTTTTCCCTGAAAATCTCAGGAACAGAAACCAGTGTTCCATTTTAAAAACAAAAAAACATAAAAAAAGAAAAATAATCGTTCTACGTGTATTTGTTCATTGAAAGATGGCTGGACTAAAAAAGCACTTTTTCCATTTAAAATCATCAGTATCAGAATTGAGATCAATCATTTTTATTCTTCTTCAAGAGCTGAACGAGGCTGTGCTGGAACAGGCATAACACGGACAGTCCTACGTCTTGGTGCACCTGGAGTGGTTTTCGGAGCGCGAATTGTCAACTCGCCGTCTGGCGTGAAGGTTGAAGATATTTCCATAGGATCGATTGTTTTGGGAAGAGAGAGACGCCTTCTGATCCTAATTCAGTGAAAAAAGATGATTAATAATAATTTCGACACGAAAAATAAAAGTCGATTAAGATAATGAAATAGCTCGTTTGTTTGCAGTAATAAACTTAAAAAAATTTCACCAATCCAACCACTTTCTCATTTGGGGCCTAAATTAGACCTAATACCCTTCTTTTTCGTATGTTGGACAAAATCCCAATCTATGCCAAAAATCGACCACTCAAAGCTATAGTGGACAAAATCCCCCCTCAGTAGAATATCATGCTTTATGGAGATATATGATACATATGCAAATAACTAGAATGTAAAAAGGAAACTTCATCAAGACGTTCCCCAAATTCCTTCTTTATACTCCAGCTTCTCAGCTCAGTCCTTAAATTACTTTTCCGGCTCTACTTCCGTTCCAAATCTTTTCCAAGGGCGTGGAAGCATGTCCATGTCACCCGTATTCCTAAACAAGACAGCAAACCTACGAAATCTGGCTCATATCGCCAAACCTCTCCTTCTGTATTTCGTAAGGTTTACGAGTACATTTTCAATAAAACAGCATGATTGGATAGAACTTCTGGCCCAGGGGTAAGATACTAGGTCGCTGTCATTTTATATCGAAGAAGCTTTCGATAGAGCTCGGCAAAAGGAGCTGTTGAAAAAGCTTCAAGCACATCGACCTTGAGATTGTACAATTCGGGCAGTCTTTGATGTTTTTTTTTTTCTTTCTTTCTTTTTCTTTAGTGAGTGTTTAGGCTGGCATCCTGAGGAGCTGGTGTATAGCTGGTAAATACCATTGACACAGTGGACAATCTGACTAGCTCTAAAGCCTATGACGCTTTCTTCAGATACCATGGTTCATGCAGCTCTCCATAAAAATGACGACGTTCTGCATGCTTCAGAAATCAGAAACGCGAAAAGCCCTCAACAAGCCCTCCTGAAATAAAAGAAATCCCTACCACAGTTTGAGCTATGGAATTGAAGAACAAACCCATCATCCTTTTCACCTCAACAGTAAAAGACAAAGTGCTTGCTACCAAAAAAATCGCTAGCATTAGAATGAATCTGTTCAAATCTTTGAGATTTAGTTTCAGTGTGAATGTTAATAGAGATGGCTTTCTTACAGTTTTGTTCGAAGACAGAAAGGATACCTGCAAAGGTCTTAACCAAAATATAGTTGGTAATATACCAGTTACCTCTGAATGGTGGACTCCAACTATAGAAAACACACAGAAAATAGTAATGTATAATGTCCCAATCGAACTATTAACTAAATACCTGAAAAATAGTCTCGTGAATAATAAGGGAGAAATGCTGGAGGTCCTTGAAGTCCCTTGGATGGGCAAACCAGATGCAAACGGTTTACTAAACAATGAGTGTCCTTTTTATCTTGCCAGTGAGTACCCAGTTTGACTCATTGTTCCTTTTTGATCAGCATAAAGCAAGCTTATAAATCATACCAAGGAAAGCCTATTCAATGCTCGAAAGGTTTTAAGCTTGGTCACACATCTAAGTACTGCCCTTCCTCTGACACAATCTGCCCCAATTGCCTTTGTAATCGCCCTGTTTGTAGTGAAATTAGATGTTCAACATCTCCTAAATGTATCCACTGCGAAGGCGACTACTAGTCTACAAATAGTAATTTATGCCCTTAACTTATATTCATAACTTAAATTAGGGAAGAGACGAGTCCCTCGGCCTCACGGTCGGCGGCTTCCTGCGCCACGGCTGAGTCGTTGGCGCGCTGTTCGGGGGTACGCCGGTCGGAAAACACCAGCAGCAGATAGCGGCTGCGATTGAGCGCCGCAGTGGGCACCGCGCGAACGATGGCGAACGGCTGGCCGGAGTCATGGATCACTTCCTTGACCGTGGCCACCGGATAGCCTGCCGGGAAGCGCTGGCCCATGCCGGAGCTGACCAGCAGATCGCCTTCCTTGATGTCCGCGGTATCCGCCACGTGGCGCAGCTCCAGGCGCTCGGGGTTGCCGGTGCCGACGGCAATGGCACGCAGGCCGTTGCGATTGACCTGCACCGGGATGCTGTGGGTGTTGTCGGTGAGCAGCAGCACCCGCGAGGTGTAGGGCATGATCTCGACCACCTGGCCCATCAGGCCACGGGCATCGAGCACCGGCTGGCCGAGGAACACGCCGTCCTTCTCGCCCTTGTCGATGAGAATGCGGTGGGTATAGGGGTTGGGATCGACGCCGATCAGCTCGCTGACCAGTACTTCGTCATCCACCAGTGCGGCGGAGTTGAGCAATTCGCGCAGGCGCACGTTCTGCTCGGTGAGGGCCGCCAGCTTCTGCAGGCGGCGCTGCAGCAGCAGGGCCTCGGCCTTGAGCTTCTCGTTCTCGGCCATCAGCTCGCTGCGCGAGGAAATCTGCTGGGTCGCGCCATCCCAGGCTCGCACCGGCAGGTCCGCCAGCCAGTAGAACGGCGTCAGCACCAGGCCCATCTGACTGCGCACCGGCTTGAGCGCCTCGAAGATCTTTTTAGAACAGCCAAGTATTCTATTTTGCTACATTTGTCACTTAAGAGTTGGAATTTCATTAACATATCAATCGGATCCTTTTGTCTTCCGATTCCGAAAATACCATTTTTATCACCTTTTTTTTATCGTGTAAGAGCACACATATTTTAAACCAATTTTATTGATTCAGACGCCATGATTAAAATATCACGGACTTGATGCATTTTCAGTGATATGACTCCATTCCTTGATAACATAACATAGAATTGGACTCAGCCAACATCGCTTAAACAGGAAAAACGGGTGATTAACACACTAAGAATCAACAGATCGTTTATGGTTGAATTTTACGAACGAAACGCATTGTCAGATTACTGAATCAGGCACAATAGAACGAAGATGGAGCAAGGGGTCAAAAAACGTTTTCATTTTGATGTCCTTGTTACTTTTACTGTTATTGATAAAGAGTTAGCTGAGACATTGCACAAAAGAAACTACCACTATAGCCCTTGCTTAAACATTCGACCAAGTCATCAATCAACTCGAATTTGAACCGAGTCTAGCCAAGTTAGGGGGCTGTCCCTAAGATGATCTTGAGCAATAACCCGACGAAAAGCATTGCATCGAGCTGGCTCAAACTCAAAGAACATCTTTACTCCCGCTAATCGGTTCAGATTTACGTCAAATAACTGATCAGTTACTTCAAGTATAATAATGAAGGGAAGATTTTTATTTTATTTTAATGGAATGACAACAAACTACTATCTTTTTTTGGGAAATTGAAACTTAAATAAACTTATCTAGCTCTACGAATATCAAAATCATGACCAAAGAGCTACTTTGTTTCTTGGAAACCGCTGATCCCGAATTCCAGTCCCAGTGCTCTTCTAATATGGTCTTGGCATTTGAAAAGTATGCTCCAACCCCTAGATGGCATTTTGAAGTTCTTCTAAAAGTCTTATTGGCTGTAAGTTACTGCCTTATTTTGAATTCTAATAACTTTCAAACTTGTATGTAGAAGCATTATATAGTGGCGCTGGTTTCGGGGTGAGTAGGAGGGGGAGGTAATTTCGACCTTCCTAGATTTAGAAAAATATACTTTTCGGGAAATGAATTTTATCGTTTTAAATCCCTTCCTCCTCTCTACGATTTGAGTAGCTTTGTCGACGTTTTTCCATAGCACCGAAGTTGCCGCTAACATCTGTTAGACATAGTTTAGCGATGTTGCCCAGTATTTTTCTTTATCTTCATTAACAGTTAATTAGTCAATTTATTTTAGTCAATTACTTATTTTTTATTAGTTAATTAACATTAACAGTTCGAAAATATCCTTGTCCCCTCCCTCTTTATGTTTTTGTAATTTGGTGCAAATAACACAATGGGCAAGGAAAGCCATAGAAATATCCAAAAATAAACACATTTTTATAAATTCTGGATGCAATTAAACTGGAAGGAAATATAAAAAAGGGTAATGTTTTGCAAATTCTCCTTCTAAACTAGCATAGGTAACTTTTTAGTTTATCCCCTCTTGTGAACTATTTACTATAACAATATAATTTTTTGCTTCATTACATTCAGAAAATTTTGACTTATTGGATTCTCGCTACCAGGAGGCGATCGACGACTACGACCGCGCCATCGACATCGCGCCGCGCGTGGGCGAGGCGTACAACAATCGCGCCAATGCCTGGTGCAAGCTCGGATTCGTCGAGGTCGCGATGACCGACCGGCTGCGCGCGGCGGAATTCGGGGCGTTCTCGCTGGGGCAGCTCCAGGGCGCGCTGCGCGAGTTCGGCTACTACCGCGGTGCGATCGACGGCCGGCTGACCGAGGACCTGCGCGCCAGCCTGCGCGAGTGGACCGAGGGCGGCTGCCTCGGCATCTAGATCGGATTCGCCGCAAGCATCCGACAGGTTCGTTTTTTCCTGCACCGACAAATACTTGAACTTCAAAAGCTGTCTGTTGCGCCGTTAGTGGCGATTGGGCATGATGCCCCTCCCAAAAACAAATCAGGCTGCTGAATTGCGGTCGACTAGGGAGGTGTTGCATGTCTCGATTCACTCGACGAGATACCATCAAACTCGGCGCCGGCGCGCTGGCCGGCACCACGCTGTTCGGTACCGGCCTGCGCGCGGAAATCCCGGTCAACGCGGGCGCGACGATGCCCGACCTGCCGATCGAGGACGGCGCGGAACTGCGCGTCCTGCGTCCCTCCAAGTTCGTCGACGGCGACGAACGCCTGTTCATGGAGAACACCCAGAAGTTCATCGACGCCACCGGCATTCCGGTGACGGTCGACGTGGAGAGCTGGGAAGACCTGCGCCCCCGCACCGCGGTGTCGGCCAATGTCGGCGAGGGGCCGGATATCGTCTATGCGTGGTCGGACGACCCGCACAAATAGATGGCAGTGAGCCAGCTTCCCATCTCTTCCTGACCGACCAATTTCCTGGACATAGCTCTCAGGATTTCTTGGCATATTATAGTGGATTACAGCGCGAATGTCAGATTTGTTTATTCCCATACCAAATGCGACAGTTGCAACCACTATCTTCAGCTTGCCTAGAATATAAAGTTAGAATCTTAGCTGGGGCTTTCTCCGATTTCTTTTTTTTGTGCGTTACTAAATAGAGTATAAAAACGCCTATAACCGCGTTATAGTGCCCTCCCTAACCCTGAACAGCTTTTCTTATAGGCATCCAAGCCTCTCTATTGAGTGAGATCTGCTCACTAGCTGTTCTTGTTACTGTTGTGATACAAGACTTTATTAATAACTAATAATAACTAGTTAATATTAATTTAATTGATAGCTGTTTAATTAATATATAATTAATTCATTAAGATTAATGGGTGATATAGTTGGCATATTACTATTTGATATGATTAATAATTGAATATCATGCTACTAAATACATAGCTGTGTAATTGAATTTAGCTCTTATTAATTCCCTATTGTAGCGTTAGATGAATATCGGCTTTAGATAAATTTCATCGTTAGTAGACATTATATCTTTTGTTGTTTTAAGTTTCAATTTTTCTATTCACTTATATAAATCGTTCTTCTTATTTTATAATATTTCTAGATATTAGTAATTTCTTTTTGGAAAACATGAAGCATTTTTGGCAGGCCACTCTTGCGCCCGAGGCAAAATCTTGATTAGCTCCCCTCCCTCTATTTCCTACAAATTTTTAAACTGATCTCTGCGGAACCCTTTGTGGAGACGTCTTGGGCCTCGCATATCGACCTGGAGATCGGAAGACCGGTTGAAACGGAGGATATTCGTTACAAGAATGGTCCTGCTTTCATCACCCCGGGAGCAAATGGAGCGCATGGCTGGCAGGCTATGTCGTACAATCCAGACGCCGGTCTGGTATATATTCCAGCCCTTCATGAAGGCTGGATCTATTCAGACGAAGGCGTCGACCTTGAAAACTGGCAATCGATCGAATTTAGAGGCGGAACCGGCGTATATTTGTTTCCACCGGAACGCCAGCCGGACTATCCCGCCTCTTTGATTGCCTGGGATCCGGTCAAACAGGAAGAAGTTTGGTCGGCGTCCCAGGAAACTTTCTGGAACGCCGGCACGCTAACTACCGCTGGCAACCTGGTTTTCCAAGGCAGATCTGACGGCATGTTGCTCGCTTATCATGCAGAGACCGGCGAAATTGTCTGGGAATACGACGCCGGGTTAGCTATTTCAGCGCCTCCTATTACTTACAAGATAAACGGCAGGCAATACATTTCTCTATTGGTAGGATGGGGCGGCATTTACACTGGTACAGGCGGAAAAGAGGCTTATGATCTCGGATGGGCTTACGGCGTTCATACCCGCAGACTGATCAGTTTTTCACTGGATGGAAAAACGATTATGCCTAAGCTCCCAGAACCCTTTTATCCGCAACCGCTTGCCGCTCCTGATTTTTTGGTTGACGAATCTATCCTAACTTTGTGCGCCCGCCAATTTTCCAGCCGGAAATGTAACGTATTGCACCATTGAGGAAGAAACTACAAAATTTTTGACCAGCAGCTTTGCAGGAGAGAGACTAAAAGTGTCTCAATTTTGTAAATTTGACACTTTGATTCCGAAAAGTTGGCATACTTGGTCGCAAATATTTCAAATAAACAGAATGCTGTAGCCCACCTGGGATTGATTTGTATCAAAATAATGTCTTTGGCGTCAAAAATAGCACTGGGTACATCAATTGCTGCCACACTTGGAATAATATCATTCGTGCACATCAAACAGATCATTGACAGGTAGACTTTGAAGCCTAAATAATTAATCCAGCTATAGGCCAGGCTAAGCTGTTAAATTTTCTAAATGAAATAGCCTACGCTAATAAAAAGGCGACCATCAGGTTCCTTATTTTATATTCTTTCCAAACCTTATGATGACCTTTTGACAGTGCATCTGACCTCTCCCCTGATTGTCCTGCTCCTTCCCCTTGATTGTATAGCCATAATAGGTTCTCCATTAACCAAATTTAGTGATGGACTAGATCATTTTGTGTATACCTTGTTTTGTCTATTGACTATGTTACTTTGGTAAAATGCCAGTCAATCTATTTTTGGCTATCTTTAAAAGGGGTTAGGTTAGAAAAATGAAACTTTTAGTAATGAACCCAGGGCAAAAAACATGCTCAGGGAAGGTATTAGGCTACAAGGCTAGGCTAATAGGGTAAAAGATAGTAAAATTCTAGTTGATTGACTTTTGGCTATCTCAAAAAGGGGTTAGGTTAGGAAAATTAAACTTTCAGGGATAGGTCTAAAGGCTAACCATATCAAATACAGCTTATTGCCATTGATTTTAGTCCCTGGCAACTAATGAAAACCATTCCCTTCCAAAAGAGAATTGTTTTTATTGGATTTCTGTAATCAAAATCAATTTAGGCCGTTTGCAAGAAACGGTATTCAGCGCAGAACGTGATTGGAAAAGGGCTTATTTTACTTATGTAATTGGCTCCACTGTTTAGGCCTCCTTTCAGAATATATTTATTAAGGTAATACCAAAAATGATACCTTTGTTCTGCTGATGTGTTGCGTTTGAAATATGACTTTTGGGCTTCCTGCTATAATTCTATAGGCGAAGATAAGGCATTACTCATATATTTTTTATTTTGGAACAGTTGTGGGTAAAACACCATAAAGAGTGATATTACTCCAATCCTAGAGAAAAGTGAGGGCTATCTATATTGAATATATTAGTTATCTATATTGAAGGAAGAGTGGGGGATGAGTTCATTTAGTCTTTTCTGTCTATATCTAGGTTGTTGTCTCTTTTCTAGTCTCTTTTTCTATAATCAGATCAATAACTTTAATTGGTCTCTTTTTCTATGATCAGGTCAATAACTTCAATAGGGTGTCAATTACAGAATAAAATGTATCCTGTATACTTTAGCTTTGAGACTACCTGAATATCTGAGTAGGTTTCTAAAAATATCTACCAAATGAATAACCATTCCTTTTTCACAGATAGGTGGGTGGGTATGTTTGAAGAAACATGAAAATAACCATCATTGCTATTGGGCTTGTTATATTAAGAACACTCCAGATTGGAAACCCTTTCTAGGGGGGCTCGGGGCGGGTGGGGGGGGGGGGTGGGGGGGGGGTGGTTAATTCGGAAAAATCAGAAAAATTGAGGTAATTTTAACTTAAGAACAGGTGATCAGATCCTAATGAAATTTGATATTAGAAGGAACTCATGTCTCAGAGGTCTTACTTTAAATCCTGACCAGATCTGGTGACATTGGAGGGAGTCGGAGGAGGAAATCGGAAATCTTGGAAAACGCTTAGAGTGGAGAGATCGGGATGGAACTTAGTTTGTAGAATAAGCAAATGTTGTAGATACGTGATTGACGTAACCGGAATGGATCCGCTCTTTTTGAGGGAAGTTAGGGGGGGCCCTGTGCTTTGGTGAATTCGATACTTCTGGACGTGCTAAGACGACGACCAGGCGTGTCAGGGACCTGCACAAATTGACTTGATAAAGTTGTTTTCGCTGATTTGACCATCTGGGGGGCTGAAGGGAGAGGAAAAATTAGAAAAAATGCGGTATTTTTTAACTTATGAGTGGGTGATTGGATCTTAATGAATTTTGATATTTAAAAGGACCTCGGGTCTCAGAGCTCTTATTTTAAATTCTGAACGGCATTAAGCCTCTGATCTTCCTTTTAAATCAATCTGTTGATTCTTATAATTTTGCTAGAGCTCATGCCATGTGAGCTCTTGGCTATTGGCTCTTCTGACCTCGTCATAAGTGCCATATGAGCTCTTAGCTCCTATTCTTTTTTTAGATAAACCGATTTATTGTCTAAGCATTTTTATCTAAAAAAAAATAAAATAAAGATTTAAGCTCTAATATAACCGACATTGTCGCCACCGTTGTCAGCAATCGTTGCAGGGTTGCGCGGATCGTCCTCGGGAATGCCTGCCTTGACCTTGCCGACGAGGTCGCCGCCGACATCGGCACCCTTGGTGAAGATACCGCCGCCGAGACGTGCGAAAATCGAAATCAGGGACGCGCCGAAACCAAGGGCGACAAGCGCGTCGATGACCGTACGGTCAACCGGGGCAAACCCCATGGGACCGATCAGTACATAGTAATAGACGGCGACAGCGAGGAGAGCGAGGCCGGCGACCAGAAGTCCGGTGATAGCGCCGGACTTGAATGCGATATCGAGCCCGCCCGCCAGGCTGTTGGAAGCCGCCTGGGCGGTACGCACATTGGCGCGAACAGAGACGTTCATTCCGATGAAGCCGGCAAGACCGGATAGAACGGCGCCAATGAGAAACCCGAACGCGGCGGTCGCGGACAGCAGCCACCAGGCAATCAGGAATACCACGACACCGACGATGGCGATCGTCGTGTACTGGCGGGTTAGGTATGCCTGTGCGCCCTCGCGAATGGCGGCGGCGATTTCCTGCATGCGCTCGTTGCCCTCGTCGGCTGCCAGCACCGATCTTGTCGCCCAGATGGCGTAGAGGACAGAAAGCAGGCCGCAGGCGATGACGACATAAAGACTGGTCATTGCCAATTTCCTTAAATGCTGATCCGAAGAGCCCCCTCAGCGGATCGTTTGGGGTGCAGGCCGCGGCTGGTTTGCGGGCCTTTCGTGGCGGCTTATGCGAAACCGGCCCTCAAACGTCAAGGTCTTGGGCCCTCTAGAGGGAGAAGGAGTGGAGGTGGGTACTTTAAAATACATTCCTGGTACATGCTTTAGCCTGTAGACCCATCCCTGAAAGTTTCATTTTCCTAACCTAAACCCTTTCCAAGATAGCAAGAAGTAAATTAACTAGAATTTTACCAATTTCACTTTTATAACAGACATATTTTTGAAGGTCATCAAAGGTCAGGGCCTCCTAGAGGGAGAAGGAGTAGAAGTGGGTACTTCAAAATACCTTCCCCAGGACATACTTCAGCCTGTAGACCCATCCCTGGAAGTTTCATTTTCCTAACTTAACCCCTTTCTGAGATAGCAAGAAGTCAATCAACTAGAATTTAACCAAAATGTCTACTGCTGAATCTGTTGATGTTTTCAAGCAAAGGCTAGATGTTTGTTGGTCCTCCAGAGAGTGTAAACTCAGTTACAATGCTACAGAACATGGTCACTAATGAACTTTATAACTCAAGTCTCCATTCTGGAGCTTGACAAAAAATAATTAGATTGCTTATAGCTGCACTTTAAGATAGCCTAATAACTTGAGGTGCTGTATGTTGTAACTTGAGTAACTTGCTGTACCTTGAGGTGCTGAGGTTTCATGTTGGCTTCTTACCAAATTCAGTAGTTGCTTCTTAGAGAAAATATATTCTGAGCTGTCAAAGGGCTTGAAACAGCCCTCAGTAGCCTAACCAGAAGTCAAAGAATGTGTTTTCAAAGAAAATATTTTCCAAATAAACTGTCTAATGATAAAAATGTTGGTAAATTTTCAGTTTTCAACATAATTTGGCTTTCAAATTATCAAAAAAGAAAAGGCAAAAATAATTGAAAGTCTTAAAGTGACCGCTAAATTTCTGGTGGCATTAGACAATCCAACAAAATTGTAAAAAAAAAAAATACAATAAAAGAGCTACCACTATGATGTTAGCCCCAATTCTCACTGGCTCTATAAGGAGAGGCATCTCTCGATTTTTTGCGATTAAAATAATCTTATTGTTTCTCTTTCTTATTCAGAAACTTTCAGAGAAAAATCCAGGTTGAAATTGCTTAAATTATGGCTGTTTTTTTTTGCGATTTCTTGGCATAGAAATAATATTGTGTAATAATTACCATATTTGAGTTAAAACCTATTGTCAATGCTCCTAAAGAAAATATGTCATATCAAGGATATTGTGAGTAAAACTAACTAAATTGGAGAACAATTAACCTATATAACGATATAAGTTCTGTCAATGATATGTTTTCTTTGTATCTTTCTAGTTTTCAATGGCCTTCAACAATTACAATGGATTTATTTTTGTTCCAATGTCATTTCAGGACTATACGAGCTATTTCCTCTGATTCCTTTTCATGAATTCGAGGCTCATAACGCGAAAGTGGGCTCTTTCACCTCTTTTATAATGCGGCTGTGACACTACTTCCTATTTATTTGTCAATGAACTAAAGCAAAACTCTTTGGCATTGTTAAAGCTAAATAAATGCGTGAAACGAATATGGCACTCTGAATCTAGAGTCCACGCATCCATGAGGAGCATGTAAAAATAATCCAGGAGACTGGCGAATTCTGAAAACGTTTGGTCTTGTTTTTCTGTCAATTAACCATAAATGAATATTTCGACACTAATAGCCACGGGTCATTCTCGGCAAAGTACATATATAAATGAAATAAGACTTGCAAGTAAATGCAATAATTAAAACTAGAATTAAAACAGTCCCATAGTCATTACTCCAAAGAAGTTAAATCAGGACTGAAGAGAAAACAACACGAAACGGGCGATTCATTTATGTATATACTAATCAAGAACATGTTTTAATACAATTCTCTCTTTTTTTTTTAATACAATTCACCAGCTAGCTTAAAAAGTCTTTTTGTTACAGGTTCATTGGTATTGGCTATTGGTTTTGCAGTATAATTTGTTAGATGATTTTTAACACTAAAAAGAGAATGACATCTGACGATAAAAGAAAAGTCTTTTTTGACAGGAAATGCTCTGTGAGTTCTAGGTTTTGCCATAACTTTCCTCACTTACCTGAGGAAAAGAAAACGTGTCAAAAACAACTCCAAGAACGGGCAAATCCTGAGACGATGGCACGAGGAAACAAAACGCATCCATTTGCAATAGATCTTTTCCAGCATATTCAAAATTAGCTAGCCCTAAAATGACAGCCAATATGACATTGCGAAACAATAATGAATAAATAACACAGGGGAGGGCAAAGGGTAGAGGAATTCGCCTGGTTGGTGATCCAAGGCCAAATAAAAGGTGCATTTTTTCTTAAAATTTCCTGAGTTAAAGGGTCCCTTGCACCAACGGGGAGAGGAGGGGGGTTCTGCACCAAAATTTGCCGAAAATCTCTAGCAAACAGTTCATATTACCCTCCACCTTGACGCCGGTCTTGATGACCACGCCAATCCGCTCGCTTTCCGCTCTAAGCACGGCAACCGCATCGGCGTCGAGATTGGGCAATACCCGGGGCATCACTTCCAGGATCGTCACGTTCGCCCCGGCCCTGGCATAGACGTGGCTGAATTCCATGGCGATCACGCCGCCGCCGACGAAGACCACATCATTGGGCATGTCGCGCTCGTCCAAAACCTCATCGGAGGTGATCAGATGCGCCGCGCCGGGGATGGGCAGCGGTCGCGGCGTTGAGCCCGTGGCGATGACGATATCGTCGGCCGACAGGATTTTGTCGCCGATGCCGACGGTGTTGGGGCCGACGAACTTTGCCGTGCCGCGATAAACGGTGCCGCGCTTTTCCGCCAGACCGGCCATTTGCTCGGGAATGGCCGCAATCATCTCCTTTTCACGGTCGATCATCGCCCTCCAATCCAAGCTCGGCGCGCCAACGTCGATGCCGTGCACCTTGGCAGTCTCGATCTCGTGCAGCGCGTGAGCAGCGGCGACCAGCACCTTTTTCGGCGTGCACCCCCGGTTGGGACAGGTTCCGCCAAAGTCCAACTCCTCGATAAAGGCAATCGACTTACCCGCCGCCGCCGCGACCGAAGACACGCCAAAGCCGGCATTGCCGCCACCAATGATGATGATGTCATAATGCTCGGCCATAGCGTTGATCCTTCAGGTTAGGGGTTGAATGGCTTGGCAGGGCTCCGAGGAGGCATTGGGTCACATCACTTGCCCCAATCGTTGGGACCCGGCTGATAAATTAAACAACTGATTCTTGTGTAAACGAATATTTTTGCATAAAAATGCCCGAAAAATGTCATATGTGTGGACATGCTTACTAGAGGATGTCGATAACTTTGCTTTAAGAAAGCGTCATAGGCAAAATTTTCCCATACCAAGAACTGCACCCAGGCTAACTGGGTGAGAGCCAGCTATCCTAACCACTAGCCTTTATATTATACCAAAGAAGGAATAATTACATACATGATGATAAAAAATAAGCATATCTTGTGACAAGATAACACAAGTTAAGAACGAAACCTTAGTAAAGAACGAACCTTAGCCTATAGTCCGAGTTGCAATGGTAGCTAGTAATTCGAGTTGCAGCAGTAGCTAGCAACCTAGTAAGAGACGATCAAGTCCCCTGCTAAGAAATATTAAAACCCATAACTCGAGTTGACTTTATTCAAGGAATAAAGGATAAGAAGAAAGTTAAGGAAATGGGATTTAGAAAAGAGGAAGCCAGAATTAAGGAAAAATGGGATTATTTTTGCAGTTTCAATTATAATTGATTTGAGGTGCCCATTAATTTAGATTTTCTTTCTCCCATCATTTTTCAATGATTTTTTTCAAGATGGGCCCAATGTGGGAATGGGGAATATTTTGCTGTCTGCTAATCATTTCTACAGTATATTTAGACTATTTGGCTAATATCAAGACAGATATTCACCATAGAGCTATATAAAAATGTATAGGGAAAAAAATAAACATTTTTTTTTTTATGGGGGATTGACGAGTTAGCAGAATTTAGATTTGGAAAAGAGAGCTCTGAAGGAGCCAAAACAGGAACATCTACGAAGTGGTGGGAGTGGACTGCAAAGCGCAAAGCACTCGAAAAACCCTTACACGCTGAAGGGAATGGTGATTGAGAGCGACATGACCGCGACAAGCGAGAAGATGAACATCTGACGCGCCCACTTCTGGTCATTTTTTGCTTTGAATCCCTTGATGCCCATCCACAGCCAGTAAAGTCCAATCAACGTAGAGATAGCCAGGTAAAGCATCGAAGTGAATCCCAAAAGGCTAAGAAGGGAAGAAACACAAATAAAAAGGGCAATGTAGAAAAGCATTTGCACCTTGGTCGCTCCCATCCCCTTCTTAAGGGGTAAGACGGGAATTGATGCTGCGTCGTAATCTTTTAAGCGATAAACAGCAATGGCAAAAAAATGGGGCATTTGCCACATCATGATCACTCCAAAGATGATCAAAGCTGCAAGGTCCAACCGGCCTGTGACTCCGGTATACCCGACTACGGGGGGAACGGCTCCTGCAATGCTGCCGATCAGCGTCCCATGAATGGTCCGGTATTTTAGAAAGCTATAGAGCCCGACATAAACGATAAAACCCAAAAGGGCAACGCTCATTGCAAGCAGATTGGTGAATTTTGCAAGCAAAAACACTCCAAAGAGACCTAAAAGGGTGGCATAAACAAGGGCTGTTGCATTCGAAACGGTTCCCGTTGCTAGGGGGCGGTTACGCGTCCGCTCCATCTTTCTATCTGATTCACGATCAATGTAATTGTTAAAAACACAAGCTGAGGCAACAATTAAGGAAAGCCCTTCAAGCATCAGCTCGCTGTCGGGAACATTGGGTTGGCTCAACATACCCTGGGATTCACCGGTCCATTCCAGCAACTGCGCATAATCGTGCAGCTCAGGCAGCATGGTGCCGCTGGTACGCAGCTCTTCTACCACCAAGGCCATGGCTGGGGCATCTTTTCTGTTGTACGCCTGCAACCATTGCGGCATGTTTGCCCGCAGGATAACCATAATAGCCAGACGCTGGGTTTCCGCATCGGTAGCGCCATCGGCAATCAGGGCTTTGGCCATGCGCGCGCCGCCAAGGTAGTCACCCTCGTACATCAGCTGTTCCAGTTTGGCCGCAGATGGCTGCTGCGCATAGAAAAAGAGCCCACCAGCCACGACCACGCCGAGCACGCCCACACCCAGCCAGGTTTTCCAACGGCCACCGGTGGCGGCATCTTTTGTTCTGGCTGTTTTTGTGTTTTGTGATGCGGCGGCTTTTTTTCCCGCACTACCCTTACCAGCCGCGGCGCTTGCAGCCGCGGCGCTTGCAGCCGCAGGTTTGTGTTCCGCGCTGACATCCGGGAACGCCTGCAAAGAAGGCAATGACGGCTGCGGCTGTGCACTCATCTTGTCCTGCGTATCAAATATGTCAATAAACGAGGTGGGTGAGTCGACAAAGATAGTGCCACCTTCACCCTGGTCACGGTCAATGTCCTGCAGCACTGTACGGTCGATACTAGTCGAAGCTGGCCATGACGAGGAAGACTAATGTTCCGACTCCAATCCAAATTGCCTGCTTGGCAAAAATAGGAAAACTCCCTCCGGGTGCCGTAGAAGTAACTTACTTGACTGAAGTCCCATTCGTCCGTAAAGGGCTTTTCAAGGTTAAAAACAGGAATATGGCAAAAAAAAAAAAATCTGAAACATAGTACTAGTAGACAATAGTTGGGAAAAAGTCAGTATTGACATATACATTTCAAAATGAGATTTTGACATATTAATCAAATCTTCTGCTTTGGGAGCATTAGATCGAGGATCCCTGCATGACTAGGATTTCAATATCTTGTAACAAGCTCACTATATTTTAAATTTATACTGATCTCGTTTTGATTTTGGACGTTTTTATTGTAATTTTGCGTGGGATTTCTAAATCTACTAAATATTAGCTTCGGGAAATCAAAACGCTCTTTTTGAAATATGTGCTCAGTTTGTCTTGCTTTAGGTCAACCATATCCAAATCTTAATTTTCAACATTTACTCAACATTTATAGACATCAAAATAAGGTTGTCTTAGTTAAAAATTTCTCTAAGAAAACCTTAAATAACAGATCAATAAACGTAAGGAACTATTTTGTGCAAGATATTGTATTGACCTAAGCTTACCCTTTTTTTCCCAAAATCACCGAGAAAATCGTGGGAAAATTGTGAATTGATTATGAAATCCGATAGTTTGAATTGGTTAGCGGAAACCCACACAACTATACATCAGAAAAACCGAAATTAAATTTTCTATGAAAAAGACATATGAAGTTATGCAGCTTTGGCTGTGGGTGAGAAATCAGCGAAAGATTAGCTAAAAAAATGTCGCATCAAAGAACTTACAAAGCTGCCGCTTTCCTTTCAAGATGCTATAGATCATAACTATGAATTTTAAAAATAAAAACAAATTTTATTTACCGGATTGAGAAAAAATCATTTCCCAGAAAGTTCAAAAATATCAAAATTTAAACCAACATATGAATGTTTAAAAGGTAAAAACTGATTACCAATTTTCATTTTCAAATTCAGAAAAGCAATTTGGATACTGCTCATTTTTAGCTACCATTCTACCTGATCTCATTTTACCTTTTAGCTGAGGATCTGACAAAAAATCCTTTTGGATTTTACAAAAAATAATTAAGTTTATACTAGATTAGAAATAGGGTTGTGAATTTGACAATCTTAACAAGAATATGATTGTTGGACTAAGATAGTTGCGCTAGGTTCTGATAGAAATCAAAACCTGTAACGAGCGTTTTAATAGATGTTGAATTTGATTACGAGATTCTTATTCTGAGTCTGCTGATTGTGAATTGAACTAGTCTATATTTGGAGGTTTGCATACACTATTTTGTCATTATATATTTATATAATTATTTGTAAACTATATTTTACATGTATTTATAAGGTTTTAGCTGATAAGATAGACCAATAATTTTACTAGAAATTGCATAGATCCAATTTTAGAACTTTATGACTATAAAGCACTGCTTGATGGACTTGTACATGATATTAGATCTGTCGCTGTTATTATTTTTATATTGAGGACAGGTCATGTTAAAACTCCTCAGTTTTACAGAAATGGGGGAGAGTTAGGGGTTGTCTTAATTGGTGTAATAATGTGTAATCAGGCGTAGCGTAATAACTCTTTTCTTTGGAGCGTTTTTAGCAAGAAAATGTCTCGAAAATGTCTTTGGAATGATGAGGGGTGCCAGAGGGACAGTAGTAGTGTGGCATGGTGGCTTGAATTGAGACGGTGCATCACGTGGGGAGTGGCTTGCAAAAATGTTAATCTATGGATTTAATGCATGATTTTTGACTAGAAAATGTCTTGGGAATGATAAGGGGGGCCAGAGTTTTCCAGAGAGCCATTAATAGTGTGACACGGTGATGTGAATTGACTTAGTGTATCACATTTGGGTGGGTTGCGAAAACGTGAACCATTAGATATAATACTTGATTTAAAAAAAGAAAATATCTGAAAAATGTCTTAGGTATGATGAGGGGCTTCTAGAGGGTACCAGTTGGGCAGTCATAGTGTGGCAGTCCTAGTGTGGCTTGGTGGCTAGAATTGATATGGTGAATTACGGAGGGTTGGCCTGCAAAAGCACGAAGCATTGGATTTAAATCATTTTTATCATGAAAATATCTTGAAAATCTCATAGGAATGACGAGGGGTTGACGTTTGTTTGTCATGGAGGGTTGGCTTACGAAAATATGAACAAATAGATTTAATGCATAATTTTTATCATGAAAATATATGAAAAAATGCCTTAGGAATGATAATATGTATCACCGGGAAGCCATGGGCCAGCCACATATTGCCACGGTGGCCTGAATTGCTTGGATTAACATTTTCTACAGCTTAAGGTTAAGGGGGGAGATGCTAAAAAGAAGAGTAAAAAAGGCCAGAAAAATCCAGTCAAAGAAATGAGGCATTTTCATTAAGGCCTCTTTGGGCAAGACCAAGGTAAACCCAAAGGTCCCATGCCGAAACCGGGATAGCCGAAACCGCGCGGGTCCCTCAACTGAAATCCCATCCAAAAGCCCCAAAGAACGCGAAGCATCCCAAACCAACAAACACACCCACAGCAAGACACCCAGAAGCAATCCGAGTCCGAGCCCCGGTGCGGCCGGGTATACGAACGCTGCTCCAAGCAGCACTACGGCGGACCACCCAAGCAACTTGGAACTAGGATACAGCATTGCGCTCGAAAGCCTTCCTCGAATCAATTCACCGCGCGAACTAACGCGGCACCGCTACTCGCGACAATGCCTGTTGGATCACATCGTCGATCGTCAGCCCTTCCATCTCAAATTCCGGCCGCAACACCAAGCGATGCCCCAACACGGGCATCGCGAGCGTCTGAATGTCATCCGGCGTCACAAAGTCGTTCCCACGAATGGCCGCATGAGCCCGCGCCGCCAACAGCAAGGCCTGGGTTGCCCGAGGCCCCGCCCCCGTGAGAATACTCTCCTCTTCCCGGGTGGCTCGAACCAAGTCCACCGCATACACCGTCAAGGCCTCGCTCACCGTCAGCCCATTGAGCCCCTCCCGAAACGTCGCGATCGCGTCGCTCGTCAACACCGGCGACACCGAATCCGATTGCAACAACGCCTCCGGTGAATCGTTCCCGAGCGATCGTTTCGCCAACACAATCTCATCGTCTCGATTGGGACAGACCATCTGGATCTTGAGCATGAATCGGTCCTTCTGCGCCTCAGGCAAGGGATACGTGCCTTCGAACAAGAAATTTTGGTGTGTACTTGTTTACCTAAAGCATAACTTGCTTTGGTTTGGCTTAACAAAATAGACTAATAGCCTAGTATGATTAGATCCCCCTATCAATACTTACCAGTCTCTTTGAGATGACATTCACATTTTTCAGTTGGCTGTGTGGTAGTAGACATGAAGATGTATGGCTTTTCACTAGAGTGTATGCAATAGCCTGGCATCAAGAGCTGTTGTCTCTGCACAGTAGCAGAGACTAAATCTTGTTATTTCAGTGTCTTTTTATCTTCAGTTGACACCTTGACTACTAATGACTTGACCAAAATAACTTGACTAATTCAATACTAAATCTATATTGTGTAAAATTCTAGTCAAGTGACTTCTTGCTATCTCAAAAAGGGGTTAGGTTAGGAAAATGAAACTTTCAGGGATGCATCCACAGGCTAAAGTATGTCCCAGGAAGGTATTTTGAAGTACCTACCTCCACCCCCTCTAATGGGTCCTGACCTTTGATAACCTTTAAAAATATCTGTGTTATAAAAGTGAAACTTTGCAAAATAGATCTTCTGCTTAAATGAAGTGCAACAAAATTGTTTTCAGCTTCACAACTTTGCTCAGTCCCAATTTATAATTTTTTAAAGATATGCAAATACATTTACTAAATTTTGAAAAAAAATGTTGATTTGGCTCAGAATTCTACTCAAATAACAGGAATTACATTTTCAGAACTAAAGGCAGAGAAAATACAACTGGTAACTGAAAATTCAGGTAAAATGTTGTTTTGTCAAAATTTCAATACGTATAGACATTGGATAAAAGAGCAGCAACGATGACAACTTTCGGTAATTGAGTAACATCAAAATGGGAGAGAAACAACGCATCGCGGGTTGATTTACCTCCAACCTGTTGGGCAATCATCAAGGTTGCCGATAACAGGGCGAAGTATAAAGCGGTATTGGTACTGGTTTTAAAACCCAGACGTTGGGCAATCATCAATCATTGACCTTTGCAGGCAATTCATAACGTTTATATTCACGTTGCAAAAACGTTAAGGTAAACATCCATACGATACAAACAGTAATCGTGATCCAGCCAATTTGAACAATATCAATATTAAAATCGGTCCATTGCGTCATGGTTAGGATCATGACAGAACCAAGCACCTTGAACAAACGATAACCGAACATATCAATCCATGCCTTGGCCTGATAGGTGTGTACGGGATCGATCGGGATATACAATAACTCTTTCGAAGCACGGTTAATTGAATAGTTAATTCCGCGATCACTGATCTTCATGGCACTACATACATACAAGGTTGGGAACACCATAAAGCCAAGAGAAAAGATCGACAACATTAAAGGTTGAATTACCAATCCTGAAATCACTCCAAGGAAACGATGGATGATTGGCGTCAGGATTAAATTAATTAAGATGGAAACAATTCCCATAACCGCAAAGAACTGGGAGATAAAACCGGTACGTTCGTCCTTTTCAGGAAAAGAAACTTCAATGGTTTTAATAAACTGGAATTCAACGAATGGCTGGCAAAGTTGTGCGAACAATAAGATAGATGCGATTAAGACCAAATAGCGACTGGTTCCCGTTTATGAAGAAAAATCCTGGATACGGCCCTAAAAGTGTGATTAATTTCCAATGAGAGCAAGAAATGAGAAGGCTGTATCACAGAGAAACAGAGACTGTACTTGTAAAAAATCTAGGGACCTTGAAAATTTTGTTCTTTTTACTGGCTAAAAATTTCACACGGAAGAATCAAAAATTAAAATTTAAATTTAGTTCTTATTACCAGCTTAAAATTGCACTTGGGAACCAATCAGGTTTTAAATGGTGTTGTTATTGGCCTCCCTTTCTGGTATACGCTCAAAGAGTTATGTTGTAATTTATAAGAAATAACTTATACGAAATTAAACTTGTATAGCTGAGTTCACGGAAATTATTTCATAATTACACAACTTTCGAAATGCAGGAACTACCCATGGAGAAATTGATGTTGACTTCTTGGGCCAGGAGTTTCTGAAGTTCATTTGCTTTTTGACATCTTTTACATACGCAATAATGTATCTCATGGCTGGGGGTGAATTTGGTGAAACAAAAAAGAGAGAATTATGCAAAGTTAGGCAGAAATCATAAAATCTAAATATTCTATGGGGCTGGAAATCCCCTCCCCTATATCTAATTGCTAGTCATATGGAATTGTACCACCTCAAGAGCTTTAGTTTTGCAGATGCTTAATATATTAACTGTTAAATGTTCTTTCTAAATATTGAGGGTTTTCAACCCTTATAGCTTGAAAGTCGGCAAGGCTACTAGATTATTACATTTTTGAAAAATCTAACAGGAGTTAGTAGTAAAATTATTTTTCCCATTTTAGGGTCAAGTATTTGAAAGGGAATTGGCAAAATAAATAAAATTTTAATTGCCAACTGGCTACATTTGTTGTATTCTAAAATATTTTGAGAATATCGTTATAGTCGAATATCGTTATAGAATATCGTTATACGTTATAGCGTAAGGAGCGGGTTACTCAGGTATGCGGGATATAACGAAATATAACATATACTTCGTAACATAATGTATTTGTTAAATAACATAGCATAATGTAATATATGTTTTGTGTTCCATCTATTCCCTTACGATTCTTGCTATCTAGCTTATCGGCTTGAGGAAAATAATACTTTACAAAGGGTACTAATCTTGTGCTATATAAAGTATACTTTGAAGGAAATCAGGGGCTTCAGCCGTCCGACTTCGCCCT
>JAAAKM020073195.1:225440122-225490274 GCA_010016025.2 Alatinidae sp. Z8VKAUB7J3 | reverse complement strand
AAATTTCAATGTTGCTCTTTACAAAAAAAGAAATATTTTCAAAAACTTGAGAAAGAACTGGCCTTTAAAATTAACTCTGATAAGTTTAAAAACTGTATCCTACTTGACCTTTTATCTGCAAAGTTCGCTTCACCTAATGAAATATGAAACAGTATTTTGTTTAAAAAGAATTCCCCCATTTAAACCACAATTCTGATTACTTAGTGAGTCCTAAGGAATATTTCTTCTATTTAATTAATAGAATTTTTTCTCCTAAAAGGAGAAAAAGGTTTTCACATGCAGGTCTCGCTAGACTCCAATTTCTACAGATGTCGAGTTAGACACATACCCAAGCCCAGAGGTTTAGCCACACATAGCACGTGTGAACGTTACTTTAAGCACAGATGACAAATGTGGGGACAGGGCCCTATCCAAGACGGCGGCGCGTTTCTTAGTCCAATTCAAAGAGAAATTGATGTGTCAAAAGGAAATCTCCAACAGTTCAATGCGGAGAAAGATGGGATCAACCGCAATATCAATGAATTAAATTTCGAGTTACGACGGCTCACTGAGAATAAAGCCATTAAAAAGGCCGAGATTGATATCGCTAAGGCCAAAAAGAATGTTGAAAAGCTCAACAAACAACTGGCCAACGAACAGAAGAAACTCGCCAATGAAGAAAATAAGAAACGTCCACGACAAGATAAGATTGACGACATACAAGCAAATATTCGGAGTCTCCTGGATGTCGAATTACCTGCGGCTGCCGAAGCTGTAAAAAACGCGGAAAACCAACTGGTGGTGGTGACGGATGTCAAACTAAATCTTAAGCGCCAAAATGAAATTGCTCAAGAGTTTATCGTATTGGAGAAAGATTTGGATGCGGTGAAATTGCTTATAACCGATGAAAGTAAAACGCTCAAGCTTGGACAACAACTGAAGGGAAATATTCTTGAAGGGCTAAATCCGTTACTCAAGCTCAACGAAAATCTCTCAGGCCGAAATCTGATCTTTACGGCAGGGGCTTGTACATAATCAATGGCCAGTCATAGATTCCCCCGGGCATGCCTGGGGGAATCTATGTCGTCCAGAGCACTAACCGCACTTAGCTGAATGCCAGCAAGTCGTACTCTACAAACTATCCGAATATTAAGGGACAAAATCCTAATCGCGATGGAGACGTACGGTGACTTTCTGCCCTTTCAGCCTGGTTCGGCAAATATATAACTATGTTAACTTTCTAACATTTTTTTTTTTGTTCTTTCAGGCATTTTTTTTCTGCTTCTCCAAAGAAAACCAAACAAGAAAAGATAAAAAATGAAGATAAAGAAAAAGCCATAGAAGAAAATGACAAAACAGGTGATAAATCTCTGACAGCAGTTAGGCCAGAAGGCCCTGCTACAGCTTTGGTGCAAACAAATGATAAGCCTATACAATTGGCAATGTCTATTAAAAAGGAATCTGATTCAGAGGACTCGCCTATCAAAAAACGAAAATCAGCAAAGAGAAATAAAATTGAATCTGACAGCGAAGAAGAAAATGAAGAAACTTCACAACCTTCACCGGTTAAGAAGTTAAAGGTTGAGGAAAATGGAAATAATGCGAAAGTTGACAAAGCAAGCAAAAAAGTAAAGAAACCAGCCGCAAAGGAGAAACAAAAAAAGGAAGAAGCTAAGAGTTTAGATAAAAGTGAGTTAATTGCAAAAATGGAGAAAGACGAAAGTGTATCCCAGGACACAACAAAAAAGAGTGCTAATATTACACCGTTTTTTCAGCCCAAAGGGAAAGCTCCTTCGACAAGTAGTAAGTTAAGTTTGGTCTTATCAACCTAACATATTTACCTGCAAAGGGTGGAAAGGCTCACCTCTTAGATTAGCCCAAAAGACTCTTCCATTAAAAATTGAAAAGAATGGGACTGTGTTTTCGTGTGTAGGGTTTCTGTCCGTAAAACACTGAGATTTTTCTTTTATTTTGTCTAGGGAGAATAATGGTTTTATTGTGAATTCTCTGCTGCTGGAGCAGGGATTTACGGGCCCATGTGGCGGCCGCCCGCACGACGTTCTCCAGCTGGCACTGGCAGTGCTGGACCCTAAAGAACTCGCAAGATCCAGCAACAAAAGCGGTTTTATGCCGTGTGTCTTTCACAATCCGACCTTCAGATCTTCGATAACCTTGCGTGCGCCTGCAAGGCTGACATGGGTTGCGTTGAAGTAGAGAACAGCGCCGACACCATCCACGATCGGGCACATCGCATCGCCGCACAGTGCATCAAGCGGATCATAAAACCGCACGCCATCGGTGTGCTGGGCCAAGTCCTCCAGAATGTCACGCCAGCCGGCAATCTCCTGTTCGAGCACGGCGCGGTCCCGCCCTATCAGAGCAGGGTCCCGGCCCTGTGCCTCCGCGTAGCCCGCCACTGCTGGCGCCTCCATTCTGATATTGGGCAGTTGCGACACCAAAATGACTTCCTTGCCCGCATCACTGAGTTCGGTCACGGTCCGGCGGTAGCCTGCTTCAAACTGTGCCGCATCCTGACGCTGGAAATAGGTCACCGCATTGGCCAGCAGAAAGACGGTACGGATCTGCTCATCGCTGCTCAGCGCTGCGAGAATGCCATCGTTGGCACGCCGGCAGGTCGGCCGCGTTGCAAGGTCCACACCAACCACCGGAGGGCAGGCCGAAGCGGTCACCTGGCGCAGCGCTTTGCCATTTTGGCTCAGATGATCGCCGAGAACCTTGGCGATCTCTACCCCGTGGCTGTCCCCCCAGACTGCGATTGTAGGGACGCCGGACGCAGCTCCCCTTTTGTAACAGGATCAAATTAATAACGGGACGAGGTCCCCCTTTTTGAATAGAAATATTTAATGATTCCTAAAGCAGCAAAGGTAACACCAAGGTTAGCTTAATAAATTATTGCATCTGCTATGAAATTTATAAGTGTGGCTAATATAATATTGTAGTATATAGCTGACATTCTTTAACTTTAACCAATCAATAGTTTTTCTCGTGTAAACATTATTTACGAAGCTTAAATGAGTGAGATTCTAAGGATTGTCATTTATATCTGAAGAATATACCTCTCTTGTGTCTGTCATTGAATTTTTTTTTACGTGAAAACACAAAAAAAGGTTTTCTAAAATCTAGGGTGGAGCATTTTTGTTTTTTGGCATTTTTTTTTAAACCGGAAGTATGGAGTGACATCAAAACTCAAAATGAACAAAAGTTTTATCTTATATGAAGCGGTTGCTCCCCTCCTCAAAATCATGTTTTTTACGCTAAAGCTGAATTAGAATACCAAAATCAGTATTTTTCAAAAGTCACAAAAATATTGTGAAGGTATATGCTTGGAATTTTGATTCAGGCGAAGAGAAAAAGCTTTTTTAAGAGGGATAAGGTAAGCCATTTGGGGACTGTATTTATAGATATGACTTCCTTAGACATTCTTATTACACTGGGGGATTTACTCATTATATGGGCGACATGTAACCGTTTTGAAAAGCTTCTGCTCCTCTCTGCTCCCAAAAATCTCAAGATTCTTACTAGTTCCCCTTAGTATTCTATACTTTTCATATAATCTGTTCATTTTTAGTGTTTTAAAAAAATAAATATGTAAGAAGTTTCAGGACTAAAAAAAAATCAGGAAGCTATAAGTTCCGGGAACGAAAAATCAAAACGCAAGAAGTTCCATGAACCAAATCAGTTTCACGAGGAAAAAACAATATACAACTTTCTTGAAGAGGAAAATCAAAATGCAACAAGTTTCACTAACAAAAATCTGCACGCAATAAGTTCTACGAACAAAAAAATCAACACGCAACAAGTACCCTGAACAAAATAAGTTTCACGAGGACAAAACGAGAAAAATCAACATGCAGAAAGTTTCACGAACAAAACCAACCATGCACTAAGTTCCACGAACAAAAATCAGCACGCATGAACAGCTCCATGAACAAAATCAGTTTAACGAGGAGGAAAATAAAGGTACAGGTATCATAAAGAGAAAAATAAATGTGCAACTAGTTTCACGAACAAAAAAAAACAGCGCACAATAAGTTCCACAAAGAAAAATCACAAAACAAGTGGCATGAACAAAAAGTCAAGATGCTACAAGTTCCATGAACAAAATCCGTTTTCTGAGGATAAAAATGAACATAAAACAAGTTTCACGAACTAAAATCAACTTGTAACAAGTTTCACGAATAAAAATCAGCACGCAACAATTTTCAAGAAAAAATCAGCATTTTTAGTTTATAAATTTATTTTTGAGGAGAAGAAGCTTGAAAAAACCCCTCAGGTGTGATGGTGTATGCCAGAAGGGTGTCATTGATGATTGGTACATTGTGCCACGCTGACCTCATATGGTAGGAGTTATCAGAAGGAACGCAAATAAACCCACACACAAAAAAAGAATAGCATAAAATGTGAGCATTGGAAGAATGTAATTCAAAATTGGAAATAAAAGAAGGATGAGAATATAATCCAGCGGCAGAAAAAACAAACAATCCTAGGCATAGATATATTGACGAAACGAAAATAATACCTAGAAAAGCTCATCTTTTTTATACTATACAACAAATTTTATTAAACATTCATTTCCAACTATATTCAATAAAAACAACGTATTTCCTGCAAGTTCCTACGCTTAATATTCAGAGAGCTCTTTTTATGACGATGGAAGTTGAACTATTCAGCTCAGACCCTCAAAGAAAGAGCCAAAACAAAAACATGAACATTTTCAGCAAACTGGAAAGACAATAGAAAATAAACCTTTAAGTTGCCACTTGAACAAAAGCTAAGAGCTCACATGGCACCTGTGATGAGGTCGGAAGAGCCAAGAACTCATGTGGTATGAGCTCTAGAAAAATCCTAAGAATCAATAGATTGATTTAAAGGGAAAATCAGAGCCTTAAGGCTGGTCGTGATTTAAAATAAGATCTCTGATACATGAGGTCCTTCTAAATATCAAAATTCATTCAGATCCACGATCACCCATTCGTAAGTTAAAATACCTCATTTTTTCTAATTCTTCTCCTCCCTTCAGCCCCCCAGATGGTCGAATCAGGTAAAATGACTGTTATCAAGTCAATTTGTGCAGTTCCCTGACACGCCTACCAAATTTCATCATCCTAGCACGTCCGGAAGCACCGAACTCGCCAAGGCACTGGACCCCCTAACTCCCATGGATGTTACATAGTTAACATGAATATTTCGAGAAGGAATAGTTATGTGTATTCAAGCGCCTTCTGTGAAATTTGTTATGCAGAAAGAATGTATCAACTGTGTTAGATGAGATAGGTGCCGTCTCACTCGTTCTTTTATCCTATCAAAGAAGAATTTATTGGGTCAATATTCGATTGAAATTGAAAAAACTCAAGGAAATATCTGTCTTTTTGTGTTTTTCCTGTGTTGGCAGACATATTTTTGTCTCTTTGTCTTTCATTGGAATTTGTGTTATTTAAAGTGAAAGATCATCCACAGTTTATTATGTTCAGTGCATTAAGTGTTGATAAAAGTTCTGAGAAATGATGCCGAAACCTTCTAGTCCATTTTCTGTGAGAAAAAACAAGACCTACTTGCTGTTCCTGTGTTCTACATTCAACGGCTTTCACTCATCCTTTTTTGCTTGCATTTCGTGGATCGATGTTAAAAACTTAGCCCGTTTTAGACACAACTATGTTGAAATCTATTGTGCAGTTAAAGGCACATAAGTTCATAAAACAAAGGATGCTAGTTATTTTTGTCAGGCATTGGGGAAACAATTTTAGAATAAACTCATCCTAAATTTCGATTCTCCTAATGTGGCTGGTAAGCTGGCATTGTTGCACCAAGATCTGTGCATGTCTGCTCGTTCGAAATTTAAACCTTTCCAAGGGCTTTTATAATTTAGAATCGGTTGATTGTTGTTATGAGTTTATTTGCTTATCATTCCTTACTGGGCTGTACCTACCGCTGTAACCATGATAGGGGCAATAGAATAAGACCGTAATGATACAGTGTTATGAAAAGTCATGAGCATCAACCATTTCATCGTCTTTAGAAGGAGTTCATTGGGGATAAGTCTCAAAAGGATAAATATTGTGTCAGTAGCACGTTTCCTTGAATCTACTTTATCTTCGACGTGCAAGCAAAGCAACTGAATAAAAGAAACAACAGCTTTCTTTCCAAAGGTACCACCGCAATCTGTCAACAGTGCAACAAAGCTAATACTCCTAGTCCGAATGCTCTCAGACACTTTGTTATTTTTCCCAGTGCCAAGAATAATTGGAAATACACAGCTCATAGTTTCTTTTATTGTCTCAAACGGACTACCGTGCATATCATTCATAAGCAATCTTAAATTTTGATAACAGAGAATAAAGGGATTTGTAGTAGAAATTGAAAAATCTTCTTCACTTAGACAAGCACGTGTAGGCTCTAAACTGGCAATTTCGATAAAAAATTCGACAATATTTTGGATGATTTCTCTTCTACCTTTCAGTTTATAACGGCTTAGCATAAGCTGCATGTTTATCAATGGTCTGGACAGTTCATTAAACATTTCTCGGGAACTAAAATATTTTAAAATACCAAGCGATTGAATAAAAAGGGAATCAACAAAAACCAAGTATGCTGAGCTTCCCCGCATTGATAGAAGTAGATAATAAATGGATATGGAAACCAAACTAGTTCTTTGACATTCATCACTTTCGTCTTTTCTTCCAAGTTCAAAAAGATAACTCAAAAGTGCAAGCAATCGTCTCATTTCTATCTGTTTGCTTGGTAAATGTAAAAACTTAGTTTTAACAAAAGAAACGGTCCATTTACTAGACACGCCCTTTCATGATAGCCCTAACATTACTTTGTACCTGGAGTTCAATATGGAAGCTATATTGAAGAGTGAAAAGCTACAATTTTCCACAAGGAAAAAAAAGGTTGAACAATTTAGGATATATGATTTTGGGTCATTATAAGAACGTATAGTTATTAGCTGATTGTAGAGAACATCGTCCAAAAGGATATGGACTGATAGATATACATGATCAGAAATACTGAAAGGTTAGATTAATGTGAGAACTGTGTTTTCTTTATCCAGCGATTATGCTGATCCACTTCCCAACAACAAATGTCTCAAAGACTGAGGTGTAGGTGCTGGCAAGATTTTTAAGTAAATTACTATAATATTTTAATAGCATTGTATAATTATACATTCAATATGTATATTTATTTTTAATATTTTTCAGAAGTCAACATTTTCAGGCAAATTATTCTTAAAAAGGACATATTATTTAAAATATATGGACTATATGTTACAACAGGGATGCACGCTTGGAAGGGGGTCAGAGGCCCGGGCACCCTAAATCCTAAGTTGTTTTGGATTTTGGGCACTCCTTGTTCAATTTATCAAATAAAATATGGTTTTGTGTTGTTGGCCTCTGAAATGTTTCATCGTTTCCCCCCGCCCAAAGAAAATTCCTTCGTACGTGTCAGTCTTAAAAACGTGGAAATTTCGACGGAGAGGGCGATATTTAATGATAACCCAAGGAGTAACAATGATCACCGAGGAGTAAATAGATGGGGAGCGGGGTGTTTCCCCCATTTTCTAAAATAAGGCAAATTTTCTCAGGCTCATAACTTTTGATGGGTATGACTAAACTTGATGAAACTTATACATTCAAAATCAGCAATAAAATGCGATTCTTTTGATGTAGCTATTGGTATGCAAATTCCATTTTTTAGAGTTTTGGCTGCTATTGAGCCGGGTCGCTCCTTACTACAGTTCGTTACCACGAACTGTTCGATGAATGAAAACACAAAAAAATCCTTTCCGACGAAAAGACTAAAAAAGTTATTTTTTAAAATCCAGGCCGTAGAAAAACAAGGAGCATATCCTAGCACCTCTATTGCCGCCAGCAGAACTAGCATATAGGTACATTATAGAGATGTTTTTAAAGGCTCAATTTAAAGGTATTGACTATTTCAGAGAACTTTTTGTAGAGTTCTTTCAGATAAAAGCATTAGAAGCCGTATAAAGTTGTGCTCAAATTTTGAGGCGTGGGTTACCATATTGTCTTAAATTTAAGCATCTATAGAGGAATCATTCGTTGGGGAGTTTTCCCTGGAAGGGGAAGTGGGTTTCCTAGCATTATTTGTAAAATTGTCAGAAATTAAATAAAAGCTTTTTTGCAACTAAAAGCAGGGAGCAACATTAAAACTTAAAACTAACAAAAATTATTCCGAATATGAGGTCTTGCTACGCTCTGTAAATTTTGATGTTTTGTTTCAGTCCTTTAAGAAGAAATCCTGAAATACGAAGGCTGTTTAATTAAAATGAGATGGTGTTTTACCTGGGAGGCGATTAGCTTTATGAAGTTTTAAAACGATAAAACGGAAATTCTGGTTCTTGATTAAGATTTCCAAGACAGGAATGACAGGGGACATATATATATATATATAGAATAAAGACTTTAAGTAGTACTTGAAGTAATACTTAAGTACAATTTTGGCAGGTACTTTATATTTGATACTTAAGTAAGAATTTGGGAATTATTTATTACTTGATATTTAAGTAAAAAAAAACAATGAGTACTTAATACTTGATACTTAAGTAAAAATTTGGAGTACTTGTTGCAGCACTGGTTCATAACAGCGTCTCTTCTAGTCTAGGGTGGGCTTTTAGTTGACTACTTAATTTTACCGTGATGATGTCTGGTCTTTGGTAAAAGTGGCCATACCAGAGCAAGTGATACCAAATAAAGAATACTCAACAAACTACAGGATGTCCAAAGTCATTTTTTTTTTTTTTTTTACAGACTAGATTATATTAATTACTACCCAGAGAGACTGTTTGGAAAAAGAATAGGAGGAAACCGTAACTAATCCTTTTTCTTTAGGACCAAAGAATGTGAGTAATTTGAAAGAGTCTAAATAGGCGATAGAGTTGGAAAAAATCGTTAACGGCACCTAGTGTTTGGTAGTTTTTGGCACTTTTCTAGTGCAAAAATTAAGCTAATTTTTGTAACTAGTGAAATTGGCAAAGATTTATGTAGTAATAAGTGTCTGATCTCAGCTTCTGAAAGAAACACAGCTATAAAATTTGGAAAATAAGCCAAGGGACGCCAAACGCTAGATGTAGACTGTTTTTTAACACCAGGTCCAGAGATGCCAGCAAGTTAGGTTATGTTAGTGTAGGCTAGTTTAGGTTACATATTTAATATACTGCGCTCTTCCGTAATTCTATGTGTTAGTTTTCATAATTTTGCTACTAAAGTAATATATTTTCATGATATTTTGTTTTATTTCATTTACTTCACTTTTTGAGTGTTTATCATATAACCGTTAAGTACAGGAAATTTTACACTGGAGGCATTTGCCAGAATCCCTATGTGGAATTCTTTTTATTTGTCTTAGTTTGTTTTGTCAACTAAATTTAACATATTGAGATATTCCGGGGGAAATTTTCAGCGGGGTTGGAATTTTGTGGAGGATTTTTCCAAGAAAGGCAAGATTTCCGCGAGGATTGGAGTGATTTCTGGACGAAATGTTACACAAAGAGGGATTACTGACATAATTTGAGAAATGATCGGCAATTAAAGTCAATTCAAATGAAAATAATGGTATAGTTTATCCCTTTGGTAATCTTGTGCCTAGGGAAATACCTTAGCAATTGGACAGTGCCTGATTTAGGACATCCATTTTGTAAAAAAAACAGAGAAGAAAAAAATATATCATAAAAAATGACAACAAATTCAAACTTATTATTATTTGGGAGTAAAATCATATTAGTAATTTTTTTTCTATATTTAAACCTAAGAAATACTATATTATTTAAATAGCCATATTCAGCCACGTTCCTCACATCATTTGGCACTTCGACACAACTACTCAGCATAAGATGATGCACTGAAACAACTCAACTTGAATTCACTTGATAGTCGTAGAAATAAGTCGACAGATCAATATGTTTTCTATTTAATTTCTGATTGCTTTTTAAACAATGCCAGGAAATCTGGCTAAGCCTCCACGGGAAAATCTTTCTCTCCAAGGATTTATTCTCTAGACAATTCCATCCTAATGAAAATTTACCCCGGACAATTACCCTTAACATCTCCGCGCGTAAAATTGAATCGGCAATTTTGATCGAGCGATTTTGAGAAAAAAGGGGCATGGGAGGTAGACCCCGAAGCCATGTCGAAATGAAAGTTGGCGGTGGTGGATACAATCGCGTCGGCAACTGCGCGCCGCCAGCGGCGCCGAAAAATGATTGGCGGCGTGCCAACAATTGATCGTCAATTGATTTAGTTTTTTGGCTACTTTTAAAAAGTTTTGGAAACTTAATCGATATCAGGTTTTCTCATAATTCGGTTAGCAATTTCTTTTTAGTTTCATTACCGCGACCAAACATAGGACAAAATTAGGATGAGACATCAATCTTAACTTCACAAAAACATTCTTTTAATCCAAATGATCGACAGCGAAACCTTAAACTGTCTGATAATTGAATGAATCCGACAAAATAGGTAATTCAAAATTTGATTCAAATTCAACTCTAAAACTTGAATTAAACAAATTTACTTGTACCATAAATCCTTGGCTAACTTATGGAACATCAATGGAATCTGATGAATATATCTTACTTTATGTCCGAATTTTCTGGTCTTGCAACCTGCAATCCACTTCTTTGACTACCCTACCCTTCAACCCTCTCTCTCTACGCTACATAAGCTATTATTTCTTATTACTTCAAGATTGAGTCTGTTTTGGGGTGTTTTTGGGTTTTTTTACGCTTTCTTCAGTTTCAATCATACATACTTTCACAGTTTTTATAATAACAGAAATAGGTTTAAGACGATTTTAAATTAAATGCACTTGTACCTTCTCATCCTACATTCTAATAACGATTTGATTGTACCAGTATGTAATCCGCGCATTATACATATAACACAGGAAGGAAGGAAGGGAGGAAGGGAGGACGGGGGGGAAGGGAGGAAGGGAGGAAGGGAGGAAGGGAGGAAGGGAGGAAGGGAGGAAGGGAGGAAGGAAGGGAGGGAGGAAGGGAGGAAGGGAGGAAGGGAGGAAGGGAGGAAGGGAGGAAGGGAGGGAGGGAGGGAGGAAGGAAACAAGGAAACAAACAAGGAAGGAAACAAGGAAGGACAAGGAAGGAAACAAGGAAGGAAACAAGGAAGGAAACAAGGAAGGAAACAAGGAAAGGAAGGGGGGAGGAAGCGAAGAAGGAAAGAAAGAAGGAAAGAAGAAAGGAAGGTAGGAAGGAAGAAAGAGAGGAAGGAAGCAAAAAAGGAAGGAAACAAGGAAGGAAACAAGGAAAGGAAGGGGGGAAGGAAGGGAAGATGGAAAGAAAGAAGGAAAGAAGGAAAGAAGGAAAGAAGGAAAGAAGAAAAGAAGGAAAGAAGGAAAGAAGAAAAGAACGTAGGAGGGAAGGAAGAAACGAAGGAAGAAAGCAAGGAAGGAAGCAAGGAAGAAAGGAAGAAAGAAAGAAAGAAAGAAAGAAAGAAAGAAAGAAAGAAAGAAAGAAAGAAAGAAAGAAAGAATTCTCTACAAAATAATTTTGTCCTAAAAAAAAAGACAACACACACAATTAAATTTATATAGAATATCATGGTACTATAACCTATTAAAACCTGATAATTATTTTGCTGTTCTCTGCGTAGTTTATTTTCTTGCCATCGCAAAAATTGTCATTGCAGTGAGTGACACTAAATCCCATTTATTTTTCCCTCGATTTTTCCATCGTTTTCAGGTCTCATAAATTAATACAGCCCAATATTTCTTGATTTTTCTCCTGGTCATCGAAGTGTTCTTTGCTAAATTTTCCTTCAGGTTTCAAGCGAATCGGGAAAAAGAAATTTGTTGGCCCATTTTTGGGTGTAACAAAAGATTGTGATGATAATTTTTTTTCGTCTTCATTGAGGTTTCATGAAGAAGAAGGAAGGTCTGCTTGTCTGAAGTTTCAAGCAGATCAAATAAAAAGTTGTACCAAAAATAATTTGGCCCATTTGCTCGTTTTTCAGGAGAACCGATTTTTTGGAGGATGTGGATAAAAGTTTCAAGTCGATTTAAAAAACAAATTTTTTGGCCAATTTTAGGGTTAACCACGTCTGCACTTGCAGATTTGAGTTTCGATCCGTTCAGAAAATTTTCTAGCTTTGTGTTTTTCCGAAAAAATACGTCCACATCCTAACAGTCTTTAACGTATCAGAAGTCACAAGAACAGACCAGGTGTTAACCCCCCCCCCCCACCTCTACAAAAGACCAAGATAACATAAGAAGGAATCGTATTTGGTGAACTTTCAAGGCATCCAAAAAATCTTCATGGAAGAACAAGTGCCAATTCTGGCTTTCACTGGTAGAAATGCCATCTGTCCCCACTTCAGGGTTTGCTCCAGCTTGCCCACCTCGGGCAGGCTGGCTGCCGTTGCGATGATCAACGCCCCCAGCTCATTCAGTCGGCCTTGTACCCGCCTGTTCAACGCCACCGTATCTGCAGCTTGTTGCGTGCCAGTCATCCAACGCTTCCCTTGACCACCGGTACATGAATATGCGTGAGCAACGCGGCTGGTGCAACTTCTACAGGAGAATTCATGTACGCCTCATAAGCAGGATGTTCAGCCGGCACCCAATCTGAATTCGGCAACCAGGTACCGTATAACCATTGGTAGGCGCCGCGCATATCCGCGTAGGGTCCCTGGTAGGTTAGCCTGACGTAGGTTCCTGCTGCCAGTTGCAGTTCCTCAAGCGGCGCGGGCACTGTGGCGGATTGCATAATCGGTGTGCAGGCAAAAGCGCGCAGCTGCGCCTCATCAACAAGCTGCGGGTCATCCAGGAACACAGCCAGCATTTGCGTGTCAGCAGTCATATCACTGCTGGTATCAGCACCAGACAAGCTGGCAAACAACACGCCCATCGCCTGGTCTATCTGCAAGTATGAGCCGGTGTGCGCAACCGCAGCACAGCGCTGTCCGGGGCGCTCAACAACCTGTACCTCAAACCCGGTGGCATCACCATCGGCGTGAGCTTGTTTATACTGATTGTGGCTGCCGCCTTGCCGGTAGGCAGCGGGCGTCTGGCCGTATGCCTGTTTAAAAGCCCGGCTGAAGGCGGCTACTGAACTGAACGCTTAAGTTGCCTTATCAAACTAGATTACTCAAGATGCGCAAGGTTGCAAAGTTTCTTCAGATTTATAGATTAGTTTAAACTGTTACCAGTGGAGCCTGGAACTTCAAGAAAAAGTTGGAAAACACTGGTTATTTTGTTTGATAGAAGCGATACTGTAAACACGGCTTGACAGAATGCCAATGTGAAAATTGGCTCGTGCTTGTATCTTGAATTATTTAAGATGAGCCAACGTTGTTCAATAGACAAATTTAAAGGAAATTGGTTAAATTCCATCTGGAAAGGCTCACTGTGACATAGGCCTAGGATAATAAGTAAATGTAGCCTATAGAACCTGTATTTCAGAATGGTAGACACCATTGAGATCAGAGTCTTACATGGAAACAATATTAAGAGGTACCTAATAGGCTAATGTATGCTACTGGTAGTGTGTAATGTTTCTTAAGGGTGATTCAGTAATAAATCCCAAAATAGCCTATAGGCTAGCCCAATGAATTTTCCCTAGTGCTGAAATAAGAAGCAAGCTGCATAAGCAAGAAACTTAACTATATGTTTTATTTGGACAGTAGCCTACCATATGAAGGAAGCCAGAAGTTGAGACCAGCAGCCTTTTGGGTAAACCAATGAAGGTTTAGATAACAATAGCTAGCTAAAAGGTGGATGTAGCCTACTGCTGAATATAACAGTAAAATTCTAGTTAATTGACTTCTTGCTATCTTGGAAAGGGTTTAGGTTAGGAAAATGAATCTTTCAGTGATGGGTCAACAGGCTTAAGTATGTCCTTGGAAGGTATTTTATATAAAATTGGGTATATTTATGTACTAAGCAGAACATTATAGACTACATAATTTATCAGTAATTACAAACTAGTTGTCTATTCCAAGTATATTTTAATTTTAAAATATATGTTTTTTATATGAAATTTTGCCATCAGTTTTAATCGGCAAAAATGGACCTAGGCGGCCGCCTTGTTAGCTAATGTGGTAGAACCAGCACTGGTTCAATTCAAATCATGGTTTGAGCTCAAACTTTGATCGACCAGAATTTGACTTTCGATTCAGTACCCTCTTACCCCAAACAAAAAAAGTACAATAAACTACATGGAGTAAAAATAAGCAAATATTTTACAGATCTTTCACAAAGTTCCTTAAACAGTTAGAAATGAATAATCATCTTTTCAAAATAGTTATATTTATTCCATACAGATATTAAATTTTAAAATACAATCGAATTTATTCATTGGGCTGGGAGGCAATAGGCCTTTTTGGCCAGAGTCTTGAGTTAGTTTTTGAGTCCGCCAATGATTGTAATAAGTTTATTCATAGTAAAGGATATGTGAAAAGTAGAGCCTTGGGACATTAACCTCAACTCACGTATGTTGAACCGACCTCATAATTGGGTCGTAACTTAAAGATCTACGGTTCCTGATTTTAAGTTTCATTTTCCATAAACATAAAATACCAAAAAACTCTAAGAAACAAGGGAAATTGGTGCGTGCACGCTTCAGGCTGAATTTAAAGACTGTTTGTTTGCTTGACAGATTCTATAGAACAGATTTAGGTAAAACTATAGAAAATTTGACTGCACCCCCAACACGGATTCGATACCATGGCTGCTTATTTCCTGTGGTGCAAAAAAAGCCGCCCGTAATGCCAGTGGCCCTTCTGCAGCGGTCTGCAGGTTAGCATCCAGGCGGAGCAGATTCGGGCTGAGCATGCTGTGGCCCAGGCGGTAAGCTGCGCCGGAAAATTCGTTCATGATGCGTGCGTCGACGTCTGGTTGGTAACCGGTATATCTGGGTAGCGCACGGCGGCCGAGCAGGGCGGGAAGAAATTCGTTGAAGGTTATGTGTTGCATCTCAGCGCTCACCAGCTGCCGCGCGCGTTGGTAAAGCTGCTCACCGGTTAGATCCGGGTTTTCGCGATTCAACACATCCACCCAGCGGTTGTGTTCACGCACGAACAGTGTATGCATGGCGGTTAAGCCAACTTGTTCGTTGGCGCGTACGTCGCCCGCCAGGAACAGGCTGGCCGAGGTGCCGCCGGCGTTGGCCAGGCCGGCTTCGTTGAATGGCAGCAGGTCGCCCGCCGAGGTTTTTAATTTACCGCTGCCGTCGTTAGTGCGCAGGGCCGCAGCACGGGTAGCGTCTGAACCGTAGACGTTAGAGGCATCTATCCACCCGGTGATCTCATTAATCTGTTGGCGCACACCAGCCGCGTCGTGCTCATAGATGGAGCGGTTAAATGCAATAGTGTTGGTGCCGGTGCTGTCCGGGTCGAAAAATGGGTCGCCCACGGGCACGCTGATCGGCTGTTCTTCGGGCGGGTTGGTGCCGTCGGTCAGGTCTATGTCGTGATCCAGAAACTGGCCCCATTGCCAGATCGTTTTCACATCGCTTGATGTATCAGTTGTGGTTGAACGTTCCTCAAGCAATGATGCTAGGAGTGTTTTAAGAAAATATTTTAGTTTTAAAGATTGTGTTTTAATCTGAATTCTTGTATATTCTTCTACTTTCTTTTTCATTTGTTTTGCTGAAGACGGCCCTTGGATATAGGGTTGAAATATTCATTTAAAGTTGCATTCCACTGTCTTACAGAAAAAGAAATCCTGTTGTTCTGCTTGCTGTTAAAGTCAGAAAAAATTTTAAGAGGGATATTAAAAAAAGGGAGGGGGAAATAAGCAAATAAATACAAAAAAAGAACGAGAAATAAATGTATATAAAAATCCAAAGGGACACATAAAAGGTGTCAATAACTTAAATGCACAAAGTTAATAAGGAAGTTAAGGAGATGAAAAACCTGGTCAGAAAAAAGGGGAGGGACAAAAACAAGTGAATAAACACATAAAAAGAAAACGAAATATAAAATTAAAAGGGAAATTAGAAAAAAGGAGGGGGAAATAACCAAATAAATGCAAGAACCTGGGCAGCGCCAACAGCTAATAAAAAAGGAGATGATAGTGGGATATATTAATAATTTTTTCTGTGATCAAGAGGACAAAAGTTTCTTCCATATCTGGAAGTAACGTAGCAAATGGGGGGCAAAATAGGAATAGGCTCATAAACAGCTCGAGGCGGCCGTAGTTTGGATGGGGAGTGCCGTTTGAGGGAACTACATGCCATCCTCGGGTTTGTAAGTACATTTTTTTTTCTGCAAAACGTAGGCACAACAAAACCCCAACAATTGGTTATATCCATCTAAGTTATATTGCTCAGAAGTATGTTTGCTCTTACTAATTTTTGTGGTTGTACAAGTGCCTTTCACAACACCTCGGGGTCATTGAATAAGGCTGTTTGATGAAGCAACAAATTCATTGTTCAATAACTTATACAGAACGTTTGCCCCCCTCCTCCCAAAAAAAAGTATAAGCCATATTTAATTGCAGACGCGATGTTTAAAAATAAACTTACCCATTCATAATAATAGAGAAATTATCATAAAGTTTGTATCTTGGACAGACCATGGTAATCACCAGATACACATGTTCTGAAAGGGAAAAATTATTGTCTGGGGCTCTTGCAAGGATCAAGAGATGGACCTTTCCTACTAAAAGCAGTTCAGTAGTTAAAGGGACGATTGGGAGGCCAATCTCATACTTCCAGACTTTCATCGACGCATAACATACTTATGAGCAGGCAGAGCTTTTCTGTTAGGGTATGTTATGCGTCGATGAAAATAAGAAAAATTCATATATTGACTGGAACCCGAAGTATTTTTATATGGGGAATCCTTTTCCGGATTTTTTTAAAAAAATACTTAAAGTTTAGCTGCAGGGAAACAAGAATGTAACTTACGCTAACAGGACAGTGACGTCATATTTATCATGTAGTGTTTCCTTTCTTTGTGAGTCTAAAGACATTTAGCCTTAGTCATAACATGTATTTAAGTATCCAAGTCTAAGATTCTAGCTAAATTAATTATACTCTTGTCCATTTTCACAGTAAAAACCATTTCAGTAATGGTCTCAGCCTCTCATGATGAATAAATTTTTTGTATAGTTTTAAATATTTTACAATATTGGCGTTTTGTCGACCTATAGTGAAGTTTTTTTACCTTTTAGTTTTGTTACTTTTCTTTGAAATGCATAATATTTTTATCGTTAAGCTTAGACGTCCTTTCCTAAATTTGTATCGATGATTTCGTATTTTCAATTTTGATAAGTGATAAATCCAAAATTTCTTGACATTTTCCAATAAGTGAAAAACTATGTTCTGTAATAAGTTCGCTAGAGAACCTTATATAACTATATATGCAAAAGAAAATTACATCTTTAGATGAAATTTGTACCAACTGTGAATTAAGAGTTATGATTTTGATGTTTGGAGGATACTTTTCAGTCATGATGCTAGAAATAAATAAAAACTGGCGGATTATAACTAAGAAACATTTCGGTAGTTTCGAAACTCATACATTTTGAAAAATAATTGTCTCAAAATCTAAAATATATTTCCTAAATACAACGCATACGTGCAGAAATACGCTAGAGATACTAAAAACTCTTAAAAAATTAAAATGTAATTTAAAATGTATGTTTTGCGCAACATTTCATTGTTATAGACGACGTCATTCAGGACAAATTGAATTTTTTTTGTCGCAATTTGTTGGAAAAGAGCTAAACTACAAACGTGCTAAACATCTTATTAATAGCATAGCCGATATAAAGTTATGGTTTTGTCAAAGTGCCGCGGGCCTACTAGCCCCCCCTCCCCCCCCAACCTTCCATGTATGAGAAGAGCCAAAAGCCCATGTAAGGTAGGGTTAAGATTCCGCCATAAATGGTTCTCACCGATTTGATTCGTAAAATGGATACCTAAAAGGCCGTCGCCGTCGACATCGGCTGCCGCCAATCCGTTGCCATGGTCGTAATGGACGGGTTTCCAATCTCTGCCCGCATCGTCGACGATTTCATGTTTAAAGCGGATGTCACTTTCCCAAAAACGATTGCTGAAGGAGAACTTTTGAAAGGTTTTGAATTGTTTGGCATGGCGTAATTGGGCAATTCTCCGACCATGCTGAAGCGTTTGAACTTTCTTTTCATCGTGTTGGTTGTTTTTATTGAAAAGCGAACAGCAATAACAAAGGCCATGTGCCTTATTGGCCTTTATGGAGAAAATGGGTTCTATGAGAGCTATGCTTTGAAGATCGATTTGGCCGCACAGTGCTTTATTCATTGCACAGGCTAGGTCCGTGTATCGCTTTGCTAAATGGGCATTGCCTTTGAGGTCATGGACGCGGCCAATACCCAAATGGGGAAGTGGGTAATCTTTACGCAAATACAAAGCTCGTTCGAAATCCAGCAGAGCCTCTTCCAAATGATTGAGCTTGAGGTGATGTAACCCTCGAATCGTGTAGGCTAGAGGTGCTTTGGGCTCTCTTTTTAGAATCGAATCACAGTGTTTTAAGGTCTGGACTGAATCGTCTTTAAAATAGTAAGCCATAGCCAGGTAGAGGCCAACTTGGCCATTGCCAGGTGTTAGGGCTTGGACCTGTTCAAAATCTTGAATGGCTCCTTCAATATTTTGGTTTTTCAGTTGACTTTTACCCCGGTTAAAAAAGAGCTATATATGAGGCAACCATGATTAGCAGAAAATATGAAGGCAAAAACGTTCAGTTCGAAGTTTCGATTGGTAAGTAAATGTATACTTGCTTTGGCCCTTTTCTCACACCGATGTGTCTCAGTGGAACATGTATATTGACTGTATCAGCATGTTGCCTATTTTAAAAGCTTAACAATCTCATATCAGTTTATTCTTCTCCCCAAAACAACTCTCAACATTCATGTGTGTGCTTGTATGTTTCTTTTGTGTGCTTGTATGTTTTGTTTGGGTTCTTGTTGGGGGTGAAATGGACGCGCAATGTTGAGCAATCACAAACTTGAAAAGGTATATACTGGAGAAAATGAGAATATGAAAAGGCAGGAACCGTTTTTCGCGTTAATTTAAGATTTTTACTAGAACTCTCTTAGTGATTACATTGCAATATTATCCTGACTGTCATGTAGATCTGCTACGCAAGTAAAGGCTCAAACTTTAACAATTTAATAGATAATTTTCAACTCAATGTATTTAATCATTTTCTTTACAATACAATAACATTTTGCGCTGTTTTATCCTTGCATAGTACATGGTACATGGAACTGCACAAGTTAGCACACACAAAGGTTTAAAAATTGAAACAAGAAAATATAGAAGGGGGAACCCACAGCAACAACAAGCAATAAACCCAAAAAAACAAGCGGCCCGCGCCGAAATTGCCACAAACCACCCAGCGCCACAACCTGCAACTCGGCAAGGCGCCCGACGACGGCACGTACACGCAACACATCTAAAAGGACGCCCAGCCCGTATTCGACTTTTGGAAAATAATTAGCGTGGGAGGGGGCCTAGGTACCCTCCAATTTTTTTCGTCACTTAAAAAGGGCACTAGAACTTTTCATTTCCGTTGGAATGAGCCCTCTTCGAACACTCTAGAACCGTCTATATTCGTCTATATTATTCGTTCTTCATTTTAGGTATGCTAATTCATCTATTCGATTACGTTAAGGAGATACAAGTTTCAGTATGTCCGGAATTCAGCAATGGGGGAGGGGGTCTACCACCATATCTTTTTAACCCTTACCTTTTTTCGTTGCTGTCACGTATTATTCCGTCGTGTTTTTTTGTGTTTTTTTTTCACTAATTTATCTCACAATGCAAATGCTGATAATTTGCTGTCAATTCGATGTTCCAAAGTTAGCCTAATTCGATCGTGTCAGCTACCATAAATTTATATACTAAAAAACTTAAACATTTGGCTTCAATACAATTTACCAATCTCAGTTGGGGTTTCTACTTAGCTAAGTTGGTTCCTGTCGCACTGGCTCTGCACAATTCTACGAACAAAGTAAGAGCAGGTTATGCTAAAATTGCCCCGAATTGTGGCCAATATTGCCGTCAGGCCTCAACTAAACTTCGGTCAATGACTTGGGACCATTTGATTATTTTTCTATCAGATTTGCATCCCATTGTTAATATTTTACCAGTGCCGTGTTCATAATTCTGTTCGGGGGGGGGCTACACAAGAAACTTTAAAAACACATCATTTGTTTTAGTTGTTTTTGTCAAGTTTTTAGAGTCGGAAAAATTTTTAGGGGGAGGGTGTATGTTACATGTCAAATTCCAAACGTCTGAGAACCCTACAAGAGTTTAAACGCTCTATTTGCATATCTTCCTTGAAAAGAACGATCCTAGATATTCTTTATGAGGTAATCGTAACAAAACAAGAGTAGCAGAACAAAGATAAATGGCTTAATAATTTGAGTTTTGAAGCCGTTTTAATACGTAAAAAAATCCTTTCATGGCAGGGTAACTATAGTCGATCATTTTGTGCCGTAAACAATCAATTAAACCCCATCAAGACCAAAAACACAATCGAGCAACAATTCTAAGCAAGCTTTATAAAAGTACAAAGGATCGTTACAGGCAGTAATTTGAAAATCATGTTTAGGATTGCATTTATTCGTGTGTTTATTTCAAATCTGCAATTAAAATTACGAATCTGCAACCAGAGTTTCACATAAATCTTCGAGTGTGTAAATATATGGTCAAAAAGTAAACACATTAAAGAATGAAGAAGGGAAATTGGGAGGGTAATGAAAGAAGAAGGGATATAGAGAGATAGAAAGAGCGAAAGAGAGAGAGAGAGAGAGAGAGAGAGAAATTATTTCGAAGCTGCAACACTCTTGCAAAGGTTCTAGGCATCAAATCCTCCTCCTCCTCCCTCCAAGGCCCTCTTAATAATTTTCATCTGTTCATATTATACTAAATTTTTTGTATATTCAATTAACGGGTTAGTTGATTATGAATGATGTCATTTAACACACTTATGAAATTAAAAAATTTCTTTTTCAATAAATTCGCAACAGTTCAAGAAGAGTTCAACGCTTTTGTTAATTTGGTCGAACCCAAGCAGGCCGGGATAAACCTCGTCCTGTTCGAACGGCCAGGTATGAACGACGGTCAGGTGTCCATAGGGATCAACCGCTTCGAAATGGTTGGCGAAGTCTTTGCGCTGGGCGTCGGTGTTACGGTTTTCCTCGCCCAGGTTCCAGGTGACGCCGTTGTGGTGGCCGAACCGGGCCATCAACTCGCGGTAATAGATCGCCCGCTCGACACCCAGATCGCCGTTGTTCAGCAGGTTGTTGTTCTCGACTTCCTGGGTGACGACATGGAGCATCAGCCCCTTAGCATCCATGTGCTGAAAGACGATTTCCCATTGATCGAGCTTTGAGACATCGAAGACCGAACGCTGATCGTCGGCGGTCCAGGGCCAAACATCGCGGCCGTCACCCTGAACGTTCATGGTGACGAAGTAGATCGAGTTCAGACCTTCGCTGGCCAGGTAGTTGACCGCCCCAATGATGCCCTTGCCCTGATCGTTGCCCCAGGTGGGATCGCCCGGCACCCAGTCACCAACATGAGGCGTATAGGTGTGCGAGGGCTCGGTTCCGTCAAAATCGGCAAAGGCCAAAAAGTTTTCTGGGCTGTCAGCGCCTGCTTTGATGAAGTAGGAGCCATCGCCGGCATGCATTAAGTAATGCTCATCGACATAGGTGAGCATGCCCTTGGCCCGGAAGTCGGCGCCGGTCTTATCCGTCTCGACGACATCGAAAGAACCGGACTGACCATTGATGCCACCCACAGGCGTTCCGGCGAACGGATCGGTCGAAGCGGCAATGTCCGTGCCCGTTGTAAGAATCTCAGAATCAGAGAGATGACTTGGCAAGTACTCATTAGATTGCCAGGCTTTTGAGTTTATCGATATTTTTATCATGACGAACACACTGACGACAAAATGCAAAACTACAAGATTGAAAGGGAATCCATAATGCCAGTCTTTGTTTTGGGAAATATACGCTTCAAGAAGCAATAGGGAAACCTAAATGGATCGTATTTTTCATACATTACAGATAAATCATCGTTAGGATTACTGTACAATCAGAATAGTGATTAATTAATCTTCGTATGTGTAATTGCATATGGGCAGCAGACCCGTAGTCCGAAATCATTACTCCTAAGAAATATCAAATCGGGAACGGCCTTGGCCAATATTCTTACTGAGGGGCTAAATGTTATCCGAGGGCTATGGCCCTTAAATGACTTCTTGGCTGCAGGCGTGATGAGCAGAAATAATATGACTGCTTTTCCTACTGTACTATACGTATGACGCCACAAGTATGATTCTTAATGCAGAAATTTCGATCTGTCTTTAGTCTATGGTGAGGTTGCGAAGCTAAGCATACACCAATACATAAATAAACGCCTTCAGTTTCGGTTTGATTCGCTCTCTACTTAGGCATTAAGTAAACAACAAACAGTGCTTAAGAAGTGGTTTATTTAGGAAAAGAAAGTAACTTAGACTAGACGATGACCTAAAAATAGGTTGGTCCCGTACCAGGGCATCATATTTTTCTTTCTTTAGAACTTGTTCTTTATCTTTTACTTACACACTATCTATAAACAGATTTTAAAATTATAGTGAAGTATGATTTAAATAATTGTCATCATCATAATTATCATTGTTACCGACATCACTGATACTGCGGTTCATCATTATGAAAAGCATTACAGGAAACAACCACTAGTCATATCATATTAGCGCTATAGGCCTTTTCCACAAATGCCAACACATTACCATTAACGTCATCAGTTTCATCATTCAACTTGACACTATTATTATTATTACAATCGTCATCACTGTTATAAACATCATCATCATCATCATCATCATCATCATCATCATCATCATCATCATCATCATCATTATTAACGACATTATCAAGGTCACAGTTTTTCAGCTACGAGTCTTATCATAATCATCATTCCGATTCTTATTACCGCAGTTGTCATTCTGCTAATGGTACCAGATATATCCTGTAGGTAGGCCCCAGGTCAAGGTCATTGCACCATAAGTTACATTTTTATTTTATCTTTTTTGTCAGTAATTAGAGAACGTTCTAATAGCGAAAACTGAAGACTACTACTAACAAATGTGTTCCTCTCTTTTTAAATGTTACAATGACTAGTTAACTTTTCGGTCTTCCTCTATTTAAATTTCAACAGCAATTTTATAACATTCCACAGGGTCAAATTTTGATCATGCAGTTGTCCATCTTTCAGGCTGCTATTCCTTCACAGACCTACCCTACAGCTTTCAGGTCACGTCTGCAAGATTTCTAGGTCATCCGAGGTGACTTTTCAAGTGCCAGCTCTCATTGCTGATCACTTGAATGTAACTACGTGCATGCATCTTAGACAATCACAAACAATAGGTGAAGGTGTTTTAGTTGAAATGATTCAATATTCAAAAGATCACGGAATTAACCTCTAGCACAGGATTACCAACACTGTCAGTTTCTAAAGTGCTAAAGTTGACCACATTTGCAAAACGCAGTAGTTTTCGGTGCTACAGTCGACAAAATTGACTGTAATTGTGCTAAAATAGCACATTCGTGCTACAGGTGGTAACCCTGCTCTGACATCTCTTCTTCAGGAAGAACATGTATGGATGAATTAAGGAAAAACACGGAGTATGGATTCTGAAGGGAAAAATAGAGGGATAAAGATCCTCCAGAATTGTTGGTGGCACACATGACGTGCTGGAAAATGGTAAAAATGGCTGGCAATTGTCAACAATTCAGTTTCCAGGTTTCTTTTTTTTACAGAGACAGATGGCAAAAACGCTGCCCAGCTTTGCATCAGCTGGAATGGAACCCACGGCCCACTTTGGCAAACAGAAATCAATCCACTGTGCTACCAAAGGGGGATGGGGAAATTCTCCCTCGCTAAAGACAACATTTTGTTTTGAAAATTATTCTTTATTTCAAAAATTAAAGCTAGCAGGTAAGTAGTAAGTAAGACGGCACTAGACCCTTAAGGTCCAAACCAGCGGTGCTGATCTCCGTTTCATGGCCCTTCAGCCAGGAAGTGCAATGAGGGGTTGGGGGGCAGCCATCCTGTGCTTCCACACATTCTTCCTGCTTACCTTCCCCAGATTTCTCCAGGTACCCATTTAGAGCTTACAGTCACACCACTGACCCCCGTCCCAAACTAAATAACTGGTCACTACGCTAGAAAACCAAACTTAAATCAGGGGTTTATTTAGACCACTAAGCTGTCATTTACTCTTTTACCCAATTTCATTACTTACCTGGTTGCCCTCAGGCGAGCGACCGCAAGTTACCTCCATATGCTTTGTCCTTCATCAATGCTACTATTTCAGTTGACTGAACTCCGCCTTTTCTTAGGATGTCCATGTAACTGTATCTTGGTTGTCCTCCGGTGTGATGTCCATGATTTGGCTGCCACAGCATGAGCCTGTTTGCACTCAGTTCCGGATGCCGGTAGCATTGTCCGGCTAATTGCATTCTCCTATCAGCAATGTTCTCTCCAAACAGAGGGAACTTACCATATAATAACGGGTTTGCTGTATGCATCCACGACTTCACATTAAGTGGTTCTCTTAGCATACGTGTGTATGGTACGTTCAGGAAGCGTTCTATGTTTGGTGCACCTGCTCAGCTCCCACATCCATACAAGAGAATAGTTTCTACTGCAGCCACAAAGAATCAAGTTGTAAGTCCTGAGACATGCTGGACTCCCAGATAACTTTCATCCTGTTAAGAGCTTTTCCACGCTTGTGCTTTCCGTATTTCTCCTTTCTAAGGTATTTAATATCTTTGTTTTTGTTCCAGGTCAATACCTTCCTTTGTCTTCAGTGGTTCCGTATTCTTGACATTATATGTCACGTATTTAGTCTTCTCGGCTTTGAAACTGACTCCAACCTTCTTACACTTAAATTTCACTCTTGTGAATAGTTCCGCAGCTTGCTCACTCTTATTCAATAAAAAGACAATATCATCTGTGGTGAAATTTGACCCTTATGGCTGTCTTGTCACGTGAAGTAAAAATTGGCCTATAAAAATATGGCGGATGTGACCCATGAAATAATTTTTTGTTTATTCACATCTGTAAATGATAAGGAATACTTCCTTAAAGGATTTGATTCGCCATCTTTTTCACACTTTCCGGCAAAACAATTTTTCTGGTCTTGGACACAGGTGTCCCTATGGTAGGTAAGGGAGTAAATAATGTGACAAATTAGGAATTTTTAGACTGCTTTTTTCTTCTCATCGACTTTGAAGACGATTTCCCACTCGACGTTTTTATGAAGGTAACAAACATGAATGAGTTAGTCGCATTACTTGTTGAACAGTCAATGTTATATGCGTCACAATCTGGGAGAACCTTCGTGACTGATACGGGGAAAATTCAAGTGTTTCTTGGAATAATTGTCTTCATCTCATTAATAAATTGTCATCAATTGACATGTGTTGGAGATGTGATTCATTTGTTGGGAATGAAGGAGTAAAATGTTCTATGTCTCGGAACCGTTTTCAAGAAGTTCTTCAGAATTTTTATTTTTTCAAACAACCATACTGCCGATAGCACTGATAAAGCATAAAAGATACGTCCAGTAATCGACATTCTCAACAAAGCCTTTCATGAAGAGGTTTCAGACTCAGCGGAATAGTGTGTTGATGAACATATGACAAAATTCAAAAGGCGAAAATTCAATGAAGCAGTACATCAAGGCAAACCTATCAAATGGGGTTTTAAATGGTGATGCAGATGTGACAGCCTAACTCGGTATCTGGTGAGTTTAGCCACAATAGCCAAAATCAGTGACATTATAAATGCTTCGAGTACAAAAAAAAATATAAATTAATATAATTCGCAAATCTATGTCAACATTTTTCTGTAATTGTCGTGAGAAAAGAAATATTTAGATCATGATCATAACTTCTCATAAAGCCTTGATACTAAGCCAACAAACCCTGTACTTTTAGCGTCATAAAATAAACTACCGTTTTGCGAAATTTTCGACAAATTTGAAAACTATTAGTCATTGTCATTAGATGTCGCAAATCAAGTGAAAGTGACTAAATTAATTTAACATTCGACAAGCATTTCAGTGCAATTTCAAACAGGCCTGATCCACGCCTATTCGTAAACAAGCACACTTGGACTGAACAGGCGTTTTCCTTTGTTAGAAAGCTTCATTCAGGCTAGAAGGCTACGTACTAACTTTTGCGCCGATACTAGACTCCTTGTCTTAAACTCATGCCCAAGCGACACCATAGTCACAACTGTTGATAAGGAAAAAGCCAAGATTTATAACTGAAATGATTTCCCCCTGATTTTATCGTCCCATTTTTACCATAGAAGTGGAAACTTGTAAAGGCAATAAATTAGTTTGAAAAGCTTACATCAACACAAATCTATTGTTAAGTATAGATATGTCTTTTCTTTCACCAGACACATAATACAGATAGGAGAACGGTTGTTCAACCTTCCATTTTTTTTCTAATTTTATGGAAGTTGAATGTTGCTCAACATACAGATAGGTGAAAGGGTGTTTAACCTTCCATCTCTTCTAATTTTATGGAGAAATCATTTTCGTGCATAAAACATCGTATAACACTCCTCAGAGTAGAAATCACCCGAATGGAATTGAAAAGCAAAGAAAGAAACTTAAGAACATTTTGTGTTTTTCAAAAAGTCAATTAGAATTTCAAGTACTTGATTGGTGTAATATTTTGTACAATTGGGCCTTTAATATGGACTGATTCTAGAACAACCTAATGACACTAACACCTAGCATTTGCTATGATACGCTAGAAATCATCCTCATGTATTTATTACAGTGCAGTTTGTGAAGCTGGGATGGTTGTTTCTTTTTACAAGTTAATGTTTCGGAAATGAAGGATAGGGCACGCTGCCCAAATCTCTCAACTAACAGCACCGTGACCAACATTTCCAGACGGAAAGAATTTAGTATTTCATTTGGCCTTTTCTGTTAATAGAAGTTGCTGACTTGATATAACATTTAAAACAAGTATATTTTACCGTAACATTTGACCATTACACCTTAGCACTATATTCTACCACAAAACAATACCAATCCACGTGAGGTATAAAGAACCCAGTCTCGTTAGTCATCTGTTATTCGTAAGCATAACCAACTAAATCGATGTAACTTACCTGGCTGAATTATTGACAGTAGTTACTTTATTCTTACGTTCCGAGTTACGCACCTGTTGGTACACTTTTAAATTAAATATCAAACTCAATGCGGATTTACTTATCCATTACGTTTCTAGGCTTCATCGGAAAGCTAAAGTTGGAGATACCTTTCCGGAACCCCAAATCGCAACCATGGATAATATGCATCGATAAACTCTGTGGCTGCTGTAACAGAATTTCAAGTCAACTTAAACTGAAAAAACAACCAACCACACTCCGTTAATAATATAAAATATAATATAAAAGCGTAAACTTCAAGACAAAACGATACGCAGAAAAACCGTAAATATAACAACGGCAACAAAAATGTCATACAATAAGAGCCACATAACAATAACACGCTTGATATAAAACAATGAATAATGATACCAATTGCGATCCTGCGAATTCTTGTTAACGCAACGACAATGATAACACTGCCGTACAAACTACAACTGCAGCAACCACAACCACTAAACAGTATGGTACCCATACAATTCGGGGGCGCATCATACGAACTGCATACGCACTCACGGACGCACACACGCACGGTTGCCTGTAGGTTCCTTCAGACCCTGTTTACACGGGTATTGGAGTTGCTGCGGATCAGCCTTACGTTTATATGGGACAACATGGACTAGAACTCGTTTGGATCTGCTTCTCGTACCAGTTTGGGTATACTTGTGAAATTGGACCATTTTGGATCTGATCAGGAAAAGGTCTCGTGTTGACACTTGGGATCGGATCCAAACTGGTACGGGTCAAAAATGAGGACAAAAATTGCCACTGCGAGGTAATTATGATGTTATCCCTGTTCAAGCTCCATTTTCGTCGTACTGGTACCATAGTTATAATCTCACTGTCCAATTCATATTCAAAATTGCATTTTATCGCAGCTCGTATTTCAATACAACGACCCGTTGATTTCCTCGTTGAGTTTTCATGCAGAGTTCTGGATCCAAGTGGATTCATGGGGTGCTACGATTGTTAATGACTTTAGACCGTTACCTGGAGTTTCAGGGCAGCTCGGAACATTTTATCAGGGGGGCTAGTGGCCTTATAAAACTCTCTTGCGAGTACTAAAGTGTGACTTCACGATTTAATGAATATCAGAATTTGATTAATTTTTGGACTCGCTGCTTTCTTCTTTTTGAGATAGACAACCTGTCCAAATTTGACAACGATACCTTGAGCAATCGATAAGATACACCCTTTCAAACTTTAAATCATGCCTATCAAAACCTTGTTAAATGAGCCCGGTTCATAAGTTTATGAACTGAGCAAAATTAATAGTGTTTCCTTAAGGCCATTTCGAAATTCAAACACCCGTTTCTCGCAGCTGAGAAGATATTTGAACGCGACATTTAGCATACGGGCATTTGGTGGCAGGGTTAACACTGTGATATAGTTATAATTGCAATTCCTCGAAAAAAAGTTTTTTGTGACGTCATCACTTTAGTACTCAATAGCATAGAGCTTCTCGTAGTTTGCAAACCCTGCCGGGTTCGACACGAAATCTTTCTCGTCTTTGCTTTTAGGATTGTCATCTTGATCGAGAGTCCCATTAGGTCAAAGTGTCCCAAATTTCGTTACAGAAATTTTTTAATGGCATTGTGTTAATAAGCTTTCTCTGTCTGAAAAGTACCTGTGATGCAGGAAAAAAAGTAGAAGCGTTTTTTAGATATTTCGTCAGAAATTGAACACGTATAGACTATAATAGGAAAAGTATAACCCGTCAGCTCACCAAAATAAATCGATTACACTTTTGAACTTTTGCGATATTGGCGTTTTGTTGACCTATAGTGGAGTTTTTTTCCTTTCTGTTTTGTTACTTTTCTTTTAAAAACATGATTATTATATCTTTAAACTTAGATTTTCTTTCCTGAATTTCTACTGACGATTTCGTATTATCAAAATTTGAAGTGACAAATGCAAATTTTTTTTGAAATTCCACAAAAAATGAAAAATATGTTGTGCAATAAGGTGAAGTTCGCTAGAGAATCTTTTATAACAATATATGCAAAATGATTATAAGAAAATCGCATTTTTAGATGAATTTTGTACCAGCAGTGAATTAAGAGTTATATTTTTTTATGTTTGGAGATATTTTTTAGTCATAATGCTCAAAATAATTAACAACCGGTTGATTATAAGTGAGCAACCAGTTCGGTCGTTTCAAATCGTATACATTTTGGACAATAATTTTCTCAAAATCTAAAATATCTTGCCTAAATACAATGTATACAGGTAGAAATACTTTAGAGATACTAAAAGCCCTTAAAAAGTCAAAATGTAATTCAAAAAGTATGTTTAAGGCCTTTTTACAAAATTCTTGAAATTTTTGAATATTGCGCAACATTTCATAGCCATAGATGACGTCATTCACAGCAAATTAATTTTTTTTAAATTTGTTGGAAAAGAGTTAAACTATAAACGTGCCAAATATCTTTGCGATAGCATTGGCGGATATAAAGTTTTGTGCCTACTAGCCCCCCCCCCCCCCCCCCCCCCCCCAAACCCCCACCCCCCCCCCCAACAAAAAGTAGAAAATAACCGTAGTTACAAAGTTAATGGGAGTAGATGGTGATATAGGTGAGCATAGCTTTACCGTTCATTGAATTTGTGTTTTTTGTGAAATTATAATTGGCTATTTACATTTAAGACACATTTAAGGGCCTAAATTAGCTGCCACAGTTGGCAGAATAACTTTAAAGGGCGTAAGGTTACTATCTCTGTTTCCATAGGAGCACGAAATGAAGTAACAAACAAGAGACTAATGAGAGTTCTAGTTCTTCGACATTAAATGTGGCTTCTGCCGTACACTTAAACCTAATCTTCACAAGCTTATCTTGCAGACCAATTTCTTTAGTAGCGAACCCTTCTTTCTTACACACCTACTTACTTACTTGATCTTAGGACATTTCTTCGACTGGACACATTTGCAAATAGCCTTTCGTGGCGAACACTTCCAAACCAAGCCATTCCCTAACGTGAACTTATCTGACAGCACATGACCCCAACTTGACCCTCTTGTAACGAGCACTGCCAAATCCATGAAAATAGCACTTCCCTAACGGATGTTTTTCAGACTATTTTCCCAATATCTCGTTTAAGTATAGGAACGCTTTATCTCAAGAATGACAATAACCTATTTGCCTGCAAAGTGTGAAGGGACATTATGCTTACTTTGACTGTTGACTCGATGTTTATTTACTGTATGATTTCGAAGATTTATGCCATTTTTTGGACTCAACCGAATTTACACTTTTATTTCATCAATCGGAACAAAGCAAGCGGCACGTGGAAATCGGAAACTATTTGTTCATGGCAATGGTTCTAACATCTCATTCGAGCCATGGAAGCTGTTGTTGTTTATTCTAAAGTCATATGTCTGTCACACGAAACTTTGTTCAAATTTCGCGCCAACTTACTCGCCACTTTTCGACATGGCTCTAGTGAACAGAAAAGTGCCTGTTTTCAGGCTCACGTCAGGGTCACCATTTGACGCGGGTGACTGATGGCATAGTATGAAAAGCTAAACGGTGAAAGCGTAGGACCACGAGGAATCGAACCCCGTCCTCCTGCGTTGAAACGTGATGTGCTACCATTATACGATGGTCCCATACCATTGAGGCATAGAAATTTGGGATGTCATTTGTTTCGATTTACGTCATTACATCTCTACTAGGGCGGGGCGGCGAGGGGACCATTTACCCTCCACAGCTGCACATATTTAGTTACCAACTATATTCTGGCGAATGGAAATGCTTTTGGCGTGTCATTAGGAAGCCAATTTGTTGACTCCGACTCAAGATTATCATTAATCTTTTCTCAAAATCTTGTCACAAACTACTGCATTTTGATGAACTTTTTCAATTCCTTTTCTGCCTTCAAAATATCCCATGAAAATTGTGCTCTAAGTCCATCTTGTTTTACATTTAAAGCGTCCTTGTAAGTCTTGTGAGGTTGTTATCTTCTAGGACTCATGAGATTCCCCTGGTATTTTGACAGAGGTTATATGACTGTTACATGGTAAGTGTAGTCAAAGACTTGAAATGTCCGTTCAAAAGGTCTGACCGCTCACAAAGGTGAGGGGGCAAGGGCGGGCGCCGCCCCCTGAGAGAATTCACTAGCTTATTCCGGCCTCCAATACACTTTAGACTAGACAACTACTAAGCTGTCTAGATGCCACATGATGGTATAAATAATGTTCAACTCAAATCTTAAGTGAGATCATCACTCACCCTTACGTATGCCCCTTGATTATCTAAAATTTTCTTGGACAACTGCCTCGAAACCTAGAAAACAACATATTAATATCACTGTGATTGAAGAAACTCAAATCAATTCTGATAATTCTCTAGGTTATTCACGACTACTACGCATTTGCATTTCAAGGCTTGTTCATAGTCCGAGAAACCTGTAAATTCAAACCCCTGGAATAATATGGTTGTTGCTCGCTGTTCTGTAATATTCGAAAATGAATTAAGAACTTTTAACAAGTATTGACGAGGCATTGATTAAGTATCTAGTAGCTTTTGAACAACAATTTAAAACACTGTGGAAATCTATCAATGGACTTGAGCTAATAGTGGCCTTTTTTGTCAACATTTATGACAAACCAGTGTGACTCTTATGCATTTTGCTTAGGGAAACTTTTAAATTCCAAGCAGTTGACTGAACTCCTCTTCAACTAATTTTGTGCTCAATGGGGTAGATAAGGAGAAAGGGGGCTTAAATGCATTGAGATCGTAGTGAGAAACATTGATGAAAATCAAACCTTTAAGCGGCCCACAGACGCACAATAATATTGGCAATAATACTTATGAAGATGTATATATTGATAACATTATTGATGGTCTGTGGGCGATGATTGAAGCACTGCACAGTATCTTGACGAAATCAAAATCCGTAGATAATTACTGACGGTCCGTTTAGGGGAATGCAGATATTCCAGTCAAGAGGAAGATGAAACTGATAAGACCAAAATTTGTTTGTAAACACTTCGTACTGAAGTGTATTTTAAAGAAAATGGCTAAGTCCATTGGCAACTAAATTTTCTTTACGCTGTAGTCGCTAGTACCTCTGACCTTAGATTCCCCTTAACTTGTTTTCTAAGAACAGTTTTATTTGCCCTTTGATATTTGGGAGGAAAGATAAAATATTTTTAATGCTAAACGACATCTTTTTTTGCTCTTGATATTCTGAAATACAGTATCTAAAGGAAGAATTATAAAAAAACAACAGAAAAGCAAGAACGACATCTACACTTGTACATAACTAAAAGCTATGAAATGTTCTTAGTATTAATCTTAAGCCTTTCAAGTCTTTGAGATGTTTTTTAACTTTTACGACTTTCAAGGGTCACGTTCTTTTCAGCTATGTTTTCATCAAATCCGTGTTCGTATTTAGGGGCCATAGGACTTGCCTCATTTTTACTGTGGGAAACTCAGAACTGGGATAAACTGAGCAAGTGCGACCTGATGGCTCTCTCTATTATTTGCATTTGGTGGAAATGGGGCTTATATACAGGCACATAGACTCGACATATCACATTTTATTGGGGCAAACATAACATGGTGGAGGAAACAATTTCATTGTGATTCTTTTATTTAATAACGTCTGCGATGGACAAGCCAGGCGGAAAACGCATTCTTATTATAAAGATAAGTGCCCAGCACAAGGCGCGTAGGTGAAACATAATGACAAAACGTAATCTGATGAGCTTCACTTTAAACTCAATTCTAAGAGGTTTTGCACTTGAAAATTCACAGGTAATAGAGCCTGCATTTGAGCCTACGGCTTTAACTACAGGATTAAGATATTCTAGACTGTAAGTACCAACACTGTCTTCTTTTGAAGAAATTTCTTCAATTTCTTTATCATCTTTATCTAAATCAATTACCACTTCTCCAGAATCACCTTTTCCAGAAAAGTCTCCTTTTGAATCAGATGTTTGGATTGTTAGATAATCAGAAACAACTTGAACATCTCCAAGAATCTTATCAAATTTAGAAGAAGTCAAAATGATTTTTGAATCATATGGAATTTTTGGCAATGGAGTATCAGTAGCTGAACTTTCAATTAAACGCATTTTGTATTTTTTATTTTTTCCAACTGTTACAAGTAACATATTTTCATCAGAAATACTAATTTCAATACTATCTTTTTTATCAGCTCTTTTGATTAGTTTTGAAAACTCATCAATTCTAACACCGAATTTAATATCACTATCACATTCATATTTTTCAAATGCAGAATTTGGCCAAGAAATATCAATTAAAGCAACATGAGATGGATCCATTCCCCTAAATGAAATTCCTTCTGCTGTTGCAACAAATGTTGCTTCTTCAACAAGTGTTGAAATTGCAGAAATGATTGCCTTTAGATCATCAGAACCGCTTGTTTTTGCTCCAAAAGTCAAATCAACTTTGTTGACTTTATGTTCCAGTTAAACGTTATGCGTAATTACGCCAAGTATACTGACATTTTGTACATCGATAGAACTGTGTTGTTGGTTCCAGAAAGCTTTCTACAAAAAGAATAATGTATTTGTTCAGGTAACATATGCATGGAGTATGTTAGCAACGTACTCATCTAACTGCTATCAAAGACTTTAAGTTGATTGCAATGAGGTGCAGATAGCTTCTTTCATCCAAATCGGCCTTTAAAAATAGTGAGGTGATGAGAATCACTGTTTTGACCAGTTATGCACAGCTTACTCTTTTTCTCAGCCACTTAATACCAGTCGAACGAACTCACCAGGTATGGTTGCCTGTCCCCCTTAATCGGAAGTAATACCAATTTTCCGAAAATGATATGATTATTAATGAAGAAAATGTGGTGCATAGAAATCGAATCAGATACTTTACGGTATCTCGCGGAAGAAGCTAAACCAACAATTGGACGTCATGATCATAAGCTTACTGATATTTTATTTCTATTTTACTTATTTATTTTGTCATCTGTGTAACTCATGAGTCAGAACCATCTTTGTCCTAGGTATTCTGCAACGAGAACAAGAAAATTCAGTAGTCTACGGTTCTATCGATGGTGGAAAAACCATTTCAACTCACGACAAGTTTAGGGAACTAGTAAGTACAACCTATATTGTTAACCTGAACTTTCATATTTAGAGATGGAGTGCATCCAGTACGTTTTAGTTTTACAGAACCTTTTACTCATTTCAGTTTCGCACCACCTTTCATTACTCCTACCATCTGTTAGCAAGAGTGTGTTTGAGACGACGAGGTTGTGCACCATGTCTTTTCGTTTCTTCACCAGCTATACCTAATGAAGCTTAGCGCGCGTTAAGGAATAAGAATGTCCTGGGTGGAAAATTGTTGAAAAATTAATTAGTGGGGGGGACGTCTATTAGGCACCCAAGAGTAAAGAAGTAACAATACCAAATATAATTTTTAGAGTTGTTCACATTAAGAGGTTTTATATAAGGAATTGTTACTATAATTAGTAGGAAAAGACCTTATTTATATTATGGCTCAAATGCAAATGAGGAAGCTACAGTTTTGGCAATATATAAGTTTGTCAAAGTTGTAGTTTTCTTCTCGGTGTTTAGGTGCTTAGGTGCAAGCTGATTGGTACAGAAACACATTGCTGAATATGAAGTGCAAATTCCAATGGACTATTCTAGCCATTTCTGTACTGAAGCATGCTCAGCTAGTTAAAGAGGTTTTCAGTACAAAAATGATTTTACTATTCTGTGCAACTTTCATATATATAATCTAAAAACTATTATGGGTTAATGATACTTGAAAGTGTGGTTGGGTTGTAAAACTATCAAAGCATATTTTAATACTGCAATACAAAATAATAGCATATGTAAACAGTGTACAAAATGCATGAAAACTGAAACTGAAACTGAAACTGAAACATGGCTCTGTGGAATACAAAAATGTTCAAACCAATATCTCTTAAAACTTGCATTCACGACCTTCAGCCTCAAAATTTAATTTCTCATATTAAATATAGGTTTGTAGGACAACAATACAGCCCAAAATGTGGGGTCCAAAGGGAGCTACACCTCTCCAGAAAATCTTATCTTTCAGCTTATTCTCTACTGATTATTCATCTGGTTTATAATTGACTCAATGGTTAACAAAACATGTGCCAATTTGTGATTTGTTTTTGTACAGTGGAATCAAGTCTTGCTTCTAAGCTGCAAGACGGCTCTTTTCAATAATCGTCAGTGGTAAGTTTGTGATATATTAGGTCCCCATCATTTCTTTAATCTTCCTGAAGATGGTCATAGTTGACATCCACAAGTGAAACTGGGGCATATTTTCCATCACCAAGTAATGTATAGTGGTGATACGACCAAGCAGTGCACCGTATATTTCAAAAGCGCGCCTTTACGTGAAGTCACTCATTTAAGGAGTGCTCCTTTGAAGGAGGGCTCATTTAAAGACTTGTTTTTAAAGGGTGCTTAATTGTTTGATAGGGCCCTCTTTCAAGGAAATAAGGCACAACTTTTCAGAAGCGCTGCTCAGATTGATATGTGTGCTTAATTTTCAATAAAACCTTCAACATGCAGCTTTAAAGCAAAATGCAATACTAAACTCTTTCTTACTACAACCCATATATATCAGTTAGCCTTGTAAAAAAATACAGGATAATGTTTAGATATTTACATATATAGCACAGCATAAGGTATTAATTTGTTAGTAGAAATATAACGGTGATTAATGGTGGTTCAACAAGGTTACACATAGCGGGAAGTTGAATTGAGAAGATTTCAGAATTGTGTGTTTATCCTGTATGTTTAAAAAGAACCTATCAAGTTGTAAATGCATTTTTGTTAGCAGGAAAAATATTTTATTGCCTTCAGGAATGTCGCGCCTTAACGTATTAGTGTTGCAGTTTTCCTCTCTCATGTAACCTAGGAATTATATTATTAATGATGATAATGAGTTGGGGAAAGAGGGTAAAGAGTATGAAAGATGATAAAGTTGGTTATTAACAATTATGCTTTGATGATAAAGATGAAGGGGAGAAAAAAGAGGATGATAAAGAACGATGGTAAATAGTGATAATGAAAAATGATCTCTATGGTGATGATGATGATCATGATGATGATAATCTTGGTGATGATCACGATCATGGTGACGATCACGATCATGATCATGATGATCATCATGATCGTGAAGCGGCAGAAAATACGAACAAAAGAAATTTAAAAGCCCAGGACTAAGAAATGTAACATAAAGAGAGGAAAGAAGGTTGCTCGTCGGAAGCGTAGATCGTCATACGTATGTGTCTAGGAGTAACTTTTACAACACCATTCGAAGAATATAGAAAATAGCGACCCTAAATGGTGGAGAAAGATGTTGCAATGGTCTACGGAATTGGAATTTAAAATTATACAAAAGCTACCTTTTAATGTAGAATGTCCAAGAGCGAAATAGTGCTACTTAGGTATTTCTGGGGAAACAATATTGAAGCAAAACACTCCATTTCAAATTTATTGGAACAAAAGTTTCAATCAATGGTTTAACATAAACACAAACCTGTCTAAAGTTCAGTATCAGTTCAGAAAAGTACAGTGTAAGTAAATGAAAATCGCCGCAGAAATATATCACTAAACATCATTTGACTTACATCTGGCCTTGGATCCGGGTCGTTCCACAGTGGATTTAAATTGCCAACACGACTACTAAGATTTGTGGTAATTATATAGTTCTTTGGTATGCAGTTACAGCATGGAGCCAAAGTTTGAGCCAGTAAACAGAACGGAGAACAGATTTGGCTCTTTAGTACACAGTTATAGTATAGAACCAATTTTTGAGCCAGTATAGTTTAGGAAGTATTTCTAGCCAGTGATATTGGAAGTTGTTAAGATATTTCATGACCAAACTCAAACGATACCAGAGACAACTTAACTTGTATTTTGTTGTGCGTATACAGCAGAAATGCAGCGAAGTTGAGTTAATTAAACTTCAATTATAGATTATAGTTTCGAGCTAGGAATTCTGAAAAAAAATAAAAGTGATAAAGCGGACCGTAGGTAATTTGATTTAGAATAACAGAAATTATCCAGTAGTTTATTCAAAGGATCAAAAGCAGTATAAAACAGTTACAAAGTCACGAAAACATGGGAAAAAGTGTTTGAAGAGGTATGTCTGAAGAATGAAGAAGAAGTTGGCTAATATCTTAGTTACTTGATCCTTCAACCTTAGTTCCTGTTGTACTTCTTAAAGCATACAAGGCGTCAGTGAAGAGCCTCAAATTGCCTCGTAAGTAGGCACCAGTGTAAGTATTTTCCCACCCTTGGATTATGCTTGTCTTGGTGGCACACCTGTCTCGTTCACATTTTCTTCGAAATATATTTTCAAACCTTCCCCATTGTCATCCGTCCCTGGATACCTCGGGAGAAGCATTTGAACAATCTGAATTCTGGCATGCGAAACATATAGCCTATGTACTACCATCATTGAAAAAACATTGAAAAAATTTGCAGGTTGCTATAACAGGGCAAATGTAGCGATGCTTATGACGTATTTACAATTTACTTGAATATGATAACGTCTCCAAGTCAGAGCTCTAAACGTTTCCAAATTTGATCGAATCACGGCAAATGAACTCGTCATAGTGTCTGTAATTCCTGTATAGACATTCCCTATCGATTTTAAAGCGCCTTAAGTGATATGAATTTTCGTCGTTGAGTGAATGTGATTTTCAGGAAAACTCGTCCTGAATGAGTTGTTGAGAACGAGTTTAATAGATGATTCCCTCCAGGAAATGAGCAGAAGTTGTGCGAAGTAGGAATCGCGTACTCGTACTCGCCGTGGATCTTAACCACCCTAACACGCTATTCCTGGATGATACACTAATATCCTCTACGAAGACTTACCGTTATATTTTGAAGATGCCAAGTATGATCAACCTTGTCATTGCATTTTTGGAAAAGAGTACAGTAATTGATATAAGATAATTTATATCGGACACTATAGCATATTGTTCAAAACGAAATCGTACATTACCCAAGTTGGTTATCATCTGTGTTAGTGAAGACTGATGAGGTCGTTTGTATTTTATCCAACGACAGACTTCCATCGTTATTGGTTGCCTTGTTGTTTTATTTACCATGGAGATGCTATCAGTCACTTCAGGTTTTTATTAGTTGCACAGTCACTATGGTACATGTCTTTCGTTAATGGTAAGGTTATAATTGACAACAAGGGACGAAAATCAGCAATAATCAGCAATATCAGCAATAGTCAATAATCATCAATGATAATCAGCAAACACTTTGCATCTTTTTAGAGAAGTGTGTCTTTGGGTTTACAAGATTGATTATTTATATATACAGTTTAGAACAATCGGCTGATGTTAATTACAAATAGAAAGAGAGGGGAAATCCCTATTGCACATTGGTTACATCATTGTTACTATAGATGATGCAAGATTCAACATAACACCTCCTACTCTACGCTAACCCAAGTTATTATTCCCTATCGGCAGCCTATGTTGCAGAAAGGTAAAATTGGTTTGCTTGCTTGAGTGTCGAGAAATACCAGGAACTAGGACAATTTTGTTACTCACTTTAACCAAACCCCACAGATGGACTTTACAAAGACCCAGCTTTAGCAAAAAACCCAGGAAGATAATCCTATCAATATATACTTACTTTTTAAAATAAGAAACCAGTTTATAAGAAACCAGGGCTCAATCTCCCCAAAAGTTAAGAAACTCGAGGGCTGGATGGGGCTTCTCTAAGAAACCTGAAAATCTCTTCATGAGTAGGCTAACCTGGAACAGATCGTACCGTAAATGAACTGTGGATTTAGTAACAGCAGTGTGACTAGCCCCCTCCGCGTATTCCACCCCCTTCTATTTGGTACCAGAGAAGAAGAAACTGCTAAGAAACTTTGAGGGCACAAAAGGTCAATATTTTAAGGAACTTCGAAGGCATAGTTTCATATCAAAAAGTGTATGGCAATTAGGATGATTTAGGTGACTGTTCCTGTACCTACATTATCATATGCTTTGATGTTTCTCTTGAAATCGATACTCAGGCACGCAGACAAGGAGGCGGGGGGCTGTCCCCACCCAATAGGGGGGATCCTATTTTCCACGCCTTTCGCTATGCAGCTTTGCTCGTTGCTGATGCAAGTAGAATAATCCGAGCGTCTGATGCTCATAAAAACGACAGATTGGCCAGAAACATTACACTATCGATTAATAGAATGTATATATCTCTCAATCCAAGTAGCACAAATATTAACTCAAAGTACTATATTCGCTCTAAAAAAGTGAATCCTATTCGAATGGGTGACAAAAACCGTTTTCCTTACAAGAAGGTTGAAGTGGAATTAGTAGACGAGAACCTTGCTACGGAAACTGAATACGAAATGACCATAAAAGAATACTTGGAAAACTTCAAGAAAAATGTTGAAGATCCAGAAGGCAAATTGGGCAGATATTTTAGAGATTATATTGTGACAGATTCAGAGCCAACCATGGAAAATCTACCTCACCCTCTAGATCGAGAAAAATTTTCAGTTGATGGAGAGACCCCTATCTACATGAGGCACTGCTTAAGAATAGTCTTTACTGGTGACAACTTCCTTCATAGCACAAGTGATCAACAAACGATAGCATATAATACTCATACAACTGCGTGCGATGAAATGCAGAATATAATTCTTGCTAAGATATCCGCTACAAAAATTCCTCCCCCTGAGCCTGTTGTTCAGCCTATGCTAGCAATGGGGAGATTAGAAAGATACGACGTTACGTATAGCCTGTTGGCTAATAGGATTACTTCGGTTTTGGGAGCTGATGGTAACAGATTATGCTTTGCGGATTAATTGTAAAGGACGGACCTCAGCCCATAATAACCAAGATTATGAAACCTCCCGAAGTAATCCTATTAGGTAAATCCTAATTTCAAGCGGGAGGCCTAAGCTGGATTGCCTAGGGGACACAGTTTTCCATTCACGAAATAATCTATGGCTAAACAAGTGTATCTGTACTTCATGCTCTTTAGAAGAGTCGTAAAAAGTATTTACTTTTCATCTCAAATTCTAAAGTAACCATTACTTTTAGGTCAGCTGTACATTATGGCACTGTTAATATCTATCCTTGCAATGTGCGATCACTGAAAGGCACACTCATTCATTCTGTTCTTGATATAAATAAAAACATCCAGGTTGTAGTGGTCAAAATATTTTTCTTAATGTAAGGTTCTGTTTATTTCGTTTAAAGACTTACCTGTTTATAGGCTGTTAATTGGGACCGATAATAGCTGTTGGTATATATTTGACGTCAGGGGCAGTCTAACAACGATCTGCGTGAATCAATGCCGTTACAGTGTTCAAAATGGGGAGGGGGGGGGGCAAATGATTATATCGACCATAATTTAGCGCCTCTAAGGTGAGTAATGGTAATTGGGAGCTTATGTGGCAACTAGTGAAACAGGTTACCTAACCCAGTTGGTACAAGTCCATACCAGAAAGGCACAGTAGGCTTTGAAATGCTTCTTGGACATAAAGAAAATACTCTAAATCAGTGTTTTCCAACGTGGGGTACATCAATCTCATAGGGGCAAAACATTTTTAAGTGTGTGTGTGGGGGGGGGGGGGGGAGGGGTTTTATCCGGTGGTTTTTAAAATTTTTTCTTTGGTGGGGGGCCTGGGGGGGAGGAGCGTAAAGAATGCCCTACTTGGAATAATTAACACTTTACACTGAAAATTTACTCCGTCCTGGGAGTCCAGAAATTTAGTTCCCTTCCCAAAGGAAAACTCCAATTACAGATTCGTGCCTTTAGATCTTTATCATACTTTAACTTAAACCTGGGCGAGCATAATTGCACGTAATACCTTCACCCTTTTCTGCCAATCTTGTAAAAGGTATCTCCGACCAGAAACGGTACCTCTTCAAAATGAAAACGTAGTATGGAAACAAGCAAAAATATACATTGTAACAGCAGTTTCCATCATTAAAGCATGCATTTGAAATTCAAGAGGCAGTTCAATATTAGCCAAACTAAGACTACATAGTATATGTAATCTAATTGTTAACTAGAGAACTAAAGAGATAAAATTTTAACGTTCTGCCTTGTGGCTTAGATTAAAAATCATGTTGACGAATTACTTATGCGCAAGAAAAGCCACTTAATTACAAAATAGAGTACTTGAAACCTAACTTTCTGAAACATTTTGGTTACAAGGAATGGCACAAAGACTATGCCAAAATCACCACATGGGGACTTATTGTTCTGTTGTTATTGTTGTTACGAACAAGGGCTACGAGAATTCTCGCGTCGAATTGTGGAATACAAAGGTACATATCTAACATGCCTCTAAGGATTAAAATTTAAACAACAACTCACTTTCAATGGAGAGTAAGGAGATACTTTTTGTTTCTTCTTCTTCTTCTTTTTCTTCTTTTCATTGTGCAGCTGCTGCTCGCATTTCTCCTTAACTTCCTCATTGAGCCAAAATGGCAATCCTTCCTTGGCCAAGGCACGTGACACAGAGAGGCTGATCTCAAGCTGTATTGAGCTAGATGTCCATGTCCACTGGTGGATGATTGGGAGCTAATGTGGTGACTAGAGTAATAGAGTATGTTAACATCAGAGGTCACCTAACTCTGAACGCATGCCACGAAAGCATGGGTCACAGGTTTGATCCCCAGTGGTAACATGTTTTCTATTTCTCTAGTGTTCTTTTCAAAACTAATGTTGCAAATCCTCTCTTCTCAATGATATAGTACTTTCTAATTTCAATGGGCTTTGGATAGATAGATGGGCCAGAGGAGAGTCCTTCTTTGGTCAAGTCACATGGTGCAGAGGGACTGGTCTCCAATTGCATTGAGCTGGATGTCGATGTCCACCGGTTGACGACTGGAAACTGATGTAGTGACTAGAGAAGTAGAGTATGTAACCATCAGATGTCCTTGCTCAGTTGGTAGAGCACACACTGCAATAGCATGGGTCATGCGTCGATCCCAGATCTTAAAATATATTGAAGAATAAAGATTCATTCACTGTCTGGTAATTTATTAGTTTTCGCAAGTTTAAGATAATGTATCAGAAAAAATTAGCTTTTTTCAAACAGCACAATTTCATTCAATGTAGAGCATCAAGGTCAAGGCTCAGGGAGATAACCAGTGGGGGGGGGGGGGGGGTGTGAATTCTGAAAAATTAAAATAAAGTTTTTTATTGGTTACCCACAAGGCAGAGAGCATAAATTTGGTGAGGTTTTCCAAGTCGTAATCCCTGCACAGTAGTAGTAGTAGTAGTAGTAGTAGTAGTAGTAGTAGTAGTAGTAGTAGTAGTAGTAGCAGTAGTAGTAGTAGTAAGAATGCTATTAAGGCAATCCACATATCGGATATTTCTCGGCTAAGATACTCTGTGGCCTTTCTTGATTGGATGATGACGGAGAGAGAAGATTTAGATCGTCAAAAAAGGAAACTGTTAACAACACACAAAGGTTTACAACCTAAAAGTATCTCCTACCAAGTTAAAAGATTTAGATAAGACTATTCCTTGTTTCTTTAATAAAAGATAAAATACGTAGTTCAAATTGTACAAAGCAAGATCCTTTGAACAGATTATCTTAACTTGTTATAACGAAAGTACTGAAAATTGAAAAATCGGATTAATTTGTAGTAGCTCCCCCACCTATTGCACTTCAACTTACATTAACATATTACATTAAAATTACGTTCTTAACTCGTTACAAGAAGTACTGTATTCCACTGATTTTGGGGCAAAGTTAAATTTCAAATGATACAAGATAAAAGGTTTTCGCACCTAAAAAATACGCATGTATCTGCAATACAGCAATACTTTAGCCTTTTGTTACAGTTGTTAATAATTTCGAGTGGGGGGTTCTCATCCATAAAATATGGTTTCTTTTCAATAACTATTACTTTAAGCTACAATAAGTTAATCAGAAGAGACTCCTTACCTCGATAGATGATTCATTAGCTTCCTTAGCTTCATCGACTAAAGCTTGTATGCGTTTCTAAACAAAAAATAAAATAGCAGTAAGTAATAGTTGATACTTTACAAATGCTAACCAAAATCACTGTTTTGAAAATCATCAGAGGGGGACTACTGGAGATGCACCATTTTCTCAACAGCAATTGGTGAGGATTGTAGCTAGATAAAGATAGATAGATAGATAGATAGATAGATAGATAGATAAATAGATAAATATATAGTAGCTAGCTAGCTAGGTAGCTAGATAGAGAGGTAGATAGATCATGTATTTAATGTACTCTTGTGCTAGGCGAATTGTTTGTTAAGAACATGCCCTGTTTAACTGTTGGGAAATGCTCATCTGCTAGGGAATGCTCATCTTATCCAGACCTTGTCCTGCAAAGAGCATAGGGGCTTTGCTAAGAGAAATTGAAGCGTTTACATGTTTGTGAATACAATCGCCGCACCATCGGAGTCCAACCAGTATGTGTGTATTAAGAAACAGGTTACTTAAACCTCATTGTTTCTTAATTGTTTCTCACAAACTTGAGCCTCTTACTAGCAATTGAAACCTTGCATAAACAGTGCTCACATATTATTGTACATTTATTAAGTTTGTAAAACATTTCACTGATTTTCAGACTAGTTTATGTTATACGTTCTTCTTTATTTGATGTTTGACGTTAAGGCAATGCATATTTACACCCTTCAGAGGTTTATGAAATAACCTTGCTAAAATTTTTGATTTATAATATTGACTAGCTTTAGTATTGTTTGCACTTTTCTTGTTAAAAGTTTGTTTCCGTTCGTTCTTTATTGACGTTTCGCTTCTTGACTTTTCTGATGTTTTTGATATTCCACATAGTTAAAAATTTACCCTAAATTCCAATAGCAGAATTGCAGATTTGTTATCTAAAGGAACAAATCTTCTTCTTCTTTGGTGTCATCCGATACTGGCTTAGACGAACTGGGAACGTTGTTGCGTTGTTGCCATTTCTCTTAGTCACGGGCCGCATCTCACACTTCACGTTTGATCTAAAGTGCTTGAAGTTTTGTAGGAAAGTCTTTCTTTGGCTGTCCCTTGCTCTATTCCCTTCAATCATTCCACTAACGCTGATCTCTTTTAGTTTGTTTCGTCTAATATAGTGTCCAAGCCGAAGGAGTGTTAACTGCCATTTTACATTATTATGCTGTCTTGCTATGCAGACAGAAAGAATTTGTTTTCTCGCCAATTCAATTAATCTTGTTTTTAGCGGATACCGATTGGTTCAAAAACACAAACCATTCAGGCAGTACACATTCTGATTGGCTCTTTCAAAAATACAGTTGGGTATACTCTTTCATACACTTCATATCCGTCATTCTGACGTTAGTACTCTGAGGGTGTCAGACGAAAAGGGCTTTTAAGTACACAATGTTTTCGCTATTTTGTGCAATATTTTCCATTATTGCCCGAGCGAGAGCGAGGACACTTACTACGGTCAAAATTTGTTCAGTAGATGCTTGTAAATTTTTACCCCAAAAATCTTCTACTCACTCATTATGAAAACCGCTGACTAAAGTAATCGTTGCGACCGTTTTCATTCAAAGCCATTTTTAGTTCAAAGTTTGTTGTTGTGAAGTGTCGGTAACCGCCACTCTTTGAAAAATTTTACTCCAAAGATTTGAAAAAGAGCAATTCATTCTCTTTGATGTTCTGCGATGTTCATTCACTTACTTACTTTGAACAAGAAAATCAACGATCTAAAAAAATGCAAAGCCAAACAAAAACGGGGGGCTCATTATGAAGTTCCGTAAAATCTGGGGGTATTACAATCAATCAACTATACTGAAAGGAGTCTGAAACAAAGTTCTTCTACACTCCTTCTTTTTAGCTCCTGAAAGTCCATTGTACTTAGTTAGCATATTCAAGCCTCGCATTTTACTTAGTTCAGCATGCTGTTGTTTAGGTAGTCCCTTGGTAAGTAATTCTGCAATCATAAGTTTAGTTTGGCAGTATTATATTTCGAGAGTTTGTAAATCAACGTGCTCGCGAACAAAATGGTAGCTAATGTCTAAATGCTTCATCTTTCCGTGACTTTGTCGATTCTTAGTCAAGCAAATTGCTGATTGGTTATCTCCCATTAAAGCGGTTGGCAACTTTGGATGTAGTCGAAGATTGGCACTGAGTTCCCGTAACCACAAGATTTCTTGTGTGGCTAAACTCAGAGCTACATATTCTGCCTCTGCTGAAGAAAGTGCCACACTTTTTCCTTTGGCTTTTCCATGTAATCGCTGCCCCTGCAAGCAAAAACAGATATCCTGGTGTAGACTTCCGATCATTGGGATCTCCTTCCCAATCTGCATCAGAGTAGCCAAATATTTCTGAGTTTCCATCTCTGGAAAAAACTAGTCCATGATCTTTCGTTCCATTTACGGAAGATACGTTTGACGGCTTGCTAATGTTGTTTTATTGGCCTTGTGCAGAATTACTATGTAAACATAGTTTAAAGATGGAAATAAAGCATAAATGATCAACAAAGACTTCTCTGTAAACAGCATAGCCTTTAGCCAGGAAATGAGAGGGTTCGAAAAATTGTTCGCCATTTAGCTCGGGAGAATCAATTTCGGGGTTTCTTCGTGTTCGCGAAACCGTTTCGTCCATGTTGGTATAAAGTCGTGACGTGTAGCAGGATGAAACCCAACATAAATATTGTATACCTACTAGTAGATCTGTCACGGAGGGGGGACATTTCTCCGACAGGACTTAAAACTGAGGGAATTGTGATGCAGACGCTAGAAATACTGCAGACATCCCCCAATCTCTAGCTTTTCAGAACAAGGCCATCTTTACTGCCCGTTCCTTTAAAGCGACTATCTTACCCTTGTTGACAATTGATCTGGCCTCTTACATACTTGTATTCTATTGCACGTAATTGCTTACCACCTTCATAGTTGCTTGAACAATTTGGTTGTCAGTTCGTCCTCGATGGTACCTTTTGTTTACGTTACGTCTACTATCTGTAAGCGTGGCCTCTTAGGGCTCACTGTAACGCATCCTAACACAACCCCCTCTATTAAACTGCACTCTTCTTCACTGCACCCTTCTTCACTGCACACTTCTTCGCTGCAGTCTACTTCACTACATTATTCTCCACTGCACTCTCCTTCACTACACTCTCCTTCACTGCACTCTCCTTCACTGTGCTCTCCTTCACTGCACTCTCCTTCACTGCACTCTCCTTCACTGCACTCTCCTTCACTACACTCTCCTTCACTGCACTACGTAAATAATGACGGACAGAGACTTCAGAAGCTCAACAGTAGATTTAGGGACATTGTCAACAACCGAAACAAAGACCGGACCTCTCAAAAAACAACACAGGTCATCTAATTAACAGTTTCATGTGTTGATGATGATATATGTTGACGCTGTTTTTGTTGAATATATGTAGGTTTATGTGTGTATATTTTGCATATGTGTATGTTTGTATGAATGTTGATCGTTCATTTTGTTTGTTTATCTCTGCTTTTGTTTGTTTGTATCCATTTCATAAACACTACCATGACCTTTTCTTGTAGAAAACGATAGAAATGTTATTGTATCTAGAAAGTAACGATAAAGATATAAACTTTTAAAAAATCATTTAATCTAAGTAAAGGTGATATTGGTGTGATGGGAAGGGACAATATAAGTTGTTTATATCGATACTGTAAGAGAGTCATGTTAAGAACAGTATTTTCCCTTTATCTCTTGTGTGATAAGGGGAAAATATTTCCTTTTTGTTAAAGAAAATTGGATGACCTTATCTAGAGCTTCTCGTTTGGTAATTGAAAGAAAAGTGTGCATTAGTACCATGACCTTACGATAACCCCTGGGGAAAAAACCCAACAAAGAAAGACGAATATGTGGTCTGTCCTTTGGCAAAAAATACAAAATTCTATGTTTTAGTAGATAGGTAGCCTACTTGAAACTTATACAGGAGGGTTTTCTGATACGCGAAATGTGATGGTGTGATAAATCTGATCTTCTTTAATTTCTATTCAAACAATCCCTGTGTCTCAGTCGTTTTCTACACGTTGTCATAATTGTAGTTTCCTTCTTGGCGTTCTCCCTATAGTTTGTCGGTGTAGTTGTCACCATAGTATTTACATTTTATACTTGACTAGTTCGCTCGACGGAATTTGTAACAGAGGAGTAGAAGGGCCTAGGGCTCAGCTCACACCAAGGTAATAAAAATATACAGGCAGAAACAAAAGCACAGAAGAGTTAAGACAATTAACCTGTGAACAGATGGGGAAGTGTGTGCCGGGTACACAGTCACACTACCTACCAGCCGCCCCTGCCGGCGGTAAGCATCACGCTCAATATTTTCAGTACATGTCACTATTGAATACGTGCCCAATATCTATTTACAAGGGGTGCCCATAAGGTAGCTATAATTCAGGCAAACATAGGATAAACATGTACAATACGTTACATAAATAGCAAAGAAGATGTTTTCCAATAGAGAAATATTCCTGAGGTCTCTCGATGTTGTACTTAACACAATACAATCGTTTAAAAATTACATCGTCTCTTTTGATACAGCATTAAATTAGCAAGAGTAGCATTCCAAAAGCTGCGCTCCGTTCTAACCAATCGCCAAATTTTGATGAAAACCCGAAAGCGCGTGCTTCAGTGTTATGTGATTCCAGTACTTATTTATGGCTGTGAAAGCTGGGCAATGGACAAATTCTGCCGGGACAAATTGGAGGCTTTTGAAATGTGGTGTCTGTGGAGAATGATGCGCATCCTATGCAAGGACAAAGTGATAAATGTTGAAGTTTTGCGCAGAGCCAACATCGAACAATTATTTTTTAAAACAATTCAGAAGACCTTGTTTCCATAATGGTCCCTTGTTTCCATAATGGTCCCTTGTTTCCATAATGGTCCCTTCGAGATTCGCATACAAAAATAATAGCGGCAAAAAAGCCCGAAATGTAAACCTTGCCCTTCAGCGACTCTCTGCATCGATATACGATGAATTGTCAGTATAAAAAGGGCATTTTCAAGAGGATCCAATGACAACGTAAAGTGTAAATGATGATTACTTCTATCTAAGATCAATAACTCCTTCAATTTTATCTCAAACTCACCTCAGCGTCAGTTGTATGTTGTATGAGCTCTGTCTTCACATCACCTAAAAACAAACAAACAAACTAACATGCAAAGACTAGTTCTCGAAAACAAATACAAAAACGAGCTATTAAATCAACCGACTAATCATTTAAAATCAACAAATCAATCATTGAAATTTATCGATTAATCACTCAAATCGACCGCTTTATTATTCAAACGATAAAATATTTGAAGCGTTGGCTTAAAATTCAAATATTGCAGTAAGCAACGGATTCATTTTACTAAATGTTTTCGCCAGGCACTGGTCAGTCGACTAGGCGCTGCACACAACCCAGTTATGATATGAAAATAAAGGTTCGAATCTACCACCCTTCTGGGCCACGCGTTGTCGCTATGCCCTTTCTGATAATGGTTAAAGGAGTGTTTGTTGATGTTTAAGGTTTCAAATTGAAGGTTACCGGTGCTTGGCGTGACGGAGGAGGAAGCAAACGATAGACTGGTGTGGAGACAAAGGATCCGCTGTGGCGACCCCTAAAAGGGAAACTGCAGAATCGAACAACACTCAACCTTTTTTAACTTCTAAATAATTTAATTTTGAAATAAAAGAAAAAGAATTTTAGTATGTTTTAAGAAAAATGCTTCATAAAAAGCTGAAATTGACAATTACGCAAAATTTCCCTGAAACATCATGTACGGCACATTTAAAGTACCCTGTCTGGTTACTTACTACATTTTAAAAAAGACTTTCTTTACCATCTCACTACTAAGCGATAGTGATAAAAGTTTACTACAATTCACAATCCTTAAAATTGCAACCATTGCTATTGCTTATTGTCAACGGAATAATAATGCTATGTGGAGATTCGATTTAATGAGTAAAATACAACAAAGCAGCTATATGCAAGACTAAAGATCTAATCATAACAACCACATACTGTGCGTGAATTTGCTGAATTAAATACTTTTAACACCTTTTCTGAAGTCGATAATCTGTCTGCAAGGCCCCGTTCACTGTTTGTCTCGACATGGGCTTCGGGTATGAGATATTTAGAACAAGATTCGAATGAATTGTCAAATAAATGTCCATTGCTGGAGACTTTGAGTTCTCTCTAAACAGTGATAACATGGATTTTACATCAAGTACCTCTTTCAATCTCTTAACACTAAGAACATGGCGCAAGAACGATTGCGCTGAAGGGCCCTTAAATCACCAGTATATGATAGAGATAGGAGACCAATCAGTTCTGAGATTTAAGGGTATCATTACTTGCACTGTTGTCGTTTGGAGTATTCAAAACTGAAAGAGGCGTTGATGCACCATGACTGACTGTATTCCCCTTTTGGTGCCCTCAATTAGTTATAGACGGGTCTATAATGAGAGGAAATACGGTATAGACTTTAATGTCTTATGTGAAAGAAACAAGTTGCTTCCTAATTATACGAGATTGAAGCTCTTGTGTCTGGTTGGAGTTGATACAGCTATTTCTTCTTTAGTCTTTCTTATTATTTTTGGCATCTTTGTTTCAGAGATTATGATAATGATTGTCACAAGAGTACATTGAGTATATTTTTGTGTCTAAAGTATTTGAAAATGGTAAGACATTGACTCTCTGTGCATCTTCCATAATCCATACCTGTATAACTGCCGATCTTGTCCTCTCAAACGTCTGCAAATCTGCTCAAATACGTTACTTCATATTTGAAAGTACACAAGTAACCGTTCTGATTTCTTAGCGAGTTATATATAACTTTACTTCCCGTAATAAAGATTGAAGTGCTTCAATCCAAACGGAACGATCAAGGTAGAGAAGTAATACATCAAATCCTTCATCCTGATGAATAAAGAACCAAGTTTCTACATTACTCTTGGGTGCCTAATAGATGGGGGGAGGGGGTTGGAAAATTTCCAAAAACTTAA
>JAAAKM020073195.1:225244449-225440112 GCA_010016025.2 Alatinidae sp. Z8VKAUB7J3 | reverse complement strand
GGAGGGGAGAGAGGGAGAGGGGGGAGGGTAGACGGGGGTTTGGAAAATGACGAAAAAGAAAGTCAAGAAGCAATGTTTAGAATCAACTGCAACTCCCTAAACATAAGGTAATACAACACAAACAATAGCCAGTTACTCGACGTCATGGCAGTCTCCTACATGTGTTCAAAGATTTTAAAAATGTTCCTCTCGTCCTCCTCTGAAAAAATATATAAAAAACTCTTCTTTTATCTGGGGCGAGATCGTGATTCCTGAAATGCAGGAAGGTTGCCTCTAAGTTTGGCGGTACTATCGAAATAAAAGGTCTTAATAATAGTCTGATCTCTAGTTTGTATTCCTGTCAAATTACATTGAAAAAATATGTATATCCAATACTAAATGGCCGTATTATCCCTGCCCTGAAGTAAAAAAATTCATGCGTCAACTACATTCAAACTTCATTTGATGACACTTCTTTATGAAGTGATCTTCTGAAGTTTGTGGTTCCAAATCACGAGGGGCAAATAACTGCAAAAAAAGTGTACGTGACTTCTTTCTTTAGTAATTTTTTCCCCTGACCTTTTGATTTTGTTTATGACTATCTCACTTTTGGCTTTTTTTCTGACTTTTTGACTTTTTTCTGACTTTTCTACTTTTTTTCTGACTTTTTTACTTTTTTTCTGACTTTTTTCTGACTTTTCCCAAATAGCGTACGTGACTTTTTTCAGTTATTTGCCCCTCGCCAAATCATTCCACAAAAAAGTGATATTAGTTTGCTGAAACTCACCGGAGACCATCCTGCTTTTGCTATGTGTAGGCGTAACAAAAATGATAGGGGGCTGGGGATAGTGATTCATATGATGACGCAAGTCTCACACATTGTAAGTGAACAATCAATTCCGGTAACGTCCGGTACTCAATTAGTTGTAAAAAAAATTGAGGAGAATAATATTGATATACTTAAGCTACTCAAAATCAAAACAAAACAAGGAAACGGAACGGCCTTGGTTACACACCGGCATAACTCCATACTAAAAAGATCGATTGCTGTGACAGGGAATATGTAGAATACAGATTTTAAGAATCTATTTCAAATACGCATTGGTTAGTATGGAAGGTTTTAGTCACTGTTCTTTTGTTTCTAAAAACTTTCGCATTTTAAGTGCTCCGAAAAAGAGAACCAGTTATGTTATGTCCGATACTTTTCTGAGGATAGGAATTTATGGGAAAATATGAAAATATCATTAGAAAACATAAATCTCTCTTTCATTGTTTCATCTGTTGTAGTTTAATCTATTCCATTTGGTAATCCAAGAAAGCAGTCTCCGCACACATGATAAAGGACTGCTTAAATGGTTTGTTTGTGCGTTGCAAGCAAGAAATTCATTGAATTTTCTGTGACTCTTTACAACTACTGGTTGTGTATTGAGTATATGTGCTTGTCAAGGGTTTTACAGGTCAGTACCAGGAAGTTGTTTAGGTTTCAGGCATATAGAGTCACTTCTGCACAAGTAAAACAATTATACTGATTTAAAGAGTAGTTGGGGTATTAATCAATAGCTATGCCTTAGAACAGTTAATAACCCTTATCAAAATTTTTCGAAATGCTGGACGGGCCGACTCGTATGCATTTATCAAATAACGCAGGGGTAATTGAAGTCCAGGAAGTCCAATTATTTATTTTATAGGAAACCAGTTTATAAGGAGCCAGGGCTCTATCTCCACAAATTTAAGAAACTAGAGGGCTGAATGGGCTGCTCTAAGAAACCTAAAAAATCTCTTAAAGCCGTTTAGATAACGGGTTATCGACTATATCGGGACCGGCAATCGAGGCAAGGACTGGGGCCCGACTATATCGGGACCGGCACTGAAAGGGTTAAAGAGCATTTTCCATTCTCTACTCCAGGTGAAGAGTGTACTAAGATCAGTTTGGATTTTCTCTGTGTCTTCTTCAGAAGCTATATAAGCCTGTCAGGGCCAGGGAAGCATACAGGGGGCAGTGGCGGACACTTAAGGGGTGCAAGGAATTTCTTCGGCCCCTAATAGCTTTTGTTAAAAGAAAAATTAATCTGTGTAAAATATACTAGACAGTGAATTAATTTCAATAACCGTATTAAGTTGCTTAATATGGAGATGTTGCCATGATTTGCTTATGTTTCATGTATAACAGCCCTTGTTAGGAAGGCCAATCATGTATTTTACCCCCTAATAATTTGATAATTACCCCACTGTGGAGGAGCACAATTTAAGATGGGCCCCACAAATTATGTGCTTACCAAATTGAAAAATGTTAGCCCACTTGGAAACCCTTTCTTACCAGTATGCATTTGCAATAGCAGCAAATGCAAGACTTGATGTTATCATAAATGTGTAACAGTTACAGAGTGCTTTGGCCCACAGTGTCATCTGAGGTGCTACAAGCCTGTGACAATGGGAGGTTCTCTTTAGAAAGATATATATTCTAAATTAATTTCCTCACAGTTACAATGTACATTTTACAGAAAAGGATAGTCAACTTCAAATTATAGAGACTTGCTGTTTCATATTATATATACATCATCATGGAGTTAGTATCCTTAGAACTGCAATATATACAAACTTTTAAACACCATAGACACGTATCGTTGAATTTTCAGTGATTTTGTTCGTAGAAAGAAATATTCTGAAGGGAAAACACGCTCTTCCGCAATTTTAGAATAGCCAATACCATTTTTATAAGGAATATTTTTGAAGACAGGGTTATCCCTGTCCTTTGCCGACTGTACAAACAGTTTCAAACAGTCCAAAAATCAATAAGTTCAGTATTTTGATGTTTAGACTACCAGTTGTACCTACTCATTGAAAATGAATTCATATGTAAGCACAAAAGACAAGATCGTTGCGCTCTGATCAATTCAGTTCGTGCAAAGAAGGTTTCTGAAGTGAAAACAAGCTCCTCCTTTATTGTCTTAGCAAGCAATGTCATTTTAATCATGATCTTTAATGGATTGAATGCTTTGCCTTGAAAGACTTACGACCCTTCCCTTACCAAAGATAAACACTCAGAATATTAATGTTTATACTACCGGTTTTATTTGTCCTTTGATAGTGAATTCATATTTAAGCACAAAATACACTTTTTTTGCACTCTCATCACCTTGGTTCATGCAAACAATGATCCGTCAGTTTGCAGATAAAACGAGTCAGGTTTTACCTTGAAGTTGTTTTAGTTTGGGTGCTACTATAATTGTGATAGCTGCTTGATATCAGGGTTGGGTTTGGTCTAAAATGTTACACCTTGCGTAGCTTGTAAACACGAGCAGCCCTTTGAGAAATGTGTAGCTGAAAGTGGTGACTGCCCAAAGCAGATAGATGTGGGAAACAAAAATAGAGTTGCCGATAAAAACTGTATCGCTTGGATCCGCATAAAAATTTCCACTAAAACGAAACTTTTGGAAAATGCTCTCTAGAGTGGAACATAATGAAAATACAATTCCCTTGTCCTATTTTGGACGGGGACTTTCCTCAACCGGAACTTTTAAAATACAACGATGTCATTTTAAAGCTAAAAGCATTGTTTTATTTAAATAATTAACGGGAAAGACCACAGGCATCATAATTCTGTCAGCACTTCCTTGGTAAAGGGTAAGAACCGTAGGGTTGACGTTATGCCTTCGTATGAACATGTGCAAAGTCGGGTTAAGGCAATTGTGCCACCTTTGTGTCGACGGGGATCCTTTGTCTCGTTTTCACACGGTAAGATACGTTTTCAAATTTATCCGCCATAGTGTGGACGAGGCCTCAATTTGGTTAATTGTTCTTCCTCAATTGTGATTGTTAGTTGCATTCCTCATTGCCTCCCTCTGTCAAGATTGACCTGCTCCTGCTCACGACCACGCAATTGCCGTAATTTCTTAGTATATCTCTTTATCTTCGCAAAGGTTCAACTACGCTTAAACAACCCCGATACTGACAGTTAAAATGTTGAGTGAAAGATTAAGTAGTTTGGTCATTTGATGTAATACGCTAATTATTTAATACTGATCACTTAAATGGCATTTCACTATAATTAAATGGCCTTTATAAATAGCAAACCTATTTTTGAAAGCGAACAAAATTGCCTCGTCATTGATCTTTAACTTCCACGAAGGTTACAGTCTCGGGCTGGCTCTTTGAAGAATTAAGCATTGGTGTTTAACAACTCATAAATTAACTTTTATTTCAGCTGAAATTAAGAAGTAAAATTGAAACTTAAAACGAACACAAGCTATTCTATACATGAGAGGGGCTTCCACTCTCTCAACCCCTTTACTCGTCACACTAAAGTTTTATAATGCTACAAAAAAAGCTTCTTGCTTCAGTTGAACGGCCTCTGTTTTGAATTTTATCGTTCTTAAATAATTGGGACGAAAAGTCAAACATCCAATCAAAATTTTGAGACAGCCATTTTGATCAACGGTGTTGATAGTTCCGGAAATTATGTCTTTGGGTATAACAACCCCCCTCCCCCATCCATCAGGACAAGGGTTCTAAGTTATGCTTTAGGGGCATATAAGATTTTCTATAGAAAATTTTGTCGTAGAAACTTCAAAAAGGGCTCATTCAATTGGAAATTAGGAGGACTAGTGCCTTTGTTATCAGTCGAAAGTGATCGGAGGACAAACGCCTCCCCCCCCACAATGTCTATCATTTCCTAAAACACTTCTAATCAGGATTGAGATAGCCATTTTGTTCAACGTAGATGAAAGTTCCAGAAACTATGTATTTGAGCATGACAAATCCCCCAAGCCGTCAGGGCAAGGGTTGTAAGCTATGCCCTAGGAAAATACAAGTTTTTGTAGAAAGTGTGGTCAGAAAGGAGGGGACTCATTGGTAATCTTAAGCTCTAGTGCCTTTTTTAAGATTCAAATTGATTGGATGACAGCTAACGCCCCCCCCCCACATACACACGTCGTACTGTTCCAAAATGCATCTAATAGTAACCCTCTAGCCCCTAGGGTGCTACAAAATTTTAATAACTTTAATTTGTTCATGTCTTTATTAGCATACAATCCCAGTTATCATTTACAATAAGGAATACTGAAATGGTACGGTATAATGATGATAACAATAATAATAAAGAAAATGATAATATTCGTTAATAATTTTATTAATTATTTTTACATTTAATTGCAAAAAAAACAGAATAGCGTCAATTCCTAGTTTTCTAATTTGTTGACCCCTGTAAAGCAGTGAGATTATACAGTGGTTAAAGCATTAACATATCGACCAACAAAGATATGTAAAAAAGATAAATACAAACAAAAAAATAATAATGATAACGGTAAAAGCGACCAAAAAATAACGAAAGCAACTGCAATCAATAAAGGAAGTCCATGTTGAAATTAAAGCAATGAAATGAAAAATAACCAAGATTTTCTTAGCCAGTTCAATCCTTGTTTGTCTAAAAACTATGTTAAAATTGTTTTTAACAAACCAACGTTAACTTGCTCACGTAACTTTTGATAAATTCTACAAAGAGGATTAGCAAACCCGAATCTGTAAGTTGATATTCATCCTACTGAATCCACTAGATTTCACACGCACTTTCTTTTTGTCCATAAACTTACTGCAAATATCATATTAATAATTTCTTCCTACTTTTTGCCTTCAGATGGTTTTCCTTTTGATTTCTCTCCGGTTGAATGCAATGTAGAATGTGTCATAAAAATATTCTGTAGCCTGTCATTATTTACAAAATTTCTTTTTCGTTTTTTCTTTGTTTCCCTCTTCTCTCGGTATATTTCTAATGACTTCTTTGATTGACAGTGTTTGTGCAATCAAATTTTGAGTTATTAACAATTCTGAAATGGGTTATAATTATAAAAATATATATATAACATACAAAATCCAATTTTGCCTAGTACTACCAGTTTATAAAACTTGGCTATACCAGATATATTTATAGCCAAAAAAATAACGTGTGTACTGTTGTTATACTTGAACTCTTTCTGTCCCAGGTGAAGAGACTTGCTGGATCCAAGAGTATGGTACATTGACAAAGATACAAAAAGAAATTCAGTAATCAAACTATGAGGTTAAACATGCAGTAAAGCGTCTTAACTTCCCATTTTCATATATTGTTACACATATTTATTTAACCCACTTTCCCTCTGACCAAAACAGGTTTACACTAGAAATATATCTACAAAATTCATAATCCTAAGGCAGTTGTGCCCTGTAGAAGTTATGGATTCATTAAAATTAATACAATCTGAAATTTTCTGTAAGGGCAGGCATCTTAATTTGCCTTTCCCGTTGTTACCCTTCCCCCGTCTCCTCCACATAATATTGCGAGGGTCTACACAAGCCAACTCCCCATCCCTCCCCTCAGGTAGGCCTACTAACATTGGCCGTAAGTGGGACCAGTAGGGCCTACCTTTAGTGGGTCTTTAACCAAGTGCATAAGTGAGAGAGAAATGCATAAACCATTAAAATGCAAGAGGAGCTTTAACTAGGATAATAACAACATTCCTTACCAAATAACTACAGGAACTCGATCCCTTTTGGCTGCTGGCACTTGAGCTCCGTAAAACCACCAAAACATTAGATGGGAATAATGACCTATGCACCCTTTGGATCTTCTTTGCCCTGTTTGGAATTTAGACTCCACAGGGAATGCCAAAATAACGTCCAAGGAGTTTCGCTGACCGGTTGTTCAACCTCCTTAAAATGGCCCATACAGAATATGAGGCATAATCTTTGATTTGATATTGGAGAGTGCAACACTCAGACATATTCCATGACATTAGTCAACTTTGGAAGGCGCATCGGAGTGTGCTTACCCTTGTCGACTAGGTACGAAAGTCTTTCACAGTTTATCGAAAGCGCTAACCTTACAAAGCAGAGGCAACTTTGTAATATGTTTGGTAAATGTACGGCGCCAAATCAATATTGCGCAACGGAATGTGACGAATTGTAAGGCAGATTTTACTACCCATGGACAAGTGGAACTCCCTTGCTTGTAGTGGTGCACTGTCTAGTTTCGCGATTAAGTCCGGCCCCTCAGCCAGGAACAACCTTCCAAACCAGTCAAGTAGAGCAAGTTTTTTATCAGGTAACAAAGCTGTCTAGACAGTTTATCCCGGCTTTTTGTAAGAAATGCAAGGTAGGGAACCCTTTTTTAGGTAAGACTAACTTTGTGCGGAAAAAGTGGGATATTGAGTGAGACCATAAATATCACTTTTGAAGGGTTTCCTTCTCTAACAGGAGTTGATGTATAGATAATGTCATCGTGGAAGGCATGCAGGTAGGCACACTCCGTTAAACAGCCCTCGAAAAACGCGTGAAGGCAATAGCAAACTTAAATTTGTGCCGCGTTCGGGAACACATATCTACCCTAGGTTACATGAGAGAGGAAAACTGCAACACTAATACGTTAAGGCGCGACATTCCTGAAGGCAATAAAATATTTTTTCCGTTGTTTTTAAACATACAGGATAAACAAATGACTCTGAAATCTTCTCAATTCAACTTCCCGCTATGTGTAACCTTGTTGAGCCACCATTAATTACCGTTATATTTCTACTAACAAATCAATAGCTTATGCTGTGCTATATATGTAAATATGTAAACATTATCCTGTATTTTTTTCCAAGGCTAACTGATATATAGGGGTTGTAGTAAGAAAGAGTTTAGTATTGCATTTTGCTTAAAAGCTGCTTGTTGAAGGTTTTATTAAATCAAGCACATATATCAGCCTAAGCAGCGCTTCTGAAAACGTTTGACGCTGGAAATTGTGCATACTGAAAAGTTGTGTCTTATTTCCTTGAAAGAGCGCCCCATCCAATAGTGAAGCACCCTTTAAAAGCAAGTCTTTGAATGAACTCCCCCTCAAAGTAGCACTCCTTAAGTAAGTGCCTTCACTTAAAGGCGTGCTTTTCAAGTATACGGTGCACTGCTTGGTCCTCTCACCATTATACACCGCCTGGTGATGGAAAATAAGCCCCTGTTTCACTTGTGGATGACAACTAAGACCATTGTCAGGAAGATTAAAGAAATGGTGGGGACGTAATTTGTCGTAAACTAACCACTGACAATTATTGAAAAGAGCCTTCTTGCAGCTTAGAAGCAAGACTTGATTCCACTGTACAAAAACAAATCACAAATTGGCACATGTTTTGTTAACCATTGAGTAAAACGATCACAAGTAAACTGTCGAATCTGAAAAATGAGGGTGTTTACATCGGGATACCAGCCGCGATACATATGATTTCGTATTGACTTGCCCTGACTTACCCGCGTCCCAGGCATCCTTGCAAACTACATATATAATATTACATAAGGTCTGAACAGGTGTGACAGTACCATTTCGTTCATAATGACAGAATAAATTTGTAAAACATTCCAAAAACATCCTTAATCTTTTCATTGTTTGGTATTTGAAAACCGTTAAGGATGCTACTATTCGGCCTATATATTATTTTATATACTTTCTTCTGTTGCCACACACAGCATCTACAAATACCCTCCACTGACTCATTGAATGGAGGGGCTATGCTAGGCCAATTTTTATCGATTTCAATATATTACTACCTCTCAAACTGCCATTTTTCCGTAGGTGGTGTGGCGCTGCAGACAATCTCTATCTCTTACTTATCGTTAACAAACAATAGAAGTACGTCGAAAGAATAAGGAGAAGCATGTAAGAGACTCCAATAAATGTCATTGCTGTAAAGAAATTTCTAAGGGACCTTGCCAAGTTTAATTTCTACCCAACCTTACATCTGCCCGTGACATTCTGTCAGAAAACGCACCTCCCAACTATTCCAACCGAGGGGTGAACCCCGCCAAAGAAACCATGTGCATATTTTCTGGCTATTTTAGTAATCTCGTAAAAGTTTTGTTGTAGGTGGTTTACCCTTCGATTCGAAACGCCTCAAGAATTAAGTTAGGGAGAGTACAAAATCCTTTCATACTTTTTAAACCTGGACAAAGAAAGAGTGTCGGAGTTATCAAATCTAAGGATGTTATTCTTAAATTGAAATGGTGATTTTTATCTACATGGAATGATAATCGAAATAAGCAGAGCAAGGGGGTAGGAAGTGAAGGAAGGTGAAGGGAGTTGAATCGGAATAAAAGCTGGTTTTACAAATTTTCAACATTTAGGGCCACAAGAATTGCTTTAAATCGTTTTAACGTCAGGACTTGGGTACTCGTGATAACGTAACATAATCTTGGCGAAATTAAGATTCAACTTAAAGCGAGTTGTCAGTTATTTGGAACCGTCATGTCATCAATTACAATAAATAAATTTTATCCATACATGCGCTTGTATAATGGCTTTCGTCGGGCTTCCAGTGCATTTAGACGAGTCAGATCAAAGCCAACCATGATCCAGTAAAGAACACAGGATACTCGGCTTTATAAACAGAGAGGTGACGAAGGCTCCGAGTAAGTCAATACAAACGAACTTGAAATCCACCCGCCTTAAACATAGGTCGATCGGCTCAGCATTCAGTTTCGAGAAGAAAAAGTTTATCGACGTGCTGGAGATAGTATCAGAGGTGCAATTACGGTAACTAAATTTTTAGGTATAATATTTCATTCCTCTTGAAAACAAAGTGATCCACCATCAATTTTTAAGTGACAAGTGGGAACAAAACCATCTAAGCGACTGAGTTTATCTTTCAGATTATAATGCGTCAATTAACAACAGAAACACAAATCAAGCCATACTTTACCTCTTGCTCTTTCAGTATATTAGCAGCTTCAAAGTTCACGTATTTCTTCTCGGAGGAGTCCCAACGTCTACAGGTATCCTTGGGCTCAACTGCAACGTAGTTCGACACAAGCATGACCACTTTGCTATCATACCAGCGCACCAAGCAAACTTCTGTCAATTTTTCAATTCTCCAGTCGATGTTTCCCATACGAAAGCGTTTCATTCCCTTTTCTTCCATCACTTCGCATCCTGAAAGACGGTTCTGACGAATAGTCCCAACGCAATCACATCCAATCTCCTTCAGATGAATGACAAGGTCTACGCTTGAAAACCAATTGTCGAAAAATATCTTGGGCCCCGCTTTGGGTTCCAGGGATCTCAAGAGCTCATAACAACATCTCCACCAAGACCAAAGGGCCCAGCTTCCACAGTTCCTTGGCCTTGGTAAAATTTGATGTCATGCATGCTCCCACTACTTCCAGCTCAAGTAAATACTTTGAACCCCACTTGTGCAGCTTGTTTGGGAGATACAGCTGCATAACAGTCTTTGCATGAATGGGATAATCTGCTCATTGATACTCTGTCTTTCTTCAGGCTCAGTTCTCATCAAATTTTCTTGCAGCAGGTCAACTATGGGCCTTGCCTTGAACAAATGATCATGTCCAGGATTGGTTTTTGGCTTGCACTTACTGTTGTCATTGAAGTGCAAGTACCTTTGAATCAATGTGAAATGGTCTCAGGACATCTTTCCAGAGACGAGAGTATAGTTCAGCTCCTTCTCTTAGTAGAGATTGTAGCTAGGCAATCTTATTATTCCCATGTAGAGTTATTGAAAGGTAAGAGTAAAGGTGAGCAGGACTTTGGATTCATTAGTCTTTATTCCATCAGTCTATTTAGCAATAGATTAATTCTTGAACCACAAATACATCAATTAATAATTATATCTTCCCAGACAGTCAATCAGATAATTAATTGGACTCATTAAACTAACATTTTAATATGTTAACTCAACGCAAAACAGAGTTATTCAATCTTCATAACGTGGTAGTGAAATTTATATATTTTTGCATTTTGTATTTTTAATTTCATCGAGAAGAGAGGGTTTGAAATGTAAGTTTTGAAAAGAACACTAGAGAAATAGAAAATATGTCACCACTGGGGATCGAACCTGTGACCCACGCTTTCGATGCGTGCCTTCTACCAACTTAGCTAGGTGACCTCCGATGTTAACATACTTTTATTTCTCTAGTCGCCACATTAGCTCCCAATATCCACCGGTTGGACATCGACACCCAGCTCAACGCAATTGGAGACCAGCCTCTCTGTATCATGTGACTTGACCATGGAAGAACTACCCTCCGGCCCGTCATCAATCCAAAGCCCATAAAAGTAGAAAGTACGATCGAGAAGAGAGGATTTGAAATGTTAGTTTTGAAAAGAACACCAGGGAAATAGAAAAGCATGTCACCACGGGGGATCGAACCCGTTACACACGCTTTCGCGTCGTGCGCTCTACCAACTAAGCTAGGTGACCTCCAATGTTAACATACTTTATCTGAATGCAGGATGTTCAAAATTATTTTATATGGTTAGGGTACTCGATAACTAAAATATTTAGCGTTATTTTATTCTGCATTTAAGCCTACTCGCCCCCCCCCCCCCCAACGTAAGATAGGCTTAAGCTCTTGTACACCAGTGACAGTTTAAATTGTGGAAAAAAAGATAAAAGTTAGCCACACTATGTGCTCTGGGCACGGGCAATTTTATGGCTGCATATTATGAAGTGAGCAGTGGTGTTTGAATTTATTCAAATGTTATATATAAATATATCTTCAGCATTGAAAAGTCAACAACCTCTTAGCCAAGCTGTTGTTTCATCAATGATCACAAAATTAATATTTATAGATGGGGTACAAGAAGCCAGACATATATTATAACATCGAATTTGCTGTTGGTTAATTTGTTTTCAGTTAATGTTGGCATTAAATCATAGGGAGAACGCCAAGAAGGAAACTACAATAATGACAACGTTTCGTCTTTTCTTTAAGACCTCGTCAGGTCCTTGTACATTGGAGGTTATAACGTTAATAAACTCTGGCACAGATATAAAAAAAAATATCTGTCACTAATTACGGGATGCATTGCCGCAAATAACCACGATGGACTGCTGTTCCGGACCGAGTTACGCTTTCAGACCAAGTTACGCCAACCTCGCTTCCACACTAATGAATGAAAGAGAGGGTCAAATTTACACTTGGACCAAGTTACGCCAACCTCACTTTCAAAAAACATTGTGAATGTGCCTGCAGCGTAGCTTGCAAAAGGACTTCCGATAAAGTATAAGTACAAATAGAATTAGAAAACACACACTGTTTTAAATAATCATGTCTATTACAGAACAACAACTTTACAATCAAGCAATATCGAAAGTCTCGAACGAAGAAACGTAGCACATAGACGCACAAAGAAATGTAGCGAATAGGCGAACGAAGAAACGTAGCACATAGACGCACAAAGAAATGTAGCGAATAGGCGAACGAAGAAACGTAGCACATATACGCACAAAGAAATGTAGCGAATAGGCGAACGAAGAAATGTAGCACATAGACGTGCAAAGAAATGTAGCGAATAGGCGAACGAAGAAGCGTAGCACATAGACGCACAAAGAAATGTAGCAAATAGGCGAACGAAGAAACGTAGCACATATACGCACAAAGAAATGTAGCAAATAGGCGAACGAAGAAATGTAGCACATAGACGTGCAAAGAAATGTAGCGAATAGGCGAACGAAGAAAAGGAGCATATAGACGCACAAAGAAATGTAGCGAATAGGCGAACGAAGAAACGTAGCACATAGACGCACAAAGAAATGTAGCGAATAGGCGAACGAAGAAACGTAGCACATAGACGTACAGAGAAATGTAGCGAATAGGCGAACGAAGAAGCGTAGCACATAGAAGCACAAAGAAATGTAGCGAATAGACGAACAAAGAAACGTAGCACATAGACGCACAAAGAAATGTAGCGAATAGACCAACGGAGAAACGTAGCTCATAGGTGAACTCAAAGCTTTTCTGCTTTTACATTGACTGACTCCAATACGGCCACATGAAATGCAGACTTGGCCTTTCCTATGATACGGAAGCAACCATCGGTGCAAACTTTTACAAAGTCTTGGTTCTAAAGCAAGTGCTGCCCTATGGCTGAGTATTATTGCTATGCAGACGATAAATGGGGGGGAGGTGGAAAAATCCCCAAAAGGGTAGGAATAGATGGGGGGTTGGAAAATGACCATAAAGGAAGTCAAGAAGCAATGTTTAGGATCAACTTCAACTCCCTAAGCATAAGGTAATACAACACAAACAATAGTCAGTTATTTGAAGTCATGGCAGTCTCCAATGTGGCTTCCAAGATTTAAAAAATGTTCCTCTTGTCCTTCTGCTCAGTGACAGTATTATTGCTAACATCTGTAATGTACATCTTCACACTTCTTCAAGCCTCGTAAAAGGCCACCGTCATCTTTCAATGTGTGATTTTCATATTTTAAAAAGACATATTCTACTTGCCCAACAAAGTACCTCCTCAAAAAAATTTCATGGGTGGGAGATTACATAAAAATTAATAGGCGGGGGGCTGGAATAAGAATGTCCTGGAGAATTTTTGAAAAATTAATTAGCGGGAAGGGGGGGACGTCTATTAGGCACCTAGGAGTAAACTACTATGTGTTACAGTGTTTATATTATTGGGTATCTTAAATTACCAGAACTCTTTCACTACATTTAATGGATTGGGGTTTTATGACACATCAGGCCTCATTCCATCATTCTCATCATATCAGTAAATGTAAAACATGAGTGGAAAATGGAATATGTCTCTACTAGGATGTGATGGTTGCATACTTTATTGATTATAATCATATCAGAAATATATCAAGTACAAATACTCCCTTTTCATCTTCATTTGTATAATTTACAAAGTTTTACTATATATAGTAAATATTGCTGTATGTAACTATATACTAGAAGAGTCTTCAACTTTTCTGCGGAAAAAAAAATTCCGCTCGACATATGCATAGACATGATCTGCGCATGTCAAATGGGTTTTCAGGCGGAAAAATCAGGTCGCTCGCAAAATTCCGCCTAGTGGAAAGTAGGCTTTAAAGAGAACTATATCATCCAAAACACTAGCCGAAAAAAAACACATTGCAGCAGTCGCTATGACGTATAAGGACAAATCTTTTGGAAATCTCAAGGAAGTTCTGACTTCATAGTAACGTTGCCCACGGAAGCTACCTTTAACTTATGTTGACTCATTTCAATTGAAATTGTTTTGAATATTTTAGTATGGCTCTCAATACTTGAAGGTGTCATGGTAGTCGAAAAAAGAATCATGCCCTCCTCGATGGAAAATTAGCCTTTGGTAGACTAAATTCATCAAACGGGCGTTATTATTTTATCAAGTTGCTTTATTTGGTTATTTACACAGGTTTTTGAGTTGAGAAAGTTCGACGTTATTAACACTTGCGTTAATGGCCATGCGAAGTGGCGGTGCCAACTCTCAAAAGGTGGAAGAGGGGCATGGGGAGCAATTTCTAATGTTTTATTGACAATTCTAAGCCAATGACGTCAGTTGTAACAAACGTGACCACAACGAATGGATGAAAGTGCGTGAGTTGAAAAGACTTAAGAATATCTTGAAAGGCAGAACTACCATAACTAACCATGTTCCCATATTAATGACTTTTCTTTTCTGTTTCAAAAATGCCAGAAAACAACAAACTAAGGGGACAAGAAGAGGACCTCAACTCCCACCCTCTGTTGCTATTTTAGCTTACAATACTGTTGTTTCACAAGAGATAAAGTAATAAAAGAAGCACTCACTCCTGTAGTATAGTTGATAATGCTTCAGCTCTCTCCATTGCCTCTTTTCTTCTCTGAAAGAAGAGCAAGTGGCGTATTTGAAAAATGGTTTCGGCATGACAATGTGAAATAGGCCTATTATGTGTCATATTAACTATCCAAAAATATGTACAATAAAGGTCTTTTGTACATTGTTAAAGATACCATGTATAAAACTTACAATAAACTGATTACTTCAGGGTAATTACTGTTGAAAACTCTGTTTATTCATGTATGATGAGGTGACAACCGCTGGTTCATACGTTCGTATTAACAACATTAATTACTGGTCAGAATACGGAGAAGATCAAATGTTTTTGTAAATTGGTTGAATACATGCTTGACCTTAACAGTTACTACAAGTTTCCTAATTCTGTCTCACCTTTTATTTTATTACGTTATGGACCCAGAATAATATCCGAAGCATATCTGAAAAGTATCAATACGTTTTAGGTCGTGTTGAAGGTGAAATCATGATCGCAATGGCTATGAAGACAGAGGAATTCATAAGCGTGATTATGTTTGCGAAATTGAACAGATCGAATTATAGATCATTGACATTTAAAATGAGGCTTCGCCTGGGAAGTCTTGATTTGTTTGATCTAGTTGATGCGACTGGGGTTTCACCACAGGATGCAGTGCCTGAAGCAGAAAAGAAAAAGTTTCACCGGCAACCAAGGAAAGCATGGAGTCATATATTTTTATCCTAGTTATATCGTGTATTGCTTACGAATGTCAACAGGGTCGCGCAATCTGTTAAAATGTCGTAAGAGAATAATTTGATTAGTAACTAGCAAAGGAAGGACATGGCAGATATTGGGGATTTTAACTGAGTTTACAAGGACCATTAAAGATGGAGGTAAGACATTTGTTCCAGCAATTTATTTTCATTAAGGATAAAAAACAATTTATCTGTAAATTTGGAATTTTGGCTATGGCATACTTTTAGCCTTTGCCTGAAAGTTTATGAAACCGTTAGAAGGGCAATTTTCATCAGAGTTGAGAAGCACAACAACCGGAAGAGGAATGCCGTCAGAGATAGGGGAGGAAATGCGCTTTTTGGGGGTAATGAAGATATAGGGGCATCGATAAGAAAAACGTTAATGGAAGAGGAAAAGGAAGAAGGGGAGCAAAAAAAACCCATAGACATAATATGGTAAAAAAAGACGTAACCCAACAGCTAGAGGAGTTTGACAGAAGACAATCGTCAGTGGATACCTGATGCCGCGAAACAGCAGCTAAGGTGAGGAGAGCAAGGGTGTTTGACTGAGCAAGGATTGAATCCCCGTTTAGCTAATAGCTTCTGGCATTTAGACATGTGGACAAAGCAAAAAGCTCTTGAAGCTTGATATTTTTTCTCTCAAGCTTCTTTGAAATTATTTAAGATAATATATCCATTTGTTCAGCATGAATTGTTGCATGAATCAAGTACTCGGGATACTTTACATCGTGAAATGTCAAGATTGACTTGTCCGTACCAAAATAATGATCTCGATCTGAATATGGCTGTCGTTTGTGTCAATTCTCTTCAGGTTGACAGAAATCCAACTAAATGCTGTTCAGGAAACCCATCAATAACTGTCAGTTAAGTTACCAAGAGACAAACTCAGTTTTGTTGTTCAGGAAACCCATCAATAACTGTCAGTTGAGTTACCAAGAGACTAACTCAATTTTGTTGTTCAGGAAACCCATCAATAACTGTCAGTTGAGTTACCAAGAGACAAACTCAATTTTGTTGTTCAGGGAACCCATTGATAACTGTCAGTTTAGCTGATGCTTTTGCTTTGCTGCTGCTCACGGAGATAAACTGAAAACGAAAAGAAAAACTTTACAGTCGACTTTCTAATAAAAAAGTGTTCGTGATGTCATCACTCTAGTACAGCCTGCTCTAAACTACCACAAAACTTACCCAAACTGTCAATCTCCTTTACTAATAAATTACTTTCACTTTCTCTCCTTACCCATGCTCTTAGTAGCAACAGTAAACTTGTAAACAGATTTGCATCATCCTAGGTCGACACAATGCTGAAATCTGTGATCGCTGTTTCAGATTCCAAATGCAGACTCTTAGAAAAGGAACAAACTGCAAGCAGTGGCGTACACATTTTCTCATAAGCAACTCGATTTTCAGGGTCAGGGCTACGGTTGCTAAGGGTACGATAAACTTTCAGGGCTAAAGTTGCTTCACTGGTTGCTAAGGTTATTTTTTCTCTGTCATACCGAATCATGAAATCAATATATATGAAATGTAGTTTTCTTCAGTCTACTTACAGTGAGCGATACATGTAAATAGTTCATTTGAATTTCATATTTAATTGCAGTTTCACACAATTATGACTCATGTTAAAATGAAACAGACCTACAACTTCTATTTTATCAGTATTGAATTGATAATGCTGATCTTTTCGAGTTGGTATGGAATTGCCGAGAATCCTTTTAGTCGTTCGTAGAATCGTAGAACTGTAGAACACTAGAATCGTAGAATCGTAGAATCGTAGAACCGTAGAACACTAGAATCGTAGAATCGTAGAATCGTAGAACCGTAGAACACTAGAATCGTAGAATCGTAGAACCGTAGAACACTAGAATCATAGAATCGTAGAACCGTAGAACACTTGAATCGTAGAATCGTAGAACCGTAGAACCGTAGAACCGTAGAACCGTAGAACCGTAGAATCGTAGAATCGTAGAATCGTAGAATTGTAGAACCGTAGAACCGTAGAACACTAGAATCGTAGAATCGTAGAATCGTAGAATTGTAGAACCGTAGAACCGTAGAACCGTAGAACCATAGAACACTAGAATCGTAGAATTGTAGAACCGTAGAACCGTAGAACCGTAGAACCGTAGAACCGTAGAACCGTAGAACACTAGAATCGTAGAATCGTAGAATCGTAGAATCGTAGAATTGTAGAACCGTAGAACCGTAGAACCGTAGAACCGTAGAACCGTAGAACCGTAGAATCGTAGAACCGTAGAACCGTAGAACCGTACAACTGTACAAAAGTACAACTGTGCAACCGTAGACCACAAACCAAATTGCTGCAAGTTTACATTTGCAACAGGTAACCAAATAGGACATCTGTCAAGTCTACTTTGATTTCAACAATGATAGAACCTATGAGACAGTCCTGATTGATTTAAGCAATAGAATTGCAATAGACAAACAAAAACATGTGCAATCAACATTAATATGATCAATCTTGTGGTTCTTGATGCGTACGTCCTAGTGGTTATGACAGGATTTCTGAATCTTTCAAGCGGGGGTAAAGGTATGGTACAGAAGTCACTTGAATCAGCTTCTTGGCTATGTTATCAAATAATGTTGGCGTGTACGCAGTTCTATTTCCATTTCGCCATCCTCGCCATTCGAGGGTCGCCGACAAGACACTTTGCGTCAGGAAATGCCAAGGATCTTCACATTTTTCTGCTGTCTATTTGTTGCACGACTGTACTGAAGCTCATCTCTGTCCACGTATTTATGTCATCACCAAATTTCCAACGTGGCCTGCCTCTCTTGCATTTTCCAGGATGAATGCCAGTCATTGTTTCTTTCACTGTAGCATCCTGGCTGTAAGCGTGTCGAAAAAACATCAATTTCCACTTCTTCACCCTCTTTACCATCTGGAGTCTCGTGCCCAACTCTTCAAGAACGCTTACATTGCTTCGTCGTTCCTGTCTACTAACTCTCAGGATCCTGCGGTACACCTACATTTCAATAACTTGAATGGACTTGATGTTTGCTTCTTTCAGAGTCCACGCTTCTGCTCCACATGTTATCAGCAGCCAGACAGATGCTCTTGAAACTTTTCGCTTTGCATCTTTCCGTATACCTCTGTCTTTCCATGTATCAATTAGCTCCAGAGTTTTCTTCTTTGCAGAGTCTTAGGAAGATTGTCTTTGCATTATTTGCAATACTGCCTCCTAATATAATTCCACTAGATCCATCAGTATTGTTTACCGACATTAATTAAAGATACGTGAGTTCCTACCCATTCTAAACTTGGTCACAATTGACTGAACTATCGAGAGAATGGATGTCAGGGGCAACAAAGATGTGGACTTTCGTGACACTGGTTTTCCTTTCATTTAGGAACAAAACTATATCTTCCACATAATGTCCAAAGTCGGTCAGGGAGTTGTATAATCTCCTCCTTGCTTATCAAAAAAGTGTAATCAGATTATCTTACTCTGGTTACGCTACAGCCTCTAACGTATACTTGTTTTTCTCTGTTTGTTTACATAATCGTTCACAGATTTAGACAGATTAAGGTTATATTGTATATGAAGGGTTTTTAATCTTTATAAACTCTTTAATATAGACTGTTGTAAAACCAGAAACGTTTGTGAGTTTTTCTCTCTGAATTCGGCACGTTTCTTAATTTTGCTAAAATTCATTTTGGCCGACATGTATGTTTAGGGTAAAAAAGACTTCTAAAGAATTGTTAGCAAAATTTCTAAAGCAAGTCAAAATCAAAAGCAAGAGGTAAAGCTAAGGTAAAGTCCCTTGATTTTAAGGAAGCTAACATAAGTATCAGTCGATACATCTGATTTTACATTGATTTACTATAAATTTGTGGAGACGAAAACAAGTATAAAACCAAATGGTAATTTACAATATCCTTTTACGTCTTACGTAGCATTTTATATGTGACATTTCTAATTTACTGTACATCAGGGGTCTTTGATGGATAGTTAGTGAACCAATATTATACAATGGTAGATCACATTACATCGATTTTCTTACTTTGATAAATAGGAGCTACTTGCATAAAAAATCACAAAAACCTAGTTTCTGTTACTTATAAGAAAGGATAGGAGAGGACAGGCTTAGTGTTGGAGAAAGATAGGGGTAGAGTAGAATAGCACCAACCGTTTTCAAGTAATATTAACGCCCACTACTCCCCGTTTGACGACTCTTATATCATAGGAAGCATATAATGGTATGGGCCAGTAGTTATAATATAGGCCAGTAATTATAATAATATAGGCCAGTAATTATAATAATATAGGCCAGTAGTTAAAATAGTATAGGCCAGTCGTTTCCAAAGCGTTTTTGGCATAACCCCCCATTGATCCAGCGTAAAAGACACACCCCTCTTAAAATGATAAATCTAAAGCCTAGATTCTATTACGATTGAACGTAGAAAGAAACTCAAAAGACAAAACATTTTTGAAAGACAGTTGTGTATACTCTTTCACAAACTTCGTTTCGGTCATTCTGACGTCATTACTCTGAGGAGTGTCAGACGAAAAAAGCTTTTACTGGTTCAAAAACACAAAACATTTAATGATATTTTACAAATTGGAATGTTCCTTATGCAATTTAAATATACAAGTGCATGAAGCAAGTCTTTACAACACCAAATTATTTATTCCTGTTATAACTTTTTAAACTTGAACCACAATATTTACTTTCACGTAAGCAAAGTTTTCTCTTGCAAGTTATAAGATATTGTTTAGAACACCCACTGACTAAAAGAAAAGATTGAACACAAAACATGGTAGAGAAAGTGAAATGCATGTAGTTATTTTCTGTGACGTGTGCTCGCCAGGGTATGCGGAGGACTGAAACAAGAGGTCACAGGGCAGACAGCGCCCTACCTCTCCTACCTGCAGTGACGTGCTTGCGCCATATGCCAGGGAGTTGTGATGGATCATAAGGATTATAGCCAACAAAACTTTTGATATCAATCACGGTAATCGAAAATATTATTACGTAATCTTAATTTTCTTTTGTAGAGCAACAAAATTTGAAGGGACAAATGATTTCTCCCATCGTAATTACAGTTTGCAGTTTGTGATCATAAAGAATGATCAGGACAGAATTGTACAACGCGACGAAATACATACTGAATCTGAGCATCACTTTTTTTGTCTCTATGACAAAGCTCTATCTGACTATATAAACAGAGTAATTGTGTCAAATGTGTAAGCAAAAGTTTCTCAAGAGGTCGAAGTTGATGAGGGCATGTGAGAGAATTAATACTCAATTTATTACATATCATTTTTTTTCGGTGATTCAACTCTGCAGTTTTGATAGATTTGCAATTTGCAACAGTAATTAAAAGCTAATTCATTATGATCATGTGGAACTTACTTTAAAGGAAGGAACTGTCGCGGGAAGAAACTGTCGCGAAAAGTAGCGAATGCTTTGATTTTTTTGTGTGTTAACTGTCGTGGGAATTAACTGTCGCGAACGCTGGAAAATTTAATTGTCGCGGGAATTAACTGTCGCGAATTGCTGGGCGAGTAACTTAAAATCAAAATGGTCAATTTTGGAAAAAAATGCATTTGAAAAAAGTAAATGACCAAAAATTTGCAGTGAGCTCATTAAGGAATGTAAATTTGGTGTTTTTGAAATGTAACAAGTATAAAGAGATTGCCCAAGGCAAAGGTTATAGTTTTTTGGGAAAATTATCAGAAAAAATTGCTCGAAGGTTGCTGTCAGTTTAAACTGACGCCAGCAAGATATGGGTTAAAGTTTAGCATGGAATCATAGCCTAGCTAGACCGTGTTTCTAAAGCCGATCTTTGGTGAGAGTTTGGGAAATTGCTAATCAACTAACTCGCGGAATACCTTAGCTACATTGTTTTAAGCATTTTGGCGGAACGGTAGACTTAACCAGCTGCTATTGGTTCTGCTACCTATTTGTTTTAATGGATGCTGTACTGATCTGGGTATAACGTTAAGTCGGTGCCACATTCGCTTACCTTGAGTGCTGCTCCATAAAAAGGCGCACTATCCTACAAAGATTCTTAGCTAGACATGAGGTTAAAGACGTCCTTTTTTATCGTTATCGCCAACTGTTATAAGATTGATGAAAGGTTGCTTGAACCAGCATAGACGTATAAAGGTTTTTACCTCGTTTTCTGTAGAGGTAAACTTACTAAATGACAAATTAAGTTTAAAAAAATAAAAATAATGTTGACTTAAGTTCAATTTATGTTGGTGGATATTTTAAGTTTCGGCAAGTTTTTAATATAAATATATAAGCATATATTCATTCGATGAAATTTTACCCAGAAGTTTTATCCGATGATTGCAAAATTTAGCAGAAGTGTATCAAAATTTTGAAAATCAAAGAAGAAAATTTAAACATAACTGGAATTTAAAAGAAAGATGGTTCATGTTTATGCCGCAAACAGCGAGAAAACAGGTACACAAAAACTGTCTTCGAGGTTTGACTTAAATCTCTTGGTTGTTCATTATTTAGTCTGCACATTTCTTAGAGAACATGGTTTTATTATTTGATTATGATGGTGTCATCGATTATCATCGTATTTGATTATGCTAATTTGATGTTGCTCTGTCAAATTACGATTACAGTTTTTACGACACTGCATGATTCTGAGGAGATTTAGGGGAGAAGCCCCAGGGAAATTTTGATTATTGACGCTTCAACATCCTCTAAACTCAGAACTACTAGAACTACTCGGATACCTTAGTAAAATCATATTACAAACATATGAGTTGTGTACCGACTATTTCCCAATTTCTGATGACAACTGAAGCCCCTATATGACAATTCAAATCGCCTTTTGCTGGAGGCCTACTATTACATCAATCCCTGGATCACATCTTGCACGGGAGAAGTCAATGTGAGTTGAAGGCTTTGCGAAATATACATGTTAGAAGTGCTAGTCCCAGACCTTCCGGGTCCACGTTATTACATCAGTAATTTTCAGGCGTAGGCAGTCGTCAGTATTTGCTTCAACAGCATGGATGAATAGTCGCCGTAGTAAGGAACTGTTGGCATCATGCCAACAGTAATAGTTTATTACTTTAATGTATAATCAAAGTTTATTATCATGTTTGGTTCTTAAAGATTTAGCATAGAAAAGATTTGCTCTAAATCGTTTACGACAATTATTTTTTGGACAGTAGGATCTCTCTGTAAGTTAAATAATACCTTACCGTACCTTCGTTGAGCTTCCGCACGATCTACATGATTTAATACCTGCAGAAGATATATATTTTGGATTACAGGGAAATTGTGATTTTTACCACTGGATCAAAGTATAGTATTAAAATTGTTGTGGGTTTTTTTTGGGGGGGGGGGACCAGTGTCCTACATCATTAGAAGGGAAGGGTAAGGAAAGAATATGGGGAAGGTTCTCAATGTCAATTCATACACCTTTTTTAGGGGAGGAAATTGACTAGCTTTTAGTCAGTTAATGAAATGATGCGAAGCACCAAGTCCAGCCTTCTGATCTTCCAGTCAAGGCGCTATCACAGGATGGGAACCTTTTAAAACGTGAACAATACCGTAATTTACCGATACAGAAATAAGCATATAATACACGCAAAAAACCTCCAGTTATCACAAAAATGACCTCTTTTAAACACGTTTCACGACGGATATCACGGACATCATGGCACAGCGCTACATAGCGCAGCACTAAATTGCACAGCACTACATGACAGCACTACATGGAACAGCACTACATGACAGCACTACATAACACAGCACCACAGGGCACAGCAGTACCTGGCACAGCATTAGATGACAGTACTAAATGGCAGAGCACTACATGACAGCACTAAATGACAGAGTACTACATGACAGCACTAAATGGCACAGCACTACATGACAGCACTAAATGGCACAGCACTACATGACAGCACTAAATGGCATGGACACAATTCTTGGCCTTTTGGCAATTAGTGGATGTAGTATCTGATTCTTTACATAATCCGTGAGAGGTGATCAAACCTGCCTCATGGCTTGCTTCTCTACCCGGTAGCCAAAATTCAGGGGCACCCTTATTTAAGGCGCGGTGGTTCAGTGGTACTGGACTTGCATTACAAATCGAGCGAGCGAAGTTCGATTCGAGACAGTGGTGCCAAAGTTCACTCAGCCGTCCATCCTTACGATGTCGGTAAAGTACCAGCTATGCTGGGAGAAGTGGTCAAAAAAGACAACTTGACTAAGGATAGGAGTGGCGCCCACCCCTACCACTGTAGCGGTGGAAGCTGAGGAAAGAGGAGCATTCGTGTTGCCTCCGACTGCGGTCGATCATCTTCCTTTTCTTCTTCATATTTATTGTTTGGTGGTTTTTCTATTGATTTAGGGTAGTTTCAATGTCGGGCCAACTGCCAATTAGGGTTCTTTGATTGCTATTTTTAAGGGCTTTCTGGGGGAAATGCCCCTTTTTACCCCCTCCCATCCGAGGATACCCATGTGTAAAATGATGAAAAAGCCCTTGGCAGTCAATAGACACAAGCATTCACATTTATTTTAGTATAACGTAACCTGAGTACAATAGCTTAGGTATTTTACCCACAGCCGATCTCAAATAGCTGTTAGTAATTTACGATTACTTTGGTCTTCTCTTGAAATTATGGCTCGCATTGCACAAGACTTGCATGTACATATTTCTGTAAACATGCCAAGCCGTACGTACATACGGAATAATTACTGCATTGCAACGGCCTCTCTTTTCAAAAGCGCCAATAACTAGTTTATTCTGTATTTATTATGAATAAAATGAGTCGACATGACCCTGTACCGGGTCTATGTGAAACCTCGTCGAGGAAGGGAATACTATTACATTTTTGTAATGGGCACGTTTTTACATTTCTTATTCATCATAACAATTCTCAGTAGATTTTAGGAAAAGTCACAAAATGTCATGTCAATCCGGCCAGACTTTAAAAAGTTATGAGCTGAAAAGTGTAGCCGCTTGCCTACTAGGCCCCCCACCAATGTAAGATAGGGTTAAGGGTTCTTTCAAAATTAAAATTTGATGACCCGGGAGAATTTGTAGTATTTCCTGATATTTCTTCATTTATTATGCTTAATTTTCAACTTCCCTGTAAAATGTATTAAGTTCTTAATGCTATGGTTGGTATTTACCTCACTTCGACAGTCAAAAATGTTCTGAATTCCGTCCAACATTTTACGTTTCCTCAAATGAAGGGATGCGTGCAGGCATGGAGCTATGTGGGGGCAAGGGGGCATTGCCCTCCAAAGCTGATTTCTTGCCCTAAATCCCCCCCCCCCCCGTACAATTTCTTGACATCCCAAGAAAATCCTCAGATTTCTGGTCGTAATGAAATCTTCTTCAGAAATATTGATTTTGGCAATATTGTAATGATTCATCCTTGCTTTATATTTCTAATTTGTTTGTCAGCTTGGTCGGCCAAATGGCAGATGAGTAATTTCCCGTTTGCAAATAAGACATGAGTAGAAGAAACAATTAGAGAATTTATTTCTTTGCCTTTCAATATCCTTGTAACAAATGAAAAACTGGCCACTGTGAGCGATATGATGACCAGAAAGCAGCAACGTCGTTTTCTTGGGAGGCGGCTAAGAGTGTGGTTTGGCACATGACAGTATACAGGACTGAGCTTAGTAGCTGAAATTAAGTTATGCATGGAAGACCATAACATCTGGATACGGTTATTGCAGCGGAGACATGTCCTGATGATGTAATGAATGAAACATTCGATTTCTACATTAGTAAAGATCGATTAGGCAATACAGCTGTTCTCCTTGACTGCTACATTGAATTGCTCTAAGTTTGTTTAAATACTGACCCGACTATCACATGTAGTCAAGTATTGCAAAACATATTTCAATGCAACTGATAAAGTCGCAAGAACGATAACTTAAAGGAATTATGACACCTTTTTTGTATTTACAAATCAATTTTTCGACTGGACTGAATCAAGTCCGGATATGTTAGTTTGTAACATTTGCTGGATGTATTGCACGGATTGTACAAGGTCGACCCGTTGACAGAGGTACTTTATAAGTTAGTCCAGTGACGTGATATCACACAAGTGGGTCTCTTGTCCATATTATAGGAGGCAATTTTTCGATACTAAAACAGTTGTTGTGTCCTCTTTCTAACCAAGAAACGTAATAGCGACCATGGCCACGACCACCGCGACCACCACGACCATCACCATCATCATCACGGTCATTATTATAATTACCATCATCATCATCATCATCATCATCATCATCATCATCATCATCATCATCATCATCATCATCATCATCATCATATTATGAACTCTCCTCATCAAATAGACTTTTTCAGACATTGATTCTAAGCTATTCTTTCACTCTAATTCATAAATCATAAATTAGCAGAGTAGATTCCAATTTTTAGTAGCCCCAATCCAAACAAGGTGGGTACTAACTGTCACCTCCATGCGCGGAGCTACTGTGTTAAAAAAGCAAGGTAGAGAACAGAATCACATGACACACAAGAATAATGATGATGATAATCGAGAGTAGACTTGAAACCGTCAAGCTTGTATATGTTACAGTAAAAACCAAACCATTAAGAATTACAGTTTCAAAACCCATTGTTATTTGCATTGGAGCAGCTGCTTGAAAACAATCCTGTGCCTTGTGGAATATGTTTAGCAAAAGCAAACAAGGCATCTAAACTCAATACAGTTCACCTTTAATGAGTGATTCTCCGGTGGGAAACAAATTTAGCAGAGAAAAGCCAAAAGTCTAAAGCCCACTCTTTCACACACTCACTATCCAGTTGGCATGTGTCCATGGCTTGCACGGGTATTCCTGGCTTGCATGGGTAAGCCTGGCTTTCACAGGTATAAAGCCTACTACTAAAACGATTTGTGCACTTTACAAAAAACGTTTCCACGATTCTTTGATACTAAATGACATATTAAACATATTATCATATTAAACAAATTCTAAGCATCTTTTAAAGTTTGTATATGTACACACTTAAACCTACAGAAGTATAAAAAAATGGCAGAGTACCACTACCTTACTTTCTCCTTTATGTGAATTTTGGTGTGTTTCCTCAGGTCTAAAGCTTTCACAGAGTGGGTTCTGGATAGTGGGATAATGGGAAACTACGCAATGGAAAAAATTCTGAGTAATATCAAGACGAAGCCTCATACCCGCCCATGGCGACGGGCCTGACATTATAACGGAAATTTTCTTTGGCAATATATCAACAAGAGAGGGGGTGAATATATTACAAAAGGGGTATGGTCCCGTCATGCCCCCTTCTGGGTTACGGGCCTGTACAAAAGAGGTGGAATGTGCATTCTTCCTCTTTGCCTGTACAACCATAAGTGATATAACCACAGAATATCTAAAAAAATATCATTCACAATATAAGTTGTTTGCAGTCTGAGCCATTTCCGGTACTCAGGCCATGTGCACGGCTCAAGTGGAGGGCAAACAAATCGGCTGCACTGTCTTAACTCTGTTAAAGTTTAGGATATTATTCGCTTGAAATTTCAAGATATTGTTGTTTTTACGCGGAGAACAAGATGCCACTGGGATGAGAAATGCATGGATAGTTCGGCAGAGCAATTCAAATTTAGATAAAAGGGTTTTAGGCTTCCGTAGATTGTCAAGAACACAAGAGCCAGAAAGCTTATTTGGAGGCTGATTATGATAGAAAAACAGAGGGCAATATCTGAAAGACCTGACTCACTACGTCCATGAAACTTCAATGATACTGACGAGTAATAATATTCGAGAGCATCATTAATTCTCAAAAACTATGCAGATGATTGGAGGTGAAAGTGCCTTTCTACAGAACGGTTGATGTGCCTACGATTTTTCTCTTTCGATTGTTTACGTAGGTAGTCTGAGGGATCCGCTGCTCAAAACACTCATATTCTGGCTGCGCTCTTCAGGCACCGTCCCCTCAGCATGTCACGTGATACTAAACAACAACATGCTCTTGAGCACATGCTGTCGATTCCAGACAATTCCTCCATCGGCTTTGGTATGATCAAAGGCCTATAAATGGCTGAAAATGCTCCCAAATCACTGGTGATTAGCTGGAAATGTGACCAGAGGACCTGCCAAGCAAGTTTGAACTGTTTTTGGTGGTTCTCAAAATATGACCAATTTTTGCAAATTTCTCCCAAGTGCGTGCCATGGACAAAATTTTGTTTTAGGGTCAGTATGATCAAAGGCTTATAAATAGCTGAAAATGCTTTAAAATCACTGGTGATTAGCTGGAAACATGATAAAAGGACCTGCCAAGCATGTTTGAACTGTTTTTGGTGGTTGTCAAAATTTGACCAATTTTTGCAAATTTCTCCAAGGTGGGCGCCTTGGACAAATCTTGTTTTAGGGTCAGTATGATCAAAGGCTTATAAATGGCTGAAAATGCTCCCAAAGCACTGGTGATTAGCTGGAAACATGATAAGAGGACTTCCCAAGCATGTTTGAACTGTTTTTGGTGGTTGTGAAAATTTGACCAATTTTTGCAAATTTCTCCAAGGCGCGCCCTTTGGACAAAAATCTTGTTATAGGGTGACTATGATCAAAGGCCTATAAATGACTGAAAATGCTCCCAAATCTCTGGTGATTAGCTGGAAACGTGATCAGAGGACCTGCCAAGCAAGTTTGAACTGTTTTTGGTGGTTGTCAAAATATGATATGTGAAATTCTACCAACTAAAACAACGTAGAGTTTGGAGATAGAGGAGAATGAGAGAGACTAGGTACGTACTAAGATGTGCTCTTTCTGTTGAACACAGAATCAGCGGCTGCTACAAGACCATGTGACTCCGACGCTATTTCAAGTATAACTGCCTTGAAAGGATTAAATATTCCACTCAAACCGTCATAGAAATTTAATTTTCTGATTACAGTTACGAAAATGTGAGCAGCTTTTATCCTGATCATCGCTTGTCGGCTACCAATTTAGAATAGGGACAATACATTTATAACTTGAACAAACATTGTTGGACCCTTTCCTTCCCTATCGCCAGAAATGAAATAGACTCTACTGGTTAGGGAGTAGTGATGGAGGAAGACGTAGTAAGAAGAGGTAGTAACAAGACGTAGTCAGAAGATGTAGTGAGAAGATGTAGTAAGGAGACGTAGTAAGAAGACGTAGTACGAAGACGTAGTAAGAAGATGTAGTAAGAAGACGTAGTAAGAAGACGTAGTAAGAAGATGTAGAAAGAAGATGTAGTAAGAAGATGCAGTAAGAAGATGTAGTAAGAAGACGTAGTAAGAAGATGTAGTAGGAAGATGTAGTCAGAAGACGTAGTACGAAGACGTAGTAAGAAGACGCAGTAAGAAGATGTAGTAAGAAGACGTAGTAAGAAGATGTAGTCAGAAGATGTAGTAGGAAGACTTGAGCAAAGCAAATAAATGAGCATTAATAGCTTTATAGACAAACCAAACCTAAATCGTAGCAAAATCTAACAACCTATGAAACTTTTGCCATTTGATACAAGATATCCACTGATCTACAAAGCTAATCCGAACTGGTTGGGTCATAAGCACGGACAATATCATATATATCTTGTACCTGTGTCCATTTGCTGAGCAAGCCATTTTTTGTAATGAAAATTTATTTTTGTTATCTCCGTACCATTTTTTTCTGCTATCACTAAGAAAATAATGTCTGAAGTGTAGGAATTCAATCACCTGGAGACCAACAACATCAGGTTTTGAGACATAAAAAGTTGATGCCATCCACGGCAGCGCACAAGAATTTCTTTTTCTGGCCAGAAGAGAACTACGTTCATTGGGCATTGCATCAATCCAGCGATCCCTTTACTCTGAGTCCGACGGGATTGACCGTCTTGACGTACGGTTCACCTTTATAATTGCCCATGCAGCCATTGACTGCACAACGTCGACGCATCATAGCCATATCTTTGAATCAAACACAACCATTCAAGACTCAAAACTCATCGAAATGGGCTTTAAATGAAACCAATTTCATTTTTGGTCACCAATTGAAGAAAAAAGAGTAAGTGCCTTTTGTTACAAAGCCCCCACAGGATGTTGCAACATAAATATTTCAAGTGTGATTGATGCCCCATTCATATGTCATGGACATTTCCAATCCTTTCACTTAAGATGTCTATGAGTTGAGGTCACTGATTTGTTGACGTCATCGACTAGTCGAGGTCATGGCCACTCAAGATCATGAACAGTCGAGGTTCGTCGACTGGTCGACTAGTCGAGATGTCGACTAGTCGAGGTCGTCGACTAACTATAAAGTCAAATGAGTTAAGAAATCAACTAGTTTTTCCTTATTTTTGACTAAAATATCCAAGATCGGTTGCGCTTTATTTGGATTCGCTACAAAGACCTACGAAAGGCAAGGAAAAGTATACAAAAGTTATAAAAATATTATAAAGAACCGATCAGCTTTTTTGAAATTCGTCCCCTTAACGGTTTTTATCACTTATAGATAAAAAGACACTTGCGAAATAGAAAATATGTCACCACCGGGCACATAAAAATATATGACATATTTTGCATTTCTCCAGGGTCTTTTCTTAACTGATACTTCAAATCTTCTCGACGGCACCTATAGATAATAGCTAAGGAGTCAAAGGAAATCACCAAGAGCCACGCGGCCATATATTATCAATTTTATCATTCACCACAACACTTGCAATCAGTCTCAATCGGATTCTTTATAGTAGTCACAAGCAATCCTAGTGCCGCTACGAAATCCCCTACGACTGCAGCTGTCTGAGACCCACACTACAGAAAGATTTGAAATACGAAAAGGCTATGTAATACAACTACGAAAACCTAGACCGAAGAAACGTACAAAGCCACCATACATAGCGCGCGTCCGTCAGCAGCACCGACGAACACGACAAAAACAAAGAGACGAGTACATTCGCCTAATACATCAGGCTCGTCAAGAAGCCTCTTGTAAGAAAAGACATTATTGCTTGAAGGATTATAATAAAAAAGAACTTAATAAAAAACCGGTAACATGGAATTACCTTGAACACATGGAAAGCCTCAAATTGTATATTTCTACTCTTGTCTCGCAGTAAAAGACTTCCAATCGTTGAACTTGATGTACTCTGCTCTGGAATCATATTTGATTCCGTTTACTTTCTAGGAATCAAATTGACATGTAATGCTTCTTGCTTTTTCCTTGCTAAATCGTTTTGGAAATCTGTTAAAATGTGTTGATTTGTGTTAACAATATAAACAACAGCGTTATATAACGGTTATACTTAATTTGAGTGATGGGTACAGTTTATGAAAAATGGACAATTTACCCGTCCCCTTTGTCACATAAATGAAGTTTTGGTTGTATAACCTTATCAGTCAGAACAAACATGCATGTTAACTAACACATTGGCATTGAACGTTACTGGTGCACAGGATATTTAAACCTAAAATATACCTTACACAAGAAAAGAAATCATGCTCTATCGCGGTGCTTAATGTGTGACTAATGGTGTACAGGGCCAGTTGCTCCATCACCAATCGATGTGGCAACTTATTAATAACAGGCTCTGTTCATTAAATTAATATTCACGCAAAGAAAAAAAAATACTGAGCAAAGATTGGGCATTACCAAGACCATAGGACCGTGAACATGCATGCTCGTGCAGCCAATCCAATGTTGCTACAAAGTTATGTCTCGTTTCACCACCGTATCTGTGAAAGAAAGTAGATTATCGTATTAAAATAACCCCTGGCTTCGTGAACTCAAGTATTACCATTCAAGATACCCATTAAAAGTTAACTGTATTTGACAAAGTCCGAAAGTCGCATATTGCAGCTAGACGGTCAAAATTATGCAATATTGACAAAGACATAGAATGGACAGGGTACGATGTCAATGCATGTCAACAATATGAAAAAATATCATTCTTGACTTTGAAGATACCATCAATCATAATTGTTCTAAAATTTTATTTGGCGCTGTAATAATAAATCCATCATAGCAATTTGGTATATTCGGACAATTTATTTGGGTCAGATCAACGCCCTACATCAGAGTTCGCATTCTTCTTGAAAAGATAATATCTATTTCTTTTGCACACCTTGTCGCCACCATTATTTTCACATCTTTATCTCTATTATAGCAAATACGCAGACATCACTGCAATGCTACTGACATAACATATTACAAGTATAGGCATCCTGCAGTAGCTGAAATTGGGGGGAGGGGGTTGCTTCCCCTCCAATAATTTCTCTTTAAACTATAAGAGATTATTTATCCATGCAATTGAGCCAGAATTTCAATGTAACCTTAGCAACAATTTGATTGCTTATTATGGGGATGTTGTTACTTTATACCTCCGTGAACTTGAAACTAATTTCTAATTCTCAGATTTGAGGGCCTATTCCAACTTTTTATAGTCTGAAGACGTATTCAAGGTTGCGGTTATCTCTATAATTACTGTGCCATAAACTGCTTATTAACATTCACCAATCGTTTTGATTTTACACTCACCTCATTTACCGTATTTGCAAAATTTCGTCAGATTTGTTTGCACTTATGAAACCCTTCGACTACATAAAGCATGATAAGAGATACTTTTATAACCGGTCAGAAATTCAATTTCGGTGGTTTGGTTGTTAGATTGCAATTTTCGTTCCTGCGCCGACATTATAGAGCTACTACTACTACTACTACTACTACTACTACTACTACTACTACTACTACTACTACTACTACTACTACTACTACTACTCCCACTACTACTACTCCCACTACTGCTACTACTCTCACTACTGCTACTACTATTACTACTGTTGCTGCTGCTGCTGCTACTACTACTACTACTACTACTACTACTACTACTACTACTACTACTACTCCTTCTTATTCAATAACGTACCATTACTTATTCACTAATTTGTGTTTGTACTGTTTATTACTTTGAATTATATGTAGTAGTTAATCTATATCGGTGAATGGTCTTTGTTGGTCGCGTGAAGAACCTAAACTCGTGCCTCTGACAGCAAAGGTTTTGGTTGGCATATTACAGCAAAAACTAATATCGCATATTTTATGTAACTATCACGAGTATTGAAATCATTTTCCTGTTTCGTTATATCCCTCACTTCCACCTGATTCGGAAACTCGTGAGAATCCGTTTCATCTGCTATCGAAATATCTTACGGAAGTGGAAAATTGCCAGCGGACATTTACATAAGGAATTTTTAATTTTACGAGGGAAAGCAAGAACCAAGGTATCTAAATTAGACAGCCCAATTCATCATATTACGAGTAGCAAAATACCCCTTTCACTTGGATTGGAATTGGTCCTTGTAAATATAGAATTCTGTGGCTAGGATTATGGCTAGCCAGGAGCAGGGGCGTATATTCCGGGTGTGCTAGGTGTGCGCCGCACACCCTACGAAAGTCAAGCATATTCGAAAATGTATACAAACTATACATTTCCCCCGCGGTTGGTGAATAACATGTTATCCACTCATTTCATCCGAATTCGGATTGGGTTCTTCGAATTGTCACAGTTGGGTAGAATGATTTGTTTATTCCATTTTAATTCATTCCGACGATTTGTGCTCTGAGAAATTCAAGACAATAAAAGATTATCTTGCAAAGGAAATTCATTTCAAGAGTCCCTCAGCTACTGGCACAGGCATCCCATGCATATAAAGAATCGGTATCGCAGAGCAACTATTAAAATGAACGATACTAAGTTAGTAATCATTCCACTTTTTGTCTAATCAATTGATCTAAAACATTAAACAATAACACTTCACTAGTGTAGAGGAACCCATTCAAGGTTCTGAATTTTAGTGTTAATAGCAGATATTGTTGCACTGGATTATGAATCCAATTTTGTCAAAGTACATTTTATTTTATACATACACCATTTCACACGTCCACTTCTTTTTCTATCTATTACTAGTTAATAGTTTGTAACTTTTATTATCCGCGGTAGATCCTTCAATTAAGTCCCATTTTCTTTCTGTAAATTTTTATATATTATATTCTGGTAATTGTGTGTGAAGACATTCTATGCTGCTTAAAGATGGACATTTTGCAATGCTAGGTCTCTTTTTTATATAAAGACGGGCACAACTATTCACCAGCTTTTGTGGATAATGCTAAACGGACTTCAGAAGAATAAAAAATTTAAAACTGTTTTTGTTTCTCAGGTTTTTATAACATAGGAAGGTTTAATTTAAAACAAGAAGTCTTGAATAATTGATCGATCACTGATATCCATAATCGGTTCCGTGGACATTTTTTAAATGGCGGCCGAAAAGTTGAATTTTAAGAGATCTGGAATAAGGAAACAATATCACTAAGCATGCAATACGTTGAAATATAGGTTTTCGGGGGCGGATGATTGAACTAATTTTTAGGAATCATTGCAGCCAGATACATATTACAGGATAAAATACGGTAAGACTGCTGGGACTGGAAACTAATATCTGTACAGGGAGGGTGTTTTGGCATGCATTTTTGACTAATTTCAGGCTACACAATCAGTCTGAGATAGCTAATTCTGGATAAAAGCTGTTCTCTGTCAATTGTTCTAGGAGGTGAACTGACGTGGTCGTAACGAGACTGCCATGTAACTAGCAGATATCAGTTTGCTCCATTGCCTTCCGTGTCTTCTTTCTCTTCATTTTCTCTTTCTTCAACTAAGAAAATTCCTTTGTAGTCTTGAGCATTTCCAGAAAATCCACCTCCAATTTCTTCTCTGTCTGGACTTCCCTCACCTCCAATGACTCTTCATTTCTTCCGCTAACTTAACTTCAACTCTGGAATCAACCAATGCCATTTGTGACCACGATATTCTTTAGTGAATGTGCGGTCTCAAAAGCACCCCTTCCTGTCACGCGAATCGAGTACTAAATTGTGACGTCACGATTTCATGAATATCAGAATTTTGATTTTTTTTCCCAGCTCGTTGCTTTCTCCTTGTTGTGATAGACAATCTGTCCAAATTTGAGAACCATACCTTGAGCAATCGATGAGATACGCCCTTTCAAACTTTAAATCATGCCTATCAAAACATTTTCCCCTCCCCTGTGCTAGCTGAGGCACCCTCATCATTGCTTATGCACATCTCACTTAAAACAGCTTGATTACTCTTCTCCATTTGCTTTGCAATTTTAAACACTTTATTGCACTGGTCGTAGATATTCAACTTATTTCTGAATTTGTTTCTTTCTGCTTTTGATTTTGCTAAATACACTGCTGCCATATGACACTATATATCTCCTAATTAAGCATTCTTACTAACACTTGACATTCTTCATCAAGTCTCTTGTTTCCCTTTGTACAGTGTCAACCTAATTGTTCCACCAACATGTCTGCCTACCTCTAGTGGGCCCTTTCTTACGCCCACAGTAAAATTATCGGTGGGTTTAAGAACATTCCATTCCTCAAAATACTCCATCCCTAATGAAGAAATCCACCATGGAAAAAATCCCTAAATAAAATATATATCCACCATTATCATTGCTAGGTAAAAATCTGCCATGTTTCAATAGAGAATCCTGTCTTACTATTGTACATGTATTCAAATAAAGCTGCATGCATGCAGCGGGCATTACATTTATCAAATTTATCAGATTTAGCTATCACTGACTGTATCCTTTGATTGCTGCTTCTTTAATCATGATTTTACTTACTATGTATCTACAACAAAGTACTAGTGGAAACAAAAACTTAGCTCTAAAGGATGATTTCCACAATTACATCATGCAGTATCAGAGATATCATAAAACTACCAAGAATAGATTCATACTGATGCAAATTATAATTATACACTATTCAAATTCAAAATTGTAAAAATTGATTGTCGAGACTTCCCTTTTGCTGGAAAATCGGCCAAAGCGTTTTCGACGGCTCTTTCAATTTCAATTTCTTCCCTTGTCTTCACTCGTTGTTTTCTCTCTGAACTGGGACTGCTTTTCTCCCTTGGAGACGTTTGTGTAGAATATGGCAAAGGCGAAACGTTGGAACTTCTTGTTTGTGTATACGAATGCTTCAGCCATTCGTCTTGATCGCGCAGACTCGGTTGTTTAGTATTGGCGTTGATATCCTTTGAATTTATTTGCCCTTCGATTTTCGTAGGTGCCACCACTACAGCCAAGCTTCTGTCGTGGTTCAGACGCACCATGCCACTAGTAAGTCCTGACAGCCAACTTTCGTTTAATACTCCCTGTTAAACAAAGGAAAGCTTTTTTGATGAATGGAGCTGCCTAATTAGCGATACGTTCAATAAAGAGTTGTTGTGAATTTCCATGACTTACAAAATTAAATGGTAAGCAAAGATACTACCTCAGATTAAATATTATGGCACTTTTCAACGGTATGCAGTCATGTTGCCCATTGCATGCGCTGTTACGCTCTTGATTGCTGTTGCATAACAGCGCATGCAATGGGCAGCATGACTGCATTAGTTTGCAAGTAAACTGAGCACTGAGTAAAATAAACGAAATAATTACGCCCATTCTCAGTATATGTGAAGCAATGATATTTGGGAACCTACATTTTATAACATCAACAAATATTCCCAATGTTAAGACCCCTACCCTTGTCTCCATCCCTAAAATGGTCTCCACTATTTGAAAGCAATTGAATACCAATGAAGTACTTTTCGAAATGTAGCTCAGAAAAGAGACTCGATTCTGAATATAATAGAATTCATCGTAAACAAAAACTTCTTCGGGTAAATACTTGATATTTGATTGCTATCTTTAAAATTGATAATTTTCTTGCTTTGATAGTGCCCGATTTTCATGGTCTTCGACATTTGATCATATGCGTCATATTTCTTTTCTTGGAAGTCTCTACTGCTCCTCTACTATATGGTCGAGACGAACAGACAACTGGTTTGAGAATGAATTTTCCGCTCTCTGGTAAGATTTCGCTGCCCAACAGCCCATAATTCTTCAATACAATTGCTTGCCTTCTTTCGTCACGTGCCAATAATACGTTTCTCTAAATTCTCTGATTTACTTTAGTTTCATGTGGCTCATGCGCCATTTCAACGAAAGCTTTTCCCTCGAGCAATCATAAATACTATTCTCACTGTAAGACTGTGATGCAAGGCACAACTCTGAATTTTCCGCTTTCTGGTAAGATTTCGCTGCCCAACAGCCCATTTTTCTCAAATTCAATTCAAATACGGAAGTTGAATCATGCTTGTCTTCTTTCGTCACGTGCCAGTAACACTTTTCTCTCAGTTCTCTTATCTACTTTTGTTTCATGTGGCTCACGCGCCATTTCAGCGAAAGCTTTTCTCTCGAACAATCGTAAATACTATTCTCACTGAAAGACTGTGATGCAAGACACAGTCTGAATTGTCCGCTTTCTGGTAAGATTTCGCTGCCCAACAGCCCATTTTTCTCAAATTCAATTCAAATACGGAAGTTGAATCATGTGTTACTTGTCCATTATCGCAATAAAATCATTAAGGATGCACTTGCACGGAATAGGTCTTGACAGAAGACCCAAGAAGTAAACATTATCACCCTGGTCGCAACACCATAGAATGACACATAAGGTCGTGCTGTTACTGATTATGTCTTGATCATATAAATTTTCGGCATTAAAACAAGCACTTCTGACGCAAAACAGCGTGAAATAGGATTTAGTCATAAAAGGTGGTGTACCCGAGCATGCTTACAGTAATCTACATTGTTACTTTTGTTTCCTTGATAGCTCAACCATAATTTTTTAGGTTGTTATCTCACTATCAACAGCTATTCAAAAAGTCTCTACTTAATTCTTACAGCATACCAGGACTCAGCGCCTCTACAATTATCCCTTGGGCAGAGCAAAGAGTAGGGAGTCTGGGATCAAACTAGGTCGTGAGGGGGCTCCACGCCGTTTTATGTGTTTGTTGTGCTTTCTCTTTGAAGACTGGAAGCCATATTTGGAAGCTGGTAGGATATGTTGTTGATGTGGCTGTGATGATGTAAAGTGTGGATAGTTCTTTGATCTTTCTGGTGTTTGGCTTCTTTGTTTATAATTTGTTTGTTTATTTGCCCACACAACCAGTCCGCCTCGTTTGTTATTACTTGGTTTTGTTTTGTTGCAATAGAGAATTGGATAAAACCTGCTCTTCCTTTGATGAATGTCACTAGTGAAACAAGAGAGTATTTTCAATAAAAGTGAATCATCTGTTCGTCTGTGGAGGACAGGATATTTCATCAATAAAGGTTCATCAATATGTTCGCAGTAGGAGTTTTCAGATGGAAGGCAGAGCATAGGCTCGAACCATCAACCTTTAGCTTGCTAGACCAGCTCTTTACCTACTAAGCTAACTGTCGTTCTGTGGCGTCATAGCTACTACTTAAAGTCAAAGGTACAAAGAACATATTTTTTGCTTTCAAAGGAGTCTTTGTCGTTTAAGGATAAATCAAGAAGATAGTTATAGGGTCAGAGCGGTACTATAGTTCTGCTGTTGCATTTGAAACTTAAGTCGTTTTATTAACATTTATGTTCCAGAACACAGATTTGACGATTTCAAGGTGACGCAACTGCTAAGAAGTCTTCATGATGTACAGGAAAAGGCAGTGAGGAAACACGGTAAGGATTTTTATTGGCCCCTTAAGACATTCAGGGACACCATGAACGAGCAACCCTTGTGGCGATCTTCTGAGAAGTCACATTTTTATCGTATCTGCATATTTTTCATCAGATGTGCAGTTACATCACTCACTATTGACTAGATACGTGCCTACATAGATACGAGCCGTATTATGTACGTACGAAAGTGTTTAAGCTCCTTTCATTATTGTTAGTGAAGACGGTAAAATGATGCCAGCATAAGTGCAATGTCGTACTTAAAACGATGGATAATCACCCATTGAATAAGGGAAAGATGCATTGTGATGTGCATGTGATGCAATGTAATGCATGTGATACAATGTAATGTGATACAAAACGTAAGGCCGTGTTATCGTGACACGAAAGGACAAATACTAGTAGCAGTAAAGTTGCGTCATCAGTTGCTGGGTCAGAGCTAAAACGAAAATGACAAACTTGCAAGAAAGACCCATTTACTAATGCCATTACTATTTTCATAAAGTTGAATCCATCAGTTTTGATGCCCAATTAGTTTAAACACTAAAAAAGGCCAGTTACTGTCAGCTGAAGCCCTAGACGCCTAATTTACATTTTGTCCAATTTTCGGCAGCGTAAATCAGTGTTTTTGATAGTTCTATCTCAGATACTTTTATACAGTACTGCTCCTTATGTAGTCTCTGGTTATATATAGTTAGCTATAATATTTATGCCTCTCTAAAGAATCATTTTCAAATGAAAGTTTAAAAATATCCAATTTTGTCACAGATTTTCTACTTTTTTCATTTTCAAAGCGCCCTTTATTTTTCAAAACCATTTTATAATACCTAGAATTTAGGTATAGTTAAATGTGCTCACGAAGAGTAGTAGAGAGTAGTTGAGAATAGTCAAAGAAGGAGTTTTTGAACTCATTTGCTCACACTTTCGATATCGTTTTTAAAACATCCAGAAATGGACATTTTTGTGGGTTTATTTTGCAGAATAATTAGGTTTCGCAACATGTGTAGCTTATTTTCAATACAGATCACGGAGTACTTTCAACCGCACAGAAAAAATTGTACCCAATAAACATTTTTGTGCCCTTTAAGTCCTAAATTTATCAAAAGTGGATAGTTTAGTGACAATAGTAAAACTTTAAAGGAAATCTTAGGCCCTTCTGGATTGGTCATTGGTGATATTGGCTCGAATGATCCTAGTGCAAGAATTTGCTGCAGGCCCGCTTGACTCCACATATACTCTTTCACACATTTCATTTCGGTCATTCAGACGATAGTACTCTGTAGAGTGTCAGACGAAGAAAACTTTTAAAGTACACAATGTTTTCGTTATTTCGTCCAATATTGTTGTTGGGAACAACAAACAAAAAACTGTAAGTCTTGAATTTTGATACTCAGACCAGTAGCCAGTGTGGTTACATGGGGGGTACTCTCCTCTGGGTTTACTGTCAGATCCCGGATTTCTCTATCGAGATTCAAACATCTTTAGGCTCTCCTTTAATAACGTCAATGCATCGGTCCTACAACTCAAAGTAGCCCCCAAATATTAAGGATAGCCTCTCAAAACTTCAAGCCCTGGCTACAAATCTGGTGGTACTGCCATGTTTTTATGGTAAAGCCCACTTATACCGGGGATATGTGTATAAGGGGGTGGTACTACATTGCGATATGAGATGTGTCGTAGGCAACAATCCGCCCGAAAAATCGTTTCTTGTGTCTACGTCTTCAAGTAAGGTGAATATTGCAATACATGTTTAATTGAAGAACTTTGTATTTCAATAAGAACTGGACTCTGTACCCTATAAATACACCCTTGTTTTAAGTCGTATTCAAAACAGGATTATTACTGATTGAACCACACTTGTCACGCAGATTGCCATATAAGGACAATAAAAATGCCTCATCAAAATGTGTCGTAGCTGAATAAGAACTTGAATTATGACAAGCAGTTAGGCATCTTCGTCTTTCTTTTTCCCCTTCTATTTATAGTCTGTAGCCACCATTCATGGTTTTCATGTACATATTTTACATTTGCATGCAACTATATCGGGTTTCTGGTGTATGCAACTATATCTGGTTTTATTTGTATGCAGCTATATACATTTCTGGTTAACAGTACGTACGCTTCTACGACAGCCATTTATAGTTTTATTTGATTGTACTTCATTGTATTCATTGTATTGTGTTTGATTGTATTCAACACAATAATTGTGCTCCTATAGCCAGCTTCAGACAATTCTAAAATTTAAAGTGAGATTTATTATCTTGTCATTTCCTCGTATCGTCACTCAAAGTTACGACAAACTCGTGAACCCATTTGATTAGAACTTTACAAGCAGGATTGCACGACTTTGAACGGGTGAAGATTTAGTAAGGAAAACAGACTGTTGTAGAAGAAGAAGGAGACACGGATACCCATCTTTTGTGCCTAATTCGGGGATGCTAGAAGTTTCATTTTTACTCATTGACCTCAAATTCGTCCTCTTTGTCATGAAATGACAATGGCAAAGTTTCGGACGCCCACCTAGGTCCACCTCGAATGGATAACGACCAGCCTGACCATCCTTAAACCTGCTTACGTGCTCGAACATTATTAAGTCTGGAAAGTTTTGTTTCATTTGATGCTCATCATGAAAACACAGTTGCAGAGTTTCTGACGCGCGCCCGGGTCCACTACGATGGGGGTAAGGAGCGGCCTAAAACCTGTCCATTGGTTCAACTTTAAGTCTACAAGGTTTGACTGCATTTGGTCAAGCAGTGCAGGAGTAGAAGAGCAACATACATACATCCATACATATATACATACATACATACATACATAAAATAAATATATATATCTTTAGTAGTTTTTTAAGATGAGCTGAGCTGTGGGGGGGGGTGGGGGGGGGGGGGGGGGGGGGGGGGGGGGGGGGGGGGGAGGGTTAAGAAAGATGCAGGATGGGTTCCTTGAAAGACAAAGTAACAAGAATGTCATTTTTGTTCTAGGGATGATATGCAGACGAGGTACAAAGATGCAACAGAATTCATTGTATCAACTACACTAACGCCTTCAAGAAAATCAATACTGAAACCCTATTAAAATTTACAGGATCCCTGGCTATTGACTCCGAAAGACTGCAGCTATACTGTATATCAAAGAGGCATCACATTGAACAAACAAAATTCAGACAAAATTCATAACGCTTGGGGTTACATCATAAGTGGGCAGAAAATCAACAGTTTGAGGAAGGACGATGACATAGTACTAAGCAGCAACAAGAAGGAACACCTACCAATGCGATTGGCTTTAGTTACAGATGTTAGTAATAATAAGTAATTAGTTAGTAATAGATGTTAGTAATACAGTTGTGATAAATATCAATGAACAATATTAGGAAGCGATACAACATTAACGTATACCTTTTACATTTAGCTTGGTAATCATTACATGGGTGAATGAAATCCATTCCAATAAAACACCAAGGAATATTTCAGGTTATGGGGTCACAATGGCAAATAACAGATTATGGAGTCACAATGGCAAACTTCATGTTATGGGTTCACCATCTTGCATCCTAGGAAAGGTTTTGAAAATATTGCCGCCTTAAGAACTTGCTCCCATACAAATGATCCTCATAAGCACTGATGCAGCAGCCTTGAGCGACGCCATCATGTTTGGTGTTGGCGAATTTGATATCGAGTTTGAAAGACGAAAGGTAATTTAGGACAATAGTATAATGACCGTCAAACTGTAAGGAATTCTGACACTTGGTATTGTATTTCCTCCTTGAAATGAAATACTGAAAAACAAAGGTTTTAGTTCTAGTTATTGTGCAGCGAAGGACGAATGATCCAAGGAATGCATTAAAAATTTCATTAATGTCGTGACGATATCGCGTTTCTGGTAAGGGAAATTTTGCTCTTGATGTTGATGAGTTGATCCAGTGGCTATTATTGCATGGCATAAAGCAAAAAAGATCAGTGACTTCGCACCCCTGTCTAACACCTTACGATGGCCTGTAGAGTACGGCTTTGCCCCAAGCTACTCTTTAAGAGAACTACAAGATACATAGAGGAGCAATAACTTGTGGGACATGAGTAAACTCTTCCCACTCTTTACTCCTTAGAACTTTTTTTACCAGTTAGCAGTTGTGTGGTCCTTACGTTTTTATATTAAGGGTGTTTGTCCTCATTGAAGCTCAAAATACTTTGAAAGTGTGTATTGGACAATGTGATCGCTACTATAAACCCAACCACCGTCCTCTTCTGCGATGGATCATGCTTTAGTCTGACCTTTACGTTTTACAACCTTTTTAAGGCCGGTTTAGAAGTATCGTTAGAAAAGCCATGAAATTCGTTTTCTTTTTTATGCATAACATTGTGAGCTACTTTTAAATGAGTACTGAGTAATGCGTTGAATTCATTTTTCAATTTTCAAACTTTTTCCTTCGGCACCAACCATGGTGGTGCCTCATTAAAACACTAAATTGAGAAATCCTTAACACTATTGGTTCTAAAAGTGAACAAGTCATAATGCCAAAACGAATACTACTACTCTTGCCTAGCTTCAATCTTTCAAACTGTGTACATCTTGTTTTCCACATATATGATCTTGTTTGAGTGGATTTCCTTTAGCAATCAAATGTTAAATATTTGTAATCAACATACCTCAACTTCTTAATCTCAAAAAGGCAAAAGTTAGCACTTTGTCAACTTAGGATCAACCATTAAGGTAGACTGGGTTTTTTCTCAATATATTTTGTATTTTCTCCCACCAAACTTACTATTAGATATATATGCATACCTATCCCAACTGTATATTTTTGTATGTGTCTGCAAAGCCTGCTAAAATTGCGGTACCTTAGGTCTCTTCTCGCTCTCAATGCAGATCACTTGAGTACCTCTATTTTAAGTGCAAATGTCTGTTGCTCTTACTGCTCATTGTATCTCGCAAATTATGCCATTAACTGCCCAAATACTGGCCTTCGTCTTTACTCTGATAGCCCCAGCCCTGCAAATATAGAGTGCCATGGAGCTCTACAACTTACAATGCTTTACTCTCTATATCCTTAAACTTCTCAATTGCCTACTCAAAAGCACGAAATTACGTCTATAAGATTTCAAGAGATGGTATTAGGCGGCCACAATTTAGTGTTATATGTATGTATATATTGTAGTATATATTGCAGTACATATACACTAGTCTAGTATGTAATGTAATCCAAGTAAAAACATAGAAAATATTCTTGCCCTTTGAGAGGGAAAGGTTTAGTAAATTTATACAGAAACCAAAGAAGAGAGAAAGAAGTTTTATTAAAACTTAATTACATGGAGTTAAGCTGAAGTCAACTTTTAAAAAATTGGAGTGAAGTTATGTTAAAATTATGAAGTTATGGACGGAGATGCAAAACCTAAAGGTTTGGAAAATAATGTGGACGGAGATGCAAAACCTAAAGGTCTGAAAAAGTTATGGACGGAGATGCAAAACCTAAAGGTTTGGAAAATGATGTGGACGGAGATGCAAAACCTAAAGGTCTGAAAAAGTTATGGACGGAGATGCAAAACCTAAAGGTTTGGAAAATGATGTGGACGGAGATGCAAAACCTAAAGGTCTGAAAAAGTTATGGACGGAGATGCAAAACCTGAGGGTTTGAAAAAGTTGTGGACGGAGATGAAAAACCTGAGGGTTTGAAGAAGAACAAGAGCTATAGGGTAACGTAAGTAAAGATATTCGCTGCACATTTGTGTCTCTTTTTTTCTTTTTTGACTTCTTTTCTAGACCAGACTCTGGAGTATGTTCAAGAAGTTGTTATTAAACGTATATCGTGAGCACTGAATCATGGTCCTTGCAAACAAAGCTATCGTCGTAGATCACCAAGTAAAAACATAGAAAATATTCTTGCCCTTTGAGAGGGAAAGGTTTAGTAAATTTATACAAAACCAAAGAAGAAAGAAAAAAAGTTTTATTACAACTTCATACCATGGAGTTAAGGAGAGATAAGTTTAAAAAGTCACAAATAATTTATTATTATAATGTATACTAGTGTGTCACGGCACAATGGTTAAAAAACATTGTTATAATAAGGTAGATGCAACATTTGTGGAAGTCTCATCTTTGACAGAAAGAAATTGAAAAAAAAAGGATTTCCCATGCGGGGATTCGAATCAAGTGAAAGCAAATATCACAAAGACATCTTGTGATTGCGATGTTTTTATGTTATCTGTCGGTTGTTCTAGTTTAATAAGGTGTTTCAATGCTTGTCCTTCGTGTATGGTGCGTGATAGTAACAAAGATGCGCGAAAAATACACAACTTTTGTAAAATTTGGAAGGTTTGGGTAATTCTGCGTTTTCCAAGACGACCTGTTCGATCCTTGTGCGGTGCTATAAGTTCATGTTAAGTTATTACATTTCTATATTGCTGGAAGGTTCTGAAAAAGGACGCACTCAGCCAGCTTCAATGTAATTATGTATACGTTATTTATGGGATTTATTCTTGCTGTTTGGATAACGAGAATATCGCAACAACAGCTTGCAAAAGCTCCTACGTTTACATGTTTTAGTTACCAATTTTAGTTTAATATTTGCTGATATATCAGGTATGTATGTAGGCCTACTTGTCTAAAAACAAATTGACTAACACGACGAGTAAAAAAAGTATGTTTGTTTTTAAAATACAAAAACAGTAGTAAAACGTAAAAGAAACTCGATAAAAACTGAAGGCCTAACAACGAAACACAAAATATATCGGTGCAAAAAGCCCCTTTAAGTGACAATGGACTAAGAGCTTTAACAAGGTTCAAGAAAATTGTTCAAACGGATGATAGATGCAGACTCCTTGTCGTATGCACTAGCATCACTATAGTCTCGTAGTCTTAGGAAAGAAAAATAAATTAAAACGTTCAGGTAGAAGCATTGCAATTGTAACTTATGGGGGAGGGAGCCTTAACGGAACTCTCAACAAACTGTTAAAATACAATCGATTTATAAAATCGAACATTAAAAGAGAAGTGTTTAACACAATTAACTTTAAGAAAAGCGTACGCGGAAATGACAAAGCAAACTTTGTAAAAGCAAAGATTCAAGAAAGATTATAGAAAGAAATACGAACTGGGAAACTGGATAGAGGCGCTGAAATACACTGGCCATACGGAAGCATTGCTATACAAAATCATAAACAGACGAGCATACATGTACAAAATGTAGCGGCATTAAAAAACATAATGACAATTTGAAAATAAATATACAACTTCGATAATGGTGAAGGTAACGGTTAATAATAGGTTGAAGTAGTTAAAGGGAAGGCGGCTTAACAAAAACCAACATAAACAATAACAACACAGGTTGTATTTGTTGGTTCTAGAAAATGGAAAAAGGGTAGCAACTTTTCATCACACTTCGCTTCGGAGCTCCTTGCTATGTCCGGGCTTAGTAAACACTGAAATGGACAGGGTACAAAGGGGAAGGATATCGTCGTAATTGCTCTAGATTATACGCTTGAATTAGTTTTTAATGCAACGAATGCAACATGAGCATTAGTTACTGAATCTCACTTGGTTTAGCCACGTTGGAAAATTCTACGTATAAAATACAACTTTTGCAGGTTTCCTCCTGCAATGTACCTAAAACCGTTGATTTTTGACGTTTCGTGTTCACCATTTCCCGCGTTAGTGTGTCTCCATCCTACTCTCTATTGCCTTTGGGGCACACTTTCTGCAATCTCTTAATCAGAGACCCCCAGACCCCCACAGGCCAACTAATAAATAAAGGGCAGCTGGGGTGTCCAAGGACAACGCCCCTCAATTTAGGCTACCGGGCAGAGAAGCAGGAAGAAGTCAGGAGGCAAGAAGCAAGAAGTCAGGAAGCAGGCTCAACCGCCCAGTAGGACCGCCTCTCACGGACCATAGAAAGAACCTGCCATAAATGGGTCATCAATGAGAACAGATACAACAGATGATCCTAGCCAAATGACCGAGAAGCTCCCCTTAAAAGCATGTGTCGTCAACAGCAGCGTAGGCCAACATAGCGAAGTTTCCCTTCGTTTGGATTCTCAATATTGTAACTTGTGCCAAGGGAAATCCGGAATAAATGCGACAGAAAATATTTGATAACGATTCGCTATTGGTTCAACTAAAAAAATAAAGTTATAAGAGAGAAAAATATGTCTGATACTGGAAAACACAATCTTCATTAATCAAGAAACAAATAGTTTGTTTGTGGTACAAAACAAGAATATTGCACGAAATAGCAAAAACATTGTGTACTTTAAAGCTTTTTTGGTCCGACACTCCTCAGAGTACAATCGTCAGAATGACTTAAGTGAAGTGTGTGCAAGAGTATACCCAACTGTATTTTTGAAAGAGCCAATCAGAATTTGGACTGCTTGAATGGCTGTATCTCTTTGATAGTCTCACGCTGTTAACATGACCTTTTTCATTGTATTAATGATAGTTAAGAATGCCTCTGCTTATCATGACGATGACGATGACGATGGCAATGATGATGAGTGTGAATGATGAAGATTCTAATAATGATCATCATGATAGTGACGATTAAAAGCATCTACACAGTCCACATTACCATCCTCATACTAATTCACATCCACATCCTCATCCTTATCCTCGTCCTCTTCCTCATACACATCCGTATCATCATCGTCATATCTACGTCCATCCTCATCCACATCCCCACAATTGTCCCAATCACAATCCTACTCTTGATCCCTGTCCTTGCCTTGATCCCATCTTTGTCCTCATCCTCATCCATATCCTCGTCCTTATCCTTATCTTAAGCCCCATCCCCTTCTTCATCCTGATCCTCATCTTATGTCCAAACCCCTTTCCCTTCCTCCTCATCCTCATTCCAATGCCTATCCCTATCCTAATTTTCTTCCTCCTTCTCGTCCTCGTCTTTCTCGTCTCTCACATCCTTCTGGTTCTTCTCTTCCTCCTTGCCCTACTCGTCCTTCTTACCCTTTTCGTCCTTTTTCTCCTTCTTGTCCTCATCCTCGTCCACGTCCTAGTCAATGTTCTCAGCCTCATCCTTCTCATTCTTTGCGTCCTTGTCCTTCTTGCCCTTTTCTTTTTGGTTCTTCTCGTCTTGGTCCTTCGTGTCTTTATCGTCGTCCTCGTCCATGTTGTCCTCTTTGTCGTCCCCATCCTCGTCCTGGTCCTTTCCTTGTCCTTGTACCGGTCAATGGCATTTCACTAATGATTCCGTTATTAAATATTATCTACAAATTTTGCAGTACCAGGAATCTTTTCCGATAGTAGAAAAATGCCCATCAAGCTATGTCCAGGGACATACTTCTTGTTCTATTCAAACAGGATTCGTTTCATTGTACAAATGCAATTTTACTGCGGTTTTCTTGGGATTTGGACACTACCCTCTCTGAATTTTCATGGTCTTGCAATTAAACATATTACATGAAATAGCAACAAGATATTAATTTTTGGCAGCAGAAAACATTGTTACGGTTACAGTAGTAAATTTGCTGTAGATTGAGATAAAAGGTAGACCTCTTTTCAGCAAATCTCACGTATGTAAGATATACAAAGGTACTCGAGTTGACCTGACTTGACTTCACCTGAATTGATTTGACCTAATTGACTTGATCTGACCTGACTTGATTTAAAGTGACTTGAACTGACTTGATTTGACTTGAACTAACTTGATCTGACGTGTTTGAAGTGACTTGACCTGACCTGACCTGACCTGACCTGACCTGACTTGACTTGACTTGATTTGACTCAGCCTGACCTGACCTGACCTGACCTGACCTAACCTGACCTGACTTGACCTAACCTGACTAGACTAGACTTGACTTGACTTGACTTGACTTGACCTGGCCTGGCCTGACTTGATTTCATTCCGCGTTACCGAACTGTGTTGCTTTCCCTAATACTTTTTCTTTGCCTTAAAACAGAACAAACAGCAAGTTACCAGTTTGACTTCACTGTTTTCAACATCATCGGCATATTCGCCTCTTTTGTTCTGACGCGGAAATTCTATGATGACGATGACAGGTGCAAATTTTGACAGCTATTTGATACCAAGGAGGAGATCAGGTTCCCTAGCAAGCACGGGGGTTGTATCCTGGGAGTGATAATTACTTTTTGAAGTCTGTAGACAAAAGTGTCACAATCAGCAAGATGGATGTAAACCACCGTAAACGAATTTCTGACGTGTAATGCCCCGTTTTGGTTATTTGCGCTTGCAAAGAATGGATCGGGCATGTGAATCAGCGAAAGTAAGGTAAAACGATCTTCTTGCTTACTCCTCCTCTCAGACCTAGCGACGCGTTTTATTCTTATGTGAATCAGGCTTAATAACTACTCAACTTTTTCTGGCTGTCGATCAAATACGAAAGTGTTATCCGCCCAACGAAAACTTTGATTGCAGCATTCATACCAAAGCAGTTTGATGAAGTCATGGACTTCCAAATAACAGCATCAGTCAATTGCAGCAAGCATAACCTGAAGTGTTTCGTTGCTACAAAATCCTATCGTGAAAGTTTTCCCATCCGTTGTTCTAATAACTCGTCGTCACAAGATGAAAACGTATGAAATGACAAAGTCGAGCCATCCCTTGACGTTTTATAACTACTTTCACCGCCTACAGTAGCATATGTGTTGCCTGTAGTGATAGGTGTTTTCGACGTTGACATTGATGTTGACGAAAGACTTGTTAGAGAAATGCCTGGTGGAAAGACTTAAAGTCTGCCTCATCTTGTATACTTGAAGCCTCAGGATGAGGAGGCTTCCAGTCCTGATGGCTAGGTGCTGAAGAGGGGCTCCGGCATTTATTATACTGTCTCGATACCTTGTTTTAGCGTCTTGCGTCACACACTTCGAAACACGAATAGCACTGAGTTGGCGTGGTTTGCATTTGAACAGAATCCAGCTTTGGTTGATAAAACTTCCATTACTAATAACCATCGACGCATCAGTAGCTACCAGTAAAGATTTCTCAATCTTAAAAGCTGGGTAGCGTAAAGTTTACTGGAAAGATCTGTCACTAATTGAGTGTGATGGTTGCTCCTTACTTAACATTCGTAAAACAAACCATCAACGACGCTCCTTTGACTGATAAATTTACCATTCCCAAGAAGTGCAACTACCAAATGGAAGTGTTTTCACGCAACCTTGCAAAACTTACACTACATTACAGTAAGCTCGACCGGAAGCATGAAATTTGTCTCGCACCACTGCTTGGCTCCAAGAGACATAATAAACCATTCCCTGGAGTTCAAATGTGGTGCTGTCTATGGAACAATTCTTGTAAACAAAAAGCCTAAGCTAGCACAGTGTAAATGGGCATTGTACTTATACTCCTTAGGGAGCGGCGCCGGGATTAGTTTATCGGGACCATTGCAAGGATGGAAGCACGTTAGGAGGAAGGAGTAAATCGGACTCATGAAAACAGACAACATAAAGAATGCAATGATGGAAACCAAGGTTTAAAGGAAACATGCAGATTTAGTGTGAGTATAAGCTTGGCCAAAGTGAGTAAGTAGGTAGGCGAGTACGTAAAGGCAATGCCTGAAACGATTGAACACCTAATCATTAAGGCATTTGAATGAAAACAACCATTGCTTTTGTTTCCAAGACATGCTTTGAATAAAGTATATCCATCACCGGTTGTAAACGATTAGACCAATAACCAAAATGATAATCCTTTCTGTGAAGAATTGTATCCACAAGCTCATACAAGAGTCTCGTTTTGAAAACAAACTCTTTCTTGGTTTGAAAACGAGGCTAATGTAGAGGTTTGCACTTTAAAGGAAGAAACTGTCGCGGGAAGAAACTGTCCCGGGAAGAAACTGTCGCGGGAAGAAACTGTCGCAAGAGTAATCTCGCCACTTTCACGACAGTTTCTTCCCGCGACAGTTTGTTTTTGGCCCGTTCACGACAGTCACTTCCCGCGACTTTTAAATTTTGTCAGAAAAATTTCAACACAGTTATTAATTTTTTAAAAAATAAAACTTGTGTGGGTCCTTCAGGTACAAAAAGGAAATTTCGAAGGCAACGAGGTCTGTATAGCATGGCATTCATGAACTGAAAAAAAATTGGAAGATCACATGCACGTTTTAGAACAATTGCGACATTTTTCAGAGGTCAGAAAAGACATGAAATGGTTAGATTTCATCGATATTGTACACCAATTGTTCAAAACAAGTCACGGAGCGACTATTTGTTCTTTGTCACAAACGTTTATCATTGCAATTGTTTTTGATGATTTTGAAACATCCAGTTTTCTGCTTCTCGTAAACAGATTATGATTTTTTTATTGTAAATTTTCCCATTTGAAGTATCAGTGACATAACATGCTTTTAATTTTCGAAAAATTATTATTTGGTTTGCGTAATACTGATATCAGATGGAGACTAGGTGTTGACAAAACCATCATAGACATCATTCGAAAACGTAGGCGTCAGTGGTTTCGGCAGCTAAACAGACTCCCTGAAACTAGTTTGGTGAAAAAGGTTTACAAAGAAGACTTCACCAAAAGGAAACCTTGAGGACCATCATCAATTAAGGTACTGGTTGGAAAATGTTGTCGGCTGCAGTGATGAAAACGTGAGCATAGTCGAGTTTCTTTTGCTATTTCTTCATTGCTCCACCAGAAATGACCAGGTCAGCTTCGTTACTTGTCTTGAATGATGATGATTGGAGACGTTCAACCATACAGCTCTTGCTCGTTGAAATGTCAAAGACGGCTCACAACGTATGTACAGCATTCAGCTACCAACCAGAACTGCCGTAGACCAAACTTAATTCAAATGTGGCTGATAGTATGAATTTAGCACGACTGGGCAAGAGACCACCCCATTGATTCCATTCAACCACACAAGTATGATCAAAACCTTCTACTTTCGTTCACTTACATCCAAATGGCAATCAACTTAAGTAAATCAGGGAAGAAATTCTTGAGTTGCTTGCTCAATCATCGATTTAAGTTGTGTACTACAAAGTATAGGCTCAATAACAAGACCACCCTACACTTTCAAATGCCTAAACAATGAATCAACATAGAGCAAAAATCAATTCATACAAACTGTTAAAATGATCATTTTTAATAAATTGTCATATACGCACCTGTTGCAAATGCAACACATACCACCGCTATAATGGCTGCAGGAAATCCAGTCTGGGGTTCTATTCTTGGTGATTTCCTATTTCTCAAGTGTCTTTTCTATAGTTTTCATTTCGAATTCTCTCTTCTCAATAATAAAATACTTCTTTGCGCTTTTTATAATTCATTGATTCTTATATATTATTTTGCTGGTTGGAAAATATCAGTATCAGCGTGCCATTAGAATCATGTATGACTGATTAACTTTATTCATGTTGTCTGTTATAGTGACAGAAGCCTTAGGTCATAGCGTACCTGCAACCTTCAATGACGTAAATCTGACAGAACTATCTTTCATACGTTGTACTATTTTCTCAGAATTTTGATTTCCTCGTGAGTGGCCAGAGGTTACGTAACTAGCCAGTGATGCATTGTAAGTATTTATTAATTGATAGCGTTCTTACTTTTCCTGCAGGTATTCAGGAATGTAGGTTCAGAAATGCCTATCAAACAAGCAACGTTTTCAAAAAGTATGTATGGGTTCCTTGATTTCTTTTAGGGGTGTTGTTAGCCAATGTCTTACCTTTCGTGGGGAAGTTTATTTGTCTGTGAGGTTGAAGCCACCAAGGAAAGTATAAGTCGCATAGCGTGGGAGGTAGTTGCCTCAGTGACCCCTTAACTGTTTAAGTCTTCCACCGTAATGGAGTGCTACAGGGATGCAAACCTTATAACGTGTATTACTGTAGTAACACTTGTGATAGCCGCTACAATTTCCAAGACGAGGCTGCTACACCTTATTTAGTAACACATGCATTCGTAATCCATGTTACAGCAAATTCCCCGGATATAAGTGTAAACCTAGTGTTATTGACTGGACGTGCTAGGACGATGAAAATTGGTAGGCGTGTCAGGGACCAGCACAAATTGACTTGAGAACAGTCGTTTCCCTGATTCTACCATCTGGAGGGCTGGAGGGAGAGGAAAAAATAGAAAAAAAGGTATTTTTGACTTACGAATTGGTGATCGGATCTTAATGAAATTTTATGTTTAGAAGGACCTCGTGTCTCAGAGCTCTTATTTAAATCCCGACCTATCTGGTGATATTGGGGGAGTTGGAGGGGGAAATGGGAAATCTGGGAAAACGCTTAGAGTGGAGAGATCAGGATGAAACTTGGTGGGAAGAATAAGCACAAGTCCTAGATACGTGATTGACATAACCGAAACGGATCCACTCTCTTCGGGGGAGTTGTAGGGGGTGTTAATCGGAAAAATTATAAAAAATTAGGTATTTTTAACTTAAGAGCGGGTGACCGATCGTGAGGTAATTTTGAATTTGACATTTAGAAGGAACTCATGCATCAGAGCTCTTATTTTAAACCCCGGCGAGTTCTGGTGACATTGGGGGAAAGTTGGAGGGGGAAACCAGAAATCTTAGAAATTGCTTAGAGTGGAGAGATCGGGATGAAACTTGGAGGTGGAATAACTGGTGGGTAGAATAAGCAAATGTCGTAGATACTTGATTGACGAAACTGGACTGGATCCATTCTCTTTGGGGGAGTTAGGAGGGTCCAGTGCTTTGGCAAGTTCGGTGCTTCTGGACGTGCTAGGACGATGAAAATTGGTAGGTGTGTCAGGGACCTGCACAAATTGACTTGATAAAGTTGATTATAATAAGCGTAAATTAATTCTCACCAGGCTTCCACATATGCTTCGTGCTGAGTCCTTCCAAATCGTAAACCAAGATGGCTTGCGTCACCTCCTTGTTTAGCTGATACAAAAAGACGTGCAATACAGAGTAAGTTCAAGCAACTAAGAAGTTTAGGAATCTTGGTCTCGTAAATATCATCACCTTAACTTGCTTCTGAATTAAAATTGGCATTGTTAAGAAGGATGTAAAACCTACCTGTATTATGTAGATGTGGTTTTGTCAACAATTGCGGACAAGATAGATGACGATAAATTACAATTTTGACACCTTCTGTAGCTTAAGTAAGTCCTCTTCAAAACTGTAATCTCTAAAATCAACTTCAACTTTTACATTGCAAGGTATAAAAACAATGTGAAAGGACAGCCTTGAGGATTAGAGGTAATCAGATCTGTTAACGTAGCGCAGGTAACTCAACTTCGAGGTGTAGAAGAACAAGCCAACCTCGACAAAGATAAGTCTACCTCGTACCTCCAGTTTGTACACGTAGATACCGATAAAACTTGTTTGAAATTTAGTATATCACAAGTCATCTGGAAAGAATAAAGGGCCATACGTATGAAAATCGTGTTTTGAGTGCACATGCACAGTCTTCTAAATTAGAAAATTCAAGGCATTAAAGAAAACAAACACTTGTTATAGTGTTGCATCTATACAATCATTTTCATCAATGAAAGGAAGGATGCTATACAACGATGTCATGCGCAAGTGAGTAAATGTTGGTAACTGTAATCCCAGTTGACTCTTACAACCGTTTTCTGCATATTAGAGACGGGGAAAACTGATAGCAGTTTTTCAGATTGTATCATAGCGCGTCTTTCTTCTTTATCAACCTCGTTTTCAATAATATTAACAGGCTTTCCTATTAGAGAGCTGCTGAATGTTTCAACAAGATTCACACTTTCCTTCATCACCTGGTGTGTTGTTTTCGTTGCATTAGCTGTGTAAGGATCACACGCCCCAAGTGATTCCCAGTAGTCTAAAGCATTTTCAGTTAAGACTCTTCTGCGAAAATCTGTTAATACCAAGAAAGATGAGGAGACCATTAGCTTAATATGTATTGTAGAGGCAGCGTAGGATCAAAATCTGATACTTTGGGTTAGTAAATATACAATAAATATATATTATCAGATATGAGGTGGGCAAGATTAAGATACTCCGATCTGGTCCATTTCACTAATGATTTCGTTATTAATTATTATCTACAAATTTTGTAGTACCAGGAATCTTTTCGGATATTTTGTTAATATTTTTGTTTAAGGGAATTGATACTCTTGATTATGGTATATCCATCTCTATGTAACTCCAGCCACAAAAGGTACAGCTACTTACTTTGTATTTGCCATATATATATACTTTATATCGCATCCCCTTCCCCGTTCCACCGAAACATAAACACAAATACACCTACACTCACACACACACTTGTTAGTTTCAGAACCGTTCCGTCGCCTTTATGGGACAGAGATCTCTAAGAGCTCTCCAAACATCTCTATACAAACTCATCATGATTCCTCTGCTTTACTGCTTTCCAAGTGTAACATTCCAGTGATTGCCTGGATGGTCAGTGATTGCCTGGACAGTCAGTGGTTGCCTTGATGGTCAATAGTTGCCTTGACAGTAAGTGGCTGCCTTAATGGTCAGTGGTCGCCCTGGTGGTCAGCAGTTGCCTTGACAGTCAGTGGTTGCCTTAGTGATCAATGGTTGCCCTCACAGTCATAGGTTGCGTAGAAAGTTGGTGGTTGCCTCGGTGGTCAGTGGCTGTCTGGACAGTCAGCGCTTGCCTTGATGGTCAGGGACTGCCTTGACTGTTAAAGCACAAGGAGTTGCTGGCAGACTCCACCTGGCTATGATCTGTGACTTGTGAATTACACATCAGGTAGTAGTAGTATTGTAATGAGACTGTCATGTGAACACGAGTCTGTAGCAGGGCTTGATGGTAAGTCTTTACCTCAAGAGTCAGTGACTGCCTTGATGGTCAGTTATTGCCTGGACGGCCAGTGGTTGCCTGATGGTCAATAGTTGCCGTGACAGTCAGTGGCTGCCTTGATGGTCAATGGTTGCCGTGATAGTGAGTGGTTACCGCGATCGTCAGTTGTTACCTGGACAGTAATTGGTTGCCTCAGTGGTTAGTGATTGCCTGGATGGTCAGTGATTGCCTGGACAGTCAGTGGTAGCCTTGATGGTCAATAGTTGCCTTGACAGTTAGTGGTTGCCTTGATGGTCAGTGGATGCCTTGATGGTCAGTGGTTGCCTTGATGGTCAGTGGTAGCCTGGACAGGCATTGATTACATTGGTGGTCAGTGATTGCCTTGACTGTTACATCAGAAGTTGCAGATCTAGCATTGTGTATTGAATTAATAAGTAGCCTTCACAAGTTTAGTGATAAATGACTGTAACTTACATTTGTCATTGGAAGGTTCTAAGAAGCCCCTCCAATACTAACTCTCGAATTTGATAGTCTTCGCTTCCGTTCAAATTACATTAGGGACCTAAAGACATGTTTGTGAAGGTAAATCACTTTGTAAGTGAGTTTCATTGATGGAGGTAAGGTACTGGGGCAATGCTTTATTTAAATCATGGAAATCCTCTAAGCTTCTGCTAGAAACATACTTCTGGATATCGCTAAAGCCATGCCAAAAAAGTTCGTTATATTAAGAATCACTTAAATGAAAATAATCCTACCTTACATGGGCTTTTTGGCTCTCCTCATACATGGAGGGGGGGGCTAGTAGGCCCGCGGCACTTTGATAAACTATAAAGTTTTATTTGCTATTGCTATTACAAAGATGTTTTTCAGGTTTATAGTTTAACTCTTTTCTAACAAATTGAAAAAAATAATTAATTTGTTGTGTATGACATCATCTATGGCTATGAAATGTTGTCCAATTTTGAAAAAAAAATTTAGTGCTTTAAGTATCTTGAGGGTATTTCTGGACGTATACGTCTTATTTAGGCAAGATCTTTTAGATTTAGAGAAAATTATTTCACAAAATATATGAGTTTAGAAACTACTGAAATGGTTTCTTACTTATAATATACCGCTTTTTATTTATTTTGAGCATTATGACTAAAAAATATCCATCAAACATCAAAAATATAACTCTTAATTCACTGTTGGCACAAAATTCCGGCGTCGTGTTAGTTTTGTAAAAATTGATAACCTTCGTACAGCAACTATGCCTTTTGCTTGATATACATTTGCATTTCACGCCTAGAAAAGGTAACTAAAACCATGCTTGAAATTTGTTACAAACATAAAGAATGATCAAGATTAAAATGATCTCAAATATTTGAATAAAAGCTTGAATAAATTCTCAAAGGCCTATGTTGTTTATTCTAAACGATACAAAGCCTTTATGTCGTTAATATTCCAGTTCTAAAATATAGTATCCGGGTCAAAATAGAAAACGTAAGATTGATAAAGACATTGTAGAAGTACAAAACGTCTGGAATGACATCCTTACATCATTTCCATTCACTGCTGTAGTATTAACAGAAACACACGCTGTAGAGTGGTCCGATCCTTATTCCATCTTATGGCTTCAATTTTGTAAAATTTTCTTAATTATTACCATTTTTCAGGCTTGCAGTCATAAGTTTATGCAGTTATTACAAAATTAAGAGTATTGAGAATAGTTCAGCAGCGCAATTATCATCGATAATATCTCATAATATGGGTTGGTTTTCAATTATATTTAAAAGGCGGTAACTAATCTTGCGCTGTGACTACTAGTCTGTTTAAGGTAAACAAAATAATCTTAAAGATGGCCCTTGTACAAATAAAATTGATTTAAATTTAATTTTTGAAACAGTTTCATAGAAGCAACAGTGCCGTAGCCAGGCGATCTCTGTAGGGCATGCTTATTACCTATGAGCATATTTTAGGGCATGCTTCATAAATTTAAGGCGTACGGGCCAGCCGACGTCAGATGTGACGTTTTAGAACTACACTACGTCATGGTCACAAGGAGCCGACGTCCTTAGTTTTATTATAAACTATTATCACCATTCCCGCCCTCCACGTAAAGTAGATAGTGTACCGAAATTAAATAACTGCTTTCAGAAAAATCGATCTTTTGGTATAAAATTTTAGGGATGTAAGTTAGGCAAGGTTCAGTTCATGAATGTATTTGTCATGCCAAAGTTTTCGCTGGTAGTGTTTGTTCTTTTTCTGTCGACTTAGTCTCAGGAAGCATTGAGTAGATATTATCACTTGAGTTTTTGATGTTGGCTCTTTTTGGGTATGATTTATTCTACTAGACGCCATTCCTTATCAGAGCGACCTTGGTACGACTAAATACCCCTTTAATAAAGTTGTGATGAATCGGACCTTTGGTTACAGTAAATCTCATACCATTACTTGAAAACGCAAATCTTCTGCAAAGCGACGGCAGTCAAGTTTACACATTCCAGATAAGTATTTCCCAAACTTTTAATGCCATCCCCCCTATTTGCCTGCTCATACATATCATAAGGGGCCCCGGAAATTATTAATAAACAAGAATATTGCACGAAATGGTAAAAAACCGTCGGAGTTTTGTTGCCGAATACCGTAAATGACCGATAAAGCGCCCTGGGCACTTACTTAAAAACAAAAGTTTTTGGGTGGGCGCTTATTCGGCCTGGCCGCTCATTCGAACCTAGGCACTTATTAAGGAAAGGAAAAACAGATAACTAAACATACATGATCTTTCTATAGAATAGATTGAAACATTTTACAATTTTATTAACTGAGCAAACTTAATGGTCTCTCTGCATTGCCTTTTGTAGATTGAAACGTTACCTGCAGTAAGCTTAAGATGAAGTAGTGTTTTTGTGTTTTATCTGCGATTTTATCTAACTTGATGAGAAATCACATCAAGTTAAAATAAAGGCTTTCTTTTATTCTTTCTTTTATACTTAAAATTCTTTTATTTTTTGTCTCGCACAAGCCAAGTTAACATGGAAAAGAAAAATGATGTATATCGAGGAAGAACATGTCTTATAGGAATATAAGTCCTTGCGGTGACAGCGACGGACGGGGTGGGGCGGGGGGTAAGGCGGATGGTGTTGGCAAGTAGGCTGGGTTCAAATTTAATTTTTCACATTCCACTAAGGTGCCTTTGGTCATTGTGTGGAAAGGGCTGTTTCGTGTTGATATCTTGCTGTGAATGTGACACAATTTCTGTTGCAATCAGCTTCAATTTTAATAAAGATGAAAAGTGATTAGGGGAAAAATTGAGATTCAGCAAATCTTTAGTGGGCCATGGCATCCTCTGCCCCCGTCCCTGCAGTGAGTAGACGAGCATGAGCTTGCTTCCTTTTCACGTTAGAACCAGGGTTAATAATTACAAGTCGGCCTTCAGAAACTTTGCGAAAAAACAGGAAACAATGAACACAACTAACGTACCCCAAGCTAATTTCCACGCGCACTTTAACGCGTCTGATCATAAGGGACAATCAGATTGGCAGTTTTCCCTCATCGACTCGGCCGACAGTGAGACAAAATTACGTGAAAAGGAAGCATTCTCTGAGGAGTGTCAGACGAAAAAAGCTTTTAAGTACACAATGTTTTCGCTATTTCGTGCAATATTCTTATTTTGTATCACAAACGAACTATTTGAAATGTATGTGTTTATTCCAGAGATAGGTCTTACTTTTCAAGGTTCTAATAGTAAAGGTGCTACAACGTGTAATGGAAACCAGGTAGATATTCTGGGATTAATTGCCGCGGCCCGGTTGAACCCTTCTGGCCTCAACATATCAAGACAAAAGTCCCATTGAACGATAAAATAGATAAAATATATTTGCTGTATATACTTTCTAGGCCGAGCGCAAAGGCACACTAAAAACAAGACCATTGGGATTCGTTTCGCAACAAGTATGTCCTATAAAACCAGCATCCAGTCACAGTAAATCAACACAGCAACGGTTGATTCAGTTCATTAGTTTACAGCTTCATAGTATAGTCACATAGACAATAATCCATATTTTGGGGGTTTTGGTGTTTGTTGTAAAAAACCCAACAGAAAGAAACTGTATTGACAAGTTAAACATTTTTATAATCGAAAAGCCAGATTTATTTCTACGTACGGCATCTAGTGAAGCTGCTGAGCCAATTACAGTGAAAAAACGCTCACGGTACTTTGAAAGACGATTGATAAGGCCTACGTGTCGTACCGCAATCGAAAAAATGTATTGCTTAAGTCAAAGGAATGAATCAGCGCACGCCGTAAACATTCTATTCGATTTTGCTTGAGTTGCAGGAATTTGGAAAGCAGAAAAATGATAATTGTATGACCATTTCGTAAGACATATCGCCAAAGGATAGAGGAGGTCTTTGGACTGTTACATCCGAAGTGTTCGAAATTTTTTCTGTAGTGGAAACAGAATTCCGGTGGTTTACAGTCGACGTTAAGAGTAGGATAGATAGTGGACAGTTTGTATCAGATCTGTTGATTAATCCCATTGTTTTAGCGAATTACAAAAGATTACGCGATTGGGGCTCAGAAAAAGTCAGCAAGGAAGTGGCATTGAATTTGCTTGAGCATTTGATAATGCTATATGTCCGCATGCGCACATTTTCATTCGTTAGAGATCGCTGTGAAATACGCAAGATACAGTCGAGGAAGAAGAAGGTGAGGTCACTTCGCACAGAACTGAAAAAAGCAAGCAGCAACCTTGACCAAGGACACTAAGGGATGCCAAAACTTTTAATTCGAGATGAACTTGTTATTTTTCACAGCTTCTAGATACATACATATATGAGGCTGAATGCTGTACAGTGGTTACTGTTTAATCAATAAAGTTTATACAACGTGGCAGTGGATCAAACCTTTGAGTATTTATGTGCATCTTTAACATGTTTTTGATACAAAGAGGCCTACCATTATCATTTAGGAAGTACTAGCATGTGCCATTTTTTCTTGAAATAACCCTCTTTCTGTGCATGTATTTATTGGTAATATAGTGTTCACATATTGAAAAACCAAGGAAGGTTGGAGGGGTCCTAAGAAAGCAGCTTATGCTTATCTTGGGAGAATGGTGGTAACATGAATGATGACACAATTACATTGACTTACAAACTGTCTTTATTCAACAGACTGTTTTTACCGACTTCCAGTTTCAGATTGGTACCTACGCTATCCTGAAATGGGGACAGTTGTGCAGTAACGTAACTACACAGATAGGGAGTGTTATTGTCGCTTCGAATCTTTATATTTAACGAGCATAATGTGACTATATCGGACTAGTAGAGTAATCAACGTTACATTTTAGCCACAAAGCAGCTCAGAAATCATCTTGGAATTGCTGTAGTTTCCAGAAACGCAAGCTCTGCAAAATAGGAGAGCGAGTTCCGTGCTACCTTTTTCATTCATGCACAAAACCTTTCCTTAAAACCTAAGCATTAAAAACTTGATGTGAAATTCTACATGCAGATGTCCTCTGAAGTGTTGTTTAACTTCATAGGCGATCAAATTGCATTTATTCAGAGGAATGTGGAGAAAATCTCTGCAAAGGAAGGCTCAAGATTGCCTGCAAATAGCATTGGCTATTAAACTACAAAAAATAACAGTATTATGCTCGAAGGAGATCCAAGAGTCTATAAACTATGCTCAAATTTTTCAAGATATTAAGCTAAAAAGATTCAGGTTTAAGTTTCTTGCAAAGAAATATACAAAGCCATCTGCGTGAACGTACAACATTGTTGGGAACATAACTACATTGGTATTAGCTTTTAAAGGAGGAGCTAAAGAACTTGTCCTCTATTTCAATGCAATTATAGTAGACATGATTTTCGTTTAAAGTCTCTCGAAACAAACCGCATATGGCCATCTGCTTTGGGGTACGATATCGTTGGGTCATCAATCTAAAATATATCCATATTACACTGAAATGAAGTCCGAGTAGCCCTGCTACTGATTGTGATTGTCCTGCTACTGATTGTGATAGTCCTTGTACTGCTGATTCTGCTACTGATTGCGATTGCCCTGCTACTACTTTGCGATTGTCCTTCTACTGTTGCGATTATCCTGCTACTGATGGTGGTAACCGAGCTGCTTATTTTGGTTTCCCTACTGGTGAAAATGATTATGCCGCTGCTGATTTCGGCTATCCTCCTGTTGAATGTGATAGTTGTGTCACGGATTGTTATTATCCTACTGGCAGTTGTCGATATTCTGCTGCCATCTTCTGGATATTCTGGTTCAGATAACGCCACTATGATGTCTCATAATCCTGCTGCTAGTTTCGATTATCCTGCTGCAATTTTCTAGATATTATGCTACCGATTCAGATTATCCTGTTAAGAATTACTATCCAGCTACTTTTACCTCATATTCTGCGTGTTGCCGTTTTTTGGATATTTTGCTACTCATCGGGATTTTTCTACCCCGAATTCTCATTATCCTAGTGATTATTCTCTATATTATGCCTCTGATAATAATTATCCAGCTCCTAGTTCCGAATTTATCTATTTATTTAAAATTAAAGAGTAAGGGAGCTGACACTAACATCATTCAGGTATATGCTCCCACCTCTGACTCCACAAAAGAATCCATCAATGAATTTTACAAAGATGTAGAGAAGGCTAAAGCTATATGTCCATCAAATGAAGTACTCGTAATAGCAGGTGATTGGAATGCCAAAGTCGGAGAAGGACGAGAAGATCCAATGGTTGGCCCTTTTGGCTTAGGAGAGCGATGTTTCGTAGTTAGAGAGTCACAAGGTAGTTCCTAGGCTAAATATGTTGCCGAATGTTTCGCAGTTAGAGAGTCATATGGTTCTTCCTAAGCTAGACGGTTGTTCGATGTTTCGTAGTTAGAAAGCCACAATATATTTTTTCTATGCTAGATGGTTGCCCTGTCTTTCGTAGTTAGAAAGTCACAAAGTATTTCCTAAGCTAGACGGTTGCCATATGTTTCGTAGTTAGAGAGTCACAAGGTATTTCCTAAGCTAGATGGTTGCCAAATGTTTCATAGTTAGAGAGTCACAAGGTATTTCCTAAGCTAGATGGTTGCCAAATATTTAGCAGTTAGACAGTTGCGAGATATTTCTAAGTTAGTTAGTTGTCCGATATTTTGTAGTTAGAGAGTCACAAGGTATTTCCGAAGCTAGATGCTTGCCAAATGTTTCATGTTTAGAGAGTTAAGAGGTATTTCCTAAGCTAGATGGTTACCAAATGTTTTGTAGTTAGACAGTAGTGAGATATTTCTAAGTTAGATAGTTGTCCGATGTTGTGTAGTTGAGAGTCACAAGATGTTTCGTAAGCTAGATGGTTGTCCGACGTTTCGAAGTGAGACAGCTGGATGTTGTTTCATAAACATGAAACTGCAATAGCAACATCCTTGGTGTAAATTTAGATATAGAACGTAGAATCTACATATTCCTGATTATTGACATTTCACTGTATAGCGAACCACATGTGGTACTTTGCTTTATTGTCGATATTTACGTTGGAGATATGTTTATGTTTACGGATGTCAATATGTTTTGTTCATCAGCAAACCCAGAGTTTAGAATGCCATCTGAAACTAACATATTAGTTCGCTTTATTGTAGTGGTCCTTAACGAACTATTTTCTAGAGACCAAGTAGTTTGTGTTGCAGACCCTAACTGACTTTTGTGTTTGAGTCTGCGAATCAGACAGCGAAGAGTCGTCCAGGTTTTAAAATATTCTTCTGAAGTGCATACACAGATTATATTAGTCAAGAGTCACTAAATGAAGGAAATCGATCAATACATAGTCACCTTCAAGCTCGTTAGACTCGAGAGATGTCATCATTTCATGTCTTAGTCCTTCACAATGTGGTCAACGAAGCAAAGTTGCCAAAGAAATCAAGTATCGTGATTGTGAAGGACTGGCCGTCTTTTTCCTGTCTGATTCGCAGACCCTAGCAAAGACGTTTGTTTGGTTCCGCAACTAACGTTAGAGAACAGACGCCCATAACAAATGACCAGAAAATATAAGGCCTCTGGTTTCTTGGACTTTAACATAGGAATTTCAACTTAAACATTAGACTGAGAAAACATCGCACGCTTTTCCCCATATTCACCATGAATTATGACATATCTTACCAGTGGCGAAGCCAGGTTTGAAGACATGGTCAGGCTCAGTAGTGTAGAAGGCCCGTAGCTCGGGGGAGGGGGTATTAGTGGGCCATGCCCACACGACATAATTTTGCCTCCTGTTGAGACATTGTTAAAGAACTTTTCAGGTTAAATATAAAGTCAATGCCTTAATGACGTCGGTTATAGTAAACCAAACGTACAATATTAATGTTCTCAAATGGGAACAATTGGTATCTAAAAAGAACAAAGGTACACGAAACAATGTAACAATGTACATGGCAAGATACTATAAATATCTACAAGTGAAATAGAATAATTATTAGAATAAATTAATCGTCACCTTAGTTTTTGAGCCTCGATGGCTCAATGGTTAAGGAGTTGGTTTAGTAACCATGAGGTCTTGAGTTCGAGCCCGGTCAGCACCCATAAATTGCAAGCTATTGTGGTAACGCTCCACTCTTTGAGAATTAATTATATATAAATATATATATAAGACTAAGAACTATAAAAAGGCATATTAAAACATATATAAAACTGAAATGCCTGATGGCTATACACGAGCTTTCGGATAAGTAAAATCCTTTGTCGAGCTATATATATATATATATATATCTTTCTACTGTATATCTGTTACTCACCGTGATATGCATATTTCTTGATTTAGCAAAGACGTTTACAATAACACTTGAGGTTGCCTATTTATATTACTAAAATGGAACTTACACTCAGGATATACTTATCACTTTTTGGAATTTTTCATGATATGAAGTTTTCAGTGTATCAGTCCAGTTAGTAACCTCTTAGTGTGTATTCATTATTAATGAACCGAAAATACTGGTTATGACCAACCTGCTTTTCTCCCCCACATTACTCTTTTATAAAGAACTAAGGAACTTTGGGAGGTATCAACAATATTATTTCATTGTTTTACATTTCTTTAGTTGGTTCTGAATGGCTTCAAGAGTGATACTTTACCAATGAAGCTCATGACAACCATGTTTCAGAACATAATGCCTCTGAGGACTTAGGAAGCTCGGCTCTTACTGGAAATAAAGTTAAAACTTAATGCCCGTCTAGCATTTGTCCTTTGTTAATTTTAACCACTTTCCTACTATTCCTTTACTTATACGTGACATTAGTGTAGTGTAACCTCTATATTTTATTTACTTTTTTAAAAAGGATTTTCATCATTCTATGCAATTAATTTCTCACGTCTCTAAAGATGTCAGCAGTGAAGTTTGATAAAACGTTAATTTAAAAGGGGGAATGATCTCAACATGTCTTTTTTAAAGATTCGCGGCCTCGCTGTTTTCTTTATAAGCGGGTTGCGATTTCCGGCTGCCATTTCCTTTGTTACAATTCAGGATTTTTGTTTGAAGTTTAGCTCGTAAACCTAAAAGGGCTGGCCTCAGGGTAACAATACATAGCAAGTCTAGTATTCTAAACTATTTTCTGCGCAGAATACCGGTTTTATAACACAAAGAGATCAGTAAAAGCGGCGAAGAAATATAATGACAGTATGACTTCCCAAAACATGAATTGCTTTGTTGTTCCGGCGCTCGACCTTACGTGTTCGCCAATTGTAAGTGCCTATCTGATTTTCTCTTTTTCTCTCTTCTGCAGTCGATCGAAGCTACAATGGCTGTTTATGAAGGTTTAATAATTTCTTTCCATGACTTTCGGTTGGTTGCCACTAGCTGCCAAGTGCTGCTGTTGATGCTTCGATGCTTCATGTTTCTCTTTATGACATCTATAAATCCCCGTTTTCTAGTGCTGCTTTTGATTTGAAAATATAGCAGCTTATCCCAGAAAGGAACGAACGTAGATATTTAGACAGCGTAAAGTTTAACAAATATTTTATGAAAATGGTCCACTGATTGAATCATTTTATGTAACTAGAAAATAACAACACCTACTGAAGTATCGTTAACCTTTCTCTTAAACATCGATTCTCGTAAACATTCTTTTTCATGAACATCCATTCCACACAATCCCCATTAGTTTGGTAAATATTTTTGACCTCTGCAGAGTTAGATCATGTTTTACTGCCTTGCTATCGATAATGAACCGGTGGCATAATAAGTACTATTTCACAGACAATTTAAATGACTATTGCACATACCTTTTCGTCTTGGAACTTATTCCCCTCCAAACTCGTACGATTCCATGTCCCTCTCACGTCCATGAATTCGAAGCAACCAGACTGTTTTTCGGTTTCTCCAAGCCGCTCTCCGTTATGTCGTTCTTAATAACACAATAGACGTTTGTAATGATTAGCGTAGACTTCGTAAAATAAGAGACAATATTTACAGGAGAAACAAGGGATGATCTATTGTACGTTTCTACAGAGAGGCAGGTTATAAATAACGGACATCGATGGCATGACTCGCCTTGTCCCTAGAATTCATGCCAGACAGAGGGGTCTCTGACCCCGGTACAGAAGAATATTTGAAGGTTTGAACCCTTAATACTGCTAAATAATTTTAAAACTTATTATCCATGTAAGTTGTTAAAATTGTTTTAACTAATTTGATAAAGTCTTTTCCAAAACTGAAAAAATACTGATAAAATAATCAATAAACTCGTTTGTCATAGGTTAAGTAACACATGGCATCGAAAACTGACAAGAACCAAAACCCATCTTGTATGAGAAGGTATAGCAACATTAGAAATGTGAAAACATTTTGAACATTCTCAAGACAGATGTGAAAGACTAAGTCAATTTTTATCTCCGTCTCTTGAAATATTATGCTTTCTTTATATTGTTTGATGAGCTGATGATAAGCCTCCGTCAAAGTTAGCCGTATTGACATGAAATTGATAAATGAAAATCTTTGTTTGCCTCTTCAAGTGGATTTTCATCTTTTGCACTTTTCCCATCTGCCAAAAGCACTTAAAAGTATACCTAGCACGACAGAGACGCAGGCAAACTATAGACTACAGACTAATGCATCTTCTGTCGAATATGGTTTAATTACCAGATTTTCTGTCTTATCTAATCTCGAATTACAGTATGGTACATTTCGAGTTTAGGTTCTATATCTTTACTGTAGGTTTCTGAGTTCGGTTCAGCAAATTTCAGCAGTGACCTGAAGAAGTCTGTTAGACGAAACGTTGTCAATAAAGTTTCCACATTTGGCGTTTTACTTGTCATAACTTGCCGGTGTACTATTCACCTTTCATTCATAATTTTTCAATTTCGATCTGCATATTAGCTCTCCCTCTTAACATGTTGAGCATTGAAGAGACGTTCCACTATGTAGAAAATAACACTTTGCTTTAGGCTTCTTTATTGGCGCCTCACAGCATTTAATGAAAAGCTTAGTAATCAAATACTCGATAGAAATTTCTAGAGAAATTTAAGGTTATCTCAGGCCATTTCTTTATGTGGATTATAAAAGAGAATGTACATAGAAATTGTTAGTTCGGGTTGAAGATCATTAGTTCTAAGGCCTGAGTATTTTCCAATGAGATTTGTCTACTGCATGCTAAGATTAGAGCTTAATGATAACGATGATGTGGATTAGATGGAGGAGTAGGAAGAAGATATAGCCTTTACCTTGCACTACTCCCAGGGAGGGATCAGGGTGATGTCCACATATGTTTGAGTATTATTGAAATACTTAGCACTACAACACTGGGAGTACGTCCTGACATGGCTTCTAATGTTTTCGGGTAATTGACCCTTAAAACACTGACATAGAACCCATATTTACCATTCAATAGCACGTGATAAATTATCTTAAGTCAGAATATTTGCCTTTGGACAATCTTTATGTTGCCAAGAATATTGCTGGGAAAAAATGATATTACGTAAGGATTGAAACAGGGACCCACTATATAGCAGAGTACTGCTCAGCCAATGACGATATGGTGTCTCAATTCAAAATCTTCCGTCTATTTTATCGTAACATTAGGGCTTTCTGGCTGTAGAAACTTCCAATGTCACTTGTCAAGCGCTACATATCGCACATCGCACGTCACGCCACACGTCACACGTCACACGTCACACGTCACACGTCACACGTCGCACGTCGCACGTCACACGTCAAACGTCAAACGTCACATGTCAAACGTCACAAGTCACAATTCACAAAAGAGGTTTACATCTCACGCATCACATGCGAGTGACATTATAAATTACACTTGGACGTTACTGCATTTTCATGTTTTCGATCAGTAATTAGATGGGGTCAACAATTGCTTGACATGACACAAAATAGGGGGCTATAAATGGAGGGGGCTATAATTAGAGAGAATCTTTTATTAGAAGGAATGCGGTACTTAATTCTCTAATGCCCATCTGTTCTGTTATTCATTGTCAGGTTTTGTGAGAAGAGCATTTTCATTTAACATTTTTGTGTTCACTTGTAACACTCTACCTTGTTTTCAAATATGAAAATCATTCGGAACTAAGACGGTGGTTCTAAATTCTTTTTATGCGATTGATCAAAGGAGAACTCACGTTTGTAAACTTTTGGGGGGCAGCTCATACTAAATAGAAACATAAATTTTCATATGAAACAAAAATATGACTTGAATATTCATAGGATATAAAAATCATTCGAGGCAGCCAACGCGCTGCATTTCCGAAGTCCATAATGTACTAAAAGTTTGTTCATCCGTCGTTGTTATTTCCACTTCTAATATAAATTGTATGCTTTCTTCCGCCTCAGGAGTATAAGCATCTATTGAAATCAATGGCAGACCATATGCTTCAATACTGGAAAGACTGCAAAATAGAATGTAAGTGCTATTGGAGATAATATATGCGTTATCGTAATGTTGGCCTTTTTTAGAAAACCCTGAAGACGACTTTCGTTGATTGACAGGCTCGTACCGCGTGATTATTTTGCTGCCATTTGTAATTCGGCGGTTAAAATACACTTTCAGGGGCACGTTTGTGAAAAGGTACTGACCAGACAGTTGCCTTGTTGCTTTGCTATAATTATGACCCAACCTACTTGCGACTATTAACATACCGACCAGGGAGTTTCTTTGATTGAACACATGTTTGGGCGCCTATCCAAAAGTCGTGGACTCGCTGAAGAATGGTACCCATGATTTGGATTATACTCGTTCATGTTGAGTCAACATGATCCGCAAAACGCCGACGTGGAGGCTGCGATCACTGTTCTGCAAGCTTTGTTGCTACTAGCCACAGGTCGACTGATCTATACTTTACTTTTAATGGAGGAAGTACCTAACCTCCTCGCAGCTCAATCTTTCGTGTGAAGGGAGCCAGTTCTCATAGATCGAAAAAAGACAACATCAGACTTTTTCAGAACAAGGAAATCTATTGTCTCGATCTGGAAATACCAATCCATACGTCAAAGATCCCTGGTCTATACTATAGTAAGTATCAGCCAAGGTGTGTCAAGACTTTTGATTAATTCAACTTTCAAGTATAATTGATAGAGAGAGTCCTTTTATCGGTAAGAACTCTTAACCTGTAGGGATATTATATGCATCTCGTAGAGAATACTGTGCAGAGCATGTCGTTTCCACCGCGTAACCGAGGCTGCTCTGACTTGTGTTTTAATAGCGTATGGAGCTATGGCACCTGTTACTAAAAGTCTACTATCTTCAGTACTTTAATTCAAGTTTTTTTTCCCATATTGAGATTGGTCTTAAGCAGTAATGCCTCATAGATAGATATAGGATTGCTGCAGCTCCGAGAACCAATTTATATATTTATACCAAGGCTTAAATGCCAAAGAAAAGTTAAGAGCTCAAAAATGTTGTATGGAGGAAATATTTCGAACAGGATAATTTATTTATATTCTTCTAAATGGACTCAAGTTTTATACCCCTTGAAAATCTACCAGTTGAGAGACTAGATCGTTGCTGTATGTGTCAATTTCAACTTTCGGATCGTCTACAGTCAACTTGTTATAAACCGATAAAGATAGTTAAACCATTTGTGATGACATCAGGCGACATTATTTTGTCTTTTGAAATGGATACAGTGCTTCTAAATTTGTTTTACTTGAATTAAATTGAATGTGTTATGATGATTTTAGAGGAGAACATGACGAAATTAACCTAATAATCCAGAAAATGATGTCAAGACAATCGGTAATTTTCTGTTAGAAACCAAAATATGCATTCAGCTGTTTGAGGTGAAAATTCAGGGCGGGGAAACTGCTCCCTTGCTTTCGTAACGGGCGTCCGCGCATTGATTTAATGTTTATGAATGAATGAGCTAAATAGTTTACTTGAAAATAAATCACAGGACAGACAAGAAGAAGTTTCATTGTTTCACAGACCTACATTCCACTTTTCCTCACAATAGTATGCGTGTCTCTGATTCTTATTTGGAAGTCAATGGAGTACTGTTATTCCCGATTTCCGATTGGACGGGAATTAACAACTTCACATTAGCTACTAATGGATGTCGATACTTATCTGGCAAATGAGAGGGCTCTTCAGCCTCCATTCTTTATCAACAGAGGAAAAGTAGTTGCCGCTCTCATCTCTGCCTGCAAGTCTGGGCAGGTAGAGACCATGATACTCAGTTGCATCTTTCCAGACGGAACCCTAGAATTTGCGTCACGATACGGGGAGTGAATTAGAAGGCCTATATCATGATGCATGGAACAGAAATAGGAAACGCCTAGGGCCCCTTGTGGACTACGGCTGAAGATGATGATGAATGAAGTGTGAATACTTACTATATAATGTTGTCAATAATATTGTATACGTTATCATCATCATCTTCGTTATCATCATGATGCATCATCAACAACTACAACATAATCATCATCACCAACTTTATCGGTTTAACGTCCGTTTTCCATGCTAGAACGGGTTATACTGGTATATCAATGGCTGTCGGTCATCTAAAGATCTAGGCTGTGTTAGGTTTAAACTCAATTTCTCTGGAGCAAATCTGTATTAGCTACCTTCTATCACGCCCATTTTTGCTCTACATTTAGGCTTAGCGTCAGAAACTAACAAGTATCTACGCTTTCTTACCCAATTATCTTGCACCATTCCCTATAAACGTCAAGACCAACTCAACCTCCAGATCTAATTAACATATTAAAATCTAATTAAATGAGTACCTATTCACCTTCTGAGCACGTATTAACTTTTTTCTGTCCCTCTTGAAAGCAGTTGTTACACACCTACCTAAATATACTTATGCTATTCCTCTCCTAAAAGATCAATATCATCCTGCTTCACTTGTCCTGTATAACTTCTATACAATAATACCAATGAAAAAAACCTTTTGCTATTGTTTTTCTTTCCATTTGACCCTTGTGCTTGTCTTAAATGTTTGCATTTTGATGGTGTAAATGGCTGAAAATCATCATTTGAGAATCCTATTTTGGGCAGAGACAGACCTTTTCCTTTCCAACCAATTACTTCTTAGAAGAATAAAGTGAAGTAAGAAGAAAGTGGTTCCTGAATGCTCTCCCTAAGGTTGATTCACAACATAACCAGCTACAAAATTTCTACATCAACAAAAAACCAACCCCTCATAAAAAATTAACCTGTATACCGTGTTAGGTATGTGAATGCTAAGTTTTCAGTTCACTTTTTATCACTGAGGGCAATTGTCAACAAAAACTTAACATGTCTATTATTTTTAACAATCAGATTCAGAAACTGTGCTATTAATATTTGCCTGCACTATTCGCAGTTCTCTTTTTGGAATTGAAATTCTCAAAAAGTACTAGTACTTTTGTGAGGGGTAGCTTGCGGCAGGGGTGCTCGACACAGACTGGATATAATTAACGAAACTTCCTTTACAACTCTCAGCATCGGCAGCATGTATTTATTTCAACCAAACAGCAAAGCAACATATCTGATGATGATCAGCATGTTCAACTGACTGAAAGTTTGAAAATCACTATCATATATACCAATTTACAATAAATATTGGATTGAGATAAAATGTGATGGTAAAAGCTTGAAGTTGCAAAAAAATACATAAATACAAGTCAAAGGAGTCCTAGTAAACAACTTGATTGCACTGACATGCAATATACAACAATGAAATCAAATGTGTAGTGAATATGTAGATGCAGAATGATGATAAACTTGATACCGTAAAACGGGATAACTTTGGCAGTTTTTGGAGCTTATTTGATGTTTTCTACCAAACTGAACTAATAACTTCAACATTGCTACTGAAAATTACTTGTCTATATAGTTGTTACATCCCGTTCATTTAAACCATCGGGTTTAAAAGTTTTTAACATGTGCTGCCAAAACGATTCTCTCTGCCGTAAACATGACTCAGTCTCAGCTTCATCTATTAGTTTAAATTCCATGTCTGACATTCCATTGTGGTTCAATTCTAGGAAGTGTTCAAATAGACCACTTTGTGGTACCATTTTCTTTTCTCCGCCTCTACGCCTGCAAAGGTTGCAGTACTGGGATTTGTAATTATTGAATCGCGTACGAAGTTGCGTAGTTGTACTTCCTACATATTAAAGACTGCAAGTTTTACATTGTAGTAAGTACACCACATTTCTAGAATTGTAATTTTAAGGTCCTTTCCGAATGTTAAAATTTCGCTGTTTGTTTTTACTAGAAATTGTGGCACTATCAGCTAAATAATTACAGACGTCGCAATTCCTTCTGTGCCTACATGGACCACAGCCTTTATTAACCATGTCCCCTCTCTATGAGGACGTCCAAAATTTTCAAAGAGGGTTTGTTGTGCTTGTTGATATCCAATCTCAGGGGGTAAATTGACACAACTTTTTATGGCTTCTTTTGCTTTTCCTACACACTGAGCAATCAGTCGAGTTAATCGTTGCGAAGGATCCGAAACTTGAGACTCAATATTATTCTTAAAGTTCGTCAAAAATTCGATGTACTCTTTTGGCTCCCCACTGAAGGTCAAAATCTCTAGCTTTGGCAGTGAAGGGCCTTGTCTAATTGCCTCTGCAATTGCCAACCATGGCTGATTAGGGCTTACACTAAAATTCTACAAAAGAACCAAGAGAAATTTTGATGGCTCTTTTTCTCAAAATTAATTAGTTATGGTAGCGCCAAAAATGCAGCTTTTGACTTTACTATCTCCATAGATTGGAATCCTATGACAGGTACTTTAACTTTCAAGTTGGCCCAAAATGAACATTGTGTTGTTATACAATGCTAAGTATATCTCTATTCAGTTTAATTATCATCAGTAACAAATTATGTAATCCTTTCCCCATAGGTTTCTTGAATTTGTGCGCCTATCAGTGATGCCACCAACCTACTTCATCAAAAGTCAATGTTGTGCAAAGTGAAGAAATCTGTAGTATATAATGTTGAGGGAGTAGGAGTACTACCAGTTTACACCGAAAATTCCTCTGATGCAAACTTTTACACCAGCAAATCCATATGCATTAAATTTGGATCACAATTATGAGCTGCAGCTTGGCTCTGAAAAATTCTTGCAAATTATCAATGTTACAAAAATTTCAACTGGCAAAGTAAAGGACATTGAAATGGAAACAAGGCAGCAAAGCTCAAGTTCACTTTGGAGCATAGAACGACGAAAGCGAATGAGTGCTTCAAACTTTGCAAAGATCTGCAAGCTGACAAAGAAGTCTGATCCAAAAGCAGTAGCAAAATCATTTATACTGCCCCCTAATTTGAAAGCTATGAAAGCTATTAAGCATGGAAGAAAATTTGAGGGAGTTGCTATAGAAGCCTACTCAAAAACAAAGGGTGTTGAAGTTTTGCCATGTGGTTTGTTTATTTCAGAAAGTTACCCATACCTTGCATGGCACTAATTAACGTTTGATCGTTTGAAAACGTTAATTAATGTCGTTCAAACATTAAATTGCTGATAAGACGTTAATAAATGTCCATCAAAATGCATTTTTAGTTTATAAAACGTTAATTAGATCAACGTTAGTAAAAGCCGCGTTAATTCGTGTACACGTTAATTTTGTGTATTAAGGTAACACAACGGAAGATGGTTCTATAAACTTGCTACCAATTCACAACCGGTCCAAATTCAGAATAAAAGAATATCAACCAAAGGATTTTAAGTTTCCTTCAACAGAAATTAGTGGCCAAAGGGTTCATTTCAGTCTAGTTGGTTTGTCAAATACCCTTGTCTCCTTTATGATAAGAAAAGTGACAAAGCGTTTCGTTTTACCTGCATGAAGGCCAATCAAAGGGGAATGATTTCATCCTGAAGTCAGAAGCAGCATCCGTAGAAATAGGATTTGGAAACTGGAAAAAGGCAATGAAGAAAGGCAGAGGATTTAAGAACCACCAGCTTTCTGATAGCCACAGAGAAGCTGTTAGTCGTTACAAAATCACACCAGCAACTGTTACTGGTAATATTGGAGAGTTGCTTTCCTCCAATTTGGAAGAAGCAAAGAACAGAAAGATATTGCTATTGATTTTGAATAAGATTCGTTACATAACAAGCCAAGCCATACCACTTAGGGGTATTGGAATAAATGCATTAAGACGGAAGAGAATTCTAATTTATTTCAATTGATCAAGGAAGAGCTTAACAGAACACGTGAACTTAAAGAACGGACGTGGAAAAAGAAATACAATTCAACACCCGTTTTTAAATAAGCGCCCCCTCTCTAAAAGTTCTTTTTAAATGCCCCTTCTAAGGGTTTCCTCAAGGAAGTGCAATACCCAATAGATTGAAGAAACAAAATTACCAATAAGCACCCTTCCCGTAGTCTAAGGAAAGGAAGGGTGAGATATCAATAAGATACTCAAAATTAGGGGCGTCGTCCTTGGCTGTTTTATATACGCTTATTTTATTATTTATTCTGTTATAGGTTTTTACACTTTATTAGGGGTAGTTTCAATATTGAGGGTGGTTGCTCATAATGGGTATTTGAGCGAGAGACAACAATATTTTAACACCTTAGCATCGAAGGGTGTCAAATGGCTAGATTGGGAAACGGGGCATTTTGTGGGTGTTCTCAGGTACCTTTTTATTCAATTGTTGTCTAACTTGGTGGATTTATTATTACTTCAGGTTAGTTCCCATTCCGGGCAGACAGCTTATGGGCTATCATTGTATAGCCAGGGGCTTTATAAGCGCACGTCTGAGGAAAATTCTGTACTAAAACACAGTGACAAAACGTACGAGATTTCTTCCCCTTTCTTTATTTTGCACCTACTCTGGAGTGCTGTTTAAACGGGGGGTCTAAATAAACGGGGGTCTAAAGTTAATAAAACGGAGGGTCCAAATAAACGGGGAGGTCTGAACTTCAGTCTGAATTTTGTGAAAGTTTTAAATAAGGATGACACACATGACGACAAAAATCGTACTAATTGACTAATTGGTAACTGTTTCAGGGTCAAATGTTGCATGGGAAGTTATTCAAGTTGTGCATTTTTTATCTGGGTTAGTATGCTAAGTACTTTGCGACATCTGCACAAGGTTATTTTCAGTAACTTCGCGATAGGAATCGATTCAGGATCTTCTGTTACCGACGTGGAAAAAATTAGGTATACCCTTAAACGTAAACTTAAACGTAGTACTAGATGAAATTGATGAGGTTTAAACTGTTAGTTATGGAAATTAATGAATAATGATTAGGAGTATGATGGTAAAAACGGACACATTGCTTTTGCGTATTGAAGAAATAATTGGTGTCATTTTTTGTTCAGAAAGTGTTGTTGATTCCCAGACCTTCCAAGGCAATCAAAATTGGTTTAAATGTGTAAATTGACAAGCTACTTTTCTGATGTAAAAGCTTACTTTCTTAACTTAGTGTGTTATAATGCGATCTTTTCTAAAATGGTACCGATAGACTCGATGCTTAAGCATGGAAGTTACTCTGGGGATAGAATTTACGAATTTTGAGATACTACCTTTTTATGTGTATTACGCGAACAAACTGACACGTAAGCTCACATTCCAAGGATAACAATATCTGCAGATTCGCACGAAACGTGACTTTATCCTAACCTGACCTTAAACCTTTTTATGGTGAAGGGAAAGTGCATTTAATACTCCTCCTAGTTGTAAGGGAATTGTTATACATCTTACTTGTTATTTCGGTTTTGCCTGCCAGGAAAGAGACATTGAACGTACCATAGGCATCGATACAGATTACATTGAAACCAATGACTATGATTTGGAGGAAGAAGACAAGGAGTTTCTTATACAGGTACATAACTGGGCACAGAGAAATATTAGCGACGTTTGCAAAGCTAGCGTTAGCCACGTCGGCTCCTTACTTAGTAATCTTCTGTTGATTGTTAACAGATATTCGCAAAATGTTCTGAATGACGATCCACAAATCATGCCAATATTTCAAATATGGTCATTAGATTAATCCTTAGTCCTACATTTGATACTTTTAATGAAGAAATCTTCTCATATGTGGATCCTTAAAGAGGCGATGTAATTTACACTTCATTCGCAACTTAAGGTCGTGTTGTCCTACTTTATAACCATTGCGTTGCTTTAATTCCCGACTGACACTAAAAGCACCAAATAAGATTAGCTGAAGGAGTACAGAAGGATAAAATCAATAGACAAAATGGATAAACGTAATGCGTATGAGTACGCAAGTCGAATGACAAGTCACGTATTGTCGCGTACATCCTTCAGAATCCTCATACTAGTGGGGTTTAGCATAATGGGGCCCAGTTTCCGTGCACAAACGAAACATGAACGGTGAAGTTAGTATCATGAGTCAAGTATTTTGTCTAAACAATAAAGTGATATTATCAATGTTGTCATATTAATGAGTTCTACATCATTTATTTCGGTCTTTTTCTGATGAAACCCTCCGAGGAGAGGTCATCTCTGATTGACAGCGGTACTCTCATACTCTGGCAACTACTAGGCATTAAACAGTCTGAGATTTCACATCTTAATACTAGTTAGCAAATCCTTATTGATCTGCTTTCCAATTTTCAGAACTCGCGTGTCAAAATTAAAGAGCACAGCGTCTGTTTGTCAAATTCTTTAAATATTGTATGGGCGCAGCCAACTCAAATATTATCATGCATATCAAAACATTTTGGCACATTTACACTTAAACCTATTTCACACCTTCGCAGGGGGCTTAATAAAGCAAACATCGGTCAATTTCAGACCTAAAAATTCCCCCAAATTACGTAAAAACGGTACAAATGTGGCCCCTTTTGCCCCCTGTTCCCCCGTCCCTCGGGGGATATGCGATAAGCACTGGCCACCTGACCGTGAATTTGTGAATTCGAAATAGCACAAGGCGACATGGAAAAGCCGATTCATCCTCCTACGGAATTCAGGAGCATCCTCCGTCAACGTTTTGTCAACAGTCAAGCAGTTCCACGGCAAGAAACACAGTCCCGCGGGGTATTACAGCAGAGGAAAGACAAAAGTCATTCAAAGCATTTCTTGCCTTCTTTACCGTTTTTACGTAATTTGGGGGAAATTTTAGGTCTAAAATTGGTCGATGTTTGCCTCATTAAGCCCCTCGCAAAGGTGTGAAATAGGTAATATAGGTGTAAATGTGCCAAAATGTTTTGATATGCATTGTGATATTTGAGTTGGCTGCCCCCATACAATATTTAAAGTATTTAACACCATTTCTCTCCATTTTATGTCTTTCGCTCTTATTTTTTACGTAATTTGGGGGAATTTTCAGCCCTTTTGGGGGTATGTGACGTAACTGATGAGCCCCCAAGTAAGGATTTAACAAATCTGATCCCTCCATTACATTCGTCGCGCAGATAAACTTAGTCATGCAATATTTGAAGCATTTGACAGAGTTTGTAATTCTGGCTATAGTCCAAGTTATTTATTGACGACTCTATACAAACCTTGCAAGGTAGTTTTACATGATTTCTAGCTTGGACCGTTCTGAGAATCTTGAATTACATTTACAGCCTGATTTCTGTGAACAGACAATGACTTGGTTCTATCGCATTCTACTGTTACTTACCACTTTCATTTCTTTGTTCATTTGGAGGGGGGTCCGGTTTCGGTTCTTGGCTGCTGCCTGACGGCATTTCCACCGGTCTTGGAGGAATGTCGGGTGGAGGAGGTGCTAAGATGACTTCGTCAACTGTAACGAAAAAGAAACTTCGAATGATCAGATGTCAACATATGAATCAACTGATGTCTGTCACCACTTGAGGTCCTTCAATTAAAACGCTGATATGATACATGCTGTAGCGATAGGAAGCAAAAAGCTGGTATTGAAAATGTGGGATCGAATCAAATATATACACAATCGCATTAACGCCTGTTAACATACTCAATAACGCCTTCCTAATAGGCAAAAATAAAGCTTGGCACTACAAAACAAAATCCGTAACATATGAACAATTTAAAATAAAATAATACTCGAAAGAGATCCTAAACCAAGCATACGACAATTAGTAAGTCGAACAAAAAACCAATTTCACCACTACAAACTAAGTAAAAAGGTCTAAAAGTGAATACAGCAATTCTGTTAAACTATATGCTGTCCGACTAGCTTACGTGATCCACACTATGATACATAAGCTGTCACATAAAATTACCAAAACCTTAACATTCCCTGTAAACACACAATTTCACAAGTGATGAATCGTCCTTGGGGATCCTCGATGCTATCAGAAAGAAGAGCAATATCATCAGCGTAGTCCGTGTCAGTTAAATACATGGTTGGGTAACGCTTACTTCTGCTTTTTGAGATGGTGAGGCCAAGGTGTTCGTTGTCTTTAACGGCTGTTCTCATAACGTAATCTAATACTATGACAAATAGATATGGTGCAAGCGTGTCGCCCTGTAGGGAACCTGTATGCAGTTCAAAGAAGTCCGTGCTTTAGTCTTCTGTTACTACTTTAGCCATAGTGTCGGTATACAGAATTGCTATGGCATTGATTATTGTAGTTGGGGCCCCGTGTGCAGCAAGGATTTTAAAGATTTTCTCTCCCTTGATTGAATCAAAAGCTTTGGGAAAGTCGATAAAAGTTAGTACAGCTGGTAGGTTGTTAAGCTTGACTTCTTCGATGATGCGTCTGACTGTTAAAAGTCGGTTTACCGTTAAAAGACCTTCCCTGAAACCATTCTGGTTCATGCGCAGGATCTTTTCCATGCAAGGTTTTAGGCGACATTCAACTCTACGCAATTTGAAAGACCAGATGCCGGATTATAATGCACATTGGCTGAGGCAATACGCTTTACTTGGTTGACTAACAGCTCATGCTAGCGTAGGTCTCCGGGTCGAATCCCAATGGTGACACATTCTCACCATTTTTGATAAATCATCAAACCTTTTAGTGATTTACTTCTCTAGGAAATGTTAAACGTATGAATTAGTGCCCTTGCAAGACTTTTTGTCTCATCTCTAATCCACAGAATTTACTATTCAGATCATGCATGTAGTTGCACAAATTTTAATTATGAGTACAGTATAAATGTCATAGGAGATGAAACAGTAGTTAAATTATATGTACATTCTCGGATATAGATCAATGTAAGCTGACCTCACCCCAGTTCCATCTGACGATGGATTTTGAAAACCTTCATTTTGGTGACTTTCATGCCAGACCTCCCTGCTTATAGGATGTGAGGGGCAGATAGCGTGTAACACCAAAAATGGGAACCCCTTTACTTTAAGTGTCTTCCGTGATTACGGTAATTTTCATCGCATTTAAGTAAAAGTTTACATTACTTTTGTCCACGATTGTGGCGATGCCTGTAACTTCTTCAACTTAATTTTTTCTTCAGGCTTCAGTTAAATTTTGCTCTGTTTGCAGAACTTATCTATTTTTCAATTCACAAATTTGTAATTTTAACGAGGCTACTAAAAGACTACTGTATTCTAAATACCAAACTTTAAGCATTGTGGCAGTTCCTGTGTTTTGTCAGCTACTTAGCAGCCTTTGTAGGCAGTATTGATGCCAAAATTCTTCAACTCAAGACAAGATTAATACATATATGTTACGAATTTCCCATTTTATTTACCGGGTACGACCATAAAAACCAGATGTAGTAGAACGGTATATGCATACAAATTGAAATTAATCTATATAGATACTGTGGTCATGATGCTTGTGTCATCTCTGAAGAATTAACTGAATTTAAGAAACGAAAGCATGGAAAGTATCTACAATTTTTGACGCTTCCTTTGATCAGCAGTAAATGAAGCAACGGACTGATTTAGTGAATTAAAAATAATGATTAGTCAATTTATCTTTGCGCCTTTCAGATATGTTCAACAAAACATTTACAAGTAAGCCTATAGATGAGATATAACAGGGAAACTTTTGCTAGGTTCGGAGCTATTAGAACATTAAGAGCGATCACTCAGGAGGCCGCAAACAGATCAGGCTAGTATTTTTTGTAAAAAAATTGCTTAATGATACTTTCACGGGGATGCTCAATAGCGAAAACGGTGGTCTGGCAGCCGGCCCGAAATACAGCAACAACAACCACAACAACCACAGTAATAATAACATTTACATATGCAACAACGATAACCTCAGCAACCTAGAGAACGTGAAGGTTCCCACAATGAAAAGCACCACGATAAGTTATGTGAGCAATACAAAATCGAAAGTGAAAGCAACTTGGAAAGCAGGAGTGTTCTAGACACAATGTAGTGCTTGCATGCAGTTTAGTAAATCATCGTTCCTCTCAATGAAAAGTGAAAATAGCTAAACTATCCTCCTTAACTTAGAATGGTACTGAAAAGATATGTCGTAAACCAGCGCCAAAGGTGGCTTATCTGAGGCAAGGGGAAGTAGAATGATTTTTATAGAGGGCACTATTTCTCTTGAGTTAATCTTATCGAGAAAATACCCACGACAATACCAATGACAGTACTAGATGAATAGAGGTGGGTGGGTGGGTGGCTGGGCTTAGATACTTTCACAAGGGGGACTAGCCCCCTTCGTCCCCTCCAGCGTTGTATCTGTTGTAGATAGGAATGAAATTTTCCGTATTCCAAGTTTCTAATCCTGTCCATCCTCGTCACTCCTAGGGAAAATCTCAACATTTTAAGTTCTGCCACCTCTGGCTCTGCCTCTTGCCTTTTTATCATTACCACTGCCTCCAAACCATACATCATAGCTGGTCTCAACACTGGTCTCACACTTTACCCTTCATTTTTAGCTGATATCCTCCTGTTACATATCACTCCTGTCACCCTCCTCCAACCATTCCAACCAGCCTGTACATATATTATATTCTGGATAGAAAAAAAAACTGGTCAAGAAACTTTCAAGAGCCCTTTATACTAAGCAATGTAAATGTTTTCTCCTTTATTTAAGAAATGAATTGAAAAAGTTCAAATCAATATTGCTCTTCATAAATGTAAAGATTTTTTCACTTAATTACTTGTAGGCTTCACTTTGTACATATCAAAAAACGAAAGAAACTGTCGAACCTTATTAAACTGCTGCCTATAGGCATTTTGGAAATACTACATTTGACTTTTGGTCTTAGAAATTTCATCATTGAGAAAAGCGCGTTCCATACAAGGACTGTCCCTTGCCTTGCCTTGCCTTGCCTTTCCTTGCCTTTCCTTTCCTTTCCTTGCCTTGCCTTGCCTTGCCTTGCCTTGCCTTGCCTTTCCTTGCCTTGCCTTGCCTTGCCTTGCCTTGCCTTGCCTTTAATAATGAAATGTACCGACAACAGAACGGGGTAAGCATGGGAAGTCCCCTTGGTCCAGCATTAGCAAATATCTTTGTTGGCTTTCATGAACTTCAACTGTTTGAATCCTGCCAAAAGCCCATTGTTTACAATGAGAAGAGAAGCTGGAGATGAACCGTGGGACGGACTGAAAGAGAAAGCACAGGATCGAGTAAGGTGGCGAAAGCTCGTTGAGGCCCTATGCATCCACCTGGACGCGACAGGAACATGATTGATTGATTGATTGATAAAGAGCAGATACCCTTACCTCGGATTCTTTGCGGTATTCCCCCAAGTGCATACCGTGATATTCTTACTCCTGGCCGTATGCATGATATTAAATGTTTCTTGATCGATATAATCCCACGGGGACTTCAGAAGCTGGAATGTGGCTAAATCAAGCTTAGTGAAAATCAGATCCTGAAGTTTCTGCACTGCCTACAACAGAATGAAGAAATTACGCAATCGTTTGCTTTCTTTTCTGTGTTCTCTTGTTGTTCTCGATGTTTCTGTTTGTGTGGTGCATTTTTGCGTAAGCGAGTAAAAAAATGGGTACATGTGTGTTTGCGTCTGTTAACTCTATTTGTCTGTGTGTTTGTGTGTGATATATCGTGTGTCTTTGTTTGCGAAGATGCAGTGTTCTCCCTGGAGCGTTTTTGCGTTTTTGCGTTTTTGCGGGGGGGGGGCCGGCTACGCTCCACAAACACACCGCTACGCAAACAGAAACAAGTTTTAAATGGCATCGTCGAGAGCTGCATGACAAAAATCACGTGCCACCGTTTTTGAGCGACAATGAACCATTTTGAAAGGAATTAAACGCCCAATTCACATCAATTGGCATCTTTTGGCATACACAAGAGACCCTTACCTCTTCTACATACACAAAACACCCTTACCTCGGCTCCTTCATCGTATCCTCCAAGTTCAAAGAAATAATTTCGCTCTATTGCAAATAACCCACCAGCCATAGTAGGCGACCTGAAACAAAAACAAAATGAAAATATCACACAACGGCACCAACAATTGCAATCAAGCACACAGGAGCATACTACACACTTTTTATAAGCATATGATTTTTCCGAGACAGGCCCTGGTATGCTTAAGCAAGGCTCGGTTTCAGGCTCAAAATATGCTTATCATATGCTAATTTTGGGTCAAATTCAAATCCAGAAAAATTCAACTCAGATACAGTTCAACTATAACGTCAGGCATTTATGGTAGGTATACGCTTTCTGAATGTATAGGTCAAGGATAACATTAACATGCAATCCATTTTGGTACAATCACGAGAATGTCACTGCTCAAAAAAACCGGCTGGGCAATATGCTTAGAGTATACTTATTTTTTCCGCAATCTGAGCCTGTTTATGCTTATAAGCGTTATGCTTATTAAAAAGAACATGTATGAATTTGCCTTATTCCTTGGTGGGCCGCAAGAATGTTTTAACACTTAAAGTACTAAAGCAATAGCCCTTAATCCTGGTACAGCAGTCACACTTTTGGAGTGCCGAACGTGATGCAGCAAATTAAGTTCATTCGATTGGGCTCCACACTTGATTCAATTAATACGACTTCAAGTTAAAAGTCGAACTTCAGGTGTACGTAACATAATTTCGGGTAAATTAAGGTCATGAAGTATGATGTCTGTATCAATACACTTTGGCCTTTGAATCACGGTCGCCTCAAACGTCGTATTCGTCCTACGCATATCAGTAGATGACAGAAAAGAACTTGAACCAACGTTAGAAAATTCAAGAATCTTCAGGCAACCTGCCGTCAGGCTGACAGGTGTGACTTACGCAGATGACTTTGCAATCATGGTTGACAATGTACTGAACGTTACCTATCTTCTGCATCGCGTTGAACATACCGCGAGAGAAATTGGCTTTTGTGTTAATGCTGAAAAGACTGAGGTCATGTTGCACAATGTAAGCGGTGACGTTCGATCACTCGATGAAGAGTCATCAAACAAGTATCCAAATTTGTTTATCTTGGAAGCAATATCCAGTCAAGCGAAAGAAGCATAAAAATTCGAAAAGCAAAAAAGCCTGATCAGCTTTCAATACGTTAACAGATATCAGTGCCACCAGTGACAACAAAAATAAGAAGAAAGAAGACACGCAGCAAGAACGAACTCGTGAGTGACGTATTATTGTGGCAACCCCAACATGGCAGCAGACCAACCAGTCGGCCAAGGCGATATCCCGACAGCAACTAGCAATAGAGATGGTTGGAAGAAAAGAGTCAAACGGACCAGAGATACGGTAAGGTAAGTAAGGGAAAAAATAGTATACACACAACTATATTGAGTAATAAAGAAACTTATCCCACGTACTATGGCGTGCACAGATGTTATCAGGAGTCATGTCCAGGGGCGGTTTTCCGACGTGTGGGGCCCTGGGCACTTTCCAACGCGGGGCCCTAGTAAGGAGCTGTATATTTTGTCAATATCTCACCCAATTTAGCTCACATAATATGGGGCTTTCACAGTCTACCATCTCCTTTCGTCTTCAACCCTCTCCCTTTAATCAAGCTCCCTTTCCGTTGTTTGTGTCAAACTTTGTTTGTCTCAATTTTTCTTGTCTTCCTTTTCATTCCCCTCTAATCATCAAACTCTATTCTCTTCTGTTTTGTTGTTCCTTTAGTCTCTTCCCTTCCCATTCCATTTCAACACACTCTCTTCGCTTCTACTTTTGCTTCTCACTGCCTTTTCTTTCCCTTTACAGTCTCCCCCTTTCTCCTCTCTTTTCTCATTTCTTTTCCTTCTCCTTCTTCTCATCACACGTCTTTACTTTCACGCATATTCTCTTCTCGCCTTTCTGCCCTTTTCCTTCTCCTCTCCCCTTGTTTGTCGTAATTTTTTCATCTATTGATTTACCGTTCGGCGTAGATAATGAATAAGAGAAAGTAACCTCCTACTATAGACGAAGGGCTAGATATTAACTAACTCGTCGGTCCAGTCCTTTTAACGGTGTTCTTCCGAGCTAGAATCTTCTTACATCACCGTGAAGGTTTTTTCCAACATTAAAAGAATGAAGCGGTTATAGACGGAGAAAGACCGGCTTCTGAATCTCTAAAGATAAATCTTGCCCAACCGTATGAACCCTATGAACTTCCAGCTTATCTCAGCTTTTTGTATAACCCCTTAACAAAACGCAATCTTTTCTCAAACTCCGTAACGGACATCTTTGAAATTTTAAGGATGCTGAAGTTGAGTCTTCTTATGGCCTTAAACCTTGCAGCGATAATTTATGACATGCTGATACCGCTTATATATTGATTTAATGCATTTCTATTTTACATATTACCTGACGTGTTAATCGAGTCCAAAACGTAGGCGTGATCCATGAACAAGTGCCACAGCCACGATACTCCTACGGGAGTGTATCGATGTAGCCTTGAACGTTCCCGTACATGATTCTCTCGGCATTTCAACTATTCTGCCGTATCATATGAGGGAACTTGCAGTTATGTCTACCTTTACTGCTTGGAAGACTTGAAACGTCACTAGGTATTCCTACATTTTTGCACTTTGTTTTGTACCAATACACTCGCTCACTGATGTTCGAATTATCTTAAGAACTTACCAGGCATTGACAGTGATAATGGTTCTACACTTTAGAATCACTTGTGCCTTTTCCCAATTTTTCAGGCATTGTCAGCATGAGGCCCCCACGCCTGGGATCTCCACTTTATTGCAGTGTGCGGTTTTGCGTGCTTCCTGTAATGCCAGTTCCGGAGGCCAGATTAAGAGGGATCCCACCCCGGTGACCGAACCAGCTCTGCTGCTCCCGGTCACACCACTCAAAATGAAATGAGCATGAGGCAATGTTTCAAGACTGAGGCTTCGGAACAATAGCCCAGCCCAGCCGTCTATTATCCTTCAATAATTTCTGTATCCCAATATTTCCCCCCTCGGGCTTGTAATATCCACGAAAGATACAAAAGTTAATCATACTGACAGTGGGTTAGTATATGTTTTTTGAAAATTTATTGAGAAAAAAACTGGAAAACAGGATTTACGTATGCTGTAGGATTACTGCAGATCCTTGTTTTTATGAGAGGAGGTGTAGCGATTTTGACAAATCTCAATATGGATGGGTCTAAGGCATAGTTATTAACCAGTATTCTAATCACTAATTCGGGCGAGTGCTCTGGCTTTGTTGGTGGAGAAGTGACTCTAACTACCTCAGTTTGTGAATGTGCCAACACCCTGTTGTCTCACTGTACTCTGAAAGAGAGATGTTGTGGCTGGAAACTCAACCAAGTCTCCTGTCCCTATGTTTCTTCCTGTATGTAGCATGCCAAATTAGTCTGTACCACAAACAAGTTATTTTAAAAAAAACCTTCCATATTATGGTAGTACTATAGACTAAATTAAAAATTACACGCGCTGTGTCCCATTGTAAACTTGCTAAGTAGGTTCTATATGCATGGAAATGATCTTAAGTTTGTAAGTTGGTTTATAAAATAGGATATTCCAAGATAAATGGGCGTGTAAATATTTATTTATTCATGAAAAAAAGAGTCCAACGCACCTTGTCCGTGAAGAAGCAGTAGCAGTTATAAAAAAGGATGAAGAAGCATAAAAAACATGTACCATAGTTTAGAAATCGATGCCAAAAGAAAATGAATAGAAAATTTTAAATGCACTATTTCAGTCACACAAGAATATCTTCTCTCAAAAAATTTTGAGTAACTGACAGAATAGTAGTAGACAAGTAGTTGATAAGAAATTACGGCCCGCACGAAACCGTTTAGCAAGGCTCACCAGCGCACTAAATATTCTGTGAGATTACTTCCTTGTAAATACTGTGAGAAACATCAATTTCCCCCTAGTCTATGATATCAAGGCAAAAATAGAGAAAAATGACAAAATCAGAAAGCTGCAAGGAACATCATGAATCATCCCCTTTATTTCAAAGAGATTTCTTCACTGATGTGCAAAAGGTGTGTCAAAATTTCCCTGTCAATCCATTTAAATGCATGGAATCAACAACAATCAGCAATGCTGAAATTATGTTAGATGACCACATCTTCCACAATATCCAACAACTAGAAACCGTTGGTTCAGCTCAGTTGAATGCATTTGTGACCCATAGATTGCTGATGTCCAAAGTTTCAATCGGTGAGAAAATATCCTTGAATTATTTTGCTTCGCCGGGTGGCGACAAAGCTAAAAAGTCATGCAGTGCACGGATTGACAAGCGCTTGATTAACGACTTTTTCACAAAGATGCGAACCGCCATGGTACACAGAGGAAGCGAAACTAAAAAACTCTTTACCACTCAGATATTCGGCACAGTTCAAAGCCTTTCTCTTAGTGACACAATCGCGTACCACGGTTCTAAAACTACACTTTGGCAACGTTTCGCAGAATGTACAGAACCAGCAATAACCCCATCATCAGCTTTGGTGGTCCAGGTGATTCCTTTGATTAGGAATTCACATGAAGCTGCAACCTTTGGCAACTTTGCAAAGAAAGTTTTGAGTCACATTCTGAGACATGCCCCTGAGTACGACAGAACTGACATTGTGGTTGACCGTGACTTCAAAGACAGTTTGAAGAATCACACGCGAGAAGGCAGAGGATTTGGAAACACCATCAGTTTTGATGAAAACATGAAATTCCCATCCGACTTCCAGACTAATTTCTTAAAGAAACTAGTACAAATAGGTTCTTATCAATACAGTCAAACAGTTTAGCTGAAGATTGGAAATCATGAACTGCACCTTGACGTGAGGGATCCGAAATGAGACTACTTCCTCAACCACAAGTCCCCTGTATTTAAGTACCGGTATATATATAGTCCCTCTGGCATTGTAAAAAGGCAACTTATTGCTGGGTATTCACTGGATTTTTTGGGTGCACTCACCTATGTAGTACTTTTCTGGTCATGGGTAATTGAATAAGACTAAGGCATGAAAGCCGACCACCATATGATGCATCTCAACTTCATGAAAGAGATCATAAGCAGAGATAGCAGAATCCTCATTATTTGACTCATTGACAGAATCACACCTAACAGACTATGTGTCATGTTCTATTTCTGTGATATGTGTGTCAGATTCTGATTCGGACTCTGACTAGCTTTCTGAAGTAGATGCATTGACATGGGCTGATTTACCAGGTTCTACATCAAGAGGGGTTCACTTATTATTTGAAGTAGTTGTGGTGTCACGCTTGTCTGCATCTCTGGCCTGATAAAACTGCCTCCAGGCTCTGATAAAGTGCCTTTTGTGGACTGAGAGTGTTTTCACTTGGCAACTTTTTTATGACAGCATTGAGATCCAATGGCACTAAACCACAAGTTTTAAGAAGAAAAGACTGTCATGCTGACAATATGCATTGTGGGCAAACCATTGGTACCCCGTTTCTTTTCAAAATGGCTTCCCTTTAGGTAGTCAAAGTTACCCCAAAATTCCTAGTTTTACTTGAGTAAGTTGACACCCTTATAGGAAACCAGAAGATCCTAGAAAATAACGGTCACGAGAGCGACACGTTTTCTGCCACTCATGTTATTGAGAAAGGTGTAAATTGTAAACAAATTCTTTTTGTCGACAGAGTACCGGCTTCCTTGTTTTGATAAATGCTCCCTCCAAAGCGGTAAGATGAAAAGGAGATCTGGTTCTCGCTCATACCCTAAACGAATCCTCTTGACAGTCGTCAACACATGACGGGCTTTCAACCAAATGCTGTCCTATTGCCGAGTCTGTTTTGGGATCTGTTGACTTGACATTGTTTACGCGATTCGGTAAACTTTTGTTAACTTTAAGGCGTCTACTAAGGAAGGCTGGCACATGTTGCGCAATTCTGTCATGTAACCTCTACAAAGTACGACCTAATTATTCGCTCGCACACCTACACGTGAATTTATGAACTAATAAACTTTTATGTGTGACAGGGAGTACGTCTTTTTGGGAAACAGACAGCAGCTTTTGGGTGGAATAAACAACACGCGGTTGTACTGTGGGAAAACTGTTAGTCACGGCCGTTTTTGATCTTTCTCAAAACTCAAGGAAACATTCCCAATCCACGATAGTCGTAAATACACTGGGCACATCATAGGACCATATTTTAGGTGAGACGAAAACTTGGCAATTTGGTTGGAAAAAAATGACAATGTTGATGGCAGTTTCCGGGTAGCCGTTTTCTTGAAAAATGGTGTTAATGTTGGCTAATTCCTCATGGAGTTTACTTTTTGAGCAAATGATTAGAGCACGGTGAACTAAAGTAGTGATGAGATTTACCTTTGGACAATACTCATTACACTGTTGATGCAGTAACTGTGTGATATAGTGATACAAACTAAGAGTTTCATTCTTTAAGAGATTGTCTGCTTTGAGTTGCTGGGCAGCAGTATCCTTTTTTCTCGACGTAAACAGTTGTTTGATAAGTATCTCACGGTGGCATTAAAGCGTGTGCGACCGTTTGCTGTATATTAGATATAATCTAGGACTATAATATAGAGCTCACTCTGAAAGTATCCTCTGCAAAATCAAGCGCCATGTTTATCATAAGTGTTCTTATCGATATCTATAATGTAGTGACAACCCTTGGTGTATACAGATATGAAAAACAAAAGAGGCCACCGTTTGGTCTCAAACAGCCAGAAACGGCTCAAGAATGCCTATACTGCAATAGAGACAAGGAAATGGTCTCAAACTGTCCTAAACGGTCCAAGGCCGTCTGAACTAGCATTGAGAGAAGGGCTTTGTCTCAGAGGGACCTAAACGGCCAGACACTGTCTGAAAAACAATAAGAACAAGGGTTTGTGCTTACAAACTGTCCGGAACCGTTCAAGACTGTGTGGTTTTCTTGCTCCGACGGCTAGACAAAAATTTGTCCTCCCTCTTATCCTACGAGATTTATTTCTTTTGTTTTACTAAATGAGAGGTGTAGACTATGCATATCTGAAAACATAAGCAGTACGTTATCACGCGTGATCATGGTGCTATAATGATAACCTTTGTCACATTTACGAGGTCGTTGTAGCACTATCTTTAAGATAAATACGATAGAAAACACGACAACTTTTAAAATAGTGCGCTTGTCAAATTTTATTCACTTGAAAATGGCAACAGGGAGTGCCGAAACGTCGTGTCGAAGAAATCAGAGTTACTTTATTATAAAGTGGTTTTCATTTGTAGTATTGCGTGTACTGCGAGATAAGAAGACCTTCAGAAAATTAGAGGGAGTCGCCCTACGTCTCACAAAATGTATTTGTGACATTGATTAGAACAAGTCTTGTAAGGACAACCAACTGCTTCCCAATTATACAATTCTACTATTGAGACTAGGGAGTAGCATAAGACCAGATATTGGAATCGAACAGCTTAGCTTTGTGGAAGATTTTGGCACTAGGAATGCAATCTTTGTCCTGAGGAACATCATTGAGAAAGCAGTTGAGATGCAAAAAGACATGTTCGCATGTTTTATTGACTCTTCCAAGGCTTGATAAAGTGAGACACGAGAAGTTGTTTGAATAACTGAGAAAAGTGGATCTGTTTAGTAAAGACTTTCAACTATTATATACTGGAATTTACTGGAATCAGACTGCATGTGTCAGGGAGAATACAGCGAATGCATGAAGACCAAGAGAGGAGTCAGACAGGCGTCTAATGTCACCGGACCTATTCAATTACTACAGTGAACTCATTCTTAGGCAACTGAAGGAGGAAAAAGGGCTACAAGTTAACTGGCATAACCTCACAAATATCAGATATACCGACGCCACGGTGTTATTGGTACAAACGGAAGAAGGCCTCGAGAGACTCTTAGATGTAGTTGTCCTAAAAAGTGAGAAAATGGGACTGAGTTTAAACCATAAAAGTCAAAATAAAGTTGGGTATACTCTTTCACACATTCCATTTCGGTCATTCTGACGTTAGTACTCTGAGGAGTGTCAGATGAAAAAATCTTTTAAGTAAACAATGTTTTCGCTATTTCGTGCAATATTCTTGTTTTGTACCACTAACAAACTATATGCTTCCTACATAGCACCATCACCCTGCCTTATTACATGTGGAAGCATCGCAACTTTACAAGCCAAGGGTAGGCAGAAGGCAACAGCAACTCAAATAGTCTGAGGAACAAAAGCTAGTCTACCACTTGAGAAGAAATTGTAGACTTCCCTCATTCTTTAAGGATGTACTCTCCCAAAGCTATTCTTCATTTAGAGTGGCTAGGCTATGTTAATGCAATGACCAGGAAGTTTGTAACCAATATTTGCAAACCTTGATTTCTTCCGCCCTTCATTATCTAGTAGAGTGCAAAAAGTCCAGGATCATGCATTAAACCAAGACTCTTTGCTCGTTTCAATCGTGGAACTTTATGCTCAACTAGATGCAGCTACACAGTAAGCTCATAAAGGAAAGGCAATGTTTGGATTAACTTTTGTAGCTCAATTCTAGAATTGAAAAGGACAAAGCTGTTTGTATATAGGCCTGCTCAGATACGCAAGCACAAATAAACCTGGTTTAGTACGCATCATCAAGATCTACAAGAGTTAGATCCAAGTCTGGGAGATGCAAACATGATTTCATCCAATGACACTTGGATGAAATCTACTTGGAAAAGCCGATGGAACAACTCGAACCACATGCTTCGCACCTACTTACCGACACACTAGAAGATTCAATCGTTTCCTGCTTAAAGGGCGTCTTGCGCTTTTTATTCCTCGATTTCAATCCGCTGTAACAATCTGTGCATGTCGTTGCTTTTTTGCTTCAATGACGACCAAATAACAATTCTAGCACAACGATGGGCCTATTAATTAAATAACTAATATACCTGTATCGATATACCGCATTACTCCTTATTATAAATCCCCTCTAAGTATAGACCCCATCTAACTATAGACCCCCTTTTTGGTGCCCTGAATTAATTACAGACCCCTTCGATGTTTCTATGAAAAGGGCAGATTTTTCAAAAGAAGATATATAAGCATTGTAAAGGGGTAATATTTGTTACAGAAATGAGAAGACCACATGAAGTTTGCAGTAAGGCTTATTCTGGAAGAGTATCTGCTATTGGTCCAAATAATATTTTACTCTTCATTACAAAATTCGAGTATCGCTGCTTCAAATTTTCAAGTTCTTTCAGCAAAGTGTTATTGATATGACACTGCAGTTTAGGCGATGAAAATGAATTGGTGTAGACTAAGTATAAATGTACTTTCGAACATTTTCTTGAAGCTCCATATGCTACTTTTAAAAATCTTGTTCTAGAAATTCAAGACCTCCTCTAATCATAGACGCCTTCTAGTTAATGATTCCTCTTTTAGTACCATCAGTAAATTATAGACGGGTCTATAATTAGAGGTAATATAGTAAAAGAAAGGATAAGAGACTTACGAATCTTGCATTTGTCGCCCTCGTATTCGGTACCAAAGCAATCGCAAGATGTCTTCACAAAATTACACTGTCCCTACAACCAGTGCTTAACGTCCGGTTCTCAAATTACAACTGATCTGAATGTATCAAGTACAAAACTAAACATGCACCTATTTAAATATGGAGAGATTTAGATGCTTAAATGTATCCCGATCAACAGCTTGGCATTTACGCACTACTCTTGCCTTTAAGGGCTACCCAGACGTCTTTCAATGCACTGTAAAGGGCTTTGAAGGAAGGCAAACCTAACCTACGCCGGCAAAGTATGCTGGTACATCAATGGCCTTCAAAGCCACACTCTAGAAACTTACAGAAGCTGCCTGAGCTAGACTTCCATTGTTACGTTCGTCATATTGTGGTGCAACTTTAGTAGGTCATCAATTTAGTTCAACATGAAACAGGCTCAAGGATAGAGAGCAGACAAGCAGTTACAACGTGATCCTCTACGTTGCTAATTTTCGGTAAACTGCAGATGAGCCTGATTTTATCCTCTGTAGCTTGTATATATGATGTCAGAGAATAAAATATTGACAACTTCAGGGAGGAGTACTTCCCTCTTAAAGGACATGTAAATATAACACGGTTTTCAGCTTGCAGAAACAAATAGCAGATTTTTTTCAGGCCAGTCGTAGAACAAAAGGTACCTGAAGCTTCTCAATTACTTGCTATATATACTAGCAGAGGCAAAGCCATGGAAAAACGATATACATTTAGCAATCTTTAGACATCAGCAGAGTAAAGACTTTCGAAACTTTTTCAGGATGACGCGACGACACGTCCCTCGTGAATTACTAGGAAAGGCGTCATCGACACTGGATATGATGATGATGATGATGATGATGATGATGATGATTACTTATGGAGCGTAGACATGTAGCAGCCACAAGGTGCTTGCGTGTTTTCTACCATCATAACCACGTCCCAATTTTACACCTTGGTGCGGTAGTATACAACAGAGCCCATTTCTTGCTAAAGGGTAATACAGCACGACCACGCCTTGAACCTCCGCATTTCATAACCGTTGAGTTGTGAGACAACTACTCTGACTACACGGCCACACTGCCTCTAGTAATTTTCCAATACATATTAATATCCGATCCTCTAAAATCTAATGATTTTGTATTAAATTACAGTTTGGGAGATTTAGCATCTATAATTTCTAATCAATTTTCATATTCTTGACATTTCAATGATAGTTGCCACAAAGAGACTGGTAAACTGTATCACCAACAACCTAGAATTCGAAAAACAAAACAACAAGCAGGAACGCAACAAACTTTCTTTCTTGCATAAAAGACTGACATCACTGGTAAGAAAAAGAAAGCTTAAAACTGACGCTGCAAATTTTATAGTTTAACTTATTTGACTTCAATTCATTATGCAGATTTTTTATCCTTGCCAACGTATCCACAACACGTCTTCATCTATTCCTATCCTGTGCTTGAGCTCCCAGTATAAGCAGAGGCATGTCTCCTCCTGGTGAGTCATATCAATCTACGTCTTTAGAGGTCTGCCCTAGGGAATTTGCCCACTAGGGTCGGAACCGAGATTCCACTTAGGTCATGCCTCTTCTCCTTCTCATACATTCATGAATTTTTGACCACCTTCCCAAATATATTTATATGTTTAAAAAGATGACTTTCCAATTAGCCTGCGATGAATGTGTTGATAACGACATTTGTATTATTATTCACAGCGCATACTCACAAGCAAAATCCACCCCAAATCTTCAACCTATCATGCAACTCTTGGATTTCCGTGTAATATTAGGTATGTACTTGTTTAATTGACATTTTGCAGTAGCCTACGTACGAATTGCCTGTCAAGAGAAGGTTCTGACTGCATTACTTTAGAACATCCTTACAGCCGAACTGAAATTAGAACATTTCTTTAAAGTAGAATACTTGGTATTAGCATACCACTGATTAAAACCTAGGTACATACGAAGGCACTTTGCAACTGATATCTACGCTATAACTTAGGTCTTAGAGTAATGCAATTTTTCCAATATAAAACTCAAAAAATGTACTTACCTCCTGCAATTGTTTGAGGGGTCGACTAGTAGTTTGGGAGAGTAGACGTATCAGGGAGATTTCATAGGTTGGGAGGGTATAATAGTTGGAAGGTGTGGAGATAAATTTAAATTGCATTAGAGTTGAAGCACAGATATTGTGGTAAATTGCCTGAGCTAGCCTGGGTAAAGGAGTAAACATTGAGGTAGGAGGCAAAAGATGGAGGTTAAGCATCTTATAAGGATATCAGTACATTTTATTTAGGTTGTCACAACATTATATTATTAGAGTTGTTAAGATATTCTGTTGTTTAGTTTTTCAGTTTTACTAGTATTTTTTCCTTTTGTTTGAATATTTCAAATGTGTCAGTTCCTACAGTAGGTAAACAATCCAATGAAAATATACAATAAAACGTCAAGATATATGCTAACCGGCTACAATTTAAAACACTCTAAGTACACGGATAAAACCTTCGTCCTTCTTGTTTATTGTTGGGCTGTCCCTTTTAATCGGCGGACAACGTTAGTACCGTACTCATTTAGCCTAAGTGCTCGTATGGCGGATTTCCTTTGTGGTAGTGTAATCGATGAGCAATAAAGTGGATACAGTGCAAGCTCCAAGATTCAATTTCCTACTGGCGAGATGGATGTGTAGGTAGGTGCCTCAACCTGGTAGAAGCAGAGTCTGTCGTGCATATACGGCCCCATTGCATCATTGACATCTGTAGTCAGCACGTGATTTAACAGAGGGGTCAAATTATCGTTTATTCGCCACTTCCGAGAATAAAATTCCCGTTCCAAATAGATTACGTCCATTGTCAGCTATTATCAGCAAAGGTCAATAAATTAACATGAATGAAAACGAAATAAATGGCTTCAAATGCCCTACATTTGCGCTGGTAAGAGGCAAATTGAAAAAATGTTTGCTTTACCTTGAGCGTTGTTTTCTTTAATAAATTTCATATTAACAATAATGCAGCCAAAAAATACGTTTCACTATACAGCTAAGTTAGAACTAAATTAACTTTCGCATAGCTTCCTAATTTATCTATTTCAAATTTCTATTAAACAATCAAAACAGAGAAAGAGATGTTGATGCAGAAGTCAACAGCTAGGTTCTAAATTTATGAGAGAACTGGAACAACATATACGGAACCCTCCGCAATGGAAGAGCACCCTTAAGGAATGTTTGCAGCTTATTGCCAGTGATTTTAGAGCATTTTAAGCATTTTATAGGCCTTTGATGATAGTGACCCTAAAATGTGATTTTGTCCAAGGCGCGCGCCCTGGAGAAGTTTGCAAAAATTGGTCCAATTTTGACAAGCACCAAAACTAGTTCTAATATGCTTGCCAAGTCCTGTTATGATGATTGCAGCTTATTGCCAGTGTTATTAGAGCATTTTAAGCATTTTATAGGCCTTTGATGATAGTGACTCTAAAATGAGATTTTGTCCAAGATGTGCGCCTTGGAGAAATTTGCAAAAATTGGTCCAATTTTGACAAGCGCCAAAACTAGTTGTAACATGCCTGCCAAGTCCTGTTATGATGTTTGCAGCTTATTGCCAGTGATTTTACAATATTTTAAGCATTTTATAGGCCTTTGATGATAGTGACTCTAATATGAGATTTTGTCCAAGGTGCGCATATTGAAGAAATTTGCAAAAAATTGGTCCAATTTTGACAAGCACCAAAACTAGTTCCAACATGCCTGGCAAGTCCTGTTATGATGTTTGCAGCTTATTGCCAGTGATTTTAGAGCATTTTAAGCATTTTATAGGCTTTTGATGATAGTGACCCTAACATGAGATTTTGTCCAAGGCGCGCGCCTTGGAGAAATTTGCAAAAATTGGTCCATTTTTGACAAGCAGGGAAACCAGATCCAACATGTTTGCCAAGTTCTGCTATGATGTTTGCAGCTTATTGCCAGTGATTTTAGAGCATTTTAAGCATTTTATAGGCCTTTGATGATAGTGACCCTAGGGGGGGGTGAAAACTACATTCTTCCATATATGGAGGGTAATGCCATAACTCCTTCTCTCTGCAAGTTTTAGCAAGGCATAGCTCTGCACGCATGTGCAAGTATTGATATGCACGAGGACTTGTATAGTGCTATGCCTGAGTTTGTTTTATGTTAGCTATTGAGAGAAAGTCATTTTATTTTAATTATACAAAGTTGATAATTTCAAGTTGCTTAATAGACAAAAACCCCAGTACTGGAGTTCATAAGACATCCTTCCACTTTGACTTGAATTGTGTATAGAAAATTTGTGTAGTAAGACATATAGACAGAAAATGAGTATGTAGTCCTGTGTATGCATAAGAATACTGGGAGGCCTTTATTTCTCCCCTTTTATGCAATTCACTTGGTATAAATTTTGTTTCCTTAACTTGTTGCACACATCACTACTATTATACTATCAACTTCAACTATTACTTTCTTTGGACAATTCTCATTTGTTAAGGGAATTTAACTTAAGGGACTGGGCTTTGGGTAGATGGGGGGGGGGCGGCGAATTTCCTCCAAGTGAAAATGGTAGGAGACCCCCATTTAGATGGGAACTGACCCTGGAGGATGCCATGTTTTTGCCCACGTCCTCCAATCTTCATTAAGTGCTCTTCATTAATTTGTCAAAGTTTGTCAGGAATCTCCCCTCCAAAAAGAATTATCCTAGATCTCTGTAACTTGAGAAATTCAAATTTGGAATTATTTAACCTCAGACAATGTTGTGTTGTTACTTAGCGTCATGGCTATTATTTGGCCAAACTCAAGAACGTCCAACTAGCTCCCATATTTTTTCTCTAACTTAAATAGAACGGTACACGTGCATTGGCCTATATCAAACTACTACGAGTTTTGCGTTTGCTTCCTAGGTGAATATTCAACTGTACAGCGACAATGAGAAAAAGGAGCTATCTACACTTATATCCACTATGAGTTCTTATAACATAACATACCGCCAGGAGAAAAGCTTTGACGGGCAATATAGTTATGTCCTCGAACCGTAAGTGAGTCGTACTCAGTAGATTTAGACGTTAGTCTGTATCTTCGAGAATTGTACGATTCTGGAAAGATCCTTGACAATCAGACCCTCGTATGAAACGTGTATTCGAAGGAATTTTACCAGTCGTTTAATCTTCTGTTAATTGCTGCTGTTGATAATTTTTGTGAACCGGAGGAAAATTTTAGAAACTTTTTTCTTATCCCTCCTCCATTAGGTAGTGTACTACTTGTTTTAAAATTTTCACTTTCTCCCAACATTTGGTGTTGTGTTATTTAGAGTTTTATATAAAGAGGAAGTGAGGACATAACCTGTCACAAACATAATTCCCTTTACCTTAGTACTGTTACTAAAAGACTTGATCTGTTGATTATTGCCTTTTTTATACCTGTGATATCTTCTGTAATACGTTCTCCATCTTAATGTTCCAACGTATCACTTATGTAAGATACACGAAATCAGAACTAGAATTCTTGATAACAGAAACGTGTCCTCTCTACTCATTCTTGTATCGTCTTGAATCCAGTTTTAGATTACTACTTAGGAACATATAACAATACTTTGCAGTATTTACGCACTGTAAACTAGATGACATCGGCCTAAAATTTAGTAACTTGGTCCTCATGAAAAATGACAAACCAGACGTATGGTCGATTATGAAGATCATACCAGTACCAAAGTCACACGACTTGTCCAGCACAAACAGCTACAGAGAGATTAGCCTGGCCTGCATTATTGCTAAAATTTACAACCGTATGATATTGAATCGACTGAGGAGAGCTAAAGATGTTAAAAAACCAAAATGAATTCCAGGCCAATGAAACACCATTATTCAGAAACTGACAATACAAAAAATAATAGAGGGAGTAAAAGCAGACAACCTGCCCGCACTTTGTCATTTGAAGGCCTTCTATTCAATACACTGAAGCAAGATAATGAGAATCCTAATTACATACTGAATACAAACAAGACTAAACCATGTAATAGAGAATATGTACAGGAACACCAAGGCAAAGCAATAGCCCCAGATAGTGAGACGGAGTTGTTTGAAATCACAAACGGAGTGACGCAAGGGGGTACACTAGCTCCTTTTTTCTTCTCTATAGTCCTTGATTATGCCTTGCGAACAGTTATAAAGAGAAAGGAATAGGAACGAAGACGTATCATCTAACGAGGATGCTCAACTAAAATTTCTAAGGAAGTAATTACTGACTTTCATCATCTCTTCATCATCATCATCAATCGTGTGCGCCCAAATTCATGATAAGCATTCTCCACGAGTCTCTGCTCTTCATTGAATTCTGGAGATCGGGTATTGGAAGACCTGTATTTTTCTTTAGCAGAGTAGCATAATACAGCACTAATAAATAAAGGGCAGCTGGAGCGTCCAAGGGCAACGCATTGCACATCTGACGCAAAAATTCTAACGCGAGAAGAAACTTTGAGCTCGACCACACCACTGTTCTTCAAGTCTAGCCGTGTCCTCGCAGTCACGCTGCTTTTTGCCATTGTTATGATGTAGTAAACAACGGTCATTGATATGATTGTTAAACTCACAAACCAGTCGACGACAAACAAAACATTGTTCACTCATTCAGCATAATCCTGCTAACAGATGACTTGATATCCATGTAGCAACTCACTACGCCTGGAAATTATCGATGTCACAAAATTGTAACTCGAGTGTTTTCTGTGTACCCCAGCTGTGCCCGCTTATATTTCTCACTTTGATCACTTGACTCTCCCTTTGAGTTCGGATATACCCAGATTTTGCAAACGTTGAAGCAACGCCCAATCAGATTGTTAGCATTGAAAAGCCTTACAAGGAACGGGTGACAAGGAAAGAACAAACTATTGTTAGTAAACAAAGCTGCTCAAGAATTTTTGTTACGTCCTTTTGCTATTCATTAGTGCAATAAGCAGAAACCACAGACCACAACGTGAATTGAACGAGTGAAAAAGGACACAAGAAGGAGACAGATAGATCCGCTTGGTGACTAAGCCGGGTATTTTATTGCTGAGTGTACAACTGTTAACATGGAGGGGAGAAAAATATCTATGGACGAAGTATTTATGCAGACAACTGAAAATGAAATCAAGAATATCAAAGCTGAAGCTGGGGATTTACTGGACCAGATAGTAAGTGTGGTTGAAACATTCGTCTCCAAGATTTAAAGCCAGTCATAACGAAGCGGGTTGATCATTAATTAATGTTTACGAAGCGGGACGATGAAATGTCAGCATACTTTAAAAGAGTCGTCGATTACCGTAATAGATCCACTTGTGCGTAGCTGCTCATTGTGGTTTCAATGTTTACGCGTTCACATAATCCAGATTGGTAAGTCTTTGATATAAATAGGCCCGATTATAAGGAATGTATGCTCAGATACACGTCGTTGAGGATGATAATCGCTAATAAGACTGTTCTGACGTCATTGTGAAGATAAGAGAAGTTGCGGACATTTTGATTGGTGAACAAGTCTCTAATTCATAGTGGATACAACATTGTTCTCTGTATTTTCCTTCTGATTCTTTGCTATAATAAGCTTATTCAAACTAGACATGCCTTGCTTGCAATACGTTTGCTTTCAGCGACAAAACAGAGGTTTACCAAGGCATCAATATATGTCTGTAATGCAAAATTGTCTACATCTTAAGATATGCTCTGCAGTTTAAGTACGTGTAATATTTGTTGTGAACCCCCATCACTAGTTCGTGTTCAAATGGTTCAAAATGGGCGTTGTAATAGGGAAATGTGCCTGGATTTTGCATTGATCATCCCATCATTGATTTTGCATTGATCATCCCATTTACTGTAGTCATTTAGTTATGATCAGCAAAAACTAGGACACACTGACGACATCATTGTATGACACCTTGTGACTCAAAAACGTCAAATCTTGTTATAAACTGAGGAAGGTGGGCATCGATAGGACAGGTGGTGTTGAGTTGACTACGCCTTAAACAGTGATACTTATCATGGTTATATCTTTCCCTGAGGATGAAATGTAGCAACGGTAAAAAAATATATCAGGTTAATCATTTGGTCTCCGACTTTATATCTCTACAAACTGTGCTATTTCTTCATATAAAATTACTATCTATCGCACAATAAGCATTGCATATCTTCATTATCAGATGTTTCGGTAATGGATCTTCAGTTTCAACCCCTTTGGCTATATACGAGTTTTCAACTAATAATTTATGATATCCTGTTTAGCTCTTATTGGAACACTAAGAGCAGGTTGATGCTTAAATTACCTTCTTCTGATTTCGTTAAGTTATCTGATTCATAGTTGAAGTATAATAACGGACAACCTTGGATATTTCTTTTTTTGTCTGGACAAAGTCATACACAAATATGACCGATGGAATATGGTCGAAAAGGAAGTCAAAACCCCCTTTAGCAGTCATGAAATGGTGAATTGATGGATAATAGAGTATCTAGTAGTCTTTTAAAGCGGTAATGTAGGAAACGAAACGTATGAAACACCTATTGTTAGTAAAGAGGAAGGGATATGGTATTTCTGTCGCAGCAGGATATTCATGCATTATGCGTAACATGTTACTAACCACCCATGAGAGTATTTTGCTCTCTCATGCCAGACATTTCTGTTTAGCTAGTGTATGACAAGAGAATTTACAAATTAAAGTTGTTACATCAGACATGGAAAATATTTTACGATCAGGTCAGCTTATAAATGTAGCAACTTATAATAAGATTGATATGATAGGACCAATAAACAATTTCATAAGAGCAGAGACATCAGCCTTGAAGAACCTTTCTTTGATACTTTCTCAAACAATCAGCATGTGAACATTCTGTGTCTATCAAAATGTAGTTTGAACATTGATTCTTATTTTATGGCTTTTAACCCTCATTGCTTTGATTCGTCGTTCTGATTTTAACTACCCCTGAATTGAAGAAAGGGTTTCGTGTAATTTTGACATGGTTGAGGTTAGGGTGCAGGCACCCGTCTCTGGTGTTGCAATTATTAGTAGCGACAAATTTTGACTCTTGGATGTGATATTTGACAAGTTATGTAGTAAACTAAAGCCTGAATACAACCTGTGGCGCATTCATTAGTTTGGCTTCGAAATGTAAACGCACTTTGCCTCATCAACTTGGCCTTCTTCTCCTGAAATGTAGGCGTTGTTTACTGCATTTAAAATCGATTGCAGTAGATGATGTGAGGCCAAAATAGGCACGGTCCTATCTGGTTGGTACCATGAGACAAAAATAGTTAAGGAATTTATCACGTGAGGTTGTTAGTGATTCCGCAGTGCAAAGGCATTGGCGTCCACTTGTAATGTTTGTTAGCGTAGACATTGGTTAACTTCTCATGAAATAGAGAAGGTGAGATGTTATTCTATGGGGATAAGAGGAAGATTTTATCGTGAGTCTAAGTTAGGATATGCCTACCTCTCGGCAGCCGTTAAAAAATATAGATATATGTTGAATATCTGCAATTGGAAACTCGAAGATGCTTAAACAGTTGAGGATCAAAAGTCTCACTGTGAGGGGTGGACGTTGTTGGAAGCTAACAAAGGATCGGGGTCTTTTCAATGTAATTATTTCAACCAAAGGGGTGGTTGTTATATCAACATTAGATTGAAGTCAAGCCTACGCCATTATTTTAACGTAAATCTTACGGGTAGTGGATAGTAGTCGGTACGACGTTTGACGATGCTCGAAATATGATATTCGATCAAATTTCATAAACAACGAACTATCGATATCCAATCTAGGCAAGAGGTGACGTCTGTTCAACGTTGATGTGACACAGAAATTGCGGCTTTACGGGCCTAAATGGATAATGCTTCTAATAGAACAAGATATAACAGGTATACAGATATAACTTTGGCAAAAATTACTAATATTATAATCCTCTTCCTGGCTAAAAGAACTGCAACCAAGTTTTAGAATTGAAACAAGGAAATCATGAGTCTCTTCATCAAACGATTCTAATGAACAGTGAGCCCGATATTAAAAATGTACCGTAGATAAACAGGGATGGACACTGAAAACATAGCTTAAACGAACATGGCCTTTAAGAGGGGAAAGTTTCGAGAATCTCTGTTCCCACGGGAATTCGGAGAAGAGAACATTGACTCATAGATCTCCGGTTGGAATAATCGTAAGATACTCTCCAGCTTGTAGTGTGGTATCCTCTTTTCTTGGTAACTATTTGGTTATTGCCTGCCATTGTTGCTTGGACCCTGTTGGAAACTGTATACGGTAGGGCCTACCACTTCGACAAATGTACGGATTTAGCAATCTCTCAGTTTGGCCCCCTGATAAGCAGATACAGATTTAGCCCTTTCCAGTAACAGAGGCACCTGAAACAGAAAAGCCGGCAACAGAGGCACCCGAAACAGAAATGCCCGTAACAGAGGCACCAGAAACAGAAATGCCGGCAACAGAATTACCGGAAACAGAAGGGCCAGCAACAGAATCACCAGAAACAGAAAGTCCAGTTACTGAAGCACCAGAAACAGAAAAACCTGTAACAGAAGCGCCTCAAACAGAGGGACCAATTACTGATCCACCAATCACTGAAAAGCCGGAAACCCAAGCCCCCGTCACGGAGGTGCCAGCAACAGAAGCACCAGTTACTGAAGCACCTGCCACCGAAGCGCCAGAAACAGAAGCCCCAGCGACTGAAGAGCCAGAGACGGAGGCGCCCTTTACCTCAATACCCACAACGAGACGTGCAGTAACTGATGCTATTAGAACAGGTAAATGAAGATTACAATTATTTTTCTCCTATAAATTAGTAAAGACTCTTTGTTTTTTTCCTTCATAGTACACAAAACAATCTCAACACCGATGGAAAGGTATTATCAAAATTGTAAAACGTGCATTTTCCCCCCTAAAGACGAATGGCGAGGTTTCCTTAACGTGAGAGGATGGAGCTCCGGTGAAATAATTTTTCCGCTAAATTCCAAATCGAATATGATGAAAGGCGATTTCATTCTTCCTTTCAAATGTGCATAACTCCCAAAGGTACTTTTAGTTAATAAAACGTAGATTAGTGACTCAAATATCAATTTGCGACAACTGTTTTATCAAACCAGATGATGTCTGATGGCGGCGGTATATCTAGCGCAAGCTGAAAAAATAAAATATTGATATGAGATATGACTCTGATTTGTATCGAAAAAGTTGGGAAAGTAGTTAAGCCACGCTTCTGATCATCATTATGGTCTTATTTATTATAAATTTCCAATAATTGATACATGAAAAAACTAAAGAGGGATTCTTGAATGGCTTAAAGCTCCAACGTTGTTTTCTGTCGGAATTGAAAAGCGTTGCTCTTGGATGCTCCAAATACCCTTTACTTATTAGTTAGCCTGGTATGTTGGTTTGACTGTCTGTTCAAGGTAGTTCAGTATCGCACCCACTGATCATCAGCGGTTGAATTTCGATTGAGAGACTACAAAGTCTTCAAGCAAAGCTATCAAATTTCGGTGAGAAAGCAGACATTATACCATATCCTACCCTTTTCAGAAATGTAAAAATTGAAAAAATTACAAAAGTAAAGATGGGTTCAGCTTGCGAAACTTATATCTTGTTAAATAAATAAATAAATAAATAAATAGATAATAAATAAATTAATAAATGAATGAGTGAATGAATGAATAAACGAATAAATAAATAAATAGCAACCAAAATTAGTATAAGTTATTAGAAATATACAGTTGTTTGAGATATTCCTGTGGAGTTAAGGGTGGGCCCATAACCAGGGTTAGAATTTGGAGGCCAGTTTAACTTTTTGCGAAGTGGTTCGAAACTGACTAACAAAACTTAACAAGGTCAATCTCCGACGGATACAAGGAGCGTTTACGTAGACATAGATAAAGAGTAACCGTAGAATTTTGTCGGCGATAATTAGGTAAGCCCTACGTTTAGCAAGCTGCTACTCTACTAACTTAGTCACAAAGGCCATTGCACACTTCGGCATTTTTAGCATCTCGCATCTATAAGTCTTGGACTTGTTTATAAGCATAACGCTTATAAGCATAAACATGAAAAAGTAATACAACGTTATTATAAACTATATGTAGGGCTCCCCTCACTCTCAACAATGAAAGCATTGCACGTGAATTCCAATCATAGGTCCGCCATTTTGGCACACTCAATAGAATGTCACTGCTCAGAAAAGCAGGCCAGGTAATACCCTTAGGGTATGCTCTTTTTTTAAGCAACCTGTTTATGCTGATAAGCGTTATGTTTATAAAAAGTGATGTCTTTTGTTAAGCAGCTGAGGGTGACATGACAGATACAATTAATGCTAAGGCTGCTGGAGAAGATGCTACTCATGACACTCACTGGTGTTAATGAAATAAATAAAAATAGCAGGTAACTGTAAACACCGTTTGAGATATTAAACAAAAGGGCAATTGACCACTTGAAACAGTGCATGTTGCTTGGTTACGTCTACGGAGAATCTAATCAGATGAGTTTTCCAGATATTAAAGTCATAATTAACGAAAGCCCGATAAGTGTTACCGTTGACATACAGTACACATCACCAAGTACAAATAACTCATGCCCTTCAAAAAAACGAAATTAGGAGTGTTATCGAAATTATGCTGGCGAAGGGCTCCTGTGGCTGACAAACCGATAGGAGCCAGTGGCAGAGCCCATTGTGAACGTAGCCAGTAGCGAAGCCCATTATAAAAGGAGTAAGATGTGAAGTGGGAAAAGTTGTAACAAGTCAATTCTATGATAATTATTCTATAAAAGTATGCAAAATGTATTGATAAATTCGTACTATATTTTCAAATATCTTCATTTTTATCTCTGTGACCGATCTGCTTCTTCATCGTGCAACTTGTTTTCGTGACTTGAAATATAAAAAATTCTTTCTCTGCACATGATTAAGCTATCATATTAATGTTACCATATTAATGCTTGGCTGTCTGATACAGAATTCACCTGGCAATCGAACTGCGTTTTTTGTTTTGAAATATATATAGCAGATTTTACACAATAGTCAAATTATTACCTGTAGGTACGAACGATTTTCAAATTTCCCGAGTCAAACAGCCGTGATACAACACCCTTGGTTTTTGCAGTTTTAAATTGATCGAATCAAATTGACAGTGAGATCCAACTTAATAGTTTCCAGCTTCGATTTCGCCGTATCGTCCTAGCAATATTATCCCACGTTCACTGGTGTTCGCATTCCTTGCTGAGGTTGTAACGATCGATCGTAGTATTTTCAAATAGAAGCGGCCCGTGATAGTTTCAGCGCCTCGGTCTCAATCGAGCAAACACGCGCACGAAAAACAATGCAAATAAATAAAACGGTGGAAGCAAAAAATAAATCACACTTCGTTGCAATCGGTATATTTTTTTAAATGAAACTTCATTACGACTCCACCTTATCTTAACATACAAGGTGCCTGCTAAAGCAGCGACATACCCACTGTTCATCATAAAACAACGTTTAAATTTCCGCTAATTTGAACTTGTTAGCTGACAAGGACTAAACAGCAGAAACCGTCTTTAATAAATGATTCAGAATATAAACTTGAGTTGTTCCTTGGTATAGAAAATTACTACTGCAATACTAGAGAACCTGATACCTACAAACAGCTGTGTCTAGCAGGGGATTTTGACTAAACTTGTTTTCTTATGGGGAAAGTTAGAGCAGCAAATAGCAACCGAGAGTAATTTTATTGTTTACAAAGTGCAACTGCCAGGAATTAACATATTTAAGGCTAAGTTATGTTTTCTGTGGAAAGGAGCTAAAAGAAAACATTGAAACAAAAAATCAAGAAAAGAAGTAAAAAGAAAGTTATTCCTGAAATCATGCTGTCAAATGATGCAAAATGTTTTTAATAATCGATTGTAGTAAAATGATAAAACCGTTCATTATACGTCCGTCCTCGACTTGTAAGTTCGTGACGCGGCTCCTGTATTGCAAATATTTCTATCTAAAATGGAGTTGATTTACAAAACTGAAAAAGCAATAAGTAGCTTCAGTTGTAAGGAACAGATAACGACAAAGGTGTTCCCAAACTAACTCTGGTCTCTTCTTTTTATTACAGACAAAACTATTGCACTCTTCGTTAATGGAACGGAAGTGGGAGTTACGTTGACACGAAGGGAAAGAGTGGACGTTGCATCCCCGTCTTATCCTGTGCTAGTGCAACAAGTCAAACGTTTCCATAGTTTTGCTTACTGGGATCGTGTATTAACGTCGGAAGAAGTCAAGTCGATATACAGGAAATAGAAGAAGCTAACATCAGATTTGCAACGGACACGTTCTAATTCATATATGTCAGGAGCTGCTTCTTCGCGTCTACATGATGAAAATAACAACAAGCGGCCTTACAATTTCAATAGACTATGTTTACCATTTTGACTATCATGTATTGCCAAATCGTCTGTAGTGCCCAAAAAGGGTAAACTGGGCATTTTGTCATCTAACTAAAATGTGAAATTTACTTCTCTTGTATTATTGTTGAGTAAATTTAATTTTATCGCTTTGAATACAGTGAACGTTCGCTCATGAACACAAAAACAAGCAAAGCATCAAACTACGTATTTGGAATTGCAAGCTCAATTTGCTGCTGTGGGTGACAAACATGACTTGATATTCCAACTAGGGCTTTTCAAGTAATTGTGAAGAAAATGCATAATTCCTCCATGAGAGCATGCGAAATATAATTTGAATACGAGTCGGTCAGTTTTAACGAGACTATTTGCCATAAGACGTAGAAAACCTTTCCCAGCAGTTTCACTCATTTGCATTTCATCCAAGGCACGTCATGAAGATAGTCTTACTGTAAACCTTTTAAGATAGTCTTAAGGATAGTCTTAATACGATCATGAAAGAGAGACTATCGAAAACGCAATTCAGTAGGCAACTCCTTTGACCGAAAGCTTTTCGCCTGTTCTCGTCAGTTGATCTACATCGGTAGAGAATATATACATGTAAAGCAATTTATAGCTAAGGAATATAATACGATAAAAGCAGTGGCGGCTGGTGGGCATTAATTTTGGGTGAGCTGTTCATATCTGAGTATGCAAATTATGTTATTTAATCTCTCCATATACAAACTACAACATTCATATTCTTGTATCGATCATTCTTCAATGGCTTATTATAAATCGATAAAGTGTATCTTCTGATGCACTTTAGTACGCACATCAAGAGAGCAGGATCCGATTCATATTCTGGTATCGATCATTCTTCAGTGGGTTATTATAAATCGATAAAGTTTATCTTCTGATTCAATTTATTATGCGTATCAAAAGTGCAGAATCCGATCAGTATTCTGGTATCGATCATCTTCAATGGCTTATTATAAATCGATAAAGTTTATCTTCTGATGAAATTTATTATGCACATCAAGAGTACAGAATCCGATTGATATTCTGGTATCGGTCATTATTAGATGGCTTATTATAAATCGATAGAGAGTATCTTCTGATGAAATTTATTATGCGTATCAAGAGTGCAGAATCCGATCAGTATTCTGGTATCGATCATTCTTCAATGGCTTATTATAAATCGATAAAGTGTATCTTCTGATGAAATTTTTTATGCACATCAAGAGTGCAGAATCCGATTGATATTCCGGTATCGATCATTTTTCAATGGCTTATTATAAGTCGATAAAGTGTATCTTCTGATGCTATTTAGTATGCGGATCAAGAATGAAAAATCCGATTATTATTCTAATATCGATCACTCTTTACTGGCTTCTTATAAATCGATAAAGTGTATCTTCTGATGAAATTTATTATGCACATCAAGAGTGCAGAATCCGAATCATATTTTGGTATCGATCATTTTTCAATGGCTTATTATAAGTCGATAAAGTGTATCTTCTGATGCTATTTAGTATGCGGATCAATCTGGCCACATATCATTTCTCTCAAATTCTCTTAAAAGTTCACCATGCATTACATTGCATTCTAGTCAGCCTTTTTATCATGCCTCATTACTTTTAGTTATTAGTGTATTGATGGAAGGCATGTGTATTTAAGTGACAAAAAATGCAAAGGCAACTGCCGTGAGCTTTCACTAGTGTTGTTTCATTGTCCAATGTACATAACGAGATGTGGTAACTGTTCATGGAATCGTGCAAACTTTCTACAATGAGATGTTGTAGGCATTCCCACTTGTGCAAAAGGACTGTCCAGTAGACTTTGAACTCCAATTTTCCCGACAGAATAAAACAGGATTTCAGACATTCTACTACGTTGTGAGTAAACGAAGTCGCAGCAGTCGATTCAAAAGGCAAGGGAGAAGTAACGTAAGGTCAGTGGACATTTTCGCGTCGAGATAGACGTAGTAGAGTGTTTAATTGCAACACGTCAATGAGTTAGCTTCCATATTTTTGGAGAGGGAAAGCAGCGACCATGGCTATTGTTTTGGAGGATTCTGGAGATAGAAGCAGCGACCTTGTTTATGATTCAGGTAAGAATATTGTTGTATTCAATATGTTCTGGATGAGTTTTAGAGGCACTCAAGTATATACCAACTTGTCTGATATAATTAACGAGTAAAATGTGGAAGCGGAAGCTTCAATGGATAGAAAACGAAATTTTTGCGTCCGCGAGATTTGAACCAACTAACGTAGGTAGAAGTCTTCTATAGCTGTATAGGCATGTATGTACAAAGTTAAAAGCCTGGTCCAACAAATGATTACATAAAAGTTAATTGATGCTTGTGTTTGCTAGAAGAAACTCATGTTGAAAGCTGCCGCAATGGTAAAATTGGTGAAGAAGGGGCACTTCCACCAAATACAGTACGACATTTATTCTCAGAGCTACAAAATACTGCCAAGTAGGGTACAGAAAGAAAACACGTTTCCTCCCTCATTGCTAGTTTCCTAAGAATATCTGGGTTTTGCAGAAACATCCACATTAAAAGTTTTGGAAAGAACGAACTACGTCAGCCCCTCCACTGGGAAACTTCCTCAATCACAGTTAAGGTTAAAGTCTTAAAGAAACTATCCTCGCCTCTTTTTGCACGCATTTATGAGTTCTTGTAAATTTGAAAGATTCAATTAATATCACTAGTTTATAGTTAGCAATTGACATAAGTGGATTTTTTAATGCTATATCTGTGGAACCTTGAAAACGAGATTGTTGTTGACAACCAACAGAGTGTGGTCCATTGAATTTTAAAAGTGAGGAAGGATTTTGGATTGAAAAAACCAGGGAGCTGAAATAAATAAGAATTTAATCAGCAAAATCGATTTATGCAAGAAGAGGCCTGGAAATAGAATATTTGCAAGCTTAAAAATATAGAATATTTTTTATGTGAGTGTACATTTCTGGATATACTAGCATGAAAGAACATTAAAGTTTGGAAATTTTAACATCAATACGTACCACCTTAAATTCATAAAGAAACTAAAAGGTCAATAAAGCAACTAAATAAAAGGTCAATAAAACAACGAAATAAAGAAAAGTGGAACCTTCAAAACCATATTTGATAAGATGACCTCTTCAGCTTACAAACACTGCTGTCACTGAAAGCGTGGGTCACGGGTTCGATCCCCGGTGGTAACATATTTTCTATTTCTCTAGTGTTCTTTTCAAAATTCAAAAAATATACAGGGGTCTTATCTATTCTATACAGTGAGACGAGCTAGCGAACATTTGCTTCTCTTCTGCTGGCCAACTGTTCCCGACCGACCCGTTCTCAAACACCTTTTGGAGAAATGGTTCCTATGTTACAGTAAATAATTTTTATTTCTATAAATTCTTTCTAAATCAATGCCACTACCTAAACCACAAGTATGAAAGTCAAACAAAAGATGCATTTGCTATCGCAGCAGGCCTTAAGCTGAAATAAGTCAACTGCACGTTCAGATTTGTTGAAGAATTCCCCTTCATCACCGTTGCATAGCTAGAATCTCGCTTTGATTGTTACATTTATGATGTTGGATTGCTTACCTTCGAGACCTCTTAGAGCGAAGTCGATTGGGAGACGTTGCTATATTACTTTTGGCGCTTCTTGTCCTTTTGTCAAGGAATGGATGTAGTATCGTTTTCATTGACGACAGATTCTTTTCATAATCCACAATAGGCAGTCCTTTGCTGCGGTTGAGCCTGCCTCCTGGTTTGCTTCTCTGCCCGGTAGCCTAAATTGAGGGGAGGTGCCTTTGGACGCCCCAGCTGCCCTTTATTTATCAGTTCCAATGTGGGGCCCACTGCTCGTCAGGGGTCTTTGATTGAGAGACTGCTACATACTTTTTGTTTTTATTGTTTTCTTAAAAGCTACAAAGATGTATTTATTTGTGGTATGATACAGCATTTACATCTTCATATAATTATTAAACAACAACAAGTTACAAAGACATAATGATAACCTAAATTTACCAATTGATTGGGTTGCATGACAAGTTACTTATTTTTTTCAAATCACCTGGAGTTATAAAATGACCTATTATGAGTTTTGTTTAAGAAGTGCAGTCATTCAAAGATAGCCAAATGTGATAAACCAGTGATACCCAGGGTAGGCCTATAGTTGCAGGCAAATCAGTGTATATAAAACAAGAGCAATTTTTGTTGGTTCTTGAGGTTGTAATCTAATGAGGAACAGTTGAAGTTGAAAAAAGAAAACTCATTTAAATAAATATCTGGTGAATACTTCTCTGCACAATCTTTTCGTAGAATGACTGACAAATAGGGGTGAGTATATGCTGTAAAATGTGCTTAAGATTTGTTAAATCTCAGTATCAGTGGGTATAGTATTTCAAGTGCTTTTATGAAAGGCCCCAGGGATGTTGCAAAGGGTACTTAATTGAAAGTAAAGTTATAGCATGAACGAAAGTATTTCAAGTCCAGATACACAGGCTTAAAATAATCCTCAAAATATTGTATCAATTTCTTTAACATATCCTCTTGAAATTGTTTATCAGAAGGTATGTTGATTGCTTGTAAGTCTTTGAATGTATAAATCACAAGGTCACAGCTATCACGCCCAGTTACCATTAATTGACCTTGAACTTGATAATAATAATCATGATGTTTATCCAGTTCAATGGTATCATTTCTTTCTTGAAGGAATTTTGCACATTTATCTAGCCCAAACTGCATCTTAATATCGTCACTAAATGCCTTGACTGTCTGTAGCAAGCTTTCCTGTTGGTTGTCATTCTTGGCAAAGGTCTTCAGGTCATCCATGTAAAATAGATGAGTAATCTTTTTGTCCTTGGATGTCATATCCATGGCCGGTTTTGTTCAGCATTGTACTCAGTAGGGCCAGGCACAGACAGAACAACAGTGGAGAAAGAGAGTCGCCTTGGAAGATGCCACAGCGTATCTTAATTGGTCTAGTGGTTAGTGAGCCTCTCTCATAGGTGAGCAACATGGTGGTCTTCCAGAGGTCCATGCTTGTTTTGAAGAAGTTGATTGCTGTTGGTGACATTATGTATATTTCCATGGCTTTCAGAGTCCATGTGTGAGGTACACTGTCAAATGCCTTTAGATAGTCAATCTATGCTGTGCTTAAGTTCTTTCGCTTATTTTTACTATCTTCTAGGATCATTTTGTTTATGAGGAGCTGATCTTTACCTCCATAGCTGCCTCTTCTACATCCTTTTTGTTCTGGTGGTAGTAACCCACTTGTCTCAAGAAAGATATAGGGTCTTTCGGTGATGATACTGGTTAAGATATTATATATGGTCGGAAAGTAAGTGATTGGCCTGTAATTCTTTATATTCATGGTTTCAGCATTCTTGGGTAGAAGATAGGTTAGGCCTTGTGTTAACCATTTGGGGTTTAACAATGTATGTATACTCTCTTGCCATGTCTTCATGTAGGGCTTCCATCTGCTTTAGCCAAAAGTTTGGAACTTTGTCCAGAAGTAAAAGTTAAAGGTGTTACCAAGGGCATAGCTTATCGCAGAACAATACTTTGCAATGGTAGTAAGCCTCTGGGTAGAATTCAACTCACGACTCCTGGTTTACTAGACAAGTGCTCTAACCACTGAGCTACAGAGGCAAAGTAGCAAGCCATTTCTTAGTGGAGCTGAATACGAAATTGATTGAATGTGAAGAAGTAAAAGTTCAAGGAGTAGTCAATGACGTAGTTTATCGCAGAACAATATCTTTTAATGGTAGTAAGCCTCTGGTGAGATTTGAACTCATGACCCCCGGTTTACTAGACCAGTGCTCTAACCACTGAGCTACAGAGGCACGGTAACAAGCAGTTCCTTAGTGGAGCTGGATACGAATAAAGTGAATGTGAAAAAGTGAAAGTTAAAGAAGTAATCAAGGACGCAGTTTATCGTTAAACAAAACGTTTGTAGTGTAGTGATCTTCTGGAGAGGATTGAACTCAAGAGCCCTGGGTTACAAGACCAGTGCTCTAACCACTAAACTACAGGGGCACAGTAACTGGCAGCTCCTTATTGGAACTGAAAATGAAACAAATCAAATCTTCAGAAGTAAAAGTTAAAGATGAAATCAAGGACGTATTTTGTCGCTGAACATTTCGTTCTTCGTGGTATTAAGCCTCTGGAGAGAATTGAACTCACCACGCCTTGGTTACTAGACCAGTGCTCTAACCACTGGGCTACAGAGGAACAGTACAAAGAAGTTACTGTTTGCACCTGCATAGATTATAAAATGGATATGAAGAAGTAAAAGTTAAAGGAAAGTGCGTACAAGAAAAGCTTGTTTGCTGCAAGAGAGTTGAGAAACTGCCTCATCAAATGGTATTTTTCTCACAGAGTAGATTTGAAAGAAATTTTGCGTTTCACACCTTAAAACAGTTCCATTTGTATGTAAAGTCTCACTTTTAGGTTCCACTTGAAGGTTTATATGCTTAGTTTTGGCTTTTTTAAAATTTTTCCAAAGTCATGGAAGAAGTGTATAAGTTTGACCGTACTCGATCTTCAGGTCGAAGGAAGAAATCTGGAAATTGAAATTTGCTTGTATCTTTTTTTTAACTGTTTCAAATTTAATAATTTTTTCCAAATAAGTGACCCATTATAATGTCAATATTCTCAGAAAGTTTCATTTAGAAATACTTATCGAAACGTGACTTATTGACTATGAAGTGTTTTCAACCCTTGGCAGCACCTGGTTGAGAATCTCACTCATTTCCAATGTCGATGAAGACCGTCGCAATGTAGGTTCCTGCATGAATTTGTGATTAAGGAGTTTTACAACATAATATTGACGGGTGGTTGAGAAGTAGTTTTCGTTCTGACCGACGCATTCTTTTACCAGAAGTCTGTACTTAACGAGAAAGAAAATAAATGAGGTCAAAGCTTTTGATATCCCTTATTCTGGCGGAATTTCAACATTTTGGCCGGTTGAATATGTTACATGTTTGCAATTTTTGAGGAGGGTGGAACGATAAAGAAATACAAACTCACTGGAACGCCGAGGGCAAGTATCCTCGTGATATGCAGTGGTTAGTAGGCTCACTTCATAATATCTTTAGTTTCTTCTCTAACCGGGTGAGCGATTTTTTACACTTTTACTGCCAATAATTGCAGGACTTGTAAACAGTACTTCTAAGTTACACGACTATAGGACTTGTAAGTTGTAATTTACAGGACTTGTAACTCTATTATAATAAAAAGAACGACTATTGAATGCCACGCTGTTTACATTCAGAGGTGGAAGCAGGGCCAGAGGAGTATCTGAGATTCTTAATAGGTCAGAGAAGCAGCAGTGGGACACTTCTTTTATTTTTTGTTTATTCAACTATAAAGTAAGGAGTTACATTAAGACTAAAAACGAACAGAAGTTGTTCCGTATATAAGGAACCAAATCACTACTTATTACCTCGCTGTCTACGCTAAGAGGTGAAACCAAGATCAGAGGAGGTTTTTTGCAGAGTTTTTAGCGGTCAGATTTTATAATTTCTTAATGACATTTCAATCGTATTGAAAAGACCGACTATTGAATGCCTCGCTGTTCACACTAATAGATGAAACCAGTATCATAGGAGTTTTTGTGAGAATTTTCATAGACCAGAGTTTATTTGTCTTATTGACATTTCAGTAACATGGAAAAGAAGAGTTATTGAATGCCTCGCTTTTACTCAAAGTGGTGAAACCAAGACTAGAAGCAGTTTTGAGATTTTTCTCAAGTCGGAGAAGCACCATTGGGACCAGTGTTGTGCCAAGTACTTCTTTTTTTTTATTTAAGTACAAGTACCAAGTACTCAGAGAAATTTTTACTTAATTACAAGTATTAAGTACTTTTCTAAGAATATACTTAAGTAATAGCTATTTTCTTTACAAAGTCCTTAACAAAGAATTCTCTACTGTTGCATTCTAGTTTCCCATTAAAGCTAAGTCCAATTAAGGTCTTTATGACAAAAACTTAGGGCTCTTGGGGTGAATACTGAATTTTTGAGCTATTGTTCAGGGTAGCCGGGTGTTAAAGATGGTATTCCTTGTGTATCCGTGACAGTTGGGTTGACAAAACGATCAAGATTCTGTAAAACCGGTGAGAAAAGAAAGCAAAACAGTATTAGAGCTATTCTAAATTAAATCCCTAAGAACGTAGGTTTATTGCTGGTAAGATATAAGGTCGATTAGAAATTATGCAAAAAAAAGTAAATTTGGTTTAACTAAATAGAGATAGGCAAGATCTGGGAAAATAAGTAAATATTAAAAGAAACCAACAGATAAAAAAAAAGAACAATCATCATTTGGATCTCGAAATACAGATGCTGGCGCTTACATAGAAAAAAAATACTTTCGTGCGGGTGAAAAGTTTGAAAAAAAAATACTAAATGTCCTTCACTCTTGTCTGCATATGTATCTGTACAACTATTCATTTCTTTTAGGTTTTTCTTTTGACATACCTAATATTCAGAGCAAAGAACACCGAAATAGCCAGCAAATCATGGTGACCTTTTTGTTGGCTCTGGAGAGGCACTGCATTACGTAACAATCGAGACTGTGGAAAATTGGACTACAGTATGAGAGAGGGTCTTCAAAAAGAGATAATCAGTGCCAGAAAATGTTCAAACTTACGCATCTTTTAATGCTTTCTTAAAAATTAAAGGACTTCCTCTACGAAGAAATAATTCTTACGGTTTTAAATTTTTGTCTTATTTTCGCATTTCCTGCGTCAATTTATCAGTGGGATCCGTTTGTAAGTGTGTGGGTTGGAGAAAATGTCTATGAACTTTTATTATTTGTGACTATCAGGAATGAAAATGTGAACTTGTGTATCCTTAGTATTATTTAAGCTTGAGAAAAACATAGTGAAATCAAAAAAAATGTTAACCTCCTTTACCCCCCTCTATAGGATAAATCTGCAGTCTCAACACCGACTCTACAACTAAATGTACCCGACTCCACATCGCAGACAGTTTCCAAAAAATTTACTTGTGATTGAGGCAGGCAAAATTTTGGTCCCTTTGGCAAGAACTGGGCTTCTTCCTTTGTAAGAACTTTAGAAGAGAGGTTCTCAATAGCCGGACCAGGATAGAATCTAGGGAAAAAGATGCATGGGATTCTAAGATTTTTTCTTGCTCTAATTTTACAATTTTTTTGATTATCGAGACCTAGCTATATTTCTAATCTTTATTTACTACGAGGAGAGATGTCTTTATAGATTTCTATAGATATGGATATCTCGTCCTGACCAGCAATACATAAGATACATTAACCAACAAAACCCAATTGAAATAGGTTCGTACGTAATACTCTATACTGTAGGAGGGGCACAAATTGAAAATAAGAAACAGGCGCTTTATCAGAGAGATGCAAGAACTTATCGCAATACTGTAGTGAAGTGAAACGAACTGTAGTAAGGCTCATTAATATCTCAATAGATCGGGGAGGTAAAGGCTCAAAGACCCCAAATGCCAACAACAAACCCAGTAACAAAGGTCAACGTATTTTTGAAATTGTCAACTACCAGAAAGGGTTAAATGGTAAGAAACTGGACCGTGTTGGGAAGAAGTTGAAGGACCTCAAGTTCCCGCATGGACTGGCCGTAACCTCTGACCCATTCATGGGCTACACTATTGACAAGCAGAGTATCTTGTACATGATTGACATGACCAAGGGTCCATCTACATTCAAGTGGGGTGATTTGTGTGAGAAGCCGGGTCAACCCAACAAGTACCCGTGCAATGTTGCTGATTTAGCCACTACCGCTAGTGATGATGAATTGTTTGTGTTGGATGTGCAAGATGATGACAATGAAAAGAAGGTCACCAATACCATCTACCGTATTCCAACAGGCACAAGCCACCCAAATCCCAAGAAGTTCTGCACTGTCAAGGGTAAGGATGTGAAGGGATTCCAGCTGGTAGGGTTGGACTTTGATCCTGAAGGCAATGCATATGTTTGGGGGTACCCAGCAGAAGCTGATTCAACCAACATTGAGAATGCTGATGTACTCACAGTGTTCAAAATCCCCAGTGGTTCCAAGAAGGCATCTATCCTTGCAGAATTGGATTTGATGGCAGGTAGCAATGGTGTTCTTGTTTGCAAGTACAAGAAGACAAATTCCTGAGCACCACCTTCTTCATGGGGAGTGGGGATTTTCAAAAATTGGTTATTTTGTTAAGAAAAAAAAAAGCAAACTCTCCAAAAAAGAATACTAAAAATATAAGCTACAAAAACTACCTGAAACTACTAGTTAAGATTGGAAGTGGGAGAGCTTGTGCCTTTTTTAAAAGTCAAAAATGATTCGAGACCAAGTAACACCCCTCCCACGCCCACCATTTCCCCAAACACATCTAGTCAAAATTATGAGATAGCCATTTTGTTCAATGTAATTGAAAGGTCTGGAAATAATGTCTTTGAGGATGACACCCCGGCTCAGAGCCCTCAGGGCAAGGGTTGTAAGTTATGCCCTGGGGGCATATCAGGTTTATATAGAAAGGGTGATCGTACCAATTTGGGAAGGGGTTCATTGGATTGCTAATCAGAAGTTTTAGTGCGCTTTTTGAGCTTCAGAGTGATGGAACGGTGGATACCCCCCCCCCCTTACAGCTCGTATTTTCTCAAAATACATCTGATAGAAATTTTTAGATGGCTCTTCTTCGTCGTCGAAACATCAAAAAACTCATTAAATTGGAAACTGAAGGGGCTAGTGCCCGGTTCAATAGTTGAAAGTGATTGAAGAGAAATTAACCCTCCCCCTCCCACGCCCATCATTTCCCAAAACATATCCAATCAAAATTTTGAGACAGTCATTTTGTTCAGTGGCTAAATTTTGAAATGGCTATTTGTTGTCGTAGAAACTTCGAAAAAGGCTCATTCAATTTGAAATTAAAAGCAATAGTGCCGTTTTGCATAGTCGAAAGTGATTGGAGAGCAAATAACCACCTCCCACGCTAACTATTTTCCCAAACACATCCAATAAAAATTTTGAGATAGCTATTTTGTTGAAAATAGTTGAAAGGTCCAAAAATTATGTCTTTGAGGATAACCCGTCAATCCAAGACGAAGGTCGTTGAAGGATTAACTGCGCCGAAAGCAGTTTCAATGGCGAGCCTGGTGCCTCTGATCCTGATCTTGATGACGGTAACTGGAGCGGTTTATCCGGCCATTGACTTGACCGCTGGTGAAAGAGAACGGGGAACGCTGGAAGCCTTGATTGCAGCTCCAGTTCCGCGGTTTCAGGTCCTGTTCGCCAAGTTCATCGGGGTGCTAACGGTGGCCCTACTGACGGCAGTGGTCAACATGGCAGGAATGTTTTCCACGTTGGCCGTGTTCGGACTACTCCCAATTCTGTTTGGTGATTCGACGTTTAGCCTACTCGCCATTATTCAAGTCTTCGCATTGTTGATCCTATTCGCAGGATTCTTTTCAGGGGTGCGCCTCGCAGTCACCAGTTTTGCCAGGAGCTTTAAAGAGGCCCAAGCGTATATTGTGCCGTTGATGCTCGTTTCCATTACACCTGGCATTATCAGCTTGAAGCCGGGACTACAGCTGTCGGGGCATTTGTCGGTCGTCCCTTTAGTGAACATCGTGCTGCTTGCCAGAGAAATCATGGAAGGAACAGCGACTCCAATTCCAGCCATCATCGCGATCACTTCTACTTCTTTGTACGGACTAGCAGCTCTTTCTGTAGCGGCAAGTATTTTCGGGTCGGATTCGATCCTCTACGGAAGCCAAACCAGTTGGAGGGCAATGCTGCGAAGACCCGCTGTGCCAACACATCAGATTCCGCTTTCTCGGGCTCTAGCTTGCTTGGCGATTCTGTTTCCCTTGAGTTTCCTCAGCTTCGCCCGGCATCGAGCACACCCATGGCAATACGAAACCCCTGCCCTTCTTCGCCGATACGATCGGCCGCCTCACAGCGGTACCCGTCGAGCTCAATCTCGCAGGTAGCCGATGCACGAATGCCCAACTTCGGCTCCGTTTTGCCGCACATGAAACCGTCCTTTTGGGTATCGATGGCAAAAGCGGTGATGCCTTTGGTGCCGGCTTCGTCGTCGGTTTTGCCAAAAAGCACGATGTAGCGCGCCACCGGCCCAGACGTGATCCAGGATTTTTTGCCCGTGATGGTGTAATAACTGCCATCGGCCGAGGGCACGGCGCGCACTCGCATGTTGGCCGAATCTGAGCCCGACTGGGGTTCGGTTAGGGCGTAGGCACCTACCACCTCACCGCTGGCCACGGGCTTAAGGTAAGCCTGCTTTTGCTCCTCACTGCCATGGCTCAACAGCCCCGACGCGTAAAGCGAGTTATTGACCGACATGATCGTGCCATGGGACGCGTCTGCCGCGCTGATCTCACGCAACGCCAGGGCGTAACAAACCGCGTCCATGCCTGCACCACCGTAGGCCTCGGGAACCTCGATACCCATCAGACCCAATTCACCCATCTGCGCCACAGTGGCTGACGGGAACTCGCCTGAGGCATCAAATTCGGCGGCCACCGGGGCAATGGCTGCTTGGGCAAAATCTCGCGCCGAATCGGCGATCATCTGTTGTTCTTCGGTCAGGCGAAAATCCATGGGTCAGTCTTGGTGGGTCTCAGCTTAGGTTGCCCAATTATCTCACGGGACGGTCCACAACGCGACGTTACGCACCAGGATTTCGTCCTCCGCCAGAGACGGTTGTTCCTGCGGTGCTTCGCGATACTCGAAGTCATCGAGGCTGAGATGGCCCTGCGGCCGTTGTTTCAGTAACCACTGGCGGTTGATGTCACCCATTGCTGTCTCCGATTCTCACGTGGCGGGGGGCTCGTGGGACCGGCTTGCCGGCGGCCGCGCAGCAACCCCATATCCGCATACCGCCGCGAAAAAATGGCCCTTACAGGACGCCCTGCCAGGCCTGTGCAACCACCGGGTCGACGATCGCCAGGGTTGACAGGGGCAGCGGTTCGGCGCTGGCGGGCGCTGCAAAATCCGCCATCCCTGCCAGCAGATCTTCAACGCCGTCGCGCGCGAGATGGCGCAGATCCTCTATCGCATGTCGAACTCCAGCATCATCCGCGAGTCGGAAGACATCGGATGCGGCATCTTCGATATCGGCGGCAACGAGTTGTGTGAGAGCGAGACCTCGCCGATGCACATCGGTTCGTTGCCGTTCTACATCCGCGGCTTCATGCGCAAACTGGCCGGCAACGTCCACGATGGCGACGTGATCATTCACAACCACCCCTATCACGGCGCTTCGCACACGCCGGATCTGGCCGTGGCGGTGCCGATCTTCCACGACGGTCAACTGCTTGGCTTCGCCGCGGCTACCGCGCATCTGGTCGACACCGGTGCGGCGGCGCCTGGCCTCAACATCGACCTGATCGACCTGTACGCGGAGGGGACGCTCTACGATTCCATCAAGCTCTACGAAAAGGGCGCTTAATACGCAAATCAGCAACAGAGCAGCCAAGTAATTGGGCAAGTGAGCAACTAGGCAACTGAGCAACTTGTCAACGTGGCAACTGGGAGACCTCGCAGCTGAGCAACCAAGCAATGGGGCAACAGGGCAACCGAGCAACTGGGGAACTGGCAAACCAAGAAACTTGGCAACTGGGGAACTCCACAGCTTGGCAACCAAGCAACGCTGCAATAGGCCAACCGAGCAATTGCGCAAGGGAGCAACTGGGCAACTGAGCACCTGGGCAACCAGAGCAAGGCTGCAACTGGTCAACCGAGCAATTTGGCAACTGGGAAACCGGGCAACTGCGTTACCGGGAAACCGAGCAGCTGGGAACCAAGCAACGGCGCAAAAAAGCAACTGGGCAAGTAAGCAGCTGAGCAACATCACAACCTGCCAACTGGGAAACCAAGCAACGGAGCAAAAGGGCAAGCGAGAAATGGGGAAGTGAGCAACTTGGCAACTGGGCAACTGAGCAACTCGACAACCAGAGCAATGGCGCAACTGGGCAACCGAGCAACTCGGCTACTGGGAAACCGGCGATACCAAGCAACTGGGCAACTGGGAAACCAAGCAACCAAGCAAGTCAGTAACAGGACAACCAAGAAACTAAGCAACGATGTTTGCGATATTTATTCTGTCCATATTACATTCCCATGTCATCCACATATCACGTGATCCTGTGTACCCTCCAGGAAAAGCTTACCATTTCAAATTCCCCTGGTCCATTGCCTCCTTATGAGATTCCCACTAAGATTCCTTTTTACCCTCAAAAATAATGCTTCTGACAACTCGGATTTCATAGTGTTTTTTAGTTTTGTTTCAATACCTTTTCTTGTCAAAATTCACTGAAATTTTCAAATTAGTGTTCTTGGTCGTTCCTGAGATATTGTATTTTGACCACCAGGATACAAACTGTGCATTGAATTGGATTCAAGACCCCTTCAACATTAGTAAGAATAGAAACTTCACATCCTTAGTCGTTTCTGATACAATTCAAACATGCTCTTTGACCACCTGGATGCACATAGCATCTTTTGATTTAGTTCAACATCCCCCGCGACATGTCTCGGAAGTTTCAACTTAATATAATTTGCACATTCATGAGATACTATAAATACGCCATTTTGACATCCTGAATGCAGACATTCTCTTTTGATATAGTTTAGCATCCTTAAGACAATGCACTGAAAGTTTCAGGGAACTATCATTAGCCGTTCTTGAGGTACTTCACATACGCAGTAATGACAATCTGGATACACATAGCGTCTTTCAACTTAGTCTTACATTCCCCTCAAATTTCGGTGCAAGTTTCAACTTAATATCCTCAGGGTTCTTGAAATATAGCATACATGCCATTTTGACAACCTGTACGCACTTAAACTCTTTTGATTTAGTTCAGTATCTCCATCGGAATTTTCTGCTAATTCTGTCCTTAGTCGTCCCAAATATATTGCAGATACACCCTCTTAACAAGCAAAATGAATATAATGTCCTTTTGATTTAGTTTAACATGTGCCGAGAGTTTTGATTTAATACATTTAGCCTCGCCTGAAATACTACAGTTACACCTTTGAATTAAAAATAATGATTTTCTAACTGAAAAAAATGTTCATTAAAACTCAAATGAACAGGATTTATTACGTGTATGAAGGGGCTGCCTCCCTGCTCAAAACTTTGTTATTTACGCAAAAGCCTGACTATTTAAAAATGACTAAATCTTTAAGATTCAGCTGGAAAGAGCTCCATCTTGATATTCTAAAATAAATATTACCGTTATGATCACTCAAAGAAACAGTTAAAAAACGGTTGTATATCCCTAAGCATCTTTGTGGAGAAGAATATACAATTTGTATCTTAAATGCGTATTATATTTAAGGCCTTTCAGGCACCTGTAAGCTATGGAATTTGTCAAATCTGTACATAGATTATTTATTATTTGGAAGTATATAGAGCCCTTTGGAGGGGGGAATTAAACATTTGGGTTGGCTTCTTTGGTAGAATTTGTCATGGAGAGTGAAATTTCTGGGGGGGGGGGGGTTGTATGGGAAATTCTATCTGGGGTGATTTGAAAGAATTAGTGTACCAAATTCTTTTTAATTGTAATACTTTCTCTTTGCCAAGTCAGTTTTGTGGTGAAGATAGTTCCAGAAGAATTATCCTCGGGTTATTTTCAGCATATTTGGATTCCAGGAAAAAAATTTTACAGAAAAGGATTTCCGAAGTGATTAAGGAAATGATTGGAAATTAGTCTTTTCAAATGAAGGCATTAAAAGGAGAATTTTTCAGGTTGAATCGACTGCAATGGAATTTACGGGGGGCGGGTTTTTGACTCTCTGGAGGGGGCTTTACTGGAATTGGTTTACGTGTTTTTCGAATCTTTTTTAGGCTATAAGCGACGATCCAAAAAATTTTCCAACTTATATTATTCGACAAGGGCCTGTTGAGAAATTCACAATAGACCCATTAACAGGAACCATTAGGACCAAAGAAGGGCTTGATTTTGAGGAAAACGAACAGCATGTGTTGATCATTGGTACTAGAGAAAATGAAGCAATTTCAGATGCTGGGGCAACAACTAAAGTTCTAATTTATGTCCAGGTTTGTGTTCAGTTTGGCTTTTGTCCTTTTGTTTTATCTAGTGACATAAATCCAAGGCAAGTTAACATAAAGTAACCATAATAGGATACATTGATGTTATGACAGATGTATTCAACAACAACTAATTCAGCAATATGTTTAATTAATAGTAAACAAATTACTTGGAGGGAGAAATAAAATGATAAGAAAAAATAAGCACTCACGTTGAAAAAAGCTGACAAACTCGAATAGTAGCCCACCACTGATTACCTGCAGAAAAACAAGTCAGAACGAAGGGTTATGCTTGGAAATATCCATCCCACGGGAGTATTAGAAAATCATAAATAATAAATTTAAACGAATCTAAAAACTAAAAGTTTTACCATTTTTCTGAAGGTACCAAAAAAGCTATACTTTTTAGCTGATTAAGGCAGAAAAAGATGCTGTCAGAGGATTGAAGTCCAATCTGACAGACGGAGTGAATGGAATTAGAATACTGCCAAAAAATGAATATGATAAATAAAATGTTCAGAGAAACTAGTTCTTGCAGGAGCATCGTCGTATATTCTAAGAAAAAATAGCAAAACAAAATGTAGAAAAAAAACACCCAAAACAGGCGGGATATCCATGAGCCCCCCCCCCCCAAAAAAAAATGAACAACAACGACAAAATTTTTGTTAGTGACACCTCTGATCGGTACCAGATCAAGTCAACGGAAAGTTATTACTCGTACTACTTAGTCCCAGAATGTTACCTCTCTGCACTTTCTTACTGGGGCAACTTTACTACAGTTACCACTAACGTCATATTTTCAAATTATTATCTTACCCTGCTACAGTTTTCCGGGGGAAATATGCCTATCGCCGTTTCTTCATAAATGAAAGTTACTAAACACTGCAGAATTTATTCTAGCTAGAATGGCAAAACTTCGCACTGAGCAGATGTTTGAAAGCAGCAAAGTGGCAAATTGAGCTATGAACACATTAAACAATATTTTAAAGGTACAATTTTTTTTTCAAAAATATGTTTCAGCTTAAGATAATTTAAATTTCACGTTTCCGTTGAGAACGTTCACAGTAGGATAATCTGCTACTTTTCTAAAATGTAATTTCCCCCTCCACCTTTTTTTGCCGTCTTTAAACAATTTTTTTTCGAGTTTCCAAGGGACTGTAAAAAAGGTTAACTGACATACTAGGCTAGTTACTATTTTTACTGCAAAAGTTTGTGGGTAACAACTATTACCTGCCGCAACATGCTATTTTTTAAATAATTTTAAGACTATTACTCTAAAACAGTTGGTTACAGAAAAAATTCCAACATACTAAACTATAATAGCGAACTGATCTGACACAGTTACCTGGCATTTTTTTTATAATAGTGACGAACAAAATCAAAACGCACCGTATGCATGATGGTGGTCGAAGGAACGGGCTAAGGGCATTAAGTTGAAAATTTCAGATCATTTTGAGGTGTAGGTTGATGAACAATTGAAAAAAAAAAAATAATTATACCTCTGAGAGGCCAGGCCTTAGTATCCCCTAGGGCAAGGAATTTAAATTATGCATTTGCCAAATTTTTGATTGCAGGATGTATCATTAAGAATGAGGGGATTGATTGATCCTAGGTGTATCAGTAAAGGCTAATGGTATTAAGATAAAATTTCAAATAATAATGAGGGGTATGTTGAACTAAACCAAAAGACAATAACCAGGTTATCAAATACGCATATCTGCAATAACTTAGGAATGGTTAAGGGTATTAACTTGAAACTTTCTAGGTTACTAATTCTCCTAATACTACTACTACTCTTACGGCAACTGTGACTACTTGCGACTATAACTGCTACTGCATGTGACTGGGACCAAGAATACTTGTGATGGCAAACACTTGCAACTGTGACTACTTGCAACTGCAACTACTTCTACATTCAACTTCTTTCCGAAAACATTGAAGGGGATACTGAACAAAATTAAACAGGCTATGAAAGGTGTATATGCAGCATCTTAGGAATTGTTTAGGGTAGTAAATTGAAACTTTTAGGGTCACTAATACTACTAATGTTACTGTGACTGCAAATGGGAATTCGACCACGGTGACTACAATCACTTGCGACTGTGACTAAAGATCAATTGTGTTGGTGACTACTTGCAACTGCGAATACGACTTGGAGTTCCAGCTGTCGAGCTCGCGCAAGGACGCGCTGGTGCAACTCGGCCGCAGCGAAGACGGCACGCTGTTCATGACCGTGCTGGCGAGCTTCGGCGTACTGCTGGCCCGCTACACCGGACAGACCGACATCGTCGTTGGCTCACCGGTCAGCAACCGCCAACGCCCGGAGCTGCAGCAGCTCATCGGCCTGTTCCTCAACACGCTGGTGCTGCGCACCGATCTGTCCGGCACACCATCGTTCCGCGAGGTCTTGCGCCGCGTGCGGCAGACCGTGGTCGACGCGATGGCGCACCGCGACATGCCGTTCGAGCAGCTGGTGGTCGAACTCCGACCCGAGCGCGATCTCAGCCGGCACCCGCTGTTCCAAGTCCTGTTCCAGCTCAACGAGCTCGTCGCCACCGACACCACCGACGCACTGCAGGTCGACGCGCAGTACGTCGATGCGGGCACCGCACGCTTCGATCTCACGCTCGCCGCACAAGAGACCAGCGACGGGCTGGCGATGGGGCTCGAGTACAACACCGATCTCTTCGACGCAGCCACCGTGCAGCAGATCGGTCGCCACCTGATCACGGTGATCGAGGGCGTGACCGCCGACGCCGATCGACCGGTGCTCGACCTGCCGCTGCTGGACGACGACGAGACTCGAGCGCTGCTCGTCAACCCGAACCAGACCGCGTTCGACTACCCGCGCGAGCGCACCTTCGCGGAGCTGTTCGCCGCGCAGGCCGCCCGCAGCCCGGACGCCGTGGCGCTCGTCTGCGGCGACGAACACGTCACCTACGGCGAGCTCGAGTTACTCCTGGATGATCTCTGGCGCATAGGGAATCAAATAATATTTCGTCAGAAAATATTTAACCGAAAAGTCCTCTTCTTCGTCGGCCCTGTGGCTTCTGGGATAAAACCCAGGACCCGTAATGTCAAGTGGAAATCAATCCACTGTGATATTACAGGTCAAGTTAAGGCTTTGCAGCTGATGAAAATAAACTGTGACTACTAATTTTTGTAATTTGTATACAATGCTTCCGGTTTGCCTTGCCACTTTGATGTTTATCCTCTGAAATAACTCCTGCTAAACTGAGTAGACACATTGACATTTTTGGACTCGAAATAGACACTAGCACAAACAAGATATTGAAAAAAAAACAGGTGACTGTTGCAAAACTCGTTTGTTATTTTGTTCTATACAGCTGAAATCTTACTCTTAAAATAAATGAAACTTACAATATTCTACGATCATTGGCTCTGATATAACTGCCAAAAACCATTTCCAAGTTGTTCTCAAAAGGATTTATCTTCTGATCCTCCCTCTGCAATAGCTTAGTAATTTTTTTTTCCAAATGTGAAAGTGGCAGATGGGAACGTCGCGTTTCAGCGATAATATAAACATGCATTTGTCATCAACTGTCTCGAGAAAAATTACGAAATTTCGTGTCTTTGCATCGGATGGATTTCAAACCTCCGATGTAAGGTTCATGAATATGCTCAATTTGCTGGCGTAGTTTTCATCCAGATCATCCCCGTTTTTAAGCATTTTCCCCCTATTTCTGTAAAATTATGCCAATTTTCTTATGATATTAACTTTAAATGCTGGTAATCTAGATTACCTCTAGATCACTCTGAATCAAAGATAAGGCTCGTCACTTTTTGATAAACATCAAATAGTTCTAGGGGCCAGAGCCCATGCATGGTTATCATCGTTAACACATCTAAACAGCGAACAAGAAGCACGATTATCTTTCTTGTGCGCACCCCCCCCCCCTTGGCAGAGCTCAGTATACAACACTGGCTGAAATCATATTTTCACCCACAGACAGAAATTTGTTACGGCTCAAAATCGTTTGTCCTTGTGCTTTGGGGTCATCGATTGTAAGTGCTCTTTCAAACAGATTGGTGGTGATATGAGAAAAGTGGAATAGGGCAGAGGAATTATTATAAACAACGTAGACCTAGACTTATATTGCAGCAAAACATCACTTTACCAGAGGAACCCTTCTCAGTCAAGCCCAATTCACCCCCCCCCATCCACTCCATAAAAAACAAGGAGATCCTTCGAATGGTCGCGGCCGAACAGTTGTGAATCAACCCATTCGAAGGAAGTTATTCTTCTGAAGTTACCCGGCGGCACCAAATCAAATCTGTCAGAGGCTTGATTTTCTACCACTTAGTAACTCGAGAAATGAATGCCATCATTTTTCTCGGAAAGAATGGGAAATCGTTATAAGAAAAGACTTCGATGAAGCGTGAGTGCCACGGAAAGGAGCAAACGGCAACACTTTGGATAGAGTAGGATGGAGGAGGAGCTTACCCAACGGTGTCACACTTAAGCAGTTCTGTGCTATGACGATTTCTTAACAGCAGTAATAGACGGGATGAAGTTCTACGTTCATTCGACGTGAAGGTGCTGGCGCTTTCGACCACGAATGATGAGAGAGGCATCCAGGCCAGGAAGCCGGTTACCAGGTAAGATAAGTACGTTGTGAGTTCCAGTTTCCATAATAACGAAAAAACAAACCCCAGACTGAAGACAAACAGGGCCATGCTCAGAGTCGTCCAGAAAGGGCCAATTTTCGTTCGTTTGTAGCGTCGGCGCACCTCGAGCAGCGCGAGGATGCGCTCCCACGCCTCCTCCGACTCCCACTTCCAGGCGACGACCTCCTTCTGCAGCACCGTGCGCAAGCCGGTGAGCAGCTTCGCGCTGCGGGTCGCCGTGAGGCCGGCCGGGTGCACGTGCGCGTGGAACTCCGCCAGGCGGCGGACGCCCTGCGGCCCGTCCTCGTGGAGCGTGCCCCACAGTCGCACGGCGATGGCATCGAGGTCGGCCTCGTCGATGAGGAGGCCCTCGTAGCGCGCGGTGAGGATCCGCTCCTCGGGCGTCAGCTCGTGGCGGTCGTTGATCGCGTTGTCTTCCCCCGTACGCAGGTCCTCGGCCACGCGCTTGCGCGCGTCGTCGCGATCGACGAACCAGGTGAAGTCGATGCCCGGCATGTCCTTCGGCAGCATGTCGCCGCGGTCGGCGGCGTCGCGGAGCTTGTCGAACGGCACGCGGTTGCCGCGCTTGGCCAGTGCCACGGAGGCGTGCCAGGCGTGGAGCGGGGCGTCGGCGCTCTTCGTCTAGTCGTGGACGCTCGCACGCCCCGAGGGCCCGGGCTGGTCCGCGAGGTGCCCCATCGCCCAGGGAAGAAAGTAACAAAAATACATGCGAACAAATTTTTGTCACGTTTTTTTTAAGTTTTTGTGAGCTCCCCCCCCCAAAAAAAAAATCCTGAATACGGCCCTGTCAAAGCTATTTTCCCCTCCTCTCCCCAACTCCCCTCAACGCAAACAAACAATTCTGGTTGGTGATATATTTACACTTACTGAGTACAAAATCAATAATTGGTGAACTGTCATATTTCTATAGCCCTCAAGAGGTGAATTTGAATCCTTGTGACTCCGTCCATTTTGCTAGATCATGTTTGCAGAACCTCTGGTGAGAGAAGAAAGGGGAGAGGGGTAGAGAAGGTCTATGGGTGGAGTCCGACAATTTTGGTAACAGTTAGTAGCGTGTTGAGAATGAGAGGAACCCTGGGGTATATTTTACAATGAACTTAGGCAACACAAGCACACTGAGAAGCAAGTAGCTCTTGAGCAAAGTTATTGAAGAGCAAAGATAATACTACCATGAACGTTAAGTCGAAAAATCTACCATTAAGTCGAAAATAATTAAAAAATTTTGCCCATCTCACCATGAGAATTAGTGACAGTGAGTTACTAAAAGGTCAAAGGAAACGTCATCAAAGTTTCAATACATCTAGTGATCCCCCACTACATAGAGCATTTGGAAAGAAGTTCTATCCTTATTTGTCCCTCTAATGCTACTACGAATCCTCTTCACTGATAAAAGCTTTAACAGAAAGTGAGCTCAAAAAGAGTGTGATCAGTTCGTTCAGTCTTGGAACAGTTCATCCAAATAAACCGTAGTTCCCACCAAGGTGAGAAGAGCTTGCACAACAGTCCTCGCAAACGAACGGACTGTATTTGGAGGCCATTTTGAGACGAGTCGCAAGGACATTCGCTCAGAAGAGGATTCCCTGAAGGTCGATGCGTCCCTTCGGCCAGCTCGATGACCCCAGTTCGAGGACGAGTGCGCTGCGGACGGCCTCGGTTCGCCAGCGAAGTTCGATGGGGTCCCAGTGCCGAAACACGTTGGCCGCCGGGCGGAAGCCGCTCGAGCGGTAGAAGCTCTCGTAGCCGAAGACGAGCGCGAAGTCGTAGCGGGTTCTGAGTTCGCGGACGACTTCGGCGAGGAGGTTGCGGGCGCGGCCTTGTCGGCGTTCCTCGGGGGTCACGCAAAGTTCGGAGAGGCCTGCGACGTCGATGGGGCCACCAGACTCGGTGCGAACGCGCCGCGTGCGGCAGGCGACGTGAGAGACGATCGAGCCATCGAGGCGTTCGCGAAACCAACGTTCGGCCGGCGCTTCGAGGTGGTAGCGACGCTCGAGGAAGCCCTCGCCCGCGTCGCCTTCGAAGCTGAGCGAGAGAAGTTCCCGCAGTGCGCGATCCCGGCTCTCGCTGATCTCAGCCTCGGCGACGTAGCGCAGAACGCTATCCATTCGCCTCGGTCTTTTTGCGAAATCCCCACGTGGCGACGGCCGCGACGCACGCGACGACAGCCGTCTTGATGCCTTCGATCGAAACGTAGATGCGGTGGAGGAAGTCGAAGCGGTCGAACGCTTCATCCTGTCCCGCTTCCGGCTTCGGTTTGAAGTCGATCGAGCGTCCGAGTAAAGATAAGTTGACGGGGCACACGAAGCCGCTTCAGTTCAAGTTCTGGGTTAGGGAGGGAATACCAATTATGCAGTACAAATGGAGACCATCTGATAAGTTATGGATGCCTATACAAGGGATAGAAATATGGGAGAAGGGCCCTAATGGAGAAGTACTTCTACCAATTGGTGAGCCAAAGCCAGTGCCCCCTTCGAAACATGTAAAGGATTCCACAGATCTTGTGAAGGGCATCCAAAAATACATAAAGCATTGGGAGGAGGTTGGAGAAGGGAAGCATACATCCATGCTTAAGAAGAAACAAGTGGAGTCTCTAGTCAATTATTGGAGGAAAGTGGTGGAATGCATAGAAGGTGGGCAGCCAAGTTTCCAAAAGTTGAGAGATGGCTTCTTGCCATTGACTAGGTGGAAAGATTCTCAAGGCCCAAGTAGCTCTAGTGCACCTCCTCCCAAAGGAGTGTCCAAATGGTGGGTTGGAAGCAAGTCCAAGAAGCCCAAGTGGTTTGATCTTGCAGATTGGGATCCCTTTGAGGACATAAAGCCGGGGTACTTTGTGTTGGTTAGGCCAGATGATGACTCCATTCTGATCTGGTTGGGTGTGGCATCGGAGAACGAGGAGGCTAAGATATTCCGCCGATACAAAGAAGGCGCACCCTCCAAAGCAAGAGGCGAAGCATAGCACCGATCATGCCTCGCATATGCTCTGCCTGCTCTAGTTTGTCGATTACAAAAAGTAAATGACGAGTCACCAGGCACCTCCAGCACAGCTCCATCCTGCAGGAGGTGAGACCATCGGGATAGGCAGCTTTTGACACTTTATTTTCGGCTTGTTTTGCTTGGTAATGGACAATCGCATAAGGGTACGTCCTCGTTCTGTTTTGTCTCTGTTATAGCAACAATAGAGGCATTAGTCTCTTCCTTTTGGGATTTCTCATTCACTGGAAAAAGTAGTTTTGACTATTGATGATCGACAGAGCTTTTGTAACGTCCTTGTGTGCCCGGTTTAGCGATGCATCCCGTGGTATTCGGGGTTGGGGCGCATGTCGGTGGCGCTGGCGACACGGTTGGACATGTTGAAGAAGGCGGCGACCGAGATGACATCCCAGATATCACGGTCGCTGAGACCGACATCGCGCAGCGCCTGACGATCTGCTTCGGCGACCGTCCCCGGTTGCTCCGTCATCAAGGCGGCGAAATCAAGGATGGCGCGCTCCCGCTCGCTTAGATCGGCGGCCTGATAGTTCATCACCAGGGCTTCGCCCCGCGCCGGATCACCAGACAGACCGCGGACACTGGCACCATGGGCGGTCAGGCAATAGAAACAGCGGTTTATGGCGGACACCACGACCGCGATCATCTCCCGCTCCAGCTTGCTGAGGCCGCTGTCCGCGAGCATCAGATCGTTATACATGCCGGTGAATGCGTTGAGCTTATTAATGTCAAAGGCATTGGCCTTCAGGACATTGGGCACAAATCCCAGCTTCTCGACGCAGATGTCGAAATACTTCCGTGTTCCCGCCGGAAACGGGTCCACCATCGGCAGGTCAAGGGCTGTGGGCTGGGTCTGATCAGTCATCGCGGTCAATCTCACTTTCCTGATAAGGAACATTTAATATGACAACCGCTCTCGTCACAGGCCCAACCGGATTTTTGGGTTATCATGTTATCAAGCAGTTGAACGAAAAAGGCATTCGCCCGCGTGTTTTGCTGCCTGGCAAGGTCGCCCCGGATTCGCCCGAGATGCTGGCACTGAATAAGCAGGATGTCGAAATTGTGAAGGGCGATATCAATGATGTTGAAGTGCTGCAGCAGGCATGTGAAGCAATAGACACGGTGTTTCATCTGTATTTTGCGATTTCTTTCAGCAGCGGTAAGGAAACTGAACGGCATTTGCACGAAGAAAATGTCCTTGGCACATGCAACCTGATTGACGCTGCAGCTAAGCAGGGTGTGTCAAAAATGGTGATTAGCAGTAGTTCCCTGGCTGTTGGCATGCACCATGATGCAAAACCACTGGATGAAACGGATGATTGGGAAACATTCAATATCTCGCTCCCTTATGCGGAATCAAGACGCAATGCGGAACAAGCAGCATTAGCGAAGATTGCGCCGAACTTTCCCGAGATTATTGTAGTCAATCCTTCGTTTACACTCGGCCCGGAAGATTGGGTCAAAGCACCTGCAAATCAACTTGTTATGAGAATGAGTAAGCCTGGTTTTCGTTTTACCGCACCGATCGGCTTTGGCATTCTTGATGTCAGAGATTTTGCCGACGGGGTTTTGCGGGCTGCCGAGCATGGCAAATCGGGTCGGCGTTATATCCTGAGCAGTCATAATACTAATCCGGTCGATTTAGCCAAAGAAGTCGCAAATGTTGTGGGGTTATGCATATCCATCCTTGTCTGCCCCTTAGCATCAAACCCCACCCTTAATATCCTCCCACTAACGGCGCATGCAAATATGTGTCTGTGAGTCCCATAGCTGTATATACTTCTTGTCCATGGTTATCACCTAAATAAGTTTATTTAATTAATATCACTTGACCTTTCAGGTCATATAATGGATGCATCTAGGTTATAATACGAGAGTCTACCTGTCTCATCATTTTTGCTATTATTAAGTTCTAGACAATAGAAAACTAAAGCCGAACCAAGTTACAGCCATATTTGAAAGAACCTGAGAAAGACTATTTGAAGGAATATCCCTAAATGTAAACAAAAAATAAGTTTTACTTGTGCTTCTGCCGTTAAGAGAACATCCTCTTCTCGCAGGAAATCCTTTTATACGGAGGCAAAATCTACAAACAGAGAAAAACTCTTTTAGTTTTTAACTCTCACTCCAATTTTTCAAATTAGAATCACAAGTGTTGAATAACAAAACAGGGATACTAATATCTCTCATCCATTTTACTTGACAAAAGAATATATAACAGCAATAATAGATGAAAGATCAAGAACAAAAAGTAAAAGACATTTCACAAAATTGTGCTAAAAAATATAAATAAAAATGGATGTAACTATAATATTTACCAAAATAAAATGTAACAACAAGACTGTCAACTGACGTCATGTTTGTCAACCTACGTCATTATAAAGATTGAGCATTATGCCGTCATGAAGATGTTTATCGACGGGCGTCATGTATATCGACTGACGAAATTACAGACCGGGACACAGCCTAACACAGATATCTTCATATCTTCTTCTTCTTTGGTTATCAGGAGACGTTAAAGCATAACCTTTTTTCCTTTCCAGGTCGAAAATCCCCATAGTAATTGTTTTGAAAAATCAACAGGTGAATTTAGTGAGATATTCCCTGAAGGCAAGAAAACACGCCAAATAGATTTATACCGCCGATCAAATTGTTTGTCAATAACTAAGGTTGTTTCCCATTCAGGCAATCAGAGAAATAGAGAGCTAAGGTCCCAAGTGTCCTGTCTCCTTGACAAAGTGACAAACGTGTATAGAAAAAATTAGCACAAGTTTCTCATGTATTTTTCAACGGCTGATGCATGGAAATAAAATTTCCTAGCGTATTGTCTAATTGTTGCCCATTTCTAGTTGTTTGTAAGACTTTCAACTTCAAGCCGTGGGATTTGACTGAAATTTTACTTACAAAGATTTCTTTAAAAAGAACAAATAATTATTATTATCATTTCAGTAGGCTTATCTTAAATGCCTTTATTGTATTTATGCCCATTTCACGAACAAAAACCAACACTAAGTTTTGTTCTAATACATACTCTCTGTGATCTCAAATCAAAGCACATTTGCTGCAGCTTAAAATTAATTTCTGAGAAATGGACTTGTACCTGCCATATCTTTTGGGCAAGTAACAACAATTAATGTTTTTGAACGAAGCTAAATCGGAAAGAGGATGTCCAGCGATTCATCGACGTCAAAAATCGAGGCCACATCAGCAAGTACTACTATACCACATTTAGCTAAAATTCGCTTTTGTAGGCCGTACATATTCAGTTTTAATTCTCACAATTTGATGTAAGTTCTTTTATATATATATATATTATTGTATTGTGCTGAAGACGGCCCTTAGACATAGGGCCGAAATATCTACATAAATAATTTCTATTGTCTTGAAAAAACTTTCCTTATTGTTTATACGTTGTATTTGTTTGTTTACCAATTAGTCCTTCTTCAACTTGTTAAAACTTTTATTGAGATCACCCCATTCCTATTACAAAGTATAGGAATATTTTTTTCAGTGAGTTTTTCTCAAGGAAATTTTAGTTAATAAGTCCCATAAAACGTAATCACAATCACCAGGATCCACATTTCTCTGCACAAGGTAATAGCATATAAATTCTCAGCTGACTCCTGAAATCAGAATTAAAGTCCTCCAGGATTAACCTGCTTTCCATAAATAACAACTAATATTTGTTGCTGAACTTATTAACTTATTATTTTCAATAGCAATATTTATTACAAATCATTTATTGAGTTATTCTCATCAAACCATATATTTTTAACTACTTTCTCAGAATGAAATTTTTTCATTTTTTTTTTTAAGTTTTTATTATTAACTACAAAATCCTTATCAAATTATTGCATCAAGCTTGAACCTGACAAAACATTTTAAACGCATCGACGAAAATATTAGCTGAAACACAATTATACCCCCTTCCAGCATTGATTCGGAGTTCAAAGTGAACACACATGTCTTGTATTAAATATTTTATGAACGTTATTAAACCAGTAAGTTTTTGTCAGTAAATTCCAACCTCATTGAAGCAATCTAGGTTTCGCGGCCAATACTTGTTCAAATTGGCGCTTTTCCGCTTCATTCATTTCCCCATACAAATAATCGATGAGGCGCTCTTTATTATTCATAGTGAACCTCCTTTTTCAAATCGTTGGTCAAAAAAAATTTCCGCAGGGCGTTTAAGCCGTAATACAGACGAGACTTGACGGTATTTTCAGAAACCTCTAATACTTCAGCGATTTCGCGAAACTTTAATCCCTCGTATTCTTTCATAATGATCACCGTTCGTTGTTCTTCCGGTATTTGTTGTAAAGCGGCCAGCACGAGCTCGGCTTGTTCGCGTTTTTGGAACAATTCCTCCGGGTCGGGCGCCAAGCCGTTCGACTGCGCTTTGCCATAACCTTCATAATAACGCCTGCGAGTTTTGATTTTCCGGGCTTCCAGATGACATAGGTTGATCGCCATCCGGTATAACCAAACCTTAAAACTGGCCGGATCCCTCAGCTCGCGCAGCTTTTGCTGTACTTGCAAAAAACATTGCTGGCTGATTTCCCGGGCCGTTTCCGTTTCGGCAAAATACCGGTAGGCGATGTTGTACACCCTTGGATAACATTGGGTGAAAAGCTGGTTTAGAGCCCGGCGATCGCCTTGCTGCGCCTTGTTTATTAATACCTGATCGTTACTCACTGTCAATCTTGTGCCGTTATTGAATCGTATTAAGGATGTATGAGGAAGGAGAAAAGTTTTAATGGGAGGGGATTTTTTTTAAGTGTTAAGCAGTAAGGGATAAGTTATCTGTACAGATTCGTCAATCCGCAGGTATCCGTCCATTTTTACCATCTAGGTTTGCAAATGAGAGCAATCAAACTAAAGTGGCCCTCTTCCCTTGTCCCAAGCCCTCTAGGAGGTTTAGTGGTCATTTGTCCTTTACTGAAAACGACTTATATTTTGAACAGTGTTGTTTTCATGTGTTGAAACATCAACAACGAAAAGGAGAAAGTAATCAAGATTAAAGGAAAAATGAAATGCTTCCATAAATTAATTTTATTTCTGACTTACAAAAAAATTAATGTTAAATATGAAACTTTTTCGTTAACTCTATTCCTTTTGATTTTATTTCATTATATAGAAAACGTCACCCAAATAAAACCTCTTAAATAAATAATGATAATTTTTCAAGCAATCTTTTAAGATTGTTGATGCAATCTTTGAATTTAAGATGAATAAATGATCGAAAAAATGATTTTCAACACATTTGAAAGGAAAAAAATACTTTTTTTATGTATTTGCAATGAAAACAAAAAAATCGAAAAGCTGTAAAATTATCACCCAAGAGATTTTGAAAAATATATTCTATATTATATAACATAAAATGTATTACATAAGGCTTTTATTACATTGTATAGTTCTTTATATATCTCTGGAAAACTATTTTTTGGAAATGAGTTTTTAAGTTGATTTCTTTGCGTTTTTTTTTATTGAGATAATTTTATTATGGGTTAGCTCTAAGAGTATATGTAAAGTTATTTTGGAACTATATATATACTATATATATATAATTTGTGCTATATATATGCACATTAGGGGGGGGGGGGGTTAGGGGAAGCGGGGACGCATGAACGATGGACCCGACAGCAAGCCGAGCGCAGCCGGGGCGAGGACTACCGCGCGTACCAACGCGCGACCAACGCTTTCTTTCCGGGCCCGAACAAGGGTCGTCCTCTGGAGTCCACGACGTTGAGATGAAGACCGCACTCGAACTGGTAGAGAAGGGATACGTCCCCAAACCCCTGCTCCGGCACGGGATTCGTCGCCTGCTGGGCGCTCGACTGCGGGAGCAGGCTTCCCGCTATGGGGCCGATCGTGACAAGGCCCTCGACGAGTGGGTGCAGAGCATGCGTGCGAGTCACGTCGCACCGGTGCCGGAGAAGGCCAATGAGCAGCACTACGAGGTGCCTCCGGAGTTCTTCGAGCTCGCCCTGGGCGCACGCCTGAAGTACAGCTGCGGCTTCTATCCGCAGGCCGATACCACGCTCGACGAGGCCGAAGAAGCGGCCGCGCCGCAAGAAAAGTGCCAAGGGCGACTGAGTCCGGGTAGGATCGGACATTATGAAAATCGCGATCCTCTCCCGGGCCCCGAAGAGTTACAGCACCAAGCGCCTCCGTGAAGCGGCGGCTCAGCGGGGTCACTCCGCTCGGGTGCTCAACACGCTGCGGTTTTCGATCCACATCGAACACGGCGCGCCAGACCTGCTGTTTCGGGGTAAGGCGGTGTCGACCTACGACGCGGTCATCCCGCGCATCGGTGCCAGCCACACCTTCTACGGCACCGCGGTCGTCCGCCAGTTCGAGGTGATGGGTGTCTATCCGCTCAACGAGTCCCAGGCGATCACCCGCTCCCGCGACAAGCTCCGCAGTCTGCCGCTAGGACAAATTTATGTCATTCATTCAACCGGCCCTGTTCTGCGTGTTATATCCTTACGTCCAGGTGTTGCTTTTTGTCTAAAAATTTTTTTTATGTTGGCACACAAGCTGTCAAGCTAATTTAAGTTGAATATGATACTTCAAAAGGTGTTATGTTGCAAAAAATCTATTTTACAGGAAGACAGGAAAACTAAGAAATATACTGCCAATGTTTCGACTAAAAAGAATACTTTTTATATAAAAAAGATTTTTAGTCATTAAAGATGCTGCACAAACAATTTGAAAAAAGAAAATCAATTTTCTAACTGCATTTTTATGAGTCAGAAAAGAGGACAAAACAGATCACGAATAAAAAGCATGAACAGAAAGTAGGAAAAAAGTAGGAAAAAGTAGCGGATTTTGAAAAGTAGGGAGGTTTTTAGTAATTGAAAATGCTGCACAAGCAATTTGCAAAAAGGAGCTCCATTTTTAACTGTTTCCATGAGTCAGAAAAGAGGATAAAACAGATTTTAAACGAGAATTATGAACATAAATTAGGAAAAAAAGTAGGAAAAAGTATCAGATTTCGAAAAGTAGGAAGGTTTTTAGTCATTGAAAATGCTGCACAAACAATTTCAAAAACGAAGCACGATTTTTTAACTGTATCTATGAGTCAGAAAAGAGGATAAACAGATTATGAATAAAAGTATGAACATAAAGTAGGAAAAAGTAGTGGATTTCATAAAGAAGGAAAACGAGAAAAAATGGGGTTTTTAAAGGGCAAACGAAAATACTGAAGAAAACACAGCAAGCGAATAAAACGTTCGTAAAAAATTAAAAGTTCTAGGTTCATTTTTAAGTACCCAAAATATTGGAGGGTAACTGGGCCTCCTCCCCCTCCTTTTTCAAAATCATTCTTTTTTAACTGAAAGTAAGGAGCGACATTAAAACTTAAAGCGAACAGAAATTACTTCGGATATGAAAGGGGCTGCTTCCTCATCAACGCCCCGCTCTTTACTCTAGCGTTTGACTCTTTCTCTCAACTCAGCTTTTTACAACAGTAAAAACTTTAGCGTAAAGAGCTGGGCGTTGATGAGGAGGCAGCCTCTTTCATATGCGAAGTAATTTCTGTTCGTTTTTAGTTTTAATGTCACTCCTTACTTTCAGTTAAAAAAACTTCTTTTTTTTTATTTAATTACACCACAAAATGGTTGAAAACGCCGCATTATTCTGACACAATCCTTTTGACTAAATTAAATGTATATATTAATCCCTTTTCTCAAGGCTAAATATGAGTACAGTTTCTTAAAAACAATATAGGTACACCCATTAGAAACGAATGAGCCACCGTACGACTTTACTGCCTCCTTTCTGGTATCATATATTGTTGAATTGCGATAGGCCTGGTTTTGGAGTAGCATCTGAAATTAAGAAATCTAAGAAACGTGCATTCCATAAGGTTGTCGGAGAATGGAAAAAAACAACAAGCATGATGATGATGATTTTTATTAAGTGATTAAACCTTTACAAGTATTTCACTGCGAAATGTCTACAAACTAACACTACAAAGAAAGAAAAAAAAAAAACTAGAATAAATGAAACTAATAAATGAGAAGAATGCTGATACTATTCATGAATTGTTTAATTCAGCAGATTTAGCATGAACCGTCCCCAGAATCTGATTTTGGCTGCAGTCCTGCTAGGTTCAGGGAGAAAGTATCCAATTAAAAGAAGGTCCTTGTCTAGCTCTCATTTGTTCACATGTCTCATAATTGCGTATAATTTCAGATTTTATGAGGTTTGGACCCCCTTCAGATCCCATATCTGGCAAGGTCACTCCTCTGAGCTCAATTTTCAAGCCCGTAACTTGATAATATTCTTGAGGTGAACAGTTGTTTTCTTTTGTAGGTGAAAATATTTTTTCAAAACCGGAGAAGTAAATACAAAAAGATCATGAAGGCAGCTCAACAGCAAGGAGGTGCTCCTGGCAACACTATTGCACATCTAAACCCTTCCAGTCCACAAATGAGTGACTCCAAGATGGAAGACTCTCCTAGTCCTGCTGGTAGTCAGCAGGGATACATGCATCCAGGTACCCCACATCATGCTCATCATCAGCCAGGCACCCCGGTAAATGAACTGTCTCCGCCACCTCCAGCGATGTCTAATAGCCCTCCATTGTCGACCACACCATGGGATGTCAAGCCTCATATAGGAGATGCTGGTCTGATACATCACCAGCCAGGAGTTGGCTACTTGCCGCCTCACCAGTATTCATGGTACCCGTCCGGAGCCCCAGGGATAAACCATCAGGGATTGCTAACATAATGCAGCCATCTAGATAGGTTGCCACAGACGTAGATCTCGAATGATGGTATGCGTTTTCAATGTGCAATAAGGACAGCGATTTTGTTTTTGTCCCACTGTACTTTCTCATATTTTCGAACAAAGGATGGGATTGAACCAGACCGTAGTGAATGAGCTTTGTAAAAAATGTGTAGCTCTGAGTATCTTTGCAACTGAATCATAGAGTACACCAAGATTTGACTTTAGTGTCAAGAGGAAGTCCTACCGGTTTGGATCCTAACAAATATTTTAAGGGGAAAGTAAACACTTGGGTTATTCAGATTAATTTGGAATGCATTCTTTGACTTCACATAGTCCTTGGTCAGGAAGGTCAAAGCCCATTCCTTGATAAGAGATTCGGTCTCTATTTTCACACGATCAAACAATCGTCTGTCACCTTGAAAAGTTACATTGAATTCAGTGAGCAATTTCAATACAAAGGCAACAAGTTCAAACATATGCTTAAAACTACGTTCAGATTTGTGTATACGAGCTCGTTAAGCTGTTGGATCCTCAGATAGTAAAAGCCTGTAGTAAGAACTAAGATTATCTCATTGCTCCTAAATTATATCCACAACAGTTTTGACTGAAAGCCATTGAGTCCGACCAGACTGCAGAATCTGATGCATGTCAACTCGGTAAAACTTTTGAAATTCAAAGAAAGCATGTTGCCTCTTGTGACTAAGATCCTCTAAGAAACAAGAGAGACTGACCTTTTTGGTAGATTTTTACATATAGTAGCTGTTATATTTTGTCTTTTCTCAAGTCTTTTTTTTTAAGCAAAGTAATTAATGTAAGCTAGTTTGGTAGGACAACTTTACAGCTATATTCTACAGCAGACAGAGGGCTCAATTTCAACTCGGTTCACGGGCGGATGCCGTCGGTGGCCACGGGCGCGAACCTAGCGAATAACGAGTTGAAATACATCGGCGTTTCCGGCGACGGTGATACCGCATCGATCGGTTTCGGACAGTTCGCGCACGCGGTGCGCCGACAGGTCGATATGCTCTACGTGGTGGAGAATAACGGCACCTACGGGCTGACAAAGGGGCAATTCTCGGCCACCAACGACCGGATTTCCGTCGGTCGCAAGGGCCAGGTAAACGCGTTTGAGTCCATCGATCTTGTCTCAATCGCGATCCAACTGGGCGCGAGTTTCGTGGCCCGTGGATTCTCCGGCGACAAGGATCAGTTGGTGCCGCTCATGAAGGCCGCCCTGTCGCATAAGGGCTTTGCCTTCATCGACGTGATCTCGCCCTGCGTGACCTTCAACAACCATGGCGGTTCGACCAAGAGCTTCGAGTTCGTGCGCGATCAAGAGCACACCGTCACCGGCGCGGACTACGTCCCCCATCGCGATGAGATCACAGCCGAGTATGCCGAGGGTTCGGTCATCGACGTGACTCTGCATGACGAAAGCCGGGTCCGGCTTCGTAAGCTAGACGCCACCTATGATCCGTCGGATCGCGCGGCGGCGCTGCAATACATGATGGAGCACCAGGCCAAGGACGAGGTTGTCACCGGCTTGCTCTATCTGAATACCGGCGATAGCGAGCTGAAGGAAAAAATGGACATGACCACGGCGCCGTTGAATTCCCTCGGCGCCGCCGAGCTGCGCCCGAGCATGGCGACCTTGGATAAAATCAATAATGACATAGGTTATTAAAGACAATTAGGATCATCCTAATACAAAACACAGATGTAGTCCCTTTGGCATACCCAGGTTCTCCGTGAGACTCGTGTTCTGTTCAGATTTCCAATAATGCAGGCTGCCCAGAGCAAGGTAGATCTTAAATTTTTATAAATGATATCCCAGAGACGGACCAGGCTAATTTTAAACGTGATCAATTTAAAAACTGTATTCAGAGTAGGGGTTAGGACGTATAAGCTATCTCCCCCCCGAAATATCTGTCCAACATGTAAAAACGTAAAAAATGAATATAAACAAATTTTTGATGAGTTTTTCAAAGTTTTTTTTTTGACCGTATGCATCCGCCTATAGCACAACAAATTTACAACTCATCCAAACTTTAAGATACTTTTTAACTTTCATGTAAAAAGAAGCTACGTACCATAGGTTTTAAATACTTTTTTTTTATTTCTACTAATTGGATTCCTTTCATTCTTTATAGACAAGTCTTGATTCTTTTACTATGACAAATTGTAGTTGAGTTTCTTCCCTTGATGAGACACGACTTATGAGTGTTTATGAGTGTTATATGTGAATAATAAATATATATATATATATATATATATTTATATATATACATTTTTCGATAAAAAATTATTTTATTTCATAGTTTTTTTTAGTACATATTTTGTTACATTTATTCATATTTTTTTATATTAGGTACTTTTTCAAGTTCTTTCAATACACATTTTGTGGACCAAGTGCTTACCTTTGATGAGATTCAACTTTAGAGTCCTTATGTAAAGGGTGGATCTTCGTGACTTTGGTACCGTAGGCTCGCATCCACCGCAAGAGAAAGTGATAGCTCAGTGTTTTGGGTGAAGCTCAGTAATAATGTTTTGTGTTCAAGGTGCCCCGTGCATACCCACATCCTCTGAAGACAAATATAGTGACCCAATGAATCCCTAGGCACTATTCTATTTGTGAAAGCCCTTTATCGAGTCATGAAGTTCCACTGGTATTTCATCGTAAATTTCGAAAAACCTCCCTTGTGGTCCATTCTCCTAAACAGTGTAAATGTCGGGGAAGCAAAAGGATTGCCCAGCCATTTGTAATTCCCATACGTCAAAGAGAAAAGAGACAGTGCCGACGGATAAAGGGAGTTCATATCCAGAAAAACCCCTATCCAAATCCCTATACAAATAAGTTTTGATCTACGTCGGTGATCAGACTTATTTTCTCATCACTGATTTTAAGGATTAAATCCATCACCAGATGAGGAGTTGAAAAATAATACCCCAAATACAACCTAACTTCCCCATGAATTTTATCCATGTTTATACAGACAATATCCAAAAGCGTCAGTACATCACTTGCAATGTATATTTTACAATAATACCCCCATTTTTGCACACTCCCTTGGCCAAATTTTTTAGCAATTTCATATTCGGCATTGGTATAGCGACGATCATAAACTGTGTCTAAAAACGCTTCGAAGGGTGGCAATTTTTCCTCGCGTAGGCTCGACATGGATTTGTAGTACTCATACGGGGATATGCCCTTACAAATTAATAAATCGTACCTTTCATCCTTTGGAAATTGTTGAATATGGACCATGTAACTTGCTTCGTACAAGCACTTCACCGAGTTGCAGAAATTGTCAGACTTAAATTTCCCGACGTTGAAAAACGGATTTTTAAAAGCCCCGATTCAAATAAACACTTTTAAAGCGCTTTATCCTAACCTATCCCTACCCCTCAGCCAGTAATCACGAGATGGAGAACATGGTTAGAAGCGGCAGGCAATTAAAGCAAGAGCTTTTTTTAAAAATTAATTAAAAATGTTCTCTCTGAACAAGACTCATCCTCGGCTATGGCAATAGAACAGGCTAAAGCCGTAATGGAGCAACCCACACTAAAGAATAACTTGGCTTACATTTCTTCAAATGCTTGTTATTTAATGCACTCCATAACAAACCTCGAATCTCAAAATATGACCTAAATGGATAGTTTAGCTGTTGTTAATGACGCTATTGAGAAGCTGCAAGAAGTGCCTGGGGAAATTGGAAATACGATGTGGAAGAAAATCTACGATGTGCTCAACAAAACCCAGAATGGAGAAATATTGAACTCCTGGCGAAAATCAACAGTGGACAGAACGTTAAAGCAGACTTTAAATCCTTCACGTCATCAGACATTTCATGTTTCGAGTCTGCGCCCATTACATCAGTGGATGTGGAGTGTTCCTTTATTTGTTTCAAGACAATCTGAAGACTAAACCGTCGATCTATTGTGTGTAATAATTTGAAGACGTATGTAGTAACAATTTCAAACAACGAATTGTTTATAATTGTTTAAAAGATTACTCTTTTTATAACTGAACCAATTGATATATCTTAGTAAATAGTAGAATATTAGCTATTGGGGAATATATACCCATTTTCGGTAGACAGGTGTTTTTCAGAATATAAAATTATTTTTATTTGTCTCAGTTATACGATTGTAGAATTTGTGGGGGAATTCTCCTGAGGACATTTTCAGCCCTGATTCTATCTCGGATACGTGGGCCTGTGAGCTAGGTATCTTTTCAGTTAGTTTATCAAGGTTGAGAGCGTAAGCTAGGGTGTCTATACTGATTACGCTTATGTTAAGGCCTTTTTTTTTTTAGTAGGGATCGAATTGCGACCAAAAAACAAATAAAGAGTTGGGGAGAAAAGATACGACATTGAAGCACAACCTAATTCATTGTGAATTTCTATGTCTCTCCTTCTGGAGTCTGGACGTAGTTGCGGTAGCTTTCTTATATAATTTTAAAATGAAATAAACAGAAAATGGGCTAGGGTCTCTTGTCTTACGTGTAACTTTCATCTTCTTTGAACGAAAAGACATTTTGAAACCCTTTACTCTGAATTTATCTCGAACGCTTGGGTTTCTAAACTAGGTAAAATTTCAGCTAGCTTATCAAGATCTTTAGCATCGGCTGGTGTATCCATGTTGACTCCACTTATATTCAGGCCTAATTTTTTTCCTATTAGGGATAAGATGACTTATATAAACTAATTGAATAGTTGTAGAGAAATTATGCAACCTTGGAGCATACCGAAAGTCGTTGGAAATTCCTCTGTCTCTCCTTCCAGAGTCTGAACTTAGCTGTGATAGTCATTTTAAATATTTTCTTTTAATGTTGATTCAGTCTAAAATCTAAGTCAAACCAAAGATTTGGGCAATAAATTGATTCTAAATAATTCTAAAAAGGAGATAATTTCGGAGCATGTTCAAAGTGCTATTTTTAAAAAGAATGAATATTTCTATTATCTTGTAATGCAGTTCCTTATAAAACAAGTTTAGGAAAGAAAACAAGTACTAGATAATAGTTGATGATGTTCCGGATGACAAGTTCTATCGCCTGAGAGATCCCCGTTGCGATTTTCGATTACCTTGTACTGGAATATTCACATACGGATTTGTAAGACAGTTCTTTCGCTTTTCCAATTATTAATGAAAAAAATTTATTGATTTGTTTTTTCAAATTTGGAGTTTTTATAATATGAACCAACTGTTGACAAAAGATAAACACAAAAACAATACTAACCCCCAAAATCAGCAAACTTCGTATAAAGCCTTGGACACGATCTAGCCCCATTGAGGGAGGAGGGGTGGTTCGTAATTGCAACAGCGGTGATTAGTATATTCGAAAAGAACCTCTAATGGAGAATCGAATAGTATATTTTTTCTTCTGGTTTGAATTTGAAAACTTTCTTTGAGTTAGGTGTACGTTAAATGGTCAGAGTTCCTGCTGTATTGATTGATGGCACATAAGAAGTCACTAAATGTCCTCTTTTATTAAACTCAATGGAGAGTTCAAAACTCCCTTGGTTCAATACTCTCTATTTGATGTTATTTTCAACGAAACATAATAACTTCTAAGAGCAGTTGCTCAAAACTTGTTTCATTCCAAGGGATGTTTTTATTTGGACAATACGTGTACCTATTGAGCCGGGTCGCTCCTTACTACAGTTCGTTACCACGAACTGTTTGATGAGAGATATTATAAATATTGTCTTTTGCATTTATTGGATTAAAAACTGAATTGGAGTTTAGAAATTGCAGTAACATAAAATTTGATTTTCCGAGTTTCCAAGATTAATAATTGGATATCTGTTTTCATTAATTCCTTACGGTCGTCTTGATTGTTATAATATATTTGTTTTATGGCACTTGTCCGTCGGCCAAATGTCATATAGCGACCGCAATTTCTGTCGGTCCCGGTTTTGCAACTTTAGGCACTTCCAGATAAGCTAGAGCGATGAAAATTGGCAGGTTCATCAGGGATCGAACCAGATTAAATTATAAATAGTTGCTCCCCCACCCCAATCGACCCTCTGGGGGGAGTGGAGACACGATTAATTTGGAAAAATTAGAAAAAATGTGGTAGTTTTAACTTATGAAAGGGTGATCGCATCTTAATTAAATTTGCTAATTAGAAGGACCTCGTGTCTCAGAGCTCTTATTTCAAATCCCGACCGGATCCAGTGACAATGGGGGGAGTTGGGGGGGAGGGGAACTGAAAATCTTGGAAAATACTTAGAGTGGAGTGATCAGGATGAAACTTGGTGGGAAGAATAAGTACATGTCCTAATTACGTGATTGACCTAACCGGACCAGGCCGGTTCTCCGGTACTTTGGCGAATTCGGTGCTTCGAAACAAGCTAGGGCGATGAAAAATGGTAGGCGTGTCAGGGATCTGCACATATTGACATGATAACAGTCGTTCCGCCGCTTGATGCCCGTGGGTGGACATGCCACGCAGCGTTTGCGTCATCATGGGGCCCTTCATCGACGAAAAACCGTCGAGGTTGCCATCACCGTTAACGATATCCAGAAACGAACAACCCGGGTCCTCACTGCCGATCAAGGTACAACTGAGTTCGGTAACGTTTCGCGTTGGCTGGGGCTGTGGGTTGACTGAGTTTGAGGCGTCGGGGTTACCAAGATTCCAAGCCAGGTGGTCCATGTCACCAAACACGTGGCACCCAGCGCAGCTTGCCTCACCGTTGGACGATGAACGGGTCGCGTCGTACAGCAGCGGGCGACCCGCGGTCACCTCCGGCGGTTCCGGGTTGTGCAGCAGCGCTCGTTGAACCTCGCGCGCGGCGCTGAGATCGACCACCGCCACGGCATGGTCAGAACGCGTGAGGGCGTACAGCACCCCCCTGTCTTCATCTAACCAAAGCCCAACGGGCCCTCCGGGCACCGAGATGTGGTCTTCGACACGGGGCGTGTATTGGGCCCATTCATCGTCCCGATCGAGCATTTGGGTGGCATAACGCGCAATTCGATTCGACCCCAAGGCCGCAACATACAGCGTGCTGCCATCGTTCGAAATGGCCATCTGCAGCGGTGTCGCAATGCTGAGCGCTCTGGTGGTTTCCGGGGCCTTCAGTTGGGCGTAGTCGATGTGAGGATTGAGGTGGCGTGGCTTGACCGTTCCCGTCGCAGGGTCCAATACCGTGATGCGGGCTTGCGCCAGGTTGCCCTGCACGGTACTGCCGCCATGCACGCCCGGGCCTTCGAAAATCCACTCTTGGTCGAGTTCGGGAGGGGGGAATAAATCGAATTTTATATAATATAACAATAACTACTGTAGTATATACTAAACTTACAATAAGTTTGGTTAATATGCCAAAATTAGTTTAGTATATTACCTTAGTAATATAACTCCTGACGTCGATTGTTTCGTTTGCAACAAAGATCAGTGATTTGACTTAGAGGCGGTTTTAAGGGGGAGACAGTAGGGGCCCTTGCCCCGAGCGCAAATATTTTAGGGGCAGAAATTCTCAAATACCTGATCTAACATTTATTCTTTAATTTCTTAAATTTGTTTTTATTAACATAAAGTAAAGGCACCGTTTGCAGTAGATACAAGCGAATTAAATCGGAAATTTTCATATATATTTTTTTATCATAGCCTATCTTTTCCCACTTAAAGTAAGAAAAGTCAAATTTAAATAAATGAAATTTTTTTTTAACAAATGACACTAATGCAGATTACTGATTGAGACAGACTGTTTTTGACCTATTTTTTACGACAAAAGATTTAAGAGAAGGAACCGGGCAGGGGTTAGCGTTGGCGCATTCTATCATTGTCAATAATCATGGCGGCCATTTGTCTTTTGAGTCACGACCCATGGGCGGCACGACGTTTGTCGTGCGACTTCCTCTAGAGCCGGCAGGAATCGAAGTCTCGGGTGTGAACGGATGAACATACGTCGTCACATATTGCGCACAGAACGGGCAGTTTCCGTGGAGCAAGATGCTGCTAAGTCCTTACGGATACTTCCCGGAGAGATGGATTGGACTTCAAACTGGACGTTTTGCGGTGCGCAACTCGGGGGCCAAAGTGGTGGTGGCGGGCTGCGGCTCTTCGGGCTGTGAATATATGACCGGCGGTGTTGCGGTGATCCTGGGCAGCATCGGGGCCAACTTCGGCGCCGGTATGACCGGCGGCTGGGCGGCTAAAGAATTATGCGATAAAGGTATAAAAACCCTTATGCTGGAAAGAGGACGCAATGTAGAGCATCTCAAAGATTATCCAACTACTCATATGCTGCCCTGGGAATTTAAACATCGAGGGCAAATCCCTTTTAAGGTTCGCGAAGAAAACCCGGTCATTAGTCGCTGTTATGCGTTTAATGAAGACGCGATGCATTTCTTCGTCAAAGATACGGAGCACCCCTACGTACAAGACAAACCTTTTGATTGGATCAGAGGCTATCAGGTAGGTGGAAAATCCATTATGTGGGCTCGGCAAGTACAACGCTGGAGCGATTATGATTTTGAAGGCCCGGCTCGGGACGGTTTTGCGGTAGATTGGCCTATCCGCTATAAAGACCTAGCCGACTGGTATACTTATGTAGAGCGTTTCATCGGCGTTTCCGGTAATAAAGACGGGCTGGACGTTTTACCCGACGGGGATTTTCTAAAAGCCTGGGAATTAAACTGCGTAGATAAGTATTTTCAATCCGTTGTCAAAGAAAATTATGACGACCGGCACGTCGTATACGGTCGCTGCGCTCATCTGACGGAAAGCCGCCCCATTTTTGAAAAGCAAGGACGCGCGCTATGTCAAGCGCGTAGAGTTTGCCAGCGCGGCTGCCCTTACGGCAGATCAGAGAGACAGACCGACCAGACAGACAAGACAGATAGACGGACAATACAGACAAACAGACCAGAAAAACTGACAGACCAGACCGAAATAAAGACCAGAATTACAGAGAAACCAGACAGAACAGACAGACAAGACAGACATACCAGACAAACGGACAAGACAGACGGACAGATAGACAGGTTAGACAGACAGACAGACCAAACAGAAAGACAGACAAGTAAGATGGCCAAAGAAATGACAGACGGATGAACCAGACAGACAGACCAACCAGACAGAAAGACAGACAAAAAGACAGACAGGCAGGCAGACAGACAGAACAAACAGACCAGAGAGACCAGACGTACAAACCAGACAGAAAGACAGACAGACAGACAGACAGACAGACAGATTGACAGACAGACCAGACAGACAGACAGACAGACAAACAGACAGACCGAGAGACAGACCAAACAGACCAGACAGACAGACGGACGGACAAGACATATAAACGAGACAAACAGACAGACAGACAGACAGACAGAAAGACCAGACAAACAGACAGGCAGAAAAATAGATAGACCAGACAAACAGGGGAGACAGAAAGACAGACAAACATACAGACAGACAGAAAGACAGACCAGAAAGACAGACAGACCAGTCAGACAAGACAGACGGACAAACAGACCAGTTTGACTGGACCAGACAGACAAAACAGACCAGACAGACAAACAGACAGGCAGACAGACAGAGAGACAAGAAAGACAGAAAGACAGATCAGACAGACAGACAGACTAGACAGACCGACAAGAAGCTGTCAGAGTAAATATTGAGCTAAAGCCTTGGACGACAAATTACGAAAGTGCTTATTATGAATATGGGGTCAAAATGGCCCCAAAATAAACACAAGGGAATTGACCTTCGCGCTTCATTGTATAACAACTCTTTCCACAATAATGTATGGTAACCCTATTGTTCTTTGTTTTTCTTTTTTAAATCCCCCAAGACTTCGAAAGAAGTTGATCTATACTTGGAAACGTCATTTTGAAGTAGGTTGCTCATTTTCAACTGATTTCTGTAAGCTTTGAGAACTGTACAAGGTTATATGTTCCCAATTGTCCTTGTGTTTACAGACTAGCTCTATTCAAGTTGTTGGCGTTTTCTTTTTTGCCGTGCTTATTAACTTTAAAAAGAGAACTTGGTGGATATGTGATCCCCATGTCAAACATTTTGTGGTAACAAACTGTAAGTAAGGAGCGACTCCGCCCAACAGTAACCAAAACAAAATAAATAGACGAATCATTATAGAAGTTAACACATCAAAAGTGTTGGGTTTTTTAATGCTGATTCGAAAAATACAATACTCATTAAATTTAATATTACTCGCTAAAAACTGCAAGCCTGAGAAAATTCGCCTTAATTTTGAGAATTGAGAGGAACACCCTCCAAAATTCAAGTGACATTAAGGGAAATCACACCGTAAGATTCAGCATTTACCTTACTGTAATGATTTGAAACTCCTCTCTGGAAAAATGTAGAATTTTGTTTTTTTGTTTTTTGTCGTAGGAAAAAAATACATCACGGATTCGTTTTTATTGTTTCTTTTTCGCTGAACACGTAGTTAACCATGTTAGAAAGAAACCGTTTAATTTCCTGGTGGAACTTGTGAATTTCTTACAGTTAATATTGAAGGTGCCATCATTTTCATCGCGAGCTGGTCAGGGCGCTGGAACTGCATCGCCTGAAGGCCATTGCTGATCGGATTCTGAACAGCGAACGCCATGCTCTGCTGTGGCAGCGACGATATCGTGGCATATACCGATGAACTAGAGGTGGGCGACGAAGAAGCGACAGTCATTCCTTGTAAAAGGTTCTTCTGCATCGCCGGGAAATTCAAGTTCATGTTGAAAGAGTTTGGCATGCTCGATCGTTACCACTCGGCTCCAGCCAAGGTATTCTTCGAACGTCCATTCACCAAGTATGGCATGCTTCCATTTATTCATATTGGGCTAACGATGAGCTGGGCCGCCAGCATCAGCGGGTTGGCTTCACCAGACTGGTAGGCACTCTGCTGCTGCTCCCGGTCCTTTATGATACTGCCAATGCGCACGTCGGCAAGGCTGCAGACGCTAGGGCCTAGAGCGGCTTGTTGGCTTCATTTCCCTGACGAGCGTATCATCGCCGCGACAGGGCGGTCAGATGCCTCAACCACGCTTTCGCCATACCCCACAGCAAACTCTCGCAGGTTGAGCCTGTCTAGGTCAGTGACGTTCATGATCACAATGCGCTTCCGTTTAAGGTCACCGACGGGGTGGAGGCTCATGCGCTGGACCGCCTAGGTCGAGTCGTCTGCCTGTTAAAACGTATAGAACAGTCCAATTCTCTCGATCCTTTGAATACTCAATAAGAAACTTCAAATATTTGAAATAGGCCCTCTTGATTTCTATTTTATCTGATTGGTTAAAAATGTCCCAGAAAGGAACCAGGTATAGAACATGAGGGAGAGAAACAGCATTATATACTTTCGCAAGGTGGTGTTTACCAAAATTAAACTGTAATCCAACTGCACCAGCAAACACATTACGTCTCTTGTGCATAATTCGGGCAATACGTAATGTCCAAGTTGACTTTAGGGATGTACCAATAGGTAATCCAAGGTACACAAGTTCCTGCAATGGTATGACATTAGAATCACCCAGGTTTACTCTAGCAGGGGTTTCAGAACGGTTAAAATTAAATAATAACACTTGATACTTAGCCGCATTTAAAAAAAAACTAATTTCATTATAATTCTTAGCAAACTCCCTAAAACTTTTCCCTAAACTAAGCAAAGGTCTACTTAGGTTAAGAACGTCATCCGCATAACATAGAATAGACACACTAACACCATTCAATATGCAGCAAGGCCATAAATCACCTTGGGCTCTTAGCGTCGTAGTAATAAAATAGCAGGGGAAGACTAGTAAAATAGTAAGAACGACCCATTGTTTAATTCCAATATTCCCACGAAGTTCTGAAAGAAGGAGCAAGCGACGTACTCGGAGGTGTCTGTAAGGAATTATATAAGGAACTAATAAAGAAGTCGAACTACGTCAACAGATAGAGCCCTTTTCAATAACTCAAGAAAAGCCTGAGAATGAATTAGAGATCCGAAAGCATTACTAATGTCATATGCACCAATAGCCAAAGGGCTACCCAAATTTAATTTAGAAATTCGATCAACACAAACCACGTCACAGGAGAAAGTGATCACGGTAATTTAAATTTATCTTGAATACGACAAGGTAAATCTTACACACGAGCGTTTTACCTTTGTTGGTGAGGGGAGAGGTTGAAACTTCAAAAGGTCAATACAGGACCTAATAAATCTGGTATAAACCATGGTGTTTAAAAGTTGGAAAAATTTGTATTGAAAAACTTAATTTTTTTCGATGTGGTTCTTAAATTAAAGGTTATTTACAAGAAGGGTCTAGGTTGATTGACAATTGTGAATGTGTATTTTAAAAATAGTTACCATTAACAATTAATCATTAATCGACATATATTTATTTTAGCAGTCAACAGAAAATTATGACAAGTATGATGGTTAAGGTGCGACTATATTTTTTGAACAAAGTTTGATTTTTTTGAGCGTGTTCATTTACTATAAACCAAATTATTTTGTCACTAAATTATGCAATATGCATGTAACAAGTAGATATTCTGTTAAATGGCACAAATGAATGAATGAAACGTTACTACCGACTTCTCTTTAAAGGTCCTAATTAAAACTTGATAAAACAGCAATGTCATGACATTTAACTGATTATTTCCACGTTTTTAAAAGGGTATTCCCGTTCAGAATCAACAAAGCTCCCGAGAAATCAATATCTTAGCTTATTAAGAATATTCAAGACACAGCCAAATTCACAACAACACAATTTGGAGTTTATTTTGATCCATCTGCCAAAAATCCTTTCAATATGGAAAAATCACAACGAACACCGTCTACTGACAGGCGCGCCCTGAAACAAATTCTGCTCAATCTTCTCGCCAACGCCGTCAAGTTCACGCAGGACGATGGCACAATCATCTTGCGAGCCGCCCCGCACGGTGACCGGCTTCGTTTTGAAGTCACCGATACCGGCATTGGCATTCCGGCAGACGTGCAGGCCTCGTTGTTCGACGCTTTCACCCAGGCAGACGCCTCCACCACCCGTAAGTACGGCGGTACCGGTCTGGGCTTGTCCATCTGCCAGGAGCTTGTGCAACAAATGGGTGGACACATTACCGTGGACAGCGTCGCCGGCCAAGGCGCCAGCTTCAGTTTCAATTTAACCCTGCCCTATGCCAACACTCGTATTCAGAGCGACACGGATGCGCCTGCGCCGGTAAGAGCGGACGGCAGCAAGCCGCCACTTAAAATCCTGTTGGCCGAGGACAACCCGGTGAATCAACGGGTAGCCATAACCTTGCTGGAAAAGCTGGGCTACGCGGCAGACCTCGCCAGCAATGGCGTGGAAGCACTGGAACTATTAGAGCAGCACACCTTCGACCTGGTGCTGATGGACATACAGATGCCGGAAATGGACGGCCTGGAAGCCACCCGGCATATACGCAGCCTCACCGGCATTACCCAACCGAAAATTATTGCGCTGACCGCCAACGCCATGGTCGAAGACCGCGCCCGCTGCCTGCAGGCCGGCATGGATGAGTTTCTGGCCAAGCCCGTGCGATTTGATGACCTTAAGGCACTGCTGAACCGGCAGATACCTGTAGACTTGTAACACCTGCGGTTGCCACATAAAAACTCTTAAGCTAGAGAAGATCGATGGATACTAAACCAATTCACATTGAAGTCCTCTATCACCCTGCCACGACTTATCCATGAAGAGTGGGGTGCGCTGTAGTACATATGTTAGAATATATGCATAAAAATTAAATATCTTCTTTTATGAACATGTCTTTTTGGAACCAAATTTATAGTTAATAAATCTTGAGTCACAACCCTCAGAATATAACAGCCTCGAAAAAATGTCTATAATAAATTTTGAATAAAACAAGTTAATAAATTGACGAACAAGTACGTAGTTTTTACACAGTGATTCAACCAAAGCCAGCTTCGTTTGAGTGAACTCGAGTTCCAGTTCCTGATTGGGCTTCTGTAAATTTACAAGGGATACGACTTCAGAATCAAACCTCTTTCTTTGCTGGGGCTGACATTGACAAGTGTCACAACGCTTGTCAATATCAGCCCCTGTCAATTCTGTCAATGTCAGAATAAAATAAGTTAACGAATTGACGAACAAGTACCTGGTTTTTACACTGAGATTCAACCAAAGCTAGTTTCGTCTGAGCGAGCTCGAGTTCCAGTTCCCGATTGTGCTTCTGTAAATTCGCAAGGGACACGACTTCGGAATCAGATGCCTTTCTTTGCTGGGGCTGACATTGACAAGCGTCACAGCGTTCTTTTGCGTTTCCTATCTTTGTGCCAAAATTAGCAAATTTTTATTTCCCACTGAATAGCTTATTGGCTTCTCCGAACATTGAGACTCAGTACATACTTTATAATATTTTGTCTTTGGTTGTAGATCAGTAGCTTTATGTAACCCATTCTTGGGAGAAGGTTTGTAACTCACGTGACGTGTGCACACGCCGGCTGGCCCCTTTGAGTGTACACATGAGTGACCTTCTTCCTCCTCCACCTGTGTTTACTGCCCCAGGCATTGGTGCCCCAGTTTGCATTATGGACCAATTTCTGTTAAGTTCCTCAAAATGATCCAACGTGGCTAACGATATCAGATGGATTTTGACCATATACATATTTGTTTCTCAAAACTAAAAGCTAAGTACCTCAAAATGATCTAACGTTACTAAAGATAATAGGTTCATTTTGACCATATATATCCTTGTTTCTCAAAACTAAAAGCTAAATTCCTCAAAATGGTCCAATATTGTTAAAGAAGTTTATTTTAAAGCTTTCGGATGCTAATTTTAATATTTTTTTGTCGCAAAAAAGTAACCATTTTGCAAGTTACGCAATTAGGCGAACAATCAGGATTTTTATCTTAGGTGGAAGGGGGACAGACTACCAAAAAATATAAATATATCGTAACAATAATCAATCTCAAACATATCAACAATAGTTCTTCCCCTAAATTGATTTCCTTTTAATTTCTCGTAATTTCTTTTAATTGTTCTTAGGTTCTTGTCGCGTAGACCTACGGAATTCGAACTTTCCAAGGAAAAATAAACGAAGAGGCCGCAAATAATAAAAGTAGGATTAAACGTTCTCAATAATTTACCAATAAATAATGAAATCTTAATTAAGATAAAAAAAAACAGACTACAAGCATTAAGAAATGACTATAAACATCAGATTTGAACAAATCTCAGATAAAAGTGTTAAATGTGACACATTGGTAAATGAATTTAGCCATTTTTCCCAATTTCCTTCTCAAGTTTGTTATAAGGCAACATGATCTGAGTTTCCTGTTCTTTTTGTCAAATTTATTTCACTGTTGTATCATAAACTCTATGTAAGTGCTGTCAATAAAATCAATAAAATTGCGGAAAAGGATTGGCTCAAGCTCGATTGGAGTCTGACCTATGATACCCGGAAACAATTCCATTCTTTTTCTTCAATTAAAAAGAATTCCTGTTTCTTTCCATGGAGGTGTTGAAAAGCTATTCTTTTAAGCACGCGACAGTCTTGGGTAATACGATCTTCCGGATGTCCGCCACCATCTTTAAGACACATGCTTTGCGTATGCTCCACTTTGACATCTGATCAAGCCGTAAGCTGTGGCGCTATGAATACTGACTGGGACAATTCCTGTCAAAAGCTATCGGAAATCACTTCAATCTCCTCATCCCAAGTCCTTCTGCTGCTTGTCTGGTTGGCTCTCAAATTTTTCAACTAGAAAAATACCCATTGTATCAAAAAAGCCATATAATTTTATGTAGAGCTTCTTATTTTCTCCAGTGAATTAAATGTCAATCCATGAAAAAGAAAATACAACAAAATACACGGTACTTAAGTATTATACGAGAAACACTCGAGATATTACCCAGTTTTATCCTGGTTAGTTTGCAATGTATAGTGATAGAGTATAGCGTCTGACTATAGATGGCTATATTTTAACTAATTATTTAGTTGGTATTTTGGTTCGGTTAGGTAAGGCTAGGATTTCAATCGTATGCACGATCGCGGATCAAAGTTCTACCGGTAAACGTGTCAACGGAAGTCGATGACCGCAGTCTCCCTTCTTTACATCGCCGCAACACCTGCCAAAGGCGCTTCCAACCCATCAATTCGACACATAGACATCAATGAATGGATAAAACCTGACAATCAAATTATGTCGGTATTATCTACGTGTCTTTATTATAGTTTGTATGGTATTTTCTTGGAAATTAATTAGCCGATAATAATTAGTCAGTTGTATAAATGTTAACATCCAGTTTTCAAATCCATGTCCCACAGATTCAGCCATGTTGACAATAAGAGAGCCCATCCCCAGCCATCAAGACATCAAATGTAATGAGGTAGCAGAGTAACTGGCCAGGAGCTTCTTAAATAATTTTATCAACACCAGTGTCCAGAGACATGCGTAGGAGAAGAGCTCCTGCAAAAGCAAAATGGGCAGGTAATGGGCTATTTGGGCTACTCTTACAGAATTGGCTATTTTCTTCAAGGGAAGTTAATATTTTTTGTTGTAGAATCAAAACAACTCTCTGACCCTGAGAAAGGAATAGTTTGCTAGGAATAAGCGAGCTGATCCATGCTGCAGATTTTGCAACTATATCCGAGAATTCCTGAGTCAGTTCATTTAGCAATAAGTAGTAAATATGTGGGCTATATATTTACTACTTCTTGCTAGGTGAACTGACTCAGAAATTCTGGGATACAGCTACAATTCTTGGATATAGTATTGGTCAGCTCGCTTATGCGTGGCAAACTCTACCGGCTGAGCAGTAGCATGCTTGGGATTTTCCTGCTGAACGTCGCCCTTCGGCGTTTGCTTGCGAATCGCCTTTTGCAACACGTCAATTTTCCTGATGGCACCAAATATACGATGACCCGCATCGCTCAATATTTGCTGTGGGTGTTTGGTGCCATTATCGCATTTCAACTCATTGGTATTGATCTTAGCGGGTTGGCGGTCATCTTTGGGTTCTTGTCGGTCGGAATCGGATTTGGATTGCAAAATCTTACCTCCAACTTTATTTCTGGGATCATTCTCTTGTTTGAACAACATATTAAAGTCGGAGATCGCGTGACCGTTGCGAACACGGAAGGGGACGTGGTTGAAATTAATATTCGCTCGACCACGATCCGTTCGCTCAATAACATTGCCATTGTCGTTCCCAATTCTGAGTTTATTTCATCGACCGTCATCAATTGGTCTCATGGCGATCCGAAAACACGTTTAGAGATTGATGTCGGCGTGTCCTATAGCTCCGATCTAGATGCCGTGATTTCTTCCCTACTGGAAGCGGCAAGAGAACATTCTCATGTCTTATCAAATCCCGAACCAAAAGCGTGGTTATTGGAGTTTGGTGATTCAGCATGGAACATGCGTCTATTGGCATGGGTCAAAGATCCGCAGGGTCGGCGGCAAGTCCACTCTGACATTAATTGTGCCATTGTCAAAAAGTTTCGGGCAAACGGGGTAGAAATTCCTTTCCCTCAACGGGATTTACATGTACGCTCTCCCGTCCCCTTGCCACTCATGACTACGGTCTAACAACGCCAAACACGGTGCAGGTTTTCAATATACCAGGCGTCCACTGATTTCCCTGGCATGACCGATCAATACAGCAGCGCTTGTAACCAAATTTGATACGTCTTGATCAGGGGCGGATCTAGAGCAAAATCTCGGGGGAGGCCCATTGAGACAAGGGCGCCAACGAGTAATACCTTTGCGGAGGGGTGATGTGACAAAGGTAGCAATAATAGGCCAAATTGGCAAATTAATTCCAAAAAACAAAAAAGTAAGTAAAGAGATTCCAAATGCTAACGTCAAAGGAACTATACCTAGTCGAAATGGAACCGGACCTATTTTTCTAGAAAACGCCATTAGCATACCCATTCCAATAGCTATTAAAGTGTAAAACAATACGGTAAATAAAAAAGGAACTTTAAAAAAAACTCTACCTCTCCAATTGTTTAAACTTTCAAGCTGCACAAAAAATGATCCCAAAATTGCGCAAATAAAAGGAAAAACAGGCAATAAGTATCGACTATGTTCGGTTCTAAGGCTAAAAAACAACAACAAAGGTATAGCGATACCAAGAAAACAAAATAAAAGAGATTGAGACTCCTTATGGAATAATTTTAAAAATCTAGTTTTCACCTTCTCTATAAAAGTCTTTTCTTTAGTCTTTTCGCTATGCCAAGACATAAAACCGAAATAAACTAAAATCGCCGCGATCAAGAAAAAAGACCATGGAAGAGAATAACGAAATAACGACCCAAAATAATAAAAACTAAATGGAGCTTGATCTGACAAACGATTTTTAATTTCAATATTTATAATATGGTCTAGAAACTCTTGACCATGAACCTAATGTGCCTTGTCAACTTGGGTTCATGCCGGTAACAGGACCTGCTCAGGGCATAATGCTCCTTGTGATCATCAATGGTTAGCTTGATTGGGCCTGTGTAACCATCAATGAACAACTCAACACAGATCTTGTTGACAGTGGCCTCCAACTCTCTCCACAGAGTCTTAATATGGCGGCGGGAATGAGGGTTCTTGTAAGTGTCTCGTTGCTTGATGAAGTCCCACCACATCATGTACTCTTCCTTGTTGGGTAATGGGTATATGAGGCCAACCCCATCCTCCACAAGCTCATCAAAGGAACAACCCTTCCCACAACAGAGGAAGAAAGCACCCAAGCATCTAAAATGCATCTTACCCTTGTCATTCAAAGCTGGAATGTTGTCTACAAAGCATCTGAAGAGCTTGGATTGACTGCCAAAGAAATGGAGAACGATGTCACCAAGTTCTGGCTCCCTCTGCCCATGACAGACAACTTTTTTGGAAGTGTCTCTCACAAAATCAATAACATGTTGTGCTTGGGTAGCAGCAACCTCCCTTGCCATGTCCACAGTCACATTTACTGGCTCATTGGAGGTTGGTTGGGTCCATTCACTGGGGCTGGGTGGGGTACCGAGAGTATCATGATGAATGAGGAAGTCTTCATTGATGGGGAACAATGCAGCAATCTCATCCACATCATCATCACCTCCAGGGCTGAATAGTGCATCAGTGATGTCAAAGAACATGATGGGGGGACAATGATTGCTATGATACTCTTCTGTAATAGTATGGTACGGTGGGTGGCCGTAGGGGTGACGCTGATGGCACAGCAACTCGTAGGGGGTCACACACTCCGGTGTGGCGCCTTCGATGAGGCCGTCTCGCTCAGCTGTGGGGATGGCTTCGTAGGCGAAGGCCCCCCCGTTTTCCATGAAAAACTGGGATTGGAAAAAGGCGCGGTAACCGGGAAGGGTGCGGCAGCGATCCGTGATGTAGCCGCGAATGAGGACGAAGAGATTGTGATTACTCCGGCGGATGGGGAAAGGTTCGCCAGAGTAGGGGCGACGGACGGCGTATTCAGTCTCTTGGCCGAACCGCCGCCGCCAATTCATACGAAACTCGATTCCCTATTCGCCGCCCTTCGAGACGATGGTATCTTTTAGGTACCGAGCGGCACCTTCTTGGGCGTCTTTGCGGACGTCGTCGAAGACCTGGCTCAGCGAGTCTGTCGAGGGGCTAAGCGTTTCCGCGGGACGGCTCGTTTCGACTTCCTGAATGGGAGCTTCTGACTTCATAAGATTCCTTACTTCAAGTGGGGCACCGGCCCTCGTTCTAATTGGGTTGGCAACGGTGACGCCGTTTCCAACTACGGCATTGTTACCCCGTTGGAGGGAAACCCGCAAGTGCGAACTGGTTCGAAAGCTGCGGGGTTGCTGTCGCGTATGGCGGCGTGTCCTTACTCGGTGCGGGGCAAGTCCCATGGAAATTGGAGTCGGGGCTCGCCTTGGGGCAGAGTTCGCCTATTGGGACGGTATCTTCAAGCCTGGGAGTTGGTGGGGGGGGGGGAATGCAAAAGTTAAAATGCAAACTGCAAACTGCAAAATGGGCGCCACTCTGGGCCGATTGTTGCTGCATCTCCCCCATGACATAGTCTTCCTGTTCAATGGTTGAGCTAAACACTTCCAATGAAGCTGCCAGGTTAGGACCTTTTTGCGCCCGTGCATCTGGGTTGTAGACATCCGTAGTAGCTAATTCATTGCTGGCTTCTGCAGCTTGCATGGCCTCCGGCGCATAGTAGAAGGTCACCTGTGTGATCGAACGACCTGGATTTTGAGAATCTGGGTAGACTCGCACTAGCGTCGTTGCGTGTTCGTTATTAATGAGTTGAACATTGGGAAATAGGTAATACATGACAAACGTGGCGCGCTTAATCTTCCATTCAGCTTCCGGAAGGTCCCGCATCTCAAGAATTTTGCGGTTAGCGGTTACAAAACGATGGTGGCGACCAAACTCTTCAAAGTGGAGATTGTTTCCTAGATAGATCTGGCCCAACGTATTGCTATGCAACTTGCCAAAGTGGTAGGTCTCACCAAATGTGTCGTTGGCGAGTTTCCAGTTGAGGCGTCGATCAATTGTGGTGCCGCCAGCGTAAACAAGGTGCTCTAAGTTGTGTCCGGCAAGTTCGTCTGCAAGGGTTTCGCCCAACAATTCGTCGATATCTAGGTTTGCGTCAGTTTGTGGGTGCACCCACAACAAACCGTTACGTTCAACCGCGGGCATTTCCACCAAGCCATGACAGGATTTGTCTATTGCACCGAAATGATCGTTATCCGGAACATTGATCATATCGCCGTTGTTACCGTACCCCCATTGATGAAAGGGGCAGATAAAGTTGTTTTTCTTGAAACAACTGAGTATATCAATTCGGAAAATTCAGGAAATGATAAGGGAGATGAAAAAGATAATATTTGCATGGTACGAATATTACGACAACTACCACTAAACTATTGCCGTACTACTCTATTTACAATATTGAGGGGAAATTTGAACTAAATTAAAAGACGCTATGTATATGCAAATTAAAAAAAAAGTGTATCTCAAGTATTGATTCGGATATTAAGTCGGAACTTTCAATAAATGATTTAAGGGGAATATCATCTGACCAAAAGGGAATATGTGCACACTACTGCTAGTACTACTGTTACTACGATATTTACTACTATTACTACTACTTCTATGGCTACTACTTGTAAGCCTAAAAGCGTTGAGATGAAAATTTAAAGAAGTGTATTAACATACAGGTTATCAAAAGGACATAGGCTATCAGCAATGTCATAGCAAGGACTAATAGCATTAAGTTGAACCTTTCAAGACTTCATGAGAGGGATGTTCTACTGACCAATAGGCGATATGGTAGTATTACCGCTGGTGCTAGTACTACTGCTATCATAGGCAGCACAATAGCGCTGCCTAAGTAAAGAGCGATGGGTACAATGTGGGCACAACGTATTATTTTTGGGGGGTTTTAAACCAGAGCACTTCGTATGGAAAAAGTAGTCGTAGAAACTTCGAAAAAGACTCATTTGATTGGAAATTGAAAGGAATAATGTCCTTTTTAATACTCAATAGCTATTGGAGAGCAACTAACCCCTTTTCCCCACGAACCATTTCCCGAAACACATCCGATCAAAATTTTGGCTCTTACTACTACTACTACTGTTGATATTTTTATTAAATTTGTGTTCTTAGTCACAGTAGTAATCGTAGGAGTAGTAATAGTAGCAATGGTGGTTGTATGCACATATTAGCTTTTAATTAGTTAAATATCCCCTTCAACATGTTCTAGAATTTTCAACTGAATATTCTAAGATTTTCCTAAGAAATTTCTTATGTGCTCTTTTGATAGCCTGCATGCATGTTGTGTGTTTTAATTTACTTAAAACTCTCTCTAAAATTCCCAGAAAGTTTCACCCGAATACCATTTGTCTGAGAAGGAGAAGTAATTGTCGTTGTTTCAGTAGTAGTAATAGTTGTAGTAGTAGTTGTAGTAATAGTATTAATAGTAGTAACATGCACTTACTGTTTTGTGGTTAGCTTAACATCCCACTCAACATACCCTGAAAGTTTCAACTCAATATTCTAAGTCGCTCCTGAGATATTTGTGGTACGAATTTTTGTTACAAACACAAAGTTTTTTGTTACGCGTTTTTGTGCTACAGACACAAAGAGTGTTTTGATTTAGTTCAATATCCCTAAACATTACCCAAAAGCTTCGCTTTAATACCCTTAGCCTCAGTAGTAGCAATAGTCGCTGCAGTAGCAGTATGTATATAGAGCTTGTGGTTTTCTCTTTTTTAATTTACAGTAAAAAAAAATGAGTTCTGGCCCATAGTAGCCGAAATAAAATGAAATTTTCAATATAAATCGTTATATAGAAGCAGTAAACTCGAGCATATTCTTTACTACTACTAAAACTGAAAATTCATTCCAGTGTTATGTCGACCCGAAAAAACTATTGATTCTACAATGGGCTTCGATCTTGCTCTGCTTTCCTCCACTTGTTGGCTACGTTGTTCGTTTACAAGGCTTAAAATGTTGATTTAGGCGTTATCATATTTTAGAAGGAAATGTTTACCTGTGTCAGCTGAATCATGGGGATACTGATTATTTTCATGAATCACCAAGTCACCATCTTTTCCAGTTAACTTAGCATAAGTCACGAGGGAGAGGGGCTTCTTTACCAGCTTTTGCAATTGATTGGAGCCCCCAACCCCGCAAAGATTAAACAAAACACAATATTTACAGGATAACAACCTCATCATATTTGATAGTACTAGCCAATGAATTTCTTCCAAGGGAGTACGAGTGAAAAATCTCTTTTCGTCCTTGTCCTGCTTCTTGTAAACTGGATAGGGGAAGCTGTAGGCAGACGGCAGAATCCACGGGTTCTGAAGCAATTGATATCGCGTACGATCATCCAGTTTTTCAATTCGATCGATATAGCTGCCCATACCATTTTCGCAAAAAGTGCTTATATTTTCGGTGTTTGTGTTAGGCTTGGGGCTATACTCGTAAATTGATACTAACATGCACAATCTCACTATTAATCAAAGCGCTGGAATCACTACTAACACTGAAACTCTCATTATTTCTATTTTCAGTTATGGCGTCCGCTCGCATAGCTTTAGCTTTCAAACCAGAAAGGTTGTCAAGAGTTATCTGGTTTTGGTTCGAAATCATGACTGGTTAATATTATCCAAAAGTTGTATACTTTTAAACCCTTCTCGGCAATCGGGTTGAGGTGATACGACGATGCCGGAATCCCGCGTGCTGCAATCAATTCGGAGCGTGTGGGTTGCACGTAGCCCGTCTCATCTACCGCCCGGCTCATGATTTCGGTAGCTTGGCCGTCCCAGTTCCAGAGCATACGAAACCGGGTATGCGCTTTAGAGAGGACTGGGGCTTGTAAGGTGGCGGGTTGCCACGTGCGTCCGCCGTTGGTGCTAAGGTCTACTTGGCGGATTCGACCCCGCCCGCTCCACGCCAAGCCTCGGATTTCGACCCAGCCTTTCTCAAGCACCGTGGGATACGCAGGGAAGGTGATGAGAGACCGGGCATCCAATACAAAGCTGAACTGGCGGATGGTGCCGTTTTTGAGCGGTTCGCTGTAACGTGCGGTTTCCTCGCGTGTCATGAACGGCGCGTCGCCTACTTCGATGCGGCGGAGCCATTTGACGTTGGCATTGCCTTCCCATCCAGGGAGCAGCAGGCGAAAAGGGTACCCTTGCGCAGGGCGGATGGGCTCGCCGTTTTGGGCGTAGGCAATCATCGCGTCGTCCCATGCTTTTGCAAGCGGGATGCTACGCGTCATCACAGATGCATCCGAGCCTTCTGCCAAGAACCACGACGCTTTCGGTTTGATGCCGACCTCACGGAATAAAGCAGCCAAAGGCACACCTGTCCATTCACTTTGGCTGGTCAGGCCAGCGAGGTCTTGCGGTGTGGCTTGTTCATTGGCACGCATGGACAGGTTGCCTGAACATTCCAAAAAGCACGTCCGAGAAACAGCAGGGAAGCGCATTTTCCTTGTTGTTCAAGATGGGGGACTGTAATTCCCCAATTCAAAGTTCCCAACCATGCTAATCCCAATGGTGCACTTTTAGTTTTTATCCAACGCCACTTTCGATAGATTTCAGGACTTTTTTTCGAAATTACCATAAATTTCTTTTTGCAATACACTTTTACTTTTAAGACGAACCAAAATCATAGTTAGCATTTCCGGATCAGTGTCATATGGCAATTTTTTCTCACAAGGCAGATTTTTCAAAACGCGTTTTTTAACTTTTGGTTACTAAGGGCTGTGGTTCGCTCTTTACTAGGCTGTAGCTACTGCTGCAACCATGATAAGATGGTAACGATAATAAGATCAATATGAATAGTTTTAATAATATTTATGCCAAAATTATTGATAAGCAAATAATTAAATACAGTCTTTCCTATTCACAGTAACTTGAAGCCTAAAAGCAGCAGGTTTACCTTGAATCTACTGGAGCGTTGGTGAGACAATTTTCATTGCGGCTAGCTAAATAGTTACAATGCACAAGATTAGGGTTTGATGAAGCAACAGCTTTGTTCAAAGTCTGTGAGTTATTTTGCAAACAAGATAAGCTATTTGCTCGGATCTCCATTTTCATGGGTGAGTTTTTTGAAAATTTTGCAACCGTTGAAGACTCTTTCAGTTGTTCAAAAGAAATTCCGCTGTCGTTGCATACGTCAACTTCTAGTAATCCAGCCATTCTGCGCACTTTATTAAACCTGAAAGAAATATAAAATTCACATTATTCCTTCAAAAATAAAAAAATTTTTCTTTTTCATCAAAAGATTGTATCTCCATAATTGTATGTTTTCAGAAGAGCAAAAACACCTCACAACTTTTTTATTTTCCCTCCAATAACCGTAAAACAAAAACGGAGTGATACGTATTATCAATACCTATCAAAAAGTTTTTGTTTTACTGCTATCGGAGGGGAAATAAAAAAAATTATGAGGTTTTTGCTGCTTTTTTTTGTTTTTCCGAAAATTTACAATTTTGGAGATACGATCTTTTGACAACTGATTGACGATATGCAGCTATAGAGTTTCTGGGAGTAGCAGATGCCAAACTAAAAATAAAGAAACATGGGTGCAAAATCAGCAAAATAAGCTAAAAAAAACATATGGCACCAAACATCTTTAGGAGGTTTGTCTGTTTTTGAAAGTGTAGTCTTTCGGAATCAACAGATTCTTAATTTTTGAATTTTCACTCATGAAAAGCGTTGTCAGATTTAACGAATTAGTTTTGCGTATCTATTTTCATGGTTCAACATGGCAACCCTGAAAAAAGACAGCCATGTAATTTAAAAAATCGGTAAAAATGAGTCTAATTTCTAATAAAAGAGACGTTTATATCGTCAGTCGGTTATCAAAAGATTGTATCTCCATAATTGTATGTTTTCAGAAGAGCAAAAACACCTCACAACTTTTTTATTTTCCCTCTGATAACCGTAAAACAAAATTGGATTGATACGTAATATCAATATATATCAAACAATTTTTTTTTTTACGGCTATCGGAGGGAAAATAAAAAATTTATGAGGTTTTTGTTCCTTTTTTTCCCGAAAATTTACAGTCATCTTCTTCACCTAGGTCACCCATCATTTCGATTTGCTCAATTTCATTTAACAAATCGTCGGTGATTTTATCAATTTCTTTATTTTGCTGATTAATTTCGTCGTCGAGCTTGCTCAGCATATCCTCATTGATAAGGTCATCGTTGCTATCTAGCTCATCAGTTAGACCTGCATCAACGCCGTGCTCTTCTAGCAAATCGTCAATACTGATTTCAGGCTTATCGTCCTCATCTTCTACTGTTGGCAAAGATGAAACACTTTCTGTCTCTTCGTCAGCGTCAGATAAATCATCAACCGAGCTGGCAAGCAACGCGTCTATATCGTCTTCATCAACATTGTCAGATTCAGCGGTTCCGTTAACCTCAGCCAGTATGTCGTCAGGGTCTACATCGCCCGACTCATCTAGCTCATCACTCTCAAGTTCTGCCGCGTCTTGGCTTTGTACATCATCAAGCAAGTCATCAATGTCAAAATCATCGTCATCTGTCGATGTAGCCTCGTCAGCAACGTCCGCCTTTGGCTCGTTTTCATCGGCAGCATCTTCATCAAAGATGTCGTCATCCCCTGACAGGTCGAAGCCTTCAAGGTCGTCAGTGTCGTTTTCGTTTAATACTTTATCTGACAGGTCATCGTCATCAAACAGACTATCTAGTTCACTTTGATCAAGCTCATCATCGCCAGCTTCAAACAAGTCATCACTGCCATCGTCTGGCACCAACATGTCGTCTTCAAGGTCAGCGAAGGTTTCTAGTTCGTCATCTAGGCTTTCTTCTAAATCTGAGGTAAGTACGTAAAAAAAAATAACCTCGTAACACACAAAAATCCCTAGTCCCCCAGGTAATCCTATTACCTTGATTAAAGCTTTTCGATAAGCTATCGAGGCTTTTAGAGGATACTTTTAATGAAATTCTGGATATTGGTCAAGTCCCTGACTAATACAGAATTTAACTTCCCATCATTGCTGAAAAGAATAACAAACGCACTTTTGACAATATACCAATATCTTATAATCATACTTTTTCTAAGTTTTATAAGTTTTTTTCTGTGAAAATGGTAAAATTAAATTATTCAGCAAATTTGGAATCCCAAGAGTTCGGCAATATAACAAACATTTCGAAAACACATTTCCTTTATTTTATCAACACAATTTTTTTCATTCATTATCGTTTTTATAATAAATTATTTTTAATCATTGGAGGTGCATTCCAGTTTCGACAAAAAGTTAATAATATTTAATAGGAATTAAATTTGCTGCTTCGGGTAAGAGGGAAATAACAGCTGGATCAATCCAGAATTAACTTTGTATTAGTATTTTGTAAATATGGTTAAATAGCATTTTAGTGTATTAACTTCTGCATATAAAATTTTAAAATTAGGAAAAATAGAAATGACCAATCTAATTACAACTAATTAGTATGGAGGAATAAACACTCATATTTTTATATTTTATTCAGTACTCATTCAATTTCTCATATTTTAGCAATCATATAATGCGTATTAAGTCATTAGTTAATAAATCATTCCAAGTTCATAGTTAAATTGCCTTAAATTTGAATTAAAGACGCACTAAATACAATTCTTGCCAGATTTAGTCTTTTTAGCGACACGCCACGTTTCAGTTTGGCTGAGTTATTTAGAATATGGAGACATATTTTTTTCTCCAAAATTCTTCAACGGTCATTCATGGGAAAATACGGAAGTTTTTTTTCTGAATTAGTTTTAATTATTTACACGTATTCTCTGATAGATTGTATTTTATTACAGGACGTATTGAGTCTGGGATGCAAACTGTCAAACGGATGGGAATGGTTGAGACAGACTCTGGTGATAGACCGGTCGATGATGTCAAAATTCTTAAAGGGACAATTAACATGCTATGATTTTAACGATGCTTCTGTTTTAAACAATAGAATTTGTACGTTTATATTTGAATCGTTTGTAGAAGACTTAAGAGCGACTTTTAAGGTCCGGGATCTGCTGCCGACTAGTAAATTGAGGTTTTATTTACGCATTGCTACCTGGTGCTAATCTTAATATATTTATAAAAAAAAAAAAATTCTGAGGTTGATAGGAAAGAAGACTAAATCCCCTTTTTTGGGTGTATAACTTGTGCTTGATTTCTCCTAATTCATTCCCTTGTCCCAACAAGCTGTGGCTGAGTAGGTCTAAGAAAAATTTAACCAACATCAATAGTGATGGCAGCTAGTAATTAGTAGTGGCGTCAACTGAAGGTAGGGCCAGGGTAGGCATGTCTCCCTCTAGGCTTTGCTGGCCCTCTACTCGAGATTGTGAAAAATACCTCTCGAGGATTATTGACATTTTTCAAACTATTTTTTCAAAATAGTTTGAACAAACAAAATAATTTTTTCAAACTATTTTTGTATAGCTAACTTCTCAAAGAATGAAAAAGGTATATTGATGCTCGTGTTGAGGGAGCAACCCCTACAACTTCGAGCTCTTATGGGGCTTTTTAAGGTACTTTCACCAATTGTTATTTATTTGAAAGTATTTCCAATTGGTTGGCAAATTATTTATTTAATAATTTGCCCTAATTGAAATTTCCTTATGTATGTGCAGGAAGTTACAGGATTTAGTCTAGCTGACCTTAAAAAGTGGTGATATATTCAAAATAGCAATACCGTTAAATAGATACAATTAAGATTGCTTCTTCTCAACCATTGTTGACCACTTGCATTACAAGCCCTCCTTTCAAAATGTCTTTCTCTTTAGTATTTTTTTTTACACTAGTGATGGTTTAATCACCACCTTCCATACACAAATAACCTATCTTGCATAAATTACGAAAGAGGAAGTTTAATGAACACAAGATGCAATTTATTTAATAAAACGGCTGCTTAATATTTATAATAACAGGATATTCTCCATCACCTGATAATCCTCAGCTCTTTTTATATCAGTTCCGTTAAAGCATTTTAAATGCGGAGGAAAGGGGAGGAGAGAAGGGAGAATGGTTTTGAATTGATTGCAAATCAGAAGCAACAGGAAAAAAACAAAACAAAGTAGAAGGGCAGCAAACCAGGACACAAATTCAGATAGGATCAAGATATCCTTTGAAAACAAAATCCAAAATTTTTTGGGAATGAGTGAAAATCTTTAACAGAGCGGAACTTAAGAACTGGATTTGATGTTACACAAATGATCAAATTTTCGACGATTTCAGAATTAACGCTTTCAGCAGCGGCCGAAGCAAAATTCTAAAGTTTTGCACCATATGGTTTTTATAATCAAGAAGACCAATGAGTCTTCTTTGTTGATTTTCTCCGTTTTCTTGCTGTTATAAATAGCAAAATACACACAAACACCATACAGTTGTATGAGAACAATGCTCCACCGCTTGTGGTACTAGTACTACAAGCATTCTCAATACTTATTTCTTCAAACTGGTGGCCATGGCTGTTTACCTTGATCCCGTATTTCAATGATCCTCACGTACTAATATTTTCCCCGTGTCGCTGCGTGTAGAAGAGATGGTCTTGGAAACTCGGGAGGAGGCTTATTCAACCCGAAAACTGAAAGCTATAGTGTTCCTTAAAAAGGCAAAAATAACTGGAGGGGAACTAGCCACCTTTTCATGTCATCTTGGCTCAAGCACTCTTACGGCATTAGATCACAATTCTGAGAGTCACTCCATTATGATGATCAAAAGGTCTGAAAAATAGGCCCCCAATTTGACACAGCCAATGCAGCCCCAAGAACCCAAAACACCAAATTACTCGAATGGCCCATTCTTTACAAATTTACGTAATAAGGATAAAGTTAAACAGTCCCTCGAAAACCCCAAGAAAATAAATACAGAACTCACAAGAGCAACCCATTACTGATCATCAAGCCCAATACGTTGTCATTTAATTTGCACAATAGTAGCGTTGGACATTTAGGTCAGCTTTTTTTAGGGTTTCTAAGGAGTTTATCCCTTCTTTCATTAACAGCTAGGAATAAAAGTCTCCAATGTTTTGGTTAAGATTGCAAAAGCTACAAGGGAGCTTGCGAATCCTCATTTTTCAGTTACAAAATAAAATTAATTAAAACCAATTGTGTATACTATGGATGGGACGGTGAGTCGGAATCGTGACAATTGTGGTTTTTCAAAGGACGAGAATCGAGTCTTTATATTCATGAAATGATTCCACTCTACAATTTAACTTTCCACAAAAAATGTACTTTAACTGTCTAAGGATAGACAATCAAACTTACATAAAGTGATTTACATGCAACATTACTCCTTAGTTCGACGCCTTGTTATGAAACAGATAGATAGAAAAATAAGATAATGTTCTCAACTGCTTGAAAATAATCGTTTTTTTTATGTCGTTTTTATTCAAATACTACTTGAAAAAATTCAATAGCAACTTAGACATATACCCAAACTCTTTGGCCAGGGTAACATTTATGTTCTATTTTACACTAATGTTTTCCTGGACTGGATTGATTTTTTCTTTTATGACTCTTCATCACGCTTTGGAATGGAGGTTGGGAATTTTCTTTATTTATTCTTTTTAATTCCATCAATTTCTGACACGGAAATGCTGATTTTGCGTTTGGTTTGTTTTTGTGTTCGCCGGTAAGAAATCAAGATATATGACATTAACAAATGAAATTATTCTCCCAACCTAATATTCTCGAGTTCCTTCTTTTATTAGTCTATTATTTAATCACCACAAGACATGCACTCTGGGACCAGCTTTCGAAGAAATCTCAGTGTTTACCCCTGTCTAATATTTTTCATAATATTTATACTCTTATAAGTTCCACGAACGAAAATCAGCAAGCAACAAGTTTAAAGAAAAACAAAGGTCATTTTTTAAGTTATAAATTTATTTTTCGGGAAGAAAAGGTTGAAAAACCCTTAGGCGTGATAACGTGCGCCAGAAGGGTGTCATCAGGAGTGGTATATTGTGCCACGCCGGCCTCAACTACTAAAAGTCATAAGAAGAAACGATAATGGGAATTTTAAGTTTAAACCATCGATTCTTGTTTAAACGAAATTTTTTCAGGAAAATGCTCAAAAATGTCATAGGCTAGGTAATACTTGGTAGAGGGTGTCGTTTGTCAGCTTTTGAGTGTCACCGGCTGGGGATTGTCTTGGAACATCGCAATCTAGCAACGAAATGTCAAGTTTCCACTGTTCAAATTAAAAAGGTGGTCATTCTCAAGTTTATAAATTTATTTTTGAGAGGGAAAAGCTTAAAAAACGCTTAGTTATGATAATATGCGCAAGAGTGATGCCATTTGTTAGCCATAGATTACCACGCAGGTAGCCGCAGACAAAATCTTGGAATTGTTCAAATTTAGAGAGGAATTGATAGGATTGGAATCGTGGAATCAGAGACAGAAGTGGGAAATCTGAAACTGACAAAACTGAAGTCAGATTCAGAGTCGGGAGTGGAGGAGGCGTGGTGGGCTTGATGGGTAGTGGAATCGGTTGCACCGGGGTGGAATCCAGTAGAGTTAAAGGTGGAACTGTTGTAACCGGGGTCAGAAGTGGGAGAGGCGGAATTGGATATCATTTTCTTTTTTTAAGAAAATATCTAAAAATCCGAATCTGTTTACCCTAAGCACGCAATATTGAAGAGAAATGGGTGGAAATAGGCTTTGATTGATCCTGCTTCCCGTGAGACTTTCCTTTAACTTTAGAAACTAGTAATAACGTCCCCTTTTCCTGTGTGTTCCTTTTTGTGAACAGAAGACATCAAAGGCATCCAATTATTTCTGGAACATGACTCTTGTCTGTGGTTTGATACTGTTATTACTTATAATATTCTTGAGAGAAAAAAATTAAAGAAAACTAGATAGTATTTTCTTTCCAAATTATGTGTCAGCTTTTTTGTTGTTGCAATCGGGTTTTGTTATTATGTGTTAACAGTGGAAGTTTTAATGGATCGCCGAATTCGTCATTGTTGCTCCATTTGAGTGTATCGCACCATTTATTGCTACTGGCGTGCTTCATCGCTACATCAATCCTTAGACACACATACGCCTGCTTTTTTTTATATCAATTAAATCCTCGATAGTTAATTGCAAAGTAGAATTATTTTCAAAAAAACAGTAATATGATGTGTGGGGGGGTCTCTCCCCCTCCTTTCCCATGTTTGTGGCAATAGGTATAACAAATCCAATATTTATTTTCGTTACGCAAAATGCTTCGATTTTTCAACTCAATTTTTGATCGGATAAACATTATAAATAAAATCAACTAAGGCTTTACTTAGCTATAGTAGCAATGAAAGTGATTGTTTAAATTATGTAAGTGGAAGCTTGTCACAACCATATGTATCTCCGAAAATGAGGAGAAATCCAAAATTCAGTTCTCAACGAAGAAGACTTCAATGGGATGCGTTTGGAAAATGAAGGGGCTTGAGAGAAGGGCTGCTTGCCCTCCAATCTCTTGTTGCTCTCAAAAATGGCACGACAACTTGCCATCTAAAAATTCCTATCAGATACATTTCTGGGAAATAAGAGGTGTGTGTGGGGGGGGAGGTATACACCCTTCGATCACTCTTAATCTCAAAAGGGGCAATAGAACTTCTGATTACCAACCCAACGAGCCCCACTTCAAAGTTGATACGATCACCCTTTCTATACACACCATATATAAACCCAGGGCATAACTTACAACCCTTGCCCTGAGGGCTGTGGAAGGGGGCTGTCATCTTCGAAGACATAATTTTCCGGAACTTTCAATCACGTTGAACAAAATGGTTATCTTAAAATTTTGATTGGATGTGTTTTGGGGAAATGGTGGGCGTGGGAGCAGGGGTTAGTTGCCATCTAATCACTTTCGACTACTAAAAAGGGCACAAGCCCTTTCAATTTCCAATTGCATGAGCTCTTTTTGAAGTTTATACAACAACAAATGGTCATCTCAAAATTTCTATCAGATGCACTGCGGGTAAATATGAGGTGCGTGTGTGGGGGGGGAGGTGGGGAATCCACCCTCCGATCCCTCTCAACCTTAAAAAGGGCACTATAACTTCTGACTACCAATCCAATGATCCCCTTCCGAAGTTTATACGATAACCCTTTCTATATATACCTTATATGCCCCCTGGGCATAACTTACAATCATTGCCCGGAGGGATGGGGGGGTGGTGTCTTCATATACAGAATTACCAGGCCTTTAAGCAAATACTGAACGTTTTTTAGACTAACGGTTTTAAGATCTTGCAATGTTGTTGCAACGTAGCCAAACAGACATGAATGATTGGTCTTAGCCGCTCTCCTGACAGAGCAGACTTAATCCCCTGTTGCGGCTCAAGTACTGCGTCACTGCAAGACAGTGAACTTGCCACTATTAGGGATAGGGCATTCAAATTTGTGAGGCCCAAAGAATTTCCATATAAGAAAAAATTATACCCTTCGTTGCTCGAATTTTCTTTCATAAGATTAAAACTATCAAAAAGTTAGAATCTGCATAAAAGACCTTATTAGAAAGAAGCTTCCCCTCATCTGACTGATTGACGGCTTTATGATATGCTAGTTAATTAATAACTTGGAATTTGACAGTTGTTATATATCGCGGTTCTCGTGTGAACCCCTCTTAAACAAAATGGCTCTTTTCTGGACAATTATAATAACTATTTTTTCGGATTTTCTATTATTAATGATAATAATATGACACAAAAAACGAAGCAATTTTGCTTAAGATGTATGCGTATTTATCCTTGAATTAATCATTTCATTGAATTACACCTTCGCATTACACAATATATTAAAAAAGGGCTAATTAAATTTTGCAAACAGGCACATACGACTGTGCGTGCGCGCGGGATTCGCGGGAAGATCTTTTCCAAGCCCATGCAGTTCAAAGTTTGTTTTTATTTGTATAGCGTGTAGCGTGAGACCCCAGGTCGCATCCAGGGGGTTTAAACAGCCCCCACCCGAAATATTTGTTTGACTTGTAAAAGCATAACAAAAATGATCACCCCGAACCGGGCATCGGGCTTGGCGTGCACGATCGGCAGGTTGGCAGTCACACCATAGCCGGTGAGGTGCGCCTCTATGGTAGTGGCACCGCCGCAGGGTCCAGGCAGCTCGATTGAGAAATAGCCTTCTTCGTCGGAGCGCGTGGTGACGCTGCCAACCGCGATTTCCGCGCCAGCGATTTCCCGCGTGATGAAACGCGCCGCCATCAGCCGAACGTTGCGCCAGGTGGTGCCTTCCGTTCCGTCATCGACCACCGGCTTGCCATCCAGCACGCGGCCGCGAACGATCGTTCCCGTCGGTGTCGAGTAGCCGATGAAGGGATCGATGTATGGCGAACCGACGGCCCGCGTCGGCCGAACGAAATCCCAGATCCGTTCAGCCCGAACCGCCGCCTTGTGTGCGAGCCTGCGCATGATCACCACGGTATCATCGAGCGCCCGGTGCGTCGTAAACGCTGCCGTCCTTGTCGGCAGGCGGGCTGCAAGCGCCGCGCCAACGAGGCGCGTTTCGGCAGGGCGCAAAAACCGTGACTGCGACTGGCGGATCCCGCGTCAGCTGTTGGCGTTCGGACCACGGTTCACGGCGCGGTCGCCGGTTCGAACGGCGGCCAGTGCAAAATGTCGGTTCGCCTGCGCAATCCCCGGCCTCGAGCCGGCGTTTCATACCGATAGCGCCAGTTTGCGGCGGGTCTTCGGCATGGAGAAGCGGTCTCCCATCAGGAGCGCGGTGGTGTGCAGGGCGCTTTGCGGTTTGGCCAGGAGGAACCCCTTTCCGGAATCGCAGCCCTCACTGTAGTTGTTCTGTTAACCTAATATTCTTGAGTGATACACTTTATGTTGCTCTTCAACAACTCAGCAGCCACACTAATTATGTTCATTTGTTCTGGTTTTTGTTGCTATCATATGGTTGCTATCACAAGTTTGCAGTATAGTATGATCTGTGGGTCTTAATGTGACAACACTGGCGTCACCATTAATCTCTGTAATCACTACTCCATGACCAAACCTCTTCTTGACGACCTTCAAGTAAAATTCGCTGTACACAAGCTCTTCTGAAATCACTAAGAAACTCACTCATCATGTTGTGACATCGTGTTGTCACTTAATCACTCACCAAACTCTCATCATCATCACCAAGAAACTCACTTATCATGTTGACCAAATCACAAAACTGTTAACTGTTGGTCATCATTTGCTTCAGAGAATTACATCACCTCTTCAAATGCTTGCTTTCGATTCATGTTTACTTTCCTACCTCTTTTTTTTCGAGTCTGTCAGTCAGATTTCCTTCATATTCCAAAGGGAGGTTCATGTCAGATGCAAAGTTGCAGTAACATGTTTTGTGGTATACAACATCTGCTGCATGAATATCTAAATTCGCTGCTAAAACTGGCTGTGAAGTTTCTCAGACCTGAGATCATTTTACTTTTGACAAAGTCCCACTAGTGTCTCACTGAACTTAAGAATTAGTCTTCACTGATAAGAAAGCCACACTTTAAAAATTCTTGTGTGACTGTGAAACTTAAATTAAAAAAGGCTAATTCCTTTTTGCATATGTCAGTAAAAATGATTTTGTTTGTTAGCAATTGGTCGAAAAAAAAAAAAGACGATGTAAAAAAAAATATTTTAATTTTTTTTTTGCAGCAAAAAAAAAAAAAAAAGAAAAAAATATCAATTATATAAAATGCCTTACCTCCAATTTCGTCACAGACATCCTTTTTTTCTTTTTTTTTAAAGTGAAAACCAAAACAATTGAGCAATATTTTAGTCAAGCGTAATTCACAGCTACTGACAAGAAACTGGTGTTTCATTTGACATTTTTCTTGAATGCAAAATCGGGTATTTCCATTAGATCAAGTACATAGTCATTACTGTGGTCTAAATATTAAGGATCATAGGGTTTTTGGGGCCATCAGATAATATGGTCAATTCAGTTTATTCCTTCTTTCTTAAATGTCGTTAAAATTTTAGAGCCCATTTGGATAAGGGTACGTCCACGATTTTCAGCGAAACAAATGAAATCAGGCACGAACGCAGTTATTCTTCACATGAGGGGACAGAGTTAATAATATTAAATTATTACTAATATAATAATATAATGTAATGAAATGCAATATTGTCAAATTACATAATAGTAAAAACAAATTTATGAACAATTTGAAAGAGAAATACCGAGAAATTTGAGAAAACTTATCATTTGTGGGGAGGGAAGGGGTACTCAAGCCCCCTATACGTATTTTCTTGGATAATATTCATTTTGTGATTCAGAACATTTCAGAGTAGGTGTGATCAGGTATGAACACTCGGGGAGGTTGCAAAACAGTGCCTGCTTTCGCAATCTAAAAAATTTTTTGTGAAATTGTCCACATTTTTTGTGATGCCTTGCGCCTTGGGGGCAAAGCCGTCCCAGCGCAGCAGCGGGTTCAGCCAGATCAGGCGGCGCGAGGAGAGCTGCAACCGCTGCATCTCGCGCGCCAATGCCTCCGGGTCGCCGCGGTCCAGCCCGTCGGAGATCAAGAGCACTACCGCCCCCTGCCCCATCACCCGCCGCGACCAGTCGCGGTTGAAGGCGTGCAGGCAGTCGCCGATCCGGGTGCCGCCCTCCCAGTCCTGCGCCTCAGCCCCCGCCGCCGCCAGCGCCGCGTCGACGTCGCGCTGGTGCAGGTGGCGGGTGATATTGGTGAGCCTTGTGCCGAAGGTGAAGCCATGCACCCTGGCCCAGCCTGCGCCCTTGGCGTTGGCGGCGGCGTGCAGGAAATGCAGGATGATACGGCTGTACTGGCTCATCGAGCCGGAGATGTCGCAGAGCACCACCAGGTTGGGCCAGCGGATCCGGCGTTTGGCGCGGGCGATGGTTTGCAAGTCGCCGCCCTGCCGCGCGGCCTTGCGCAGGGTGCGGCGCCAGTCTGCCCGGCGCCCCTGCGGAGAGGCCATCAGGCGGCGCGACTGGATCGGCGTCACCGGCAGTTGAAGCTGCGCTAGGATGCGTTTGGCGGCGGCAATCTCGGCGGTGCTCATCTGCGCGAAATCGAGGGTTTTCAGGCGCTCCTCTGCCGTGGCAGTACGGGAGGCGTCGATGTCGATTTCGGTGCCTTCCGGCTCCTCCGCCGGGATGTCCGGCTGGTCCAGCATCCCGTCCAGCAGCGCCTCGGCGGCGCGTTTTTCGGCTGGGATTCTAACTTCTTCTTAAAATATTTTGCCCCCTTGTTAATTTTATTTACGGTTATATGTTTCAAACAGTTCTAAAAGAAAACGACCACTATATTTTTGGGGCATCCTTTTCTGATGAACCAACATATTTTGGACATTATGGGTTCTAAGCACTAAAAGATACAAGCATCAAGTCAATCAAAATAAGAAGTCTCGGTTTGTTTTGAGATCCCATTTCAAGGAGGAAAGGTTTATGTTTCTAATATATTTTTGCGCATTAAAGCTCCTTTCTTTCAGGGGCTTACGGGTTTAGGTTTCTACTCGTATAGAAAATCACTTGGGGGTGTTACTGGCAAAAGAATACCGAAATTAAAATTCCAAGAGTAAATCAGCGAAAATTGACTGCACATTCTTATTTTTGAATTGAGCAAAAATTTCAAATATTTCAAATGCGGAAGCGTTGATCTAAATTGAATAAAAGAGAATACTCTCTGTTAAAATGGCAGGATGTAATACAATAAGCATTAATGCTACAAAAGCAGGAATGGAAGGCATTGACAAAGAAAAAATAAATAAAATAATTGAAGAAGCTTCAAAAGGATCTAAATTCTATCTGCATAAAGAGAAGTCTCAGGCAAGAATTAATAAGAAAATAGCAGAACTCAATGCAAAAAAGTCAACACTGGGCTCTGAAGAACTTGACAGAGCTGAGAAAAGGGTAGGCTATAGTCTTGGCTTATGTTAGATTTAGAATAGTTTAGACATTTCTAGTTCTAAATTGAAGTAATCTTTAGTGTCAAACACTATATTTCTCTATCGTATTAAATTTCTTCATTTGCACTATCCGTACCTTGAAAAACAAGTCTGCCCATTGAATCCCAAGAAGTTTTTTCAACAATAGTTTTATTAGCAATTTCAGCCTCAAGATTAGAAATTGAGATGTCATCGACATTTGTAACACAAGGCACAGAATATTCAACTTCATATGTTCTACCCAATTTATCGACTTTAAATTTAGTAATTCCAGTTGAATTCTCAACTTCTTTTAATTGTCCAGCAGAATCAAATTTGTTGATAATTACATAATTTGTTAATACATCAGTTTTTGTAAGAGTGCGATTTTCAAAATCATATCTTTCAGTATATCTGTGAATTAGGTTATTATTTTGAGATGGATCTTGTACAAAAATCTTACATTCATTAGATGAATCATCATAATCTTTTTGTAATATTTTTTTTTGATTTCCATCATATTCAGCAATCAGTCTATTATGTATGTCAAATTGTTTAATTTTTGACGATGCATTACCAATTTGATTTCTTTGGGATGGGAATACTAATGCATTATAACGATTTCCAGAATCTTCAAAAGAATATTTTTTTGTTGTTACTTCACCATCAAAATATTCACAAACATTACCAAGTGAATCATATTTTTGTTTTGACATTGTAGCAATTTTTTCATTATTTACATAAAGTTGGGTTTCAATTACACGATTATTTTTATCTCGTTTATAGATAATCGCTTTTTTATAATTATCAATAATTTTTTCGATTCCAACTAAACCATGACGTGAGTTAAAAAAAGATTTTTCTACAATACCACCTTAGCGACTTAATAATACACAGTTCGTCGGCTATTTGGGAGGTGTATGGTAATAACTCGCTCATCCAGGCGCCAGACTGACCGTATTGTTTGAAATCGTAAATTGATTGGACTAAAGGGAAGGTCGACTGATGAGTCACCATCCCGGAATTCCGTTGAGTAGATCGAATCGAATCCGGGATTTCCCTACCGTGCCATTTAGCGAGTTCTGGTTTGTAATCAAATAATTCAATCTGGGAAGGGCCGCCGCTTTGAAAGAGGTAAATAACTCTTTTGACTTTAGGGGCGTGATGAGGAGGCGTTGAAAGAAGCTTAGCCGCCGACGGAGATTGCCCAAAGAGGGAGGCGGGCCGTAGGAGCGCAGATAAAGCCGCAGCGCCAAGGCCTAAGCTGGTTCGGGTAAGAAAACTTCTTCGATTTTCGTACATAAAAAAACGATTATCGGTAAAGAATGTAGCGTGTTTCAGCCCCCTTATCCCCTTTATTCCCCTTATCCCCTTTACACCTTTTTAAATTCATTTTTTAGTATAGGATTCGTCAAAATTCATGATCAGATTAGCCGTTACCGCTAGAGCGGCTACTTCCGGCAAAGCCAAAGTCGTATCCCGGGGAAAGGCGCCAATTCCCAGTAATTGAGCGGCGCCGGCTTCATTTTCGCTATATTTTTCATATTCTTCTTCATACAGTTTCCGTATTACGGTTCGTTCTTCGTCCAGCGGACGTCGACTGGTCAATAGACGGAAAATGTGATTCAAGCGATCGTCTAGTCCAGGCCCCGCCTCCTTGATTACTCTTTCGATCCAACGTGTCGTCTCGTTTCCTTCTAAGGCAATTTTCACGATCATGGTCATGGGGACGGAGAGGAGCATGCCGACTGGTCCCCATACCCAACCCCAAAAGACAAGAGAGAGAAAAACCACCAAGGTTGATAAACCTAACTTTCGACCCATCAGCTTGGGTTCAATAACATTCCCAAAAATAATATTAATCACGACATACCCTAAAGCTACCAACAACGCCCGGCCTATTCCGAATTGAATGTATCCTAATAACACAGCCGGTACGGCTGAAATGATCGAACCAAGGTTGGGGACGTAATTGAGGAGGAATGCAAGCAGCCCCCATACAAAAGGAAAGTCAACTCCTAAAATCGCTACCCAAATCGTTACGGCAACGCCCGTCCCAAAACTCGTAATGGTCTTAATGCCTAAGTAGCTGTTAATGGCAGTGGTCAATTTACTGAATTGTTGAAAGGCACCAGTGGGATCGCCAAATGCCACTTGGACTTTATGACGAAAGCTTGAAGCCTCAAGGAGAATGAAAATCACCGTAAGAAGAATAAGAAAGGTATTAGTCAAAATGGCGCCCAACCCTGAGAGCATTTTAGCGACTAACCGCATTGATGCTCCAGGATCCACGTACTGAAGAATCGTTTCCTCAGACAATTGAACACCCATCGATTGCAACCATTGAATCAAGGGAGCGACTTCTTCCATCAAACGTGTTTGATACTTAGGCAACGCCTCAGAAAAATCCTGAAGCGAAGTACCAATAAGTGCGCCAAATGCTAAACTCAATCCAAGGGCACCTATTATTGCAACCACATCCCTCACCCCACCAAATCCCTCTCTCTCTCTTTCTTTCTCTGTCTCTCTATCATCCCACTATCTCTCTCCCTCTTTCTCTCTTTCCCATTTTGGGATTCAATGTGCATCTGAAAACAGCAGTTGTAGGTTTAGACAGCATTTTGAGCAGGCTATACATTAAATTTACAATAAATGAAGAAAAAGACGTAGCTTGAATGACTTAACCAAAAAAGAGAAGAAAAGGAAAGAGAAGACGGAAGCATCTAGAAGAGGCTATACATTGAAATTAAAAGAGAAGAAGAAGAAGATGTAGCTTGGCTAACTTAGCCAAGAAAAAAGAGAACAAAAGAAAAGAGAAGAAGAAAGCATCTAGAATAGGCTATACATTAAAATTACAAGAAAAGTAGTAAAAGATGTAGCTTGGCTAACTTAGCCGAGAAAAAGAGAAGAAGAAAGTTTCTAGAAAAGGTCATAAATTAAAATTGCAAGATAAAAAGAGGACGACATATGTAACTTGGCTAAACTTAGATTTTTCGTCCAAAGCAGCAGAGGAGTTCAACTTGGCTGTATTCTAAAATGCCAAAAACGGTCGTCTAAAATGCTTAACTGAATTAAATTAATCTGTCTTTTAAAATATAGGGCTTACTTTCCATTCATTTCCTATTAAAAAGTTTTCAGGAGCATCGGCTATGAAACTTTCAGTGGGAAACATTGTCTATTCTCCCTAAGGGACTGCTGTAAAAAATTCTTAGAAAAAATTCCATGTGGAATTTTTTCAATGATTCTATACCATGAATCACCAGACGTCGACGAACCTCCGACGTCGCGGCCTGTTAGTTCGGAAGATGTTGGAAAAAGTCCTGCCCAAGCTTGCCGCCTTTCCTTTAGAACACGGTTGGCCTGGGGTGCCGGTTCAATGGAACACGTTTTACAAATTTGGGCCTCTTCCGGTTTATTATGGGAAAAAGGTCATCGAGAGAGTGATTGGAGCACGAGCTCAGGCACCATCATTAGCCACTGAAGAGATTGCTCAAGAACCAGCCTGGCTGAAATTGTGGCGGGAGGAAGAGGTACAGGATTTATTCGCCGCGTCGACGTTGAAAGTTGAGGAGGTAGTCGAACCATCTCAACTGAAAATATTCTTGGATCAATCACGCAAAGCTGAATTTGCTTTTAGTGAGCAATGGTCGAGATTGCTGTCTCTTGAATATGCGTTATCGACGGTCAAACAGGCCACCAATTCATTACCTATCTGAGGAGTTCGAGAAGCTGCAGGAAGATACGCCATCCGGTATCCCAAAATCCGATGGATTACATGGATGGGGCGGTGGACTGTACAACGTAAAACTCAATGCTCCACAAGGGATTTCCGATTCGTTTACCAAAGACTGAAATATTTAACGATTCCCAACATCAACGATATACGTTTTGATGTGTAAGGTTTTTGATGACTTCAATAAAAGACAGAGTGGCCAAGTCGATTTTTTGGATTGTCTGGTCACGAGGTGGTATGCAGTTATTATCGGGTGATTCTCAGATTTTCGTCGCTCGCTTTTGGTTAGAACCCAGTGATGATGGGCTCATGGCGATTGTCAAGTTTAGCTTAGGAATATTTGAGAGGTTTGTATTTGCAATTTTTAGTGCAGGTGAGATGTCACTAGAAGATGATTCCAAGGGGCCACTAAACAAGAGAGTGTTGTAATTGCTGTCTTTCAAAAGATTTCACAATCCTCATCTGATCTAAAGCACCACACACAACCACTTTTTCATAAATTTAGGAATTGTTTTGCTTCATGAAGCTGTGCTAGTTCAAATAACCATCATTAATTGGTAATTTGTCTCTAAAAAAAATAGTGAAAACTACCCTCACTTCTGTGCTTCTCGCATTCCTCCATATTTTAAAAGTCTGAAATAAGGCACAGAAATTCTCAGGCAAAAGTATTCCTAATGTAAAAGCACACAGCTAAACTGAAATATGGTCACACGTGAGATAGCCCTTAGTTCTATTTTCATAGCTTTGGTCCACTACCTTTTTGTTCCTGGAACTATGCATATTTTAGCTTGTTTTTGCTTGCAATAAAGTTACTAACATTATTTATTAGTAGGCCAAAACCATAATAGAGCTTAGTTTAGCTTCTGTGAACAAAGTCTATTGAAAAATCGAGCAAGCTGAAAGGATCGCAATGTTTTGTAAGTGAAAGCCTTACTCGTCGTAGACAGGAAGTTCTAAATCCTGCTAGGGATGAAGTAGGTATGAGAAAGCTTGGTCAGTGCAGGGCCGTATCTTTGCGAAGCCTGACGACCAAGTAGTTAGAATCAAGGACCTATCAGAAGTCGTCTCGCTGAGCCGTCTTCAAGAAGCCAGGGTTTCGGCTAACAGACAGGAGCACTATGGAGCCCTCTATTTCCCTGAAGCAAAAATAGCAAACAATGGTGATTCATTTGGAAGTTGCTTCTTACATGGTGGACTTGTATTGCCACCTCAACATCTTACAAATGAATTGATTTGTCCCTTTTCATGGTTTTACTCCCTCTCCAACGATTCCACGAACCGAATTAAAGAAAACTACATAAAAATAAGTCAATCAGTCTTGGCTGAACCTTTATAAGGTTAGGATGCCTAGACTCTAAAAAAAATTTTCCTTAGATTGTACTACTGTGTTATTCACTGTCTTCACAAATTTCGTCGTTATCTTCTCTTGTTTTGCATGATAGAAAAGCAGCGTGGTCTTCGTCATTATTTACAAAAAGAGATAAAAAATTTAAAAGTTGCCCCTAGGTGGTAAGAGAAGATTCAGAACCACACCCCTCCCCAAAGCTCAGCTTGAGTGAGTCTGTAGACTAGAAATATATGGACATTTCTGATTTTGCAATATAGCCTATATTTATCCCTTTTTGCTTCTAAAATTGGCAGAAAAATGAAGCTCTTGCATGCTAGTTTTCTTTAACAAGGCTCTATATCGAAAAGACAACTTTATTATTAAACCCGAAAGAACCAGAAATTTATTTCTCAGTTTACCCAAGGATTGTCCATTTTCTGTCACCCGATATGAATCTCAGGGTGCTACTTGAACAGCCTCAAGTTTTGCACCTTATTTTGTACATTTTAGTATTTTCATTAAAAATGTCGAAAGTGACAGAATTGTCTCCCTAATTACAGAAAAATAATTTTTTCCCACTCATAGAGAAGCAAGCCCCTTGCCCTTTTACAGTGCCCTCCCCTCAACACTGATCAATATTTCAGAAAAGCCATTTTTTTAAATAGTCAAAAGGTCTAATATCTGTGTCTTCGGAGATGCAATGCCCCCCACAGCCCTCAGGCCAAGAACTGTATATTATGCAATTTGCCCTTTATTTACTTGCTTATTTTGTCATTGGGAAACGGGGGTGTGTTTGATCCTGGGTGAGTCCGAAAAGTCTAAGGGTATTAAGGTGAAAGTTTGGGGAATGTTGAGGGGCATGTTGAACTAAATCAAAACTAAATCTAAATCTATGTGCATCCATAATTAAAAAAACGTATCTACAATATCTTAGGAACAGCTTAGAGAATTAAGTTTAAATTTCCAGGGTATGCTGAGGGAGGTGTTGAGAAGTGATCGCAAAGGCGACCAATCTCTGTCAAACTTCCTTTTCAACTGCGCTCCCCAAGGACATCTGATCAAAATTTTGAAATAGCCCTCTTGTTCAGAATATTCGTTAGGTCAAATAACTATGCCTCGAGGGATGATAAAGCCCACCGAGCTCCTGGAGCAAGGACCATAAGTTATGTAAGTCACCCATTGTTTGCACAAAAAGTTTTTTATTGGGAAAATGGGCAAGTTCGATCCCGGGTCTCCAAAAAAGACTTAGGGTAACGAGGTAAGACTTTCAGGATATACTAATGCGAGCGTGGAAAAAATCAAAACACATCCAGTGTTTGCTTGTCAAAAGTGTGTATCAGCAATATCTGAGTAACGCTGAGGGTTTTAGGTTGAACTTAAGGCTCTAAATCAGGGAAGAAGACCAGAAAGTAAACTCAGAGCAATTCAACTGTGATCAGTTCTTACCTCTCCTGCTGTATCCTTTACTTCCACAATCAGTGTGCTGTTGCCAATCGCTATGTGTTTACTGTGCGTTGACTCTGAAATATAACATTGCAATTACTATCTTCTCAATACAGTTACCAATCATGTCACTTTCCAACCCAAACTGTTGCAGCAGGATCTCACGGCGACGAATGAAATCCATTAGGAAAGGCAATCGATAATCCCGCTGGTACTTGAGAGCGGCGTGCGTAAAGATCCGGCTGGTGCTGCCTGGGTTGCCGGCGACAAAAGTCAATTCGTTTTCGTCGGCTCCATTGTCGGACCATTTAAAGAAATGTGGAGTCTTGGCAGGTTTTCCGTCTTCGTAAACGCGAAACATGGTGACATCCAGGCAGTACCGGGGATATTCAAAGTTATCCGCGTCTCCGCCGAAAAATGCAGCGGAAGCTTCAGGAGCCCAAACCAGACGGACGTCGGTGTAAACCTTGTACTGATAAAGATGGTATTTGCCACCGCCGTACAGTGTGACCACATCGCTGCGCAGTCCAGATTTGTCGGTCGCATTACTTTCGATCTTGGCAATGACGGCTCGTCGTGCCGCAGCAGCTTGGCCGGAAGACATACCCTTCTTGACCGCTGCGTTCACCTTCTCGGTGACGTCAGTGATTTTGATCAATTGATTCAACTCAAGATCAGGGGCTTTCAGTTCATCTTTGAATGAGTCGGCCAGAAAACCGTCTTTGGGTTAATAAACAAACTCATAAATTACAAATTAAATGGATTTTTTTTATTTGCTAGTTTAGCTGCAGTCCGTTGACTTTTCCCAGCTTTGACCTCATTCTGACTTTTGTTCGCAAGGTTATCACTTGTTTTAGGAAAATCAATATTAATTACTACTGGTTGAACTTTTTACCTGCTCCTTAATTAAACTATTATAAATTGAGTTTAGCCTAAAATCCCCTTCATCTCTATTAATACCCCATAGATAGTCTTTTTATTTCTATAGTATCTCTGAACTTTTGCAAAAATCCTATACACGTATCTTTAATTTTTGTCTGATCAAATAAAATACTATGATGAGGAAAATTAAATATTTTTTCTGCCAATATGTGCGAACAAAACTCAGAATGAGGTAAAAGCTGGGAAATGTCAACGGACTGCAACTAAACTAGCAAACAAAAATCCATTTAATTTATAATTCATTAATTTTCTGATTGACCGGTGAGATGGACCCGGGGTTTGGTGACCTTCTTTTGCTTGTTCAAGTAAATATAGTCTTCACTTTTGATAGATTCCCATTTATACACTGATTGTTGAAAGGAGAGTGACCCATTGTTTTACTATAGACATTCGCTTTGGTCTTTTCCATATGTTGTAACATCAGTGCTGGAAGTCTGTTTATAATATGAATTGTTCTTATTTATTTATTGTTATTATTTTTTCTCCTTTATCGTGTGTTTAGTTGTCGGTTTTTTTTTTGTGTGTTATGTTTTGAAAACTTTTTTCTTTCTTTTTATTGTTCTTTTCTTTTCTTTCTGCTGTGTGTTTGCATAGCTTTTGAAAAAGCGGTTTTCAATATGAGTAATAATCAAACGGGGTCCTTTGTTTTCCAAGGTGCAGGTAGCAGGTGGGGGTGGTGGTATATATATGTCCCCAATAAAACGTCCATCCTCTTCCGGCTCGAACTCATCATTTTCTTCAATGTCCATTGGTTCTTGATCAGGTGAAGGGTTTTTCTCTAAAGACATCTGCAATTAAACAAAATTATTCATTTATTTTTAATAAGATTACTTGTAGAGACACTATTTCATTAAAGTCTACAGGCAGGCATAACCAGTATTCTGATTCAAAAGGGATCTAATTCACCTCAGAGGAAAGAGGGGGTTCTTATTTAGCTGTTGCTCTGAAAATCTACTTTTTCCTGTTTTGCTGAGGGTAAGGCAACCCTAAACAACTCTCAGCAACATTAATGAGAGGCAAGAGATAATGTCATTTCCTGAAATAATTCCCTACTACAAGACTTTTTAAACTTTCCTTGAAAGCCAGAGGAGGATTACATGACCCCTACTTGCCCTCTAATAGTGTTTTGTCCAATATTGATAAGTTCAGATAAGGTATTTATTTAAAAAAATCAATATCACAAGCCCTATTGTGCTGAATTCAGACTACAAAGTCAAAATATCATAAAAAAACACAAAAACTGTCAAAGAATGTCAAAACAACAACAAAGAAGAGAAATATGAATGAATAATCGTTCGCAAGTCAATAATTTAGACTTATTTAATTACGGTTCAAAAGAAATTCAAAAATTGCAGTTACATAGTTGAAAAAAGTCTGTACGAGAGTTTTGATCTGGCCAAAACCTGGCGCTACACCGCCAACCTGCCAGTCACACAGTTCTACAAGCTAGCGCTGGATGATGACGAGCCTTTTTACAACATCTACGGTGGCACTCAGGACAACAGTACCCAGGGCGGCCCATCCCGTACCGACAACGTTCACGGCATTCGCAACTCTGACTGGTTCCTGACCCTGTTTGGCGATGGGCACCAGCCCGCGACCGAGCCGGGCAACCCAGACATCCTTTATTCGGAGTGGCAACAGGGCAATCTGGTCCGCTACGACCGAACCACCGGCGAAATCGTCTACATCAAACCACAACCGGCCGCGGGCGAAGGCCCGGAAAGGTTCAACTGGGATGCGCCCATTTTGGTCTCCCCGCACAGCCCTACCCGGCTCTACTTCGCCTCACAGCGTGTGTGGCGCTCCGATGACCGCGGTGACAGCTGGCGCGCGATCTCCGGCGATCTGACGCGTAATGAAGAGCGCATGTTGCTGCCGGTGATGGATCGACAGCAAAGCTGGGACGCACCCTGGGACATGCTGGCCACGTCGGCGTACAACACCATCACTTCACTGGCCGAGTCGCCCGTGCAGGAAGGTTTGCTGTACGCCGGCACCGACGATGGCTTGCTGCACGTAAGCACTGATGGCGGGGACAACTGGTCCGCCATGGAAGTGGGCGATCTGCCTGGCGTGCCGGACACCGCTTTTATCAATGACGTGCGCGCAGATCTGTTTGATGCCGACACCGTTTACCTGGCGCTGGATAACCACAAATTCGGCCGGCATGACGTGCTCTACATCTCTGACGAAGTGGTCACCGGTTTCGGCCGCATGGGCCACTGGTTTGCCTCCGAAGAGGTGTTCGATATCGTTCCCGACATCATCACCTGCGCCAAGGGCATGACCTCAGGCTATGTGCCGATGGGGGCCTGCATCATCTCGGACCGGCTGATTGCCGAGGTGTCCGGCAGTAATTCCCAGGACGCGACCTTCTCGAACGGGTTCACCTACTCCGGCCATCCGGTCAGCGCTGCCGCAGCGCTCAAGAATATCGAAATCATCGAACGCGATGGCATCCTTGAGCATGTGCGAAAGGTCACGCCCCATTTCGAAGCACGGCTCGCAGCCCTTGCCGGCCTCCCGCTGGTCGGTGATGCGCGCGGTCAGGGGCTGCTTGGCTGTGCCGAATGCCTAGCTGATGCAACGGCCGGCGACGTGCTCGCACTCGACAAGTCCGTGGGCGCCATGATCGACGCGCATTGCCAGGACAACGGCCTCATCCTGCGCCCGATCATCAACATGTGCGTGTTCTCACCGCCGCTGATCATCTCCGAAAGCCAGATCGACCAGATGTTCGACATTCTGGAGGACGGCATCCGCAAGACAACAAGCGATCTCATCAAGCAGGGGATCAAGCTCGTATGAAACAAGAGAGTGTGCGGCGCTAGCGGCCCGGGTGGAGTCCCCGCGCCAAGGGCACCTGCGGCAGCACCTTGCCGCGGGCGCCCGTGCCTTAACGTCAAATTGACCCATAAAGATTGGGCCGAACAGCTCGCTTCGGAGCACCGCTCCGCACGGCATCGGCATCCTGGCCGACCGCAGCGGGGACGACCACTACTACGCCGAGGCCGACGCGAAGAAGGCCGGGCGCGCCGACTACCACTCCGACGACCGCATCGCCGTCAGCAACGCGCAGGGCGTCGGCGCGGGCCGTCGCGGGGATCTGTCCGACGGGCAGGTGTGGGCCGGCGGCCTCGGCGCGTTGATCGACGTCGACGGCAACGACCGCTACGAGGCGGGCAACTTCAGCCAGGGCCTGGGCTACTGGTTCGGCACGGGGCTGCTCTGGGACGGCGCCGGCGACGACCTCTACCGCAGCGTCTACTTCACGCAGGGTTCCGGGGCCCACTTCGCCATCGGCGCTCTCATCGACGAGAGCGGGGACGACCGGCACGAGCTGTGGGACAGCGCGGGCGCCGCGTTCGCGTTCGGCTGGGACGTGGTAAACGCGTTCCTCATCGATCGCGGCGATGGGAACGATCACTACGACGCGCGGCGCATCTCGATGGGGGTGGCGCAGGTACGCAGCAACGCCTTCTTCCTGGACGAGGGCGGCGACGACACCTACGTCGTCGCGCCGAAGGGCAGCTTCCTCGGCAACGTCGACAAGCGCGCCGGCTACGACAAGCCGGGCCGTACGTCGGACTTCATGTGGCGCCTGGCGCAGGTCGGCGTGTTCCTCGACTGCGACGGCGAGGACACCTACCTCGTGCGCGCGAAGGACGGCACCACGTCGCCGCATCCCCTGGCGAAGGACGGCGCGACGTGGCACGTGCGCGCGCGGGCCGAAGGCCCGGCCGCGCCCCAGACCCTTTTTTGAAAATCAGGCAAATATTCGCAAGCTCTTAGCCTTTGATTGGTAATATTAAACTTAATGAATTTTACACATTTGGAACAAGCATAAGAATTCAGTTTTTATGCATTAATTATTATAAACTTTCTTTTTTAAAGCTTTCAGTGATTATTCAACTAAGTTGCTTCTTACAGTTAATTCCCACAAACTGTAAGATTTTCCATCGGTGCGTGCCTCTTATACAACGACTAGTGAATGCAACGAAACAACTGAAAATCAATATGATTCGGTTAGGCACACAAGTAGAATTGATTTTGCAGGGAGACTCAAATTTTGGGGTGATCAAAATTGTTAGACCCGAAAAAAGATGAGCTATTCAAAAGCATAGGAAAATTCAAGGAGACGACAAAATAGTAATTTTTTTCAGGATAATGTGGAACATAGCTCCAGGGTGAATGCATAACATTCACTGAGTTTTTTTTATGAAGTTTTTTGTTCCATAAAGGGATAAAAATTATTTGAAAATGAAGCTCAAGACCCTAGGATACTGAGGAATCTTTTTAAATCGTTACTGGAAAATTCTATAAAAAAGAACAAAAACGAGAAACAATAATATAGTTTATAAAGAAATAATGAAAACATCTGGACAAACCTATTCTATTAGATTTTATAGCAGAAATAGTCATAAGAAATCTACAAATTATTAAAATTTGTTTTAATGGTTGATACAAAACCAAAAAAGTCTCTTTTAATACAAATTGAAACCAAATTATTTGTTAGGCTCACAGAACTGGAAAAAAAAAATATTGTGGTGCTTATCGAATTGAAACTGATGAGGCGGGACCACTCAGTCTTATCCCCTTTCTTATACAGTGGTTTAATTAAGGCCATTTAAAAAACGCTAAGTGCTTCCTCTGCTTCAAAACCACATTTATTATCTTCAGTAACTTATTTCTAGCCTTAGAGCCACCATATTTAAAAAACTAATTTACCACACTTTCACTGTTTAGTACTGTTGCTAATTTTTTCTCACACAAAAATCTTCCTACACATCTGAGGTATTCTTAGAAAAAATTTTAACTCATTGAGGCTCCATTCCTATTTTTAACCGGGACAAGTCTGGATTAACTACTCCTTCTCAATTTTTTAACATGCCTGTAGAAAATTTTACTATTTTGCCGTCTAGCTGCATCTTCGCGATTGTCGGTAATTTTATCCATGGTCACTACTTCACACATCCTTAGTTCATGTTTCAATACTTACGCCAAATTCTTTACATTTCTTTTGTTTCAGTATGATCTGTCACTTAGATAATTCTTGTTTAATCCCTTCTCCTCTATATTAAACATAAAGCTTTTTCACTAATATTCCTAGCTGGACTCCCAACTCTCTTCCTTAAGACACCATCAGCAACTTCGCAAATTGTTTTCCTAAAATTATTCCATTCATCTTCCGCATTGTCAAATTTAACTTTCTCTCAAATTCTCATCCTGAGGTCTACCAACATCATAATTTCTCGGGAGGTATTTACCCTTCCAAATTTAAGCTTTACATCAACCCTTAAGCTACTAGATGGTGATCTTTACTTTTAACATCAATAATACACGGAATAAAACACGTAATATAAGATCTTCTTTCAGATATATTCCTGTATTTATTCTGTATTTAAAAACTAAATAAAACCAATCGAATAATCGAAATAATAGTACTATTCCTGGATCAGCTACAAATAGCAATTTTTTTCCCGCTAGACAGTTTTTTTAAACATTTTTTTAATTTTCGGTTACTATGGGCCGTGGTTCGTTCTTTACTAGGTTGCAGCTATTACTGTAACCATTATACTGTTATTTCTTACCAATTCCTTGTAATGCCCGGCCCATATCTGTTCATAAAAAGCCAACCTTTATGGATCAAGTCACACTGTGACAACCAAAAGAAAAAAGAACGGAATAGAAAGAAAAAGCTTTTTGACTCCTCACTCTTTACGCAAAGTCTTATTCAGAACTTTTAAGAAAGCTTATTATTTTAATAACTATTCTTAAATAATTGTAACAAAAAGTCAAACTTTAGCGTAAGGAGTGAAGTATTGATGTCCCCCTCATTTATGGAATAATTTTTGTTCGTTTTAAGTTTTAATGTTGCTCCTTACTTTCAGTTGAAAAAACTTGTTGTTTTTTATTTAATATAATAAAGTGACACATTCATTGGCAAAATTATGACCAAACAGTGGTACCGATTCAAGAAAATGTAGTAGGGCAAGAATGTTTGCAATTTTTAAAGTGATACACCCCTCTCCATTAGATCTTTTAAATCTAGGGGGGTGTATTTTGTCTATTAATTTACTTCATGAGAATACACCAAAAAAATATTTTCAAGATATACGCTAGTCCCATCTCTAATAATTCATTAGTAGATTCAGTGTCAGAATGCGTTTGGATTGATATCAAGGTACCTCCTCAAAGTAATTATATGCATATTGCTGTTTTTATCGGAGTCCTACATTCAGTCTCAAAAGCCCTATTAACACCTTAATATTCTTTCGTGCTTTTCTCGTCGTGCAAAATGTTGTTTCAAATTACTTATTTTGGATGAATTTAATTTACCGTGCATAGATTGGTGTGTTCATAGTACAAGTCAGCTAAGAACAGCAGTTTTAGAGCAAGATAGGATACTTTCCCATGTATTTTGTACTTTGTCATTACTCAATCTGTAGATGATGTTTTGAACATAGATTTTAGACCATCTTTAGGTAAAAGTGATCATGTTGTCTTTGAGATTTATATGAATACTAATGTTCGGACAGAGGGGGTTGACACTTTGAGGTATAATTATATTAATGCAGATTATGAATCTATGGAGAATTCTATTTCGTCTCTTTATATCATGCATGAGTTGAAAACTGGTCAGGTGGCTCCAGATTCAGCTGGGTTGTAGGATTTAAAGTCGCGTAGGGGGAAATTTGTTCAATTGGTAAGTAGTTGTTCTGACCACCGAAGAAAGCCTTAGCTCTCACGTCAAGTACTCTAAGCAAATCGTGAAAGAATAATCTTTAGCAGTCTCATATTTAATCGCGTAATAACAAAAACAAGCCACGACAGTCATAAAGCAAATTGCAAGATGAGAAATAGGATTACTAAGCTTCTTAGAGCCAATCGTGAAGCCGTCGAGATGCGTAATATTCAATTTAGTACTGAAAAAATTAATGTAAATACTTTGCGTGTCTGAGCATACCTCATGTACTAAAAAATTTACTCATGAAACTATTTCACTTTAAACTCGAAACTTAACCTACACATTTGGGAAGTTCAGAATCGAAGAGGACATAACCCTATAGTGGCACAGTAGATCGATCTTCACTCGGTAGTACGAGGCCTGGACTCAGTTTCAGCTCCCACAGTGCAGGGAAATGTGTCAGAATTATGCATTAATGTTCCTGAATGATCAAACAAGAAGAAAAAGACGAATCAGATCGGACTAAGTCAAGTAAAGTAGTCTTCTGTATGTAGGTTACCGAAAATTAGTGTTACATCCAAACTCTTTATTTACAGTTTTAATATTCTGATACCATTGAAGAGTCACCACAAATCTTCGATTTGAAATACGGTTGTTCTTCGGCAAAAACCCAGAAAAACAAAACAAAAACGACATGGGTTTGGTTATCTTCTGCTTTAAAAGACAATTGTACATTTTTTAGACCACTAACTACTGCTGAAATATATCAAAATGAACTGATTATTGTTTCATAATTGCAACGAAAAATATCTTTTTGAGTTTCGACTCCCTTTTGAATTTTGCATTGGCGTAAGTTCACAGCAATTGAGGAGATTTGGGGGAGGGGACAAATAATGTTTTCTTTATTTAAGGGGAAGAGGTAATTTATTTCTATTTCAATTTCTTCAGCAAAAATCCCGAAAAGCCATTTTTCAAAGAAAATTTACTTGATTCTTTTAAATAATGACCTCCATATTGCTTACACGAAACGTTGGGTTTGGGGTTGCGCCAATTGAGGTTGATCAGTTTGCGTCGCTGTGTTTCCCCCGCTAATTTGGTCGCGCGGAAGCAACACCATGTCGCTATCATAAGGTCCCTTAATCATGAGTAATCTTTTGCCATCCGGGTGAAACTCAGGCAGGATCATTTTGTCAGCGAAAGGGAAGTTAATTTTGGCAACTTTTCCGTCATAGGCAAGAGTGAAGAGTTGCCTGCCAGTGCTGAAAACGAGTTGTTTATTTAAAGGATCAAAACTTGGAAAGACAAGTCGGGACTTTGGTATTTCTTGGGGGAGCTCTATCTGGTTGCTGGATAATATTCGTCCGTCAGGTTTGAGCATTTCAATGTATTGATGACCATCATTATGAATACTGACCACAGCAATAAGGTCTTCCCTTGCCGAATAAGCGAAATCGATAATGTTGCCCTCTTCATGGTCGTATAAATCGGTGCTTTTGTTATTACTGATTGAATAGCTGATGATCTTCCAACGATTCTCGCTTCTTTGTAACAAAGCAATATTATCATTACTTAGCCATGTAGGATTTCTGAGTGCCGAGTTTTTACATTGAAGCACTAAGTTTGGCTGCTGAGGTGTTTCAAGTGCCTTTTCAAAATCGATGCTCATCAGGTTATAGCAGGTTGGCACGCCACAAGCCTCGGTCGCCAAGAAAATCAATTTCTTGCCATCTTTGGTAAAACTGTGCGTGTCGTAATTGCCCCAATCTTTGGTCAGTTGGATTTCTTCTTGCGTCCTGATATTTTTGGCCCATAGTTTATTGATACAAAAAATCCAATCTTTAAGTTTCCCTATGCAATGAATTCTAGATGTTGCATGGCAAACGAGTAAATCTTTTGATACTTCGGTTCCTTGATTGTTCTTGATCCTTTTTTTGTCTTATACTCGTCATTTCTTTCCATGTGTAATACTTTGGTAACATCGTTGCCTCGTCTATAAAGAAAACGTCAACTTGATCTAATTGCGAAATTCGGTTTGAACCAGATTTTACGCTGGAAATTGAATCTTATGGAAGTAGGACTTTAAAGTCAAATGTCTTGTGCGTTGATTGTCCAAAATGCAATTAATTTGATGCGATTCTGCTAAACAGAATACATTTTGCTTTGCGGTTTTGACCATAAGAAATGTGGTATAAGTTTTATACAGAGAAGCTTTACTGGTACCGCCTGTCCATCAATGAAAAACTTTTCTTCCAATATATTTAGGGTCACTGGTAGCTCTTAGAATATTGTTCACGATGTCAATCTGTTTTCTTTGCCAATATATACGTCCTCAAGCAGCAGCATACTCATGAGAATTTAGAACGCCCATTTTTTAGCCATCTTTGTAAGTCTTAATGTTGTCCATACCCTGTGTTCCCCCAAAAAAACTAAAATCTTGGCCTTCTGTTGCTGTTGTTTAGAACTCGGATGCAATAATACGATAACCACGTTTGATGGCAGTAACCTATGATGCATTATTTCGCCGTGTATTCAGAATAAAATCAGTAAACTGATTTTGCAATCTTTCCTAAAGACATTTTCTATCTGCAGCCCGTAAAAAACAAGAATCTGAATGAAAACTAATAAGGATTTTCCATCCTTGTGATCCTCCAATAATGAAAAAAAAAAAAAATTCTACATAAGGGACTTTTTTCATTATCTTCAAAAATATTTAAATTAGGAGATTGAAGCTTCAGCAATGTTATAAGAGCAAAAATTATGTCTTGGTAAGGTGTCTTCAAGCTTATATCTTTACTTCTTCACTATTTCCAAGGCTTAGAAATTTTGCAAACATTCCAGTTTAAAGGAATTACTATAATAACTTAAGATTTAACTTTGTAATATAATTTTAAATATGAAGCTAAAGTGATGTGTTTAATAGTTATTTTCAGCTTATTACAAAGTAAGAATTTTTTTTTATTGTAAACTTTTGCATGTGACCAAGGGCTACATCTGATGCACTGTGGATAGAGTACAATTTTCAGAGCAACAGCAATTAATTTTTGGGAACAGGTATAAAAGTGGTACTATTGTTATGTCACTATAGTGTTTCCTGCAACCTAGAAATGACTGCACAGAATTACCAAAGTTAGCCAAGCAAAAAACAATAAATGGCAGTTATTACATGTGTGGGTTTACAGTTGCCTAGCTTAAAAACACAATACAAATACATACAGTAATGCAAGTTCTTAATAGGCCATGGCTGAAATAATGCAACCCGCTAGTTGAATGTGTATACTATCTCAACATGCAGTGTACAATAAAAGCATATAGTCATCAATATCTTATCTATTGAAAGTTTTTGAGTTACACCAAGGCTAATAACTTTGCTCTGCCTTGTCAGTACAATCTAATTATTGGCTTCAGTAACTTTTTAGGAGGCGGAGTTTCTAAACCCACTGTTTATAGAATAAGCCATCTTAACCTAGCACAGGACAGTGAAGGGATATTCACGGTAGGAGAATCAAAGGTGCCAATTTCAAACTCCGTTTTTAAAGATGTAACTCTGGAACAGCGTAAGCTGCGCAGCTTGGAGGAGGAGAATCAGTCTCTTAAAGCTCAGCTTGCCTCTCTTGCAGAATATGGGAATCTACGCGATGAATATCTCAAAGTTGTTGAAGAAAAGGATTCTTTAATGCATACTTTGCAATTTCTGCAAGAGGAACTGATAAAATCTGAAAGACTTCGTAGTGCCAATCAGAAGTAAGGATCATGTTGCAATATCGATTTTTGTTTTCAAGGGGGTTGTTTGTTTTAATTTAGCGTCTGTCTTTTGTTCCCTTTTTGTTTAATTTTTATGTTTTACGTTACGTCAAATAAAATCAAGTTATTTCTTTATCTTTTTTTGTCAAGTTGAAACGAGCAACAACTTATTTTTAGTTCAACTATGTCTGAATACATTTTTTGCACATTTCTTGCCGCAATCAAACAGTCTGTGGTTACAAACAGTAAGTAAAGAGCGATAGTAACCGCAACTCTAAAAAAGGACTTTTGACTCTTCAGCCCAATCCTTTAAGAACCACTCCTTAAATACAGTAGCCGTTTAATTGGTATAAGAAGCTTTTTAGAGCACTTAAAAACTTCAGTGTAACGATTGAGGGTTGAGAAAGGAGCAGCCCCCCATCATATAGGGAATAATTTATATTTGTTTTAATTTTACTCCTTGCTTTCAGAGGCAAAACTCAAAATGGACATGGTTTTGAGAAAGATATGTAAAAAATGTATTGTACAGACCCTAAGGTGTCCTGTTGTCACCCTAGGTGACAGAAGTCCCAAATAAGTGCTGGAAGTGCCCTTCGTCAATCTTTTATCTATTTTTATTAATCCCCATTCGTTACCAACATCCCTAGTTACATTAAATATCATAATCAATTCATTTGGCTGAAGGCAAGAGCTTTTATGTTCAAACTTCGGAAATGGTCTTTCTCATAGAAAATAAGCTTTTTCGTCATTATTTACAGTAGGTTATGAATCGTTATCCTAAAGATTGCAACTATTGATGTGGATGTAGATGAAAGAACCCATCCAAACTAAACCCTGATTCGGCCTTATCTGGGGTCCTAATAGGTTTAATCTCAGACCCACAAGGAAGTAAATCCTGCCCTAAGCATCACAACATTTAAAATAGACTGAAATGTGCTTTACAGCCGATATTCCAGTTTGAAACTTAATAAACAAGTCTTAAGAAGCATTTTTAAATAATAAATTCCAACACCCATCTTAACGAAAAAATATTAAGTCGGAGCCATAAATTAAAGCTTCACCTCGGTGGACTTGGTTTTGGAAGATTCCTTTCTCACCTGCCGATGTCAACTAATCAAATGACAGAAATGGAAAATCAATTTAAAAAAATTTGAAAATAGCTCATAATTTTCTAACAGAGGTTTAAAATTAAATGACATATGTTACTTATTATTTGTCATCTCAATTTTTAGCATTGGTCATAACGGTAGCATTCCCATCGGAGGGAAAGGACGTACCGGCGTGGGCCAGTGAATATGGAGCCGACAGTTGGGCGGGGCTCCTGCTTCGTTACGTCCTTGGCCACCCGGCCATCACTGCTGTCATCCCGGCAACCAGCAATCCGCAGCACATGCAGGAAAACCTACGTGCGGGTTATGGCGAATTTGTGTCCGGCGCACGCCATGGGGAGCTCGGCAAACGCCTGCGCGCAGAACTCGCTTAAGCCTGTCAGCCAAATTAACGATCACCTCAGTTAACAGGAAGGGACATCATGGAACTGGAATTTTTTGGGGCGGCCGGCGAGGTCACTGGATCGTGCCACATCATCCGCGCGGGCGGGCACCAGATTCTGCTCGACTGCGGCATGATCCAAGGCGGCAAACGCAACGAAAAACGTAACCACGACCCCTTTCCCTTTGATCCAACCAAGCTCGATGCCGTAGTGCTGAGCCATGCCCATATTGATCATTCCGGGCGCCTGCCACTGCTGGTCAAACGCGGATTCAGCGGCCCGATCTACGCCCAGAATGCGTCGCGAGACCTGACCAAAATCCTGCTTGCTGATGGCGCCTTTCTGCAGGAAATGGAAGCCGAGCGAAAAAATCGCAAACGCCTGCGCCAGGGCAAAGCGCTGCTGGAACCGCTTTATCGTCGTTCTGATGCCGACGAGGCAAATCATCTTCTCCAAGGCAAGCGCTACCGCGAGTGGTTTGAAGTGACGCCGAACATTCGCGCCCGTTACCTGGACGCTGGCCACATCATGGGCTCAGCGGTGGTAGAGATTGACGTCACCGAAAGAAAATACTATATATAAACAACGAGGGAATTGCATAACTTACAACCCTTACCCCAAGGACTTTAGGGGGGGGGGTGAAATCCCCAAAGACATAGTTAGTTTAAACTTTTTACTAAGATAAACACATGGCTATCTCGAAATTTGATGGAATGCGTTTGGAAAAATAAAGGGCTTGGGGGGGCTGCTTACCATCTAACTACTTTTGACTCTTAAAAAGGGCACTATAACTTATTATTTCCAAATGAATGAGATCCTTTCGAAGTTTCTACGACAACTCCTCCTATACCAAGTGCCTTGGTCATGAAAAAAACATTGTGCCCACATTGCTCTTTACTTAGGCAGTTCTATTGCGTTGCCTGTCATTATCTCAAAATAACCAAATATGGAAATACAAGTTATTATGATTTGGGCCATATCTGCATACATAAAGGGGGTGTACGTAAATTATCTACTTAGAAAATATGTTGGAAAACCTGATTCAAATGTATGAAATGCTATAAATCTGCAGGGCTTGAAAAATTCATTTTCAGATTCCACCTCTTCCTACTGTCTTCGGAACATTTCCTAACATGAATCCTCAATTTATCCCATCCACAATGCGCCAATGGTCAAGGGTGTATTTAGGTTTTTTGTTCGACGGCGGGGGTTCAAAAGGCATTTTCCACAAAACGCTTAAAAAATTAGTTTATATGCTTTTTTGGAACTTTTTTTGCGCGTCTCACAAAAAAATAGTACGGGGGGGGGGGGAAACCTGGCTCTACATCCTTGGATAGGGCCTCGCCCTGGGGTCTGTCCATCAGCCTGCTGATCGTTGAAGTCCAAAACCGCGATCAGATTGCCGAGACCGTGGTGGCTGGCCGACATGGCCGCCTCCCAATTGGATCCTTCGCCCAGTTCCCCGTCCGACAACAGGTTGTAGACGAAGGAGGGCGAACTCTTGTGGCGGAGGCCAAGCGCGGCACCGACCGCGATTCCCAGGCCGTGCCCCAACGAACCGCCGGTTATTTCCATTCCCGGCGTATAGGCAGCCATTCCTGACATCGGCATCCGGCTGTCGTCGGTGCCGTAGGTCTCA